>CM024637.1:5012636-5612636 GCA_014182715.1 Eucalyptus cloeziana | reverse complement strand
AAAAATGCAGAACAACAATGGAGGAGGAAGCCTACGGGGGAGAAGAAGAAGAAGAAGAAAGGGGGAGGAGAGAGAAGGCGTGGGCTTTTCTTTTCTTTTTCTTTTTCTTTTTCTTTTTCTTTAACCCACAAAAATAGCCCCCATGACATCACATGATGTCATTTCCCACTAACTCTCCACAACCTTAGTCCAATGGGTCAAATTTCATTTTCCACCGGGGCTTAAAATCTCGTACCTTGAATTTCTCAAATCCAATCAATTCTCGTCCAATTGAGCCCAATTAAAATTCATAAAATTAATACATGATCCTCATAAGGTATGTGACACCCCAAGACTTCCAATTTCTTAATTCAGTCACAATTTCACGGTTAATTTCATTCTGGTACAATATTAACGCGTCCTGACCTACCGGTTAGCTTTTAAAAATTTTTATGCACTCGACTTGTGGTTGATAAATCTCAAGCCACAATGTACATCTTTGACACATTGGCGACCCTCAGTTGTCGTGAAAATCTTAAGATTTCAAATACGAACACAGGGGACCCAATCGATAGAAAAGTCGGTCCAGTGTCGACTGACAAGAATAGTGTGACCTAGTGGAATCACCCACACCCGATCACATGCCTCTGTCGAGCCGACCTATCTCCGGCTTCTAATCGATTTTTAACTGTGCCATAATGACCCTTGCAGATTAGCCCGGTCGAAAGGTCGTTTCCTGATCAAATTCTCGAGTCTAATGCATTAGAATCTCTTACCGGCTTCACTTGATAGACTGGTTTTCACATGAGTGGCCAACTCAAGGAAATGAACTATATGCGTGCAGATGAAATGCCCATCTCAATTTACTAAAAATAAAATTGAAAAATTCGGGATGTCACAAGATCCCTCTCGGTGCTATCTTCTTCTTCCAAAAATTCTTTTCCTTAGGTTTCACCTCAGAGTCCTCCTTCTCAGATTCCTCCTCCTCAACTCCTCATCGAGATCCTGAAATGTTATCCCACAACCGGGATGAGACTATGTCTCAGCGAGTTCTACCCCACTAAAACTTAATTAGGGAGCCAATACACTACTCGATTGTCTAAGCACAGCACGAGTCAGAGGACTTACCTTAGCCTCAGATCCAACCTACAATTCAAGGTTATAACAACGTTTCATAACTCACAACAAACGATCAATCAAATCACTGGTCAATCGAACTAGTCGATTACATGTCAGACGGACCATTCTTGGTCATTGATTCTACACCACATAACTTCCCATAGGGTACTCGGTTACAGAGCCACATCAATGCTCTCGGGCGTCAAGTTCACCAAGGTGACACAAATCACGGATGGTCTACGTGTGTTCTTTAAGGTGCCGTTTTCGCACAGTGATCTTCCACATCACCGAACCACGCCCGTCACGATTCACAGGCAATCTACGAGTGTTCTTTAAGGCACCGTTTTCGCACAGTGATGTTCTTTATCACCGAACCACGCCTGCCACAAGTCATAGACAGTCTACGTGCGTTCTTTAAGGCGTCGTTTTCACACAGTGATCTTCCACATCACCGAACCACACCTGTCTATGCTTCGTACTTGATCGATCTCAGCCAAAGTACTTCCGACTCACTCTCACCATTTCACATACTTTACAACGCAACAAAGCATAAGAATGCTGAATAAACATATATGGCCAATTTCTAATCAATAATTCAATCTCAATCAATCCCAAACAATTTAGGGTAAATCCCTCAAATATCACAATTTATTTAATTTCATGCAACGTAGAGCTCAAATAAATAAATGGACTACGCCACGACAATTAGCATGAGATTTCGGTCGTCGGCCATCTCCGCTTTAATTTCCGAAAAATAAATAAATAAATAATTAATTTCGAAAATTAAATAATAAATATTAAAAATTCAATTTAGCTCAAAATAAAGCCCGATTAAATAAACGGACTTCACCACGATCATCGCATAATATTCCGGTCGCTGGCCATTACAGTTGAATTTTCGGAAAATAAATAATTATTTAATTTAAATTCGAAAAATAATATTTAAATGTCAAAAATTCCACTTAGGCCCGAATATCAAATTGAAGCCCGATAAAGGGTCGGAAAATTCCCGAGCTACCCTAAAAAAATAGTAGACCATGTCTACTTGTTAATTACACATTCAATTTGACTAATTTACATTATAATCAACTAATAAACCCTAATCAAATCACCTAAGCCTAATTAAATAAACTCTAAGCCTAATTAAATAAACTAAACAACCAATTAAATGTAATTAACCCACTAAGCAAGGATTAGTGAGGTTACTCACCGGAATTGTGCGTAATCGGGCTCAAAATGACGGGCACGGCGTGGGGATCAATTCTTTCCAAAGCACGACACGACTCCGAGGTCCGGAAATGGCCCAAAAGCGGGCTCGAAGGGGCTGGAATACCCACCCGTGAGCTGCTGCCTTGGTTGGCCGGAGCTGTTCCGGTGGCCAAGAGGGGGAGGGGAGGGTCGGCGGAGGGTGAGGGGGACGCCGAGGATTAGGGACGGTGGCTGAGCGGCGAGCGGCGGCGGCTAGGAGCGTGCGGCCGAGCTAGGCAGGGGCTGGTCGTGCGGGAGACGGGGGTGACGGGGCTAGCGGAGTTGGGCGGCGAGCGGGCTGACACGCGGCGGTGCGGGCGCGGGCGACACGGGCGCGGGCGACGGCGACGAGCGGTGCAGGCGGCGGCTGGCTTCGGCGAGCTCCTTCTTCTAGTGTTGTTGGTTTCAAATCAAGAAGAAGAAGAAGATGGGGAGGGGCTCGTTCACGTGGGAAATGGGGGGAAAAAGAGATAAGGATGGGTTGAAAAGTCAAAAAAGAAGAAGAGGAAAGAGGGAGACAGCTAAGAGGGGAGGGGGAATCGCACGAAGGGGGAGGGTGTGTCGCACGGATGGGGGAAAGGGGAAAGGAGAGAGAGAGGAAAGAGAGAGAAAAAAGAAAAAGAAAAGGGGAAGAAAAATAAAAATAAAAATAATTAAATAGTAAAACAATTTTACTATTCCAATTACTTCAATTATTTTCCTTTTTTCTTTTTATTTTCTTCCGGTCTTTGATTTTCTTTATGATAATTTCTTTCTCGAAATTTCGGACTCGTCAATAATTTGACGGACGATGAGACAAAGTCCTAAAAATAAGAATTATGGCATGCTTAAAATTTGATTCCCGAAATCGAGTTCAATTTCGTGGTTAAAATCGATCAGGCGTGATTTTAGTCAAATCCAATCAATTAAGTAACTTTTAGGGATTTTACCGCGGATATATCCCTTAATGGCTTCACTCAATGGGTTAGTTAACTCATGAGTGATCAGCTCAGAAAAAAAGGACCGTAGGCATGTCGACGAAAGGCCCATTTCACTTTGTCGAAACGGGGTCGAATTTCGGGATGTCACACATTCTATTAGCCTTTGTGGTGGCCCTTGTAATGACCCTTCTTGTGGTCTTTGTGGTGACCCTTGTGATGGATCTTGTGGTGGCTCTTGAGTTGGGCCCTCTGTTAAAAATTGAGTTTCAGCTTGCCTTCTTCAAATATGAGAAAGAGGCAAAATACATCATAAATATAACATTGGCCATATAATAACGTAAAGGAAAACTAAACACAAATTGTTGAATTTACTGGGTATTTTTTTCTCTACTACTGAAGAACAGTCGACTTAACTAGCTCTTCAATTGTTTCGGCCAATCCTTCAGCTGGCTATCTTCAACCTTGCATTCTTCGAACAGGCTCTTTAGTTTCAGGTACAACAGGGGTTTCGATCAATCCTTCATGGGTCATTCTCGTGACCTGACAAAGACAAAGACATTATATACAAGACCAATTATATATATGTACATATTTGTAATAAACCATAAAGCAACATAAGCACAAATGTCATGAATTACTAGGTTTCTTGTCGTTGATTGAAAAATAGTTGACTCATTTCACCCTTCTGTTTGCCCTTGTCCAACTATCCCTTCACTAGACCTTTCAGCTAACCTGAACTGTTCCTGCTGCTTTCTTATTGACAACCTTTAATATTGTGTCCTATACGTGGCAATAAGAGTATGTCATCTTTACATCTGTCCTACTTATCCTAAGCTGACTTGAGACCTCCTCCTCCATCATTCTTCGTTTTCGCTTTGGCCTTCCCATTTTCTTCTTTAGTGGTAAAGGTTGAGATGCTTCACGATCTGTTGGCTCCCAAAACTTGTTACTTCTGATTGGCTACATCATGAATTTGTACGAAGTAAAGTATTTCAATTTCTTGTACCAATCATCAATGTAATCTTCTGCGTTGTGGCTCTTCAATTGGATGGCACATATGGCATGTGCACAAAGAATTCCACTTCGTTGCCATGCTCTACATGAACACTTCCCCATACCTAAATGAACAACATACTTATTAAAACCCTTCATTATCTCATATCTTTCATCCCCATTCCAATGAGATGACAATACCTACTTGCAGCCAAGTTCTCATCCAATTTCTTAGCAATCTTAGGATCACATTGCCTAGTCCACTTTACAGTCTCGTCTTTTTGTTTGTGTAGCCGAGTCATGACCATATCCCATATATCTTCAAGTATCGAGACGATTGGTTTGCATCTGGCATCTATTATCCTCCTATTGAATGATTCGCATATGTTGTTGTCGATGTTATTGCACTCGAAGTCCTCATTGAAAAACGTCCTACACCAATACTTTAGTTCTGTTTGGAATAATGCATCAAAAATTTCCTTTGTCAACTGAAATAGTTCTTCTTTGGCAATCCTAAAGTCAGTCATATTCATGCTCTTTGCTAATTGCCAAAATTGCGACTGCAATTTATCCCCTTTATAAGTTTTTGCCTAATTTGCATATATGTGCCGTGCACACATTCGATATTCGGCATAGGGCAACAACCTAGCTATTGTCGTAACCAGTTCCTACAATAATTTAAAATAAGAAATGTAAGCAAATAGCATGCTGATATCAAAAAGCAAACATTATCTTTTGTTGGTCGCTGATGAATGCCTACCCTTCCCCATTTGTTATATCCAAGTCAATCATCAGATTTTTTAGGAACTAGGACCAATTGTCCTTGTTTTCTACCCTCACAACAGCCTAAATCAGTGGAAACATTTGATTATTCGTATCTCTTCCAATTGTGGTTAGCAATTCTCCCTTACACAAGCCTTTCAAAAAACAACCGTTAAATCCTCTAATACGTCTACAATCAGATAAAAATCCTTGTCTACATACATTGAAGCACACATAGAACTTATTGAATTTGGTCCCACTATCAGGAAGTGGCTTCTCCATGACCTTTACATACACTATACTTGAAGGGTTTTGTTGCTTACACTCCCAAGCATAATCCCACAACTGTCCATATTCGTTGCTGTAATGACCAATGAGTATCTTTATCACATTTTGTTTTGATCTTTTGCATTGATTATTGTATACATTGATACCTACATGCTCCTTCACCAGCATCCTAAACTTAGTATTATTGATTTGGGGCATCAGCTTGATTCGATCGAAGAAGTGCTTGGACAACCATGCACTTGTTACCATTTTATTTTCAAAATTAATGAGCCAACCATGTTTCTCTTGGTAGGCTCTAATTTGGAAGGATCCACTTCTCCTAACAAATACGCCGTAAATCTTCCATGGATAACGTTGCTACGAAACTTTTACAAATATCTTAATGTTTATAATGAAGTTAATATTCCTTTGTGCAATAATGGAGTTCTTCAGTATAACTTCCCTAAATTGTTTCGCATTTTGAAATTTCATACATATAGACAAGATAGGAGAGGCAATGGATGGATCATAAGAAAGAAACTTACTTTTTATTCTATGCACAATTCTTTAATCTTCTTCAAGCTCATCCTAGGAAGTAGCATTCTTGACACTTTCTTCATAATTAGTTTCCTCACCAACAACATTAGCAACATGCAAAGCTGCAAACCTATCTGACAAAAACTCCATTTACTTTTTCGTTGACTGTGCAAGCTCTTGGTCGTCATTATCACTTAAGAAATTTTCAACAGGCAAATCTTCATCGTCATCATCACTGGATTCAGCTACTTCCCAATCTAATCCAGTGATTGTAATATCACCTATGTTATAATCACTTTGGTGAACTGCATCTACATCACTCTCCTCTCCATCTTGTCTATCCTGCTCTCATTCATCCCTAACCTTAGTACTACATTGAATACAATCTCTCTCTTCTCCTGTTTGGGCGCTCTCTCCATCATCATCTTCATCTTCATTATCACTATTGTACTTAACGTATAATTTTACCTCTTCGCCATGAAGATAATAATATAGGACATCCTTAAAATAATTATCATCTTCTAAGCTTCTCAAATTATCTCTCAAGCCTTTCCTAGGAACACAATATAACAACTTTTATACTTTACAAGGCAAATAAATCACTATATTCCTAACGAATCTTATATAAGATGTCTTCTTTATATCGACAAAAATGGTGCCATCATTTCCACCCTCATGCTCCCATTCATCCTCCCCAATCACAAAATCCCAACTATACCAAACTATAATAGCAACATAATCCTTATCATAAGTCATTTCTGCACTAAGAAAAAAAATAATTACATTTTGGGATCACATCCACAAAGAACAACAGACAATTGTACATGGAAGTCTCCCTACTCTCATGGACTTTATTAAAGAAAAAAGAATAGGGAAGAGATGCACATGTCATGCCATTTATTAGAAAGATACCTCCACGACAAATAGAGGTCCCCACATTGACAATATGCCCCTATATGATAGCCACTTTGATTATTTGCCTTCCCTTAAAATATTAACCAAAAAACAAAGGTTCCCACGACAAACACAGGTCTCCACGACACCCATTTCAACACTTCGATTTAAAAAAAATAACCAAACATCCATATGACAACCACTCCGAGCCTTCAAAATCGCCGTCGCACATCATATTTCACATTTGACCCCTAAGAATCGTCGTCACACATCACAATACCACATCCAAGCTCTAAACACACATCACATTAATACCGCTCTACGTCACACATCACAATAACACCACATCTTCGAGGTCCAACCCTAATTTTCCTTTCGTTGAACCTTACATTTCGAGGCCGAGCCATAAATTGCCAATTCGAACCCCATTAGGATTTTAGCATCACTTCTGAGCCCTAAATTGCACATCAAAGTACCATCCGAGCCCTACATTTCCTAGCTAACCTCCACATTTCCCCGCCGAGCCTCAAATTTCCCATCGGAGCCTAAAATGAGTTCGAGCCCTAATTTCATCACAGTGGAGGGGGAGAAGAGGCCAAACTTGGACGAGTGACAATAGTGAGTGACGACAACGACCAATGATGGCGATCGACAACAGCGAGGGATGACCACCTCTAAGCGTGAACATCAACAGAGAGAAGGGCTTAAGATCTAGTGTGAACAAGAGTGAACGGGGAGGAATGACGACGACCAGGTCTGGTTAAGCCAACAAATAACCTAAACGACATCATTTAACACCAAGGAAAAATGACGTCTTAGGTCAGCCAACAAATGAACCACTAAATTCGCCCTACGCCACCCTTCCACATCATTTAAATCCCCACCTTCTCAAGGAAAAATGACGCGTCTTAGGTCACGCCCGCAAGAGGCGGCAAAAGTCTCGAGAATGAGTAGAATATGAATGGAGCGTGGATGGACAACGTCGTTTTTGTCGTCCATGTGTGCCTTTTTTTTGTTTGTAATATTTACCACCTCAGTAAAAGATGTCACCGAAAAATGCCACGTATGTAATTTGGTCAATTTTCTTGTCGTTGGCACTTAACTAATCCATTTTGCTCTAATTTTGGCACTTAAAAGTCACTTTCGTAACTTTTGGCACTTAAGTATCTCCCCGTGCCAATTTTTGACACTCTAGGTAGGTGTCCTGGCATCACTGGCTCTACATTGAACCATAAGGACAATAAAATGTATGAAATTTATCAAATTGAAAAACACTATTTAATACAATTTTTATTTTTAATAGGTTACACCTCACAAGGTCGCTTATTTAGACCTAGTGGCATCTAGAAAATATTAGGAAGAGAGAAAAATTATGGAAGATTGAGTCTATTTCCAAAGGATCAAGTCAAAGCAATAAGCCCTCTTTAGGAGTTGGTAAAGGACTGCTTAGTCACAAATCCAATCAATCTCCCTCAAAGTCTTAGTGGGATAGCGCACAAGAATGAAAAACTGGCAATTGCTGCTCGACAAAAGAGTGCAATTACAGAAGAAAACCAAAGCAGCTGAAGATGAGGAACCGCTATGCTTTTATCACGATTCGTATGCAAAATAGAACATGACCGCCGAGCTCAGGAAAGTCATTCTACCATCTGTTAACTTGGTATGAAGTTTCGGCCGGAGAAAACAGAAAAAAACAACAAAAGAATTTGTATCAAAGTAAATGTTCCTATAAATGAAACGAGAATTTGCTTTCAAAAATTATACGGATATGAGGCCCACATACCCAGCGAACAAGGATAACACAGAAGATAAAAGGTATGCCCCGGCTACAATTATCGGTTTTTTGAAACCACGTAATTCAAGATGATGGTGAAGGGGTGCCATCTGAAAAATGCGATCCCCATATCCACGCAAGTACTTGGTGGCTTCGAATTGTGATACCTGAATTATAGATGCAATGGATTCCAATAATTAGACAAGGCTATATGATATGAAAAATCATCACCATTGCTTTAGCAGTACATGTGCAATGCAGGACAGTTGATGCAGTAAATGCAAAACAAAAGTAACCAAACTTCTGCTGTCATTATTAATGAATACTGGGTAACTTCTTGAATGTGCATGAAGTTTGTTTTACAACACAATGAACCTAAATGCCAACATCTTTCAACTATTATATCAAATAAAGTAGGGGAGGGGGAATTTGACTCAAGGCCTCTCTTATTCATAAAACATATGATTAAAGTAACTTGAAGAACCTATGTGTTCCATTGAAACAGAAAAAAAAGTTTAATATAGTTATGTCAACTAACGTCCAAAGGTAAATGTTGAAACAATCTTTATTGAGAGTTAAATTTCTTCTGATGCTTAAAAATATCCCCATAGTTTTGCACTGACCAACTCCCTGTTGAATATCAATTTGCCCAAATCAACAACAGGTGATCACATTCAGCGTTGCAATGACAGTATTCATGGAGCTGTTATCCCTCGAGTCTAACCAGCTTTTCCTTCCTGGTTATGTTTTGGCTCAAACCTGGACCTGATCTGTATAAGACAAAGCCTTTAGCAGAGCCCCTGTACTTGGGTACATTTGCTACTTCTTCCGGGATTGAGGAATAGAACTTCAGTGCTAAGAACTATCCTTTCTTAACTCTGTGCTCTAGATTAAACTTACCTAAGACAAAACAAGAAATCAATTCTTCTGATGGTGACTGACCAAGCACAACAGATTCTGTCTGTGTGGTGCAGTGCTCTCTTGAGATATACGGGTACATATATATCCTAGCACTGGCAGTCACCCCCATCAGTTATCAATTGGTAAAAGAATAAACCAGTATTTATGGTCCTCTTTTAGGGGTAAGTAGCCCTCCTTTAAATGAGTATATCCCTGTGTCGGCCTCACGTTGAGGTCTCTTCAGAGGAGGCCATTGAATGAAATGAGTTCCTCTCAAAGTCGTAGGATAATGAGTTATCCTTCAGTCAAACACAAGGACTGTTTATCCGTAACAGGAGTGAGTGCATTGCAAGATCATATTTCCAACCATCTAAATTTTCTTCACCTCAGTAGATTTAATCTAATTGATGAAATGGCAAAGATATAAAAACAGCCAGGCTAAGGTTAGTTACTCTGTAGGGACAAAGGACACTGCATATTCTTAGGCAAAAAGGTATATACAGTAACCAAACTGTAATAAAGTATTCTGTGACTAACCTGCAAAATTACAGAGAATGCTTCAACAACGAAAACCCCAGACGAAATGAACAACGGAAGGAACATTCCTGTACAGGCTGCCATTGCAGCTAGTGCTCCACCAAGTGCTAGAGATCCAGTATCACCCATGAAGACAGATGCTTTGTACCGATTATGCAAAAGAAAACCAACACAGGCTCCAGCCATTGATGCACCAAAGATAGAAAGGTCTACCTTCCAATGTAAACAGTTGTTAGTATACTGAAACATACATAAAAAAATTGACTCAACAACACTGTTAAAGCTCAGAACCTGACACAATGAAACTCTCCAAGGATTAGTTTTTCTCATTTTAAAGATCTGTTCACACTGTTGAAACTCCTCAGATGCATGAGAAGACGCTTTACATCTATCTCAACTATTCACTGTACTCACCAGGACATATCGGAAGCACCACAACTGACATTGCTATAAAAGCCAGTGCGGAAACCCCTCCTGCCAATCCATCAAGACCTTCAGTTAGATCAATCCCATTTCCCATAGACACGAAGCAAAATGAAGTCAACAAAGAATAGAACTTTCCCAGGCATACAATGCCCAATGGTGCTGGTAGAGGAACCAACTTTTTCCTGCATTAAGAAGGCAAATGAGTGATTTGAACTAATAGATGGATGCTTAATAGAGAGGCAATGCCACAGTAGGAAATCAACATTTTATCAGCTAAACAAAATAATATCAAACATATCAAACTTAAAAATACAACCAACGGACGTATAAGCTATTGATGAAAAGGAGCTAAGCATGGCATCTTAATAAAGAGAAATGATCTATATCAACAGATTCGCAACAATTTCATCACAGAATTTGGCTGTCTAATACTGAACACTCAGGACGTTCTCATAATAACTTTATTACTTGGCCTAGTTCATTAATAGTAGAGGGGGGAAAGGAAAGAGGTGACTGTCATTCACATTATTCTGACCCCTGAAGGATAATATAAGGTCCACTAAATTAGGGATCTGCAAATTGTCAACTTTTCATGTTCTTAACTCCATCCAATTGGAGAAGCCCTATGAAAAACAGAAAGAAGCATTTCTTTTTCTTAAAAAAGAAAGAAACTTACAACATGATATAAGCAACTATAAAAGTTGAGACAAAGACATGCCAAAGTCGCTGCTTTACTAATACAGAAAATAACATTAAACAAAGAGAAACTCATGAATGCAGAATGAGATGCAAGTGCTGATCTACAAGAAGCGAATCACATAAATTTAACTCCTTGAGAAGAAAATTGTACAAGAGGTTGTTGATTGATCATTTGTTAGTGGAAGGATGCAGTTCTAATAGATCAGTATAAATCTCAATTTTCTACTGAAGTCTATTGTAAATTTCACAGAACTTGAAAAGCTGGATCAGTCAGGCAGAAGTGGGTCTCAGTACTTCTCGACCAAACATATGCTGTTGTCTGAGTCATTTATGTATAAGACATCTGCAAACAGACGGACTCTCCTTCAGTTAAGTTGGATCTTAAAACTGTTCATCTTCCGCTTAAGGTAAATTGCACGGTTCAAGCAATGTCTTTTACCTTTCAAGCGATGACTTGGAAGAAGAATACACGTCTGATCTATTTTTCATGCCAAAAAATAGTAAGTACCTTAAAAGCAGTGGTTTACGTTATGTTCTCGCAGCATGTTAGTGTCTTCCATCAATCAACGGATGAAAGCACCAGAAAAATTTCGGTAGTGAAATTTTCTTAAACATTGGCACAAGATCAGATATGTGAGTTACCATCAGATAAAGTTGATCAAATTAGTTACAAGAAGGTATACATGCCATAAGGTGATGATATCCTCGTGCAATCCAGCCACAAAGCAAAACTTGTCGCAACAACAACCTGTAAACCATTCAGAATCAGTTTTGAGATTTTTGTCAAGAGTTCTTTGACTAAAGGCACCTTAAGGAGACATCTGAATCGGTGTAAGGAATTGATGTAAGAAAGCTTGCCTCTAACAACAATTTCGCCCAGGCAGATAAACCATGATTTCGATTCTCGACAAGGGTTAAGTTATCATCTATAAACCCAATTGCAGCAAATGCCAGAGTCGCCACATTAGCTGCAGTAACTTCAGTTGAAGAAAAACCAGCTATGGCCTGTGCAACGGCTATACCAACGGGCACGAAAAACAATCCACCCATTGTGGGGGCTCTCTTTTTCAAATATTGTTTCACAGGCCCTTCCTTATGGAGGATTTGGTAAATATTAAAACTGTCAAGTAAGGGAACAAATATGTAGCCTATACAGGACGCTATAACAGCTGACATGAAAAAAGGGCGGGTCAAGTGAAATTGCGGCAGCGGTAATCTGACGATCCGCCAAGCACACCAATCCAAGAGTACAATGAAGGTCGTCATGAAAGTAATCAAACCCATGTTGTTCAAAATCCCATATTTGATCCTGCAAGTATACATAATTGAAAAGAATCCCAGATAAGTATGAAAACGATCTTCCTTCATAAATCATTGCATCAATAAGCATCTTTGATCACATCTGACTGCATTTGAAACAGTTCTAAATACCTGCGTTTCCTCCGGCGCCTGCCAATCAGCGCAAATCTATGAGCAGTAATTGTTAATGCATCATTCGTTGATACTTTATACTTCGGCACATCCATGTCATTGCTCGGATTTAATATCATTTCACTGTCACTGTCTTCACCATCACTGGATGAAATAATATAACCACTGGTACCCTCACTGCCACCCCAATCATCAAGGGATGGAATATCAATCGAGTCCTAGAGAACATTAAAGAAAATGATGAATCCTCTTAGATACTTCAACAGAATCATAAACAAGGGCATGAACCCACAAGAGAACTAGCTGACTTTACTCAGAAATAAAGAGAAATAGGATACCTTATACAAAGTAAATTTTATTCAATTCACATATAGCATAGAAGATTCAAATGCAAGTGGATTAAAGCCTAAAACAGCAGAAACTTGCGTAGAGCAAAACATATTTGCTATCAGTGTGCAAAAAGGTTACCTCATCGAATGCCCTGCACGAAATGAGACTCTGCCGCAGACGACAACCAAGCCTCTGGAAAGTTTTATCATGTATCTGTTTGAAGAAAAAAAAGCAGATAAAGAGTGAATTGGGGGGCACATAAACAGCGTATAGCCACGCAAGTTCAGACTTCGAAAGCTGCAAATAAGCACATTCAAATGGCCGCACGGGGAAAAAGGAATTCCACTGAACTCAGATGACGCCTCCTTCGCGTCCGGATCGATTTACACACTTCACCGAACGAAACAGTAATCGACAGAAGCAAATCATCTTCCTCCCCTTCCTAAGCAAGTCATCCGCTATTTCCCTTCCATTTTCCTCCACACGACTGACCGCAGAGTTTCGAATCACCTCAATCGACCGATCGCAAGAGACGAACGTTCGATGTCGTTGAGGCGCAACGCTCATCGGCTCCATTCCCGATCCGCGAGCTCGCCATCTCCCCCTTCCCGCAACCAAAAACCAAAGCAGGAAAGAAAGGAAACCGACGACGGGAAGCACCAGAGCCGTTACCTTAAGACCGGAGCGACGCGCAGGCGGACGTCGCGATCGAGCGGCGCGAGCAGGGAGCGGGTGCTCGGCGGCGGCGGCGGCGGCGACGGCTCGCGCGGCGCGGTCGAGCTCGACGGAGTGGGGCAGACGAGCGCGCATGGCGTGGTCCGGCGGCCGGCGGCGGTGCCGAAGATCAGCGGTGGCAAGGGCAGCGGCGGAGGAGTAGAGGAAGGAGAAGAGAACGAGTCGAGAGAGAGAGAGAGAAAGGAAGAATATTCGACGGGGAAATGCGGAGAGCGAACATTTTTATACGCAACGGGCGAGAGAGGGAAAACCCGACGTCGCAGCTGCTTCGAAACCTTCGCTCACCTGAGATCAGCGAACACGGCAGTTGGGCCCCCGCCACGCGCCTTCCTAAAGCGCGTGCATCGCTGCTTTTCTTTTTTTCTTTTTTTCCTTTTTTGTTTTTACCAATCTTATTTTATTTCTATTCTAATTCTCACTATTTTTGCTCTAACTCCTTATAGAGTCTATGTGAGGATCGAAACCGACACTTAAGCTAAATCGTCCCCACTTCCCCCTTCATATATGAGAAGGATGGCTATTGAGAAAAACTCAATTATTTGTTTCCTTACATATGAAGGAAAACGGCAATTGTAAGGTTAATACCACGCATTTTCAAAACAAAAAAAAAAGGTTAATACCACGAAAAATTATAAATTTAATACATGTACGATAAATTTACATTAAGATAATTCTTTAATCGCAAAAAAATCTCAAACCAGTATACATATGATATATTACAATTAACAAAGATATCAATTTAGGATTTTACTTTCTTTTTTATCACAAATATATTAGTTTGTGGGTTTTCATGTTATTAATTCAATTTAATGGAAATTAACGGGAGATAAATTTGTCGCATGGGATTTTTGTAGTAAAAAAATTAGTTTAAATTAAATTTGTCATAAATATGTTAATTTATGATTTTTCTAGATATTAATTCATGAACTAATAATAATGCTTGAAGTTCAAAATTGTCTTTCATACCTTTTCTCTTTCTTTTTCTCTAAGCTAATTATTTGGTGCATCACAATGTGGGGGTGCGCAGGAGAATTTTCGAAAGCGACATGACTAGATAGGTCCCAAGATGGAAATTGAAGGCAGTACAGTGATTGCAACTTGCAAGTACTAAAATTTCAAGATCAGAAAATACGAGTTAGGCTTTAGGGTTTAAGTCCATGTCTCGTATCCTATACGTTGTACCCTGCATTGGTTACCTAATAAAAGATACACGGTAACATGTATAATACTTAAATAGTACTGTAATGTTTTAGATGTGTGAAATGGTATGAGAAAGCATCCTTGTTTTTCGATATATCGCTTTATGGTTGTTACATTATAGGATTATATTACTACTAGACATGAGCATGTACTTTATTGCCGGTGCTCTTGTATTTTTCATATTGAATGTGTCAATAGTTCAAATGATGATATTTAAAAAAAAAAAAAAATCCAAAATAGTAGGGGCACAATTGAACAGATGAAACCAATAGGTTTTGAAATGAATTCAAAATCCTTGTAGGATAAATTTCAGATTTCAATAACTAGAAATCAATGTCTATAAGACGGGTTCTAGAATAAGGCAAACACCCTACGCACCTTAAAACTCGCACCGCCTATTTCCAGCTGTCGCTTCCTCTAGCTGGTTGCAACCCCATGTACCAATGAACATGACCTTTATGTTGTGTCTATAGTACATGATTGTCATTGTCACCTCTCTCTCTCTCTCTCTCTCTCTCTCTCTCTCTAAGACATGATCGTCTCTAAATATGAACGTCTTAGAAAGTCGCCTTTGGAACTCTTCTCCCTCCTAACAAGAGTCTTATTCTTTTTATTGTAGGAAAATTATTTAAAAATTTCTAAACCTATTATACGACAATTAATTTAGTCATAAATTTTCTAATTTAATCAATTTAATCATGAGTTTTTTGACGATTTTTCAATATACTTCTTCCGGTCAATTTTCGTTAAAAATAGCCAAGACGCCCTCATTAACCCTTGTTGAGGCCCCGATAACCAATGAAGGGAAATGAGAAAAAAGATAATAGAAAAATGAAAGAAAAGAAAAGAAAAAAAAATTCAGAAACTACTCCATCCTCACAACTAATTTTCCCCATTGATCTACTTCCATCCACTTCATACCCAACCCAACTCCCAGTCTCCTTTCCTGTTCCCTCCCCACGTTGATTCACCACCGTGCCTTTTTCTCCTTCATTCCAACATTCACCAACCGTTTCCTCCTGCTCAAAACGCAGTCGATCTTGTTTTGTGAAAGTTTGGCACTCAAGTAATCAGGTAAAAACTTATGCCACCAAAACAAATGCTATAGGAAAGAGCATAAATTTTAACCTACTTACATCATAGCTCCAGAGACGGAGCAAACAAACTCCACCTGCTGCTCTTGTAGCAGGAGCAAAGCGTTCATATATTTCGATGAATCATTTCTCTGGACAAAAGAAGTAACCTTAATAGTGAGACTAAATGGCACGTGCGAAAATTTGAGCCTTGGGTTTACATCAAAATGCATAATTTGGGACAGTTTTTCCTTAACAAGTGCACAAAACGGGGCACCTATCGTCGGGGCTCAAGCGACGTCCCTGACAAGTCCAAGCCAGAACCTTCATGGCACCCCGAGGGCATCACTTTTGTTCCATGCCCTGTTTGTGATTGAACGTGTTCGCCAAGCCGAGCCAAGTATGTCCGTCCTTCACCCCGTAGACCGACTCGCATTTCGGTCTGACGGACACGGGCACATCTATTTTCGATCCACATCCAAAGATAAAATGTGGGTTTAGAAGCTAGTAATAAACGGGACATGGAACGGGAACAAGATGTGCAGCTTTGAATGTCGAATAAAATCAAAGTCCTTGTATCTGTTTCCTCACCCTTTTCATTGTCCTTTCGGCTATAGAAACAGGGACACAGAGAGAGAGAGAGAGAGAGAGAGAGAGAGAGAGAGAGAGCACCAAGAAGAGGCTGAAGAGCATGGTCATTTCCCTGCTGATTCTAGCATGGTCATCATCCCCTTTCTCTCACACTCTCAACTTTCTTGGATAATTGCTTTCAATGCTTTCCCTTTCTTTCATAGGTTTTCACATATATCAAGTGATATAACAAACGACTTGGAAAAATAATAAAGTCGAACTTTGAGGCATGATATCATTTTTTTTTTTAAGGAATTATTTGTCCCAAAAAATTACTAATGGTCACATGCAAATATTCTCCATGGTACAACAAAGTATTGATTAAGAATATTAGATAGTAATTTTAGTATTTCTTTAGGGTCTATCAGGAAAATAATTGAAAACAATGACCGTATATCTTTTTGAAAGAAAATTAAAATGGAAGAAGAAGATTATTATTGAACAAACATGTTCAGTAATTAATAGCAAAAAAACAAGAAATTATATCCGAACAGACACAACCTTCCAAGGATTAAGAAGTTATGTTTGAATAGGTACGTACTCTGAGATAACCATGAGAAAAAATAATAAAATTCGGAATTAAATAAATATAACATAAAAAATAACCGTAACTCCTTTGTAAATAGTTACACTGTTTCAATAGGATGCTATGATTAATTTTTTTATGAAAATAATTTAAACTTTAATAAATAAAAATAATAATCATTGATTAGTTCCAAATCCCATTCATATGCGCACTCACATCTTTTCGATGTGGGACAAGACCTCTCTTGGTTTGTTTTACGATCAAACTATCAACACTCACAAGGCATACGAGACCAAACTTCATAATAAAAGATTAGCACGCAACAGACTATGAGTCCTTCCCGACGTCAACAAAAACTTCAAATTTGATAGTAAATGGAAAATTAATATCCTTTTTTGCATCACCACGGTCCTGTTGGAAAGAGTCCAATTTGGGACTTTCTAATGCGACTCTGATTCTCTTGCAATTCAATTTTGGATCGAATTTCAAATAAATTGGGATTACCTCAAAGCTATAATAAACAAATGTCCTCTATGGCGAGAAGTCCAACTTCATCGACCGTTGTCTCTCCTGAGCCCCTTGAACTTGGTCAATGAGATAAGCTTCATTAATAAAATTGCCGAATTATCTAGTATGGGCACTTTCTCAAGAGATATGATTTTCCGTGACACAATATCACAATTACGGTGGTACTAGACATCATCAATGTGCTTTGTCCGCTGTGATACATTTGTTTCAAAGGTACCACACTCCGAACAATATATTGTTGGGAAAACATCTCTATAAATTTTGATGATTACCAAATTGTCTTTGGAACTACTATTTATCAAGATGTATGCAGATAGTAACTTTGTGTTGTAGATGTCATTGGTTCTTTCGCATCAGCAAAGACAAGAATCAAGGCTATAACTATTGAGGTGAACAAGCACCAATGAGAATGGTATCTCATGGTTGCTTGGAGATACTTCTGTTGAGGCCAGTATTCTTGAAAGTTTTTGGGGACTGATAGAAACGAAAGGACCCATGGTCTTGTCAAAATTCGTCACCTTGATCGATGTCATCATTAAGATCGTCAACCAAGATAGTTTCTGGAACAGAAATAAATTTTTTTATTTCTATTTCTAAAAGAGTTTACAAGCAAAAATAACTGTTTGATAACGACACAAAATTTCTTCCTTTCGGACTGCTGCGGCGACGATCGGCGACCTTTAATATAAAAAATAAAAATGAAAATGATTTATTAACAAAAAAAATAAAGAAAAAAATAAAATAAAATAAAATAAATCATAAAAAATAAAATAAGAATATCATTTTATTTTAAAATAAAAATATCCTTAAAAATAAATTTATTTTATTTATTCTATTTTATTTTATTTTACGAATAAATTTATTTTAAAATGAATAAAAATTAAAAATAAAAATAAATTTATTTGGCAAAACACTCAAGACAAATAAAAATAAATTTATTAAATTTATTTTTAATAAAAATAATTTATTTTTATTTATCATAAATAAATTAAATTTAATAAATTTATTTTTAATTTATTTTAATAAATTTATTTTTATTTTTAAATGAATAAAATGAATATTTTTATTTTTTTTTTTAATAATATTTATTTATTAAAAATAAAAATAATATTTATAATAAAAATTTAAAATTTAAAATAAAAATGAATAAATGATATTTTTAAAATGATATTTATTTATTTTTAAGGATTTTTTTAAATTTATTCGTAAAAATAAAAAAATAAATATCATTTTATTTATTCGAATAAATTTCATTTTAAAATGATATTTATAAAAATAATTTATTCGGCGGCCGGTGGCGGCGGCGGCGACGGGGCCGGCGGCGGTCGGTGATCGACGAACAGGTGGTCCGCGGCAATGGATGAAGGACCGGTTGACGAACGATGAGAAAATTTTCTATTTCTCATTTTGTTCCAAAATCAAAAGTAGAAAATTCCAACTTCGATTTATTCTAAACCTATTTCTGAAATAGAAATCTATTCCGAAAATAAAAAAAAAAAATAAAATAAAAAAAAAAAAAAACGGAATAGGTTTATCATACGGATTTTTATTTCAGAAACAGGTCTGAAATAAAAAAATTATTTTTGGAACAAAATTATCAGTTATCATGCACCTCCAAGTAACTCACAATTTGCAACTGTTGATGGTGAAGTATCAGCTTGTGATGTTTGATGCGTCGGCTCTGATGATGGTAAGATAAACATAGAAGATGACCATTGATAGTATAGAAAATAGCCATGTGGTTCTAAACTTCATAGTTGAAAAACCGAGAAAGGCATCGGAAAAGCAATCGACACAATGTCTACTTCAAATACCAGACACCAGCAGCATAAGCCATTTTGGGAAACCTATGATGGTCAGAGGAAGCGATTGGAAGATCAATCTCGATTCTGGTCAAGTACTCTAGCAACTCTCAAATGGCTAATTGGGCTTGTCCTTAAAGGGTCTCCAACAGTAGATTGAAGACTTCCATCCATAAGGAAGAATGAAGATGTGAAGAGGGTTAGATATGAGAAATACTGTGGTTGTACTCTAAGCACAATATTATCTCTGATCTTCTCCGGAGTGTCTCTCTGAAGTGAATTTAGCACTCTAATAGTAGTTAGACAAGTATACAAGCGTGAGTGCAAGTGTGTACGTGTCAATAATATGTTTTATCGTGTAAAGAGAATAATACTAGCTAGTTGTAACTTGATTTGCTTATAACTAGTGGAATCCAACTGCTGTTAAGGCTATCCAAGCCACTATAAATTGTTGTGTGATTTGTTTTCTTCACTCCAATTCACTTACTAGCATCACATACACTAGTATGTTCTTGTTACTATCTTGAGTGCCGATTGTTTGATATTCCCCGAAAAATTTTAGAATGTTCACTCAACCTATTCAACCCTTCTTTCTAGGTTGCCTTGGTAGCCTCAACAATAGTAAACAACAATCTTCTCGTTGTATAATCCTAGATCAATGGGCAAACCTCCAAGCCAAAGCGCTTCCTTGATTGCCTTGATTAAAACCACGTACTTGTTACAGTTGTCGACAAAGGAAAGTATTGACTATCTCCAACCGATGCACATCCCACAAAAAATCATTGTTTATCTTATAACCATTTACAATTACGTTTATTGAAAGACACGAGAAGTATATGCAGTGCCAAGCACCCCATTTGCGAAAGGTCATTGACTTCGAGGGTACTTCTATTTTCCCCTTTCTTATTGGATTAAACCTTGCAAACACATCTAGGAGAACAAAGTATTCTATAATTAGACCTGTCAAATAGGTAAGTCATATCAAGTTTTGGTTGAATCGAAGATGATCCGACCTAAAATGACCCATTTAACTCATTTTGATAAATTTTTATGCAATGCAAATTTAGTAACACGTACCCGATATATATTGTCTTAACTCATAGTGCCTAAAATGCTTAGATATTTAATAAAAACTAGAAAAACTTATACCCAAACCGAAGTGAGAGTGTGATCGAGTGAATGCGAGATAAAATAAAGAGAGAACCATAGAAATGAATTGAGTCTAAACTCATTTATTGAATATAACCACCTCATATAATAAGTCAGGGCATCATATATGAGTTAAAATAAGAATTTTTTTTATCGATTTCTGGTTTAACCCGTAATACAAATGACGTCTCTAACGTACTCTGTGCATTCTAATTCTAAAATGCAAATGTCGTCCCTGTTCGTCTTTGCGTCTCTAAGCTTCTTTCCTTTCTTGACATTGATAAAGTTAACGTGACCAAACTGTCAACATGGTTCTTGACGCCACTGATCGAAACAAAGATGCAAATTGCCAAACAGATGACCAACCACCTCTCTTAAGCTCTCAATATTGTTTTGTAAAA
The DNA here is from genome assembly GCA_014182715.1 of Eucalyptus cloeziana. Classification (NCBI taxonomy): domain Eukaryota; kingdom Viridiplantae; phylum Streptophyta; class Magnoliopsida; order Myrtales; family Myrtaceae; genus Eucalyptus; species Eucalyptus cloeziana. The sequence continues at coordinate 5,591,776 of CM024637.1, read as the reverse complement.
GAAACAAGTTGGGCTATAAGCTGGATGCAACTGACGGTCTTCGCTAATCGAGGCACAAACGTCCGTAAAGCACGCTTGACTTGATAGCAAGAGCAAAGAGTAATCGTCTATAATTCATCAAACAGACGCCAAATCAGACGGAAATGGAAACTCCCTAAAAAGATGTTCCTTTCTCTAAGTACAGGAAAGCCGAAAAAACAGACGAGCATACACACATTTTCTTAGCATTTAGCATAGCGGCTTCGTATTAAATGGGAGACTGAACACGCATAAGTCCCACCATAAGGAACACGCTTTACATGTCAATCGTTCACAGAAAAGAGGATAGCTTACAGATTTTCTTCTCCCAGCGGCTTTGAGAACTCATACTTGAAGCTCATGTCAGAAGGATGCGAAGGCTTCAAAAGTCGGTACAGAAAGAGAAGAATACAAATATGCATTTGAAAATGTGATGTTTAACCAGGCTTGAATTAATGAAACAGCAGGGACCAATTAGAAACAACACCAAAATCCATAATGGCATTATTTATCAACAAATGCAGAGGTCAACATAACCAGGCTACAAAATCGGGGTGTTCCTTGTTTATAACCCCCAGGTCTCTTTGAAGACCTCAAATATAATTCTCCACACATTTTTTTCTATGCCACTTTACATAAACTACATAAGTTACAGTTTCCGATCACCAACCAAGAAAACACTTGCGACTCTAGTCTTTGTCACAAGCTAACGATGAAGTCCCAATATCAGAAGCTACAGCAAAAGCTGCTCAGGAGACCGAATTTTCTTACTACTAAATTAGAATCCCTTTGCTCACAAAACATGAATGCACAGCATCATCTCTTTTGCACAATGAATCCACCGTACATCCACAACCACACCGGAAACATTCAATCAAATCTTTGAGCAATAAATTAACTGAGCGTGAGCCTTATAACTCACTCCATATGACAGTAGATCTGCTTAACTTAGATCAGGGACCAGAGGTCTCCCACGTCCCATGGTGAATCCTCTTGTTCCATCAGGCATTCTTGGGCCCGGAGGAGGTTTTGAGGCCTCAACAATGTGTGTAGAAGTTGTAGTTCCATGCCCTGTCAAAAGATTTTAAACCATTGGCTATCAATACCAATTAAGAGAGAAAAAAAAGAAAAAAGAAATAAAGAAATCACTTTGGGATACCATGTCCATTCATCCCGCGATGATTGTATCTCTTTGGTCGCCCATGGTTTCGGCTTCTATCCCCATTTTTGTCCTTGGGAATACGGTCTCCATCCTTGCATATGAAAGGAGAGACATAACGATAAAGTGACAAAAAGAACTCGAAAATTCCTCATGTTGCCCTTTCACTAATACACCCCAAATTCATCCATTATTTTAAGGCAGAAAAAAAAAATTAATATCTCTAGTTGCAGTATCATGAATAGACAAGGTTAATTAGCTTTGAACCGTCACCCCTCCCCTTTATTCAGGTGGGAGTGTGGAAGGAAAGCACGATGCTATTGCTTATCTAATATATAGCTGGAAAACTCCATTTTGTCTGGAACTTCTATAATTATCCTTGTACAAATGAAAGAAAGGTCAATAGTTAATGTTCAGATTGTCTCACTATTCTTTTCCTTTTACACTCTATCAAGTACAAACCCGCAACTGTTGAGTAATTACTCACTATTCAACTTCTAGACTTTTCTTTTCCTTTTACACTTTGTCAAGTGAACACCCCCAAATGTGGAGAAACCACTCACTCCCTATTTAACTTCTATCCCACTAAAAGCCAGTATGAATTGTGACGACTCAACTTTGCACATGCCATGACATGTGCCCACAAGCTAGTCAACATAACTATGCAAAAATTACCATTCCAGATAAAGCCAGATGTTATACTATAAAAGAGCTAATTCAAGTCATAGTCACAACATCAAAGATGCAGAATCACTCACCTCTTCATCAGGCACACTATCATGATGCTCGCTTAACTTGTGATCTTCCTCAACCCCAACTTGATCAAATAAATGAGCAGAACCATTCCTCTCAGATTCAGTAACCCTCCAGTTTATTTTTCTCTGCCCTTGCTTGCCCTGAAGCAAAAGAAACAATTTCTTCCCATTAGAAAAGGAGGAAGGAAATCAAATGTCCAATATTTGATCCTGCAGAGAAAGAGAGAAATTTGAAACTGATTACCATGTGCTTAAGAATCTTGACATGCATGCCATTCCTCCAGTCCTCTTCATTATTCAAAGCAGCAACCTAATCAAGTCATCAGAGAAAAGTCAATTCCTGCAGAGACAGCTCGTTTAATTTCTGCAGTAATAAATGTTTTAGTGTTAAAGGTTAAAAAGACTTGACACTCACCGCTTTCTCAGCAGCTTCAACAGTCTCATATTCTATGAGAGCATGTAACTACAACAAAAGCATAAAAAAGAATTAGGATAAAATAACTGGAGAATAATTGACCATACTTACTCAAATTCACTCACACACAAAAGACATCTCTACGAATAATAGACAGAGTAAAAATGTGCCAACTCTAGAAGAGGGAATAACATCGAGCATGACGTCAAAGACTGCCAATTTAAAACCCACATCCACTGAACCGCCGCAATGCACAAATAAGAACCTCTATTTAACATTGGTTGAGCAAAAATAGGAGGAAAAAACTTGAGCATGTGTTGAAATAACCTGAAGTAACAGTGGGAAACATTTATACGAAGCATTGTCTTACATTTATCCTTTATAAGAATTCATCACTGAGGATTTGATATCAAATCATGATCAAAACCATGAAAGCCAATATTGAAAGAAAAGAGAAGTCTTGCAAGGTTTCCTAGGAAGCAAAACAAATATCATTACAATCATATACATGCATCTTATGGTTGCACTCACGTGATAAGAGGAAACAAAACCTGCAATCACATAACGAAGAACATTCTTCAACAAAAGAGAAAACGAAATCTATTTAGTTTATTCACCACAGGTTTCTGGCCAAAAGCTAATGTTGATTCTTTCTAACTAAGAGTACTTCCAGACTACACGGAAAACTGGCAGTTGGCTTTCACAATGTGGGAAAGTGCCTTATGAAGAAACTTAACCTTGACTGTAAAAGTTGTACAAGAGATTGTCCAGTGGCACAGCAGTGTTTTCTACGTTAAGAGGCCAAACAATAATTATTTTTAACCCCATAGGGTTAGATGTAGTTGAAGAAAGGACTTGGAATTACCAGCATATCAAAGTTGACCAGGAAATGTAATAAACATATAATGGGGCCATCCATCTGGACCTCGGCACATGTTAAACGGGTTCATGATGTTAACAAAGGTTTCATGTTTATCAAAGATATCCATCTAAGCCTCAGCTCATGTTTATCCATCTACGGTTGAGACCTAATCACTAAACAAACTTATTCTAGTCATAACAAGCTCCATGATATTTTAAACGGTGTCCTATCAGCATGAGTGCACTGTGAAGAAATGTTATTGTTACACCGGTGTAAACTTCTAGAGGCATTAATGGACATGATGGAGACATATCAGCCTTAATGGCTGTCATGGTGGAATCAATATGCCTAACCTATTGACATTTGGATGTGCAAAATCAACACAGAATCTCATTTGGCCCTTTTTCTATGCTATCCCCCACAAAACCAAAAAAAAAAAAAAAAAAAACACCCAAAAACCCAACCCAAAAAGACCCCCAAGATATAGTCTTATACCATCAGTAAGTTTTTGCTAAAAGTTTTACTTAAGTTCATCTTAGAGTTCTCCACTTGAAATTGCATCACAGTATGTTGAAATCATTTCACATATCCAAAACAATTCGAGTAAGCTTCTACATGATCATCCATCAGGACTCAACAAAAATATTAAAGGAATCACAGACCTTCAGTATCAATCCCATGTATCACTAAAAACAGCCATCTCAAAAGACTGATTAAATTTCAAATTAAGAAAATCAACCATGACAACATTCTTCAAGACAAACCTAAATAAAGGAAACCGCACAAAAATTGAAAGAAACTAATATAAGTCTCAAAGGAAAGAAAAACAATAAAATGCATACTCTAGATTTGGATGAGCATGGAAGCAAAACTATTATTATCAAACAACACAGGCTTCAAACGAAAAGCGCAAGCATCTAAATGAATACCTTGGTGCTATGGAGTTTTTCTGGCTTGCCATGCTTTTTTGGCTCTTCTACAGCACTTGGATCATGGACAGAGACACTCTTCACCCTACATACCGAAGATTAATTAGAATGCACGTGTACAAACGTGTGTTATGGAAAGACGAAGAAAGTGAAGTAGGTGGACACAATTTTCTTTTAAGAAAGGGAAGTCTTGTAAGAAAGGTAAAAATACAAAACATACTTTCCAACTTCTGAAAAAATTCTCTCAAGGTTCTCCACTGAGTGATCTTCTGGTAGGTTCTCCACCAGAACAGTACATAACTAGAATGCAGATATTCAGTGTTAAGAAATCCACAATACACAGTAGGATAGGAAGGAAAAAGTTGGTCTGTTCTCAACATACCTTTGGGTCCAGAGCCTCTGTGCTTGGAAGAGGATGAAGCCGCTTCACCTTCTTTTCATCTGGACTCACAACCTGCAGTGACAAAAGGAAGTATTTGTGGACCAATCCAATGCCAACCTACAAGCTCTACATATCTATAGAGTAAAAAAGGAGCTCACTAAAAATGTGGACTCCTTCAGTGCAGTTGCGACAACTGAATGATCTTGGGTTAGCTTCTTCATTTTCCTAAAAGAAGCAATTACCCCAATAGGAACTGCAAAAACAAAAACAAAAACCTGCATAAATCCTAAGCTTAAAATAATATGTATAAATACACCATTCACCATAGGTATGCAACATACCCATGTTTAGCGATAACTTAAAACTTTGAAAATGTCATGAGACCAAGCAAGGCAAAGCGTGACCAGAGTACACAAGAGAATAATAAAATGAAAAGAAGAGGAGAAAAAACAACGTTTCTCATTTAAGTGGCACCAAAATCAGCAATTCAGGCTACTAGGGCTTAAATAAAATGGAAGATGTTTAAGCCAGTGTAGTAGCATATAAATTCAGAACTATTTAATCCCTATGATCCACTAATTTTCAACAACTAGCACCATTAACACATAGAATAAAGGAGCAATGGACCAACACTCCAATGTTGATGCATCCCACCTCAAAAAGAGAATCTCTCGCGTTTTATTCTTGATTTCCTTTCCTTATAGTCTTCATGGACAGATTCCATCTAAACAAAACTTATATGAGAGATCCTTCACGATTCTAGAGTACGTTTGTTTCACAGAAAATGAGTGATTTGGAAAACATTTTCCAAAAAATGATTACTTATATCATTTAGAAAAATTAGTCAACGAAAAATGTTTTCACCATCAATAACATTCTATACCTAACTATTTACGTAGACGATGAAAAAAGTTTCTATTCATTTATCATTCTTAACGATATAAGTAGTCATTTTTTGGGAAAATATTTTCCAAATCATTGATTTTTCGCCAAACAAACGTAGCCTTAAGGGTTAGAACAATTTATAGAGCATTCACATACGAAGATTTTTTTGTTATGAAAACAATAAATTAATCATTTAATGAGAAAGAATTTTATCATCTAATTTATATTGATGAGGGAAACTAGATATATCCTAATCGGGCTCAATTTCCCGTCAATAAATAGAGTAAGTAACATTCCCCATCTCAGTCAGCTACTCATCAAAGCTTTGTAATCTAATTGACTCTGCCATTGCCCTGTTGAGTGCCAAATGGGAAACTCACCGCACCATTAGCATCCTTGAGCCTAAGCCTAAGCAACCTCATAATTTGTCGATAAATCTTAACCGATACGAAACAGCTTAGAAGAGCATATGGAAAAACAAAAGGAAATTACCTAATTCCATGTGAAGAATTATAAAGCTCGAGAATCGGCAATAGCCAATGCAAGCCACCAACGCTAATAATAACCATGAAAGGAAATTACTCACCGAATCCTTGTTTGTTCTTCTTAATCCAACCCATCATGTAGTTATCAGTGGGCAAGTTTTCATCGCTGAAATAATACTCCACCTGCAAAAATAGAAGAGCATTTCATCAGGACAAGAACTCCAAGCTAAGTCCTTCATCTACAAAAGAAAAGAAGAAGAAGAAGAAGAAGAAGAAAAAACACAACTTGATTGAGAAGGCACATCAGGTCACATCAACTCGCACAATCTTAACCCGTACGTCAAGGAAGTATGCCTCAACGGCACTGAACATACCACAACATCGCTAACCTACAAGAGATGAGAGAGACAGAGAGAGAGAGCTTGCCTGCCTGATGATCTTCCGCTTGAGATCATCGGCGAGGACGCCGGCGGCGGCGGCCTGAGCAAGGCCCTCATCGTTGCCATGATCGGGATTGGCGTCGTCGTCAGACGACGGCGATAGGTCCCCCGAGGCCTTCTCCTCCGGGGATCCGACGGAGGCAGGATCGGGCGGCGGCGGAGGCAGCACAAGGTCCGCCGCCTCGCCGTCACCCACGGCGGCGGCGGCAGGGCGGCGGCGGCGGCCCCCCGCTTCGCCTTCCGGGGGCATCGAGAAGGGCGAACGAGAGAGAGAGGAGGAGGGGACTCGGTCGGTGGCGAGCGAGCGATCCCGCCCTTTTCCTTCTCTCTCTCTCTCTCTCTCTCGATAGATTTCCAAGTTGCCGCTTCGCGTGGGATCTCATAAATAGTCAAAGCAGGGAGAGGTCAAGATGGTCATTTCGTTTTGGGAGATTTTTGACTTTTCCATTTGGGTAATCACAATCCAAAGTCACTTCATTTTGGGGCATTTTGGGGGTCTTCTAGGGTTTGGGCTTTTACCCAAAGATAAATTATTTTGGGGATTCTTCCACTTCTTTCTTCTACCTCTTTTTTTTCTTTCTTTGCTAGGACAAGAGGAATACCGTTCAATGGGCGATATATAAAGATATGAATGAAATATCTCGTAACTCGAGCTGAGGTCGCGCGATAAATACTCGATCAAAATTGCCGATCCATCGTTAATGGATTTGAAAGATATACATAAGAAATGGGAATATCCTGATTAACTTGGATGATTCGTTGATATTCTTGAGAATGTGTGTTTTGTAATAGATTTAGGTCTTGTACATGATCCTACTAGATATATATGTCGAGAACTGCTAAGATGTGATGAAACAATCAAGACAATTAGTATTTATTAAGAAGAAGTATGATTAATTGCTAGATTTTTGTATATCGAAACACACAATTTGTTTCCACATAATGAAAATACACCATCGCGATGTATCTATAGGTGATCGACCATTGAGTTAGTGCTCACACTCAGTTGCCAATTGGATTGGGAAACCCTAACCTTGCCATCCCTCTTTACCCTTCCCCTCTCTCCCCCAAACACTCTCTAAAATGCCCTTAAACCTCCATGGTCATCATGTCCAGCCACCACTATCAATGAAGCTGTCGTTGCTTCTCGTTGCCTCCATCCCTTGTCATTTAAATTCAATATGTTGATTTGTCTTCCTCCCTTTTAAGATGGTTTATTTACCCTCTTTTCAAATACGAAGGATTCCAATCCTTGTTTGAAATTTCATACTTACTATCAATGGGTAAAATAAACCCACACCATCCTTACTCATGTTTAGATCCATCAAACTGGTGGATTGGATCGGGGTTAGGTCGGGTTGACAATTGTCTGACTCAAATTGACCCATTTTCATTCAATACAAAGTGATCATATCCAACCCGACTTATATTGTTAAAATACTTCCAGATTTAATCCAATTTAGAAAATTCATATCTAAATTGAGGTGAGAGTCAAATGAGCGCTAGGAATCGGTAGAAATTTTTTAATAATTATTGTTGCATAATGGGCTTTTCTTGAACATGGAATCAGTAGAAAAAAATTTAATAATAAAAGATAAGAGGTATAACAAAGATGTTGTATCTATTCAAGATGTCAAACCAAATTGCTTACTAAAGTGGAAGAGGGGAAATTTTAAATGAGAGTCTATAGTAGGATTGTTTTTATATAAAAAGGCTCAAAGTGGACATTATCTCAAATAAAGCTCTAAAGTGGCTAATGTAGTCTCGCATAAGACTCTAGGCTCATCGGTCAACCAAATCTTTGCCAAGTAGCAAGCTCGTGCATCTCATGTGCACCTTTCGTGCATCTTATGTGAGATGCATGTTTGTGTCTATGAGGTTCAATGGTTCTCTAGCCTCCATCTCTCTCCATTTCTTTATGTTTTATTTTTTTTTTTTATCTTCTACATTACTACTAGTGTAACTCTATATCCTCAACATTTTATTGAAAATTTGATTGTATTCCAATCAAAGTGTATCATATATAAGTAATCAAGGTTTAAGGTAATATGCACTAATGTTCATCCAACTCCAATATCTTATAATAAATCTCCTTATAAATATATGATCAAGATAGTGCTTGCAAGATGAAGAATTTGAGGAAACTTATACCCTACCAACAAAATAGACTAACACCAAGAAAAAAAATTGAAAAATTACCTGAAAAGCTTGTCATATTTGGTAACTTACTAAATTTCAAAGGATGTCCATTGGGTAAATCAACTATTTCATTGCCAATAATTTCATATTCTCCCACGTTATTTGTGATAATAGCTCGCATTGAGTCACCTTCCCATATTTCATATATTCCAACTGTACATGTCTTTACATCTCTAAAAGAAACCACAAGGTTTTCAATCTGTCACACTTTTTGACCCTTATAGTTTTTAATTTGCTAAAGCACTCTAGTGCACAGGGCCATGGTATATCTTCTCTAGATTAATAAGGTTTTTGAAGAACAAAGACTCTAAAATCATAAAAGCAAGTGATAGGGAGGCCATTGGAGGAATTTTTTTTTTTTTTTTTTGGTCGAAAGAAGAATTCATTACTAAACAGTTGCCAAAATGCAACTGAGTTCGGAATCAACACATAATAAAAATCATTAGAGGGATTATGTAGCCAACTAAAGGGAGAAGGTTTTCCCAATGGGCTTTTAAAAAACTGAATTTTTATTTTTGCATCCTCCACTATTTCGCCTTGTCTTAGAACGGCTTTTTGGAAAATCATGGAGTTGTGGTGTTTCTAGCTTTGCCAGATAGTTTCAGCAAGAAGTTCCTTCAATGGGGGTTTGTTCTCTAAGGTGAGGATTTCAAAAAACCACATGTCAATTCTGGTTATTTTCCGAGGGGAAGGATTGATTCTCAAATCTGAATCTAATCAAATATTCTCCATCCATTTCCAAAGTAAGAATAGGCACTCTAATGTTTCTGGCACATGTTGGCACATCGGACAAAGCAGATTAGTTATTAAGTTCCTCTTATAAAGATTCTCCTTCATCGGGAGTGAGTAGGGGTGTGCAACCGGACCGGGTATACCCGGTTCCCGGACCGGCCCACCTTGAAAATAAGGTCGGGAATCGGTTCCCATTGAAATTAGTCCAGGAACAAGTTCCCAAAATTCGGAATCGGTTTAAACCGGTTCGGGAACAGGGTCCAAGTGATTACCCACCCAGAACCCGGTTCCCGAACCGGTTTTGTAAGTAGAGGTACAAAAATTTTTTTTTTCCTCTCAATATCTATTCTTACTCTCGCAATTACACGACATTTTTCCTCTTGACTTACTCAAACACGCACGACACTCCTCCTTTGTCATTCATCTTCCTCACTTGCTTTCCTTCCTCACCGGCTCCCTTTCACACCATTTGATGGACGAACGGTGTTCGTCGCCGCCAAATTATTGTGTATTACATGGATTGGCTTGCCTAATTTCTCTTTTGTATAAGGAGTTATGTTTGCATAAACGAGTAGTTTCATATAGTAGTTGTGAGAATAAGACTAATATTAGACTCATGTTTGTTGCTAATTCTTTGCCTTATGATTTTATTTATTATAATTAGCCATATGGATCATTAATTTTCCGTTTACTAAAAAAGTTCATGTATTAATTTATTATCAGTGCTTAATGTTTCAATATAAATTAGGAGGATTGTTATTTTCTCGCTTATTAATATAAAATTCGAAGTTGTATAGGATATCAAGAGATTGCAAAACAGGTTCCAATGGAAATAGGGTTGACCTTGGAACCAGATCGGAAAAACAGGATGAGTCGGGTACAGGGTCCAATACAAACAGGGTCGGGTATAGAGTCCAGAAAATGAGAACCAGTTATAATAGGGTCGGGTACAGGGTCCAGGTCTAAACCCTATCCACCCTAGACCCGATCACCCCTAGGAGTGAGTTAGTGCACATGCTCCACATGAAAAACTTAATTTTTGGGTGGGTATGAAGCTTTTAGATCATGTTCCATAGTTGCTTAGGTGGCTGATATGATGTGGATGTTGTGGTTAGGACTTGTTGCTGTGGTTATTTGCTGAATATATTATGTTGTATCCGCTTTTGATTGAATAGGATCCAGCCTTATTCTCTATCCATATGAGCTTGTCAAGTCCTATGTTGGGGTTTAGGGGAATCGCTAAGAAGATTTCATTCACAATGTCCTCATCAAATAAGCTAGATAATTTTTGCACATTCCACTGTTTGGTGTTTTGGTTAATTATTTCAGCCACAAATACGGGATCTCCTTAGTATGTTGGTCCTTCAATACATCCTCTCTGTAGTCATCCATCTTCTCTCACTCTAATTTGCATGCCATCTCCCACAGACCACTTGTCTTGCTGCTCTAGCATCTCTCTTCCTATTTTGAGACTTTGTCATCCCCAAGACGGTCTAAATCCTTTATTTGCCTTCAAGAAATCCCCTAAGACTGTGTTTGGTTGACCAGATAAAAGCCAAGATAGAATATGTTTTATCATTTCCCGTGTTTGGTAGCTGTTTAGGATAGGATAAGATCATATATAGAGGGGATATAACCCAGATAAAAAAATCCGAGAGGGAGGGTGGGATAAAGTCGGATAGGATTTCTTTTATCCGAAACATAAAACCCTACGCTTTTTTTTCTTTCTCCTTCGTTCACCCACATACGACTCCGACTCCTCTGTTTCCAAAATATCGACGTCAAAGCCTTCTCCTCGATAGCTCTCTAGTTCACATCGAAATTTTACGGAAGCGACGAATTTGCGAAGGTAAATAATCATGCTCTCTCTCTCTCTCTCTCTCTCTCTCTCTCACTAACGTTGACTTCTAAAGTAGCCCTTGGTTGTGGATTGTTTTTCTACTTCATCTATGTTTCGAGCTTATGTAGGTTAGAATTGTAGTTCTATCGGCTTTTTTGTTGGTTGATTGAAGAACGTGTTCTTGGAAGTGAAATTTCAGTAGTCCATCTATTTTAGCATTTGGTGCAGCACAAGGTGGGCACATCGGCAGGGTAAGGCAAGGACAATCTTTAGTTGGAGCTCCGATAAGCAATACGACTTGCCCCTGGATAATTTTTTTACATTATTTCCATGCAAAGGGCTTCTTTTTCAATATTGTTATTATGCATTTGTGGCACCTATCTAGCTGTTGATGGGTGACTGGTATTTTAGAATTATGAGGATTTGGGATTCTTGGATAAGGAAGCTGTCACACTAAAAGAGTTAGAAGAGCTGGGATCATGTTCTTAGCATTGGGTCCCAAATCTGTAAAACCTAACTAAATTTGTGGATTTGAGCTATAGTGGTCATGATGAGAACTATCGTCCTTTGTTGTTCTAAGATAGTCCATGCTAACAATTCCTTGTGTTCTTTCCTCTGTCTTTGTCAACATTGTCACTACAATGTCATGAACCAAAAATCAGTTTGTCATATACTCTAACCTGAGAAACTCAACATGTTTGCCCATTTATCAATGTTGTTGGAAAGAAGTTCAACTCGATGAGCTTGAACAGTTCATTGTGGAAGGCTTGGAACTCCTTGAGAGATTTGCCAATCGTTTGAGGTTGAAGCTATCAAGGCTGCTTGATTACCCAAATCTAAGTGCAATTGAAGGGCTTGGTTCGGCACTCATTGGAACAATTGGAAATAAAATAATGTGCTAAAATTGAAACTCTAGATGGTCTATTGAATTTGAAAAAGTTAAGAGACCTGGGTAATTCGAGGATGCAAAGAGCTTTCGACTGTTAAGGGCCTGATGTGAACTTGAGACACTCAAAAGATTGGATTTTAATCGTTGTAGATCATTGGAAAGTTTCACTAATGTATTCAGTACAAAAATACCATATGAGTGCTACTGCATAAGCATTTTTAACTGCTTTGAGTCAGAAGGAGAACCTCCTTGAAATTTGTTGATTTGAAAAAAGATATTATTTTAGATATTTTTCTATTTTCTAACCTGTCAGTTTGTACTTGTCTAATGTTATTGTTTTTTTTTTCCTCATTAGAAATGGATCACAATGATAGAGAGGAAATTTTCACCATTCTTATATTAGAGGAGATGAGCCTCCAAATGTTGCTTTTGTGTATGATGTATATGCTAGTAGCGTCCACTGCTGCTGAAAGGCACTACCGCAAGCATATATTAAAGGATTGGACATTTATTAGAATTCAAGCTCGTTTAGATCACCTTGACCACCTCATTAAGAGCAATGACTTATATTGTGTGGAACAAGTTAGGATAATAAGACGTACATTTACTCTACTATGCAAGTTAACACGTACAATTGATGGGTTAAAAGAAAATGGACTTGTAACTATAGAAGAACAAATGGCCATGTTTCTACATATACTTGCCCATCACGTGAAAAATCGAGTCATCAAGTTTAGATTTATGAGGTCTGGAGAGACAATGAGTAGGTATTTTAACTTAGTTTTAAATGCAGTGATAAGAATGCATAGTGTGCTTCTTGTCTCACCTAAACCAGTTCCAGAGGAATGTGCCGACGAGAGGTGGAAATGGTTTAAGATATGTTTGTTATGCTATTTCATGAACTAATTTAATACTTTAAAAAAATATTTTATTAATATCATGTTTCTAGGGTTGCTTAGGAGCATTAGGTGGCACATATATAAGGGTATGTGTTCTAGAGGTTGATAAACCAAGGTACCGAAATAGAAAGGGTGAGGTAGCGTCCAATGTACTAGGAGTTTGTTCACGTGACATGAGATTCATTTATGTTTTACTTGGATAGGAAGGCTCAGCAGCGGATTCTAGAGTGCTTCGAGATGCTTTAGTTAAACCTAATGGTTTAAAGATCCCCGTTGGCAAGATAAGCCTCTATCAATATATTGCATTCTATGTATTGTAGGTTTTAACAGTTCTAAGACAATTAATAATATTATCATTTGTTATTAGGTAATTATTATCTTGTAGATACTGGATAGACAAATGGGGAGGCCTTTCTTGCTTCTTATAAAGGTACTTGATACCATTTATCTGAGTGGACAGAAGGTCGTATAACAAATTCCCCTGAGGAGTACTTCAACATGAAGCATTCTCAAGCTAGAAATGTCATAGAAAGATGCTTTGGTCTACTTAAGTTACAGTGGGCTATTCTCAGGAGTCCATATTTTTATCCAATTAGAACACAAGGTCGAATAATCATAGCTTGTTGCCTTATACACAACTTGATAATAAGATAAATGACTATTGATCCAATTGAGGCACAATAGATGAAGTTGCTACCACTATTGAAGATGTGGAAACAACTGATGCTGTTGAGCCGTTGGATCATTGGACAACATGGAGGCAAAATTTGGCAATACAAATGTTTAATGAGTGGAATGCAAGTCGAGGACATGGAAGAGTTGTATGATTTTATATTATTTAAAAAAATCATTTGTTTCCCATTGTTGCAAGACTTATGTTATATGATTTTTTTTTTTTTTTTTTTTTGCCATTTCTATTAGACATGTGTAATATGGTGCTGGTTTTTCATTATCGAGACATATATTTCCTATATAATGTTTGAATTATGGCTTTATCATTTTAAATTTGAAGTACTATGTTGTCTCTATCATTAAATTTTCTCTACCACGCTATCTTCCATCATTAAATTTTCTGAAATTGCAATTAGATGTTTAGGAATGGAAGGTAGTGATTTCAGTCAAACTCAAGGAAGGGGAACAAAGAGAGACCAACATGTATGGACAATAAATGAAGAAAATGCACTTCTAAATGGTCTTGAAGAATTAGTTGCATGAGGAATGAAAGCCGATAACGACTTTAAGAGTGGTTACATGATTATGTTAGAGAAGTGGTTTGAAGAAAAACTCCCTAGTTCTGGCATCAAGGGTAATCCTCATATAGAGTCGAAAATGAAAAACTTGAAAAAGTTGTGAGGGATCAAAGTGGCTTTGGGTGGGACCATGAAAAGCATTGTGTTGATATTTGTCGCAACCTAACCTTGGGTGCATCACTTAGGGTTTGGTTAATGGATTACCAAGTCTAAACTTAACTCAAATACCAATTCACAACTTAGGTTCAAATTCTTAACATGCAAATGATTTTTCAACTAGGAGTCGTTACTAATCTATTATTTTGTGGGTCGATTAGAAACCTAAATAAAGTACGGGAGATTTACTTTATTCCTATGAACCAGAGATTGTGAGTTCGGGGACTTGATTATATTAAATTTCTCTAACACCATTTCGGTACATTTTCTCTTTTGTTTCGAAAAAATGTTTTGTGAGTAGTTTGAATTGATTTTAATTTACTTCCTAACATGTGAGGTGACTATGCGGATGCGCAAATCATCAATTTAACACTCAATAAAGCAATAAATAAATTACAAAACTTACCCGTAGCAATGAAATTATCTGCAATGTTAGATCAGAATTTACATCAACAACCCTACATATAATTTCTAATTAACATCAATCACTCAATTTTTTTTTTATGATTTTCTCTTATTTAATGAAATCTAAGCTATATATTATTCAATTTAATTAAATTGCATAATTCTAATGACGGGCAATTTCTAATTAAATGGACCTAGCAACAATTACTAAATAACATGCATTTTATTAACCTAATTTTATATGACACGCGCACGATATTTTTGTATTTTTTTATAAACATTCGTAATGAAATATTACTAACAATAAAAATCTAACTAAAGTGAGATATTATCTATTTTAAGTTAGGAAATAGACTAATCTGAATCCTATCTTAATTTATCTCAACATACAATTTAATTTCAAGATATTATCTAACCTAGATATTATCTAAACATGCATTCTAATATAAATAGAAATGTATCTAACTATTATATTATGCAATTCTATCCAGGAAATCAATTCAAATATACATGATATGCAATTTTTTTTATAGGGTTAATACCGTGAAAAACTCAAAACTGGTACACATGTAACAAATTTACCACAAACCATTTTTTTTTACCATGAAAAACCCTAAACTGGTACACCTGTGATAAATTTACCCCGACTTACCATAAAAAACCATAAACTAGTACATTTATGACAAATTTACCTTAAACTAATTTATTCGACCGCAAAAAAAACCCTAAATTGATAAATTTGTGACAAATATACCCTCTACTAAATTGGATTAACACCACATAAAAAAAAACACACAAATTGTAAATTGTGATAAACAGAGCATAAAATCCCAAATTGGTATACCAGTCAATTGTCACATGTCATTTAACTTAATAATTTGACAGTAAAATTTAATGAAAACTAATAAAGGATAAATTTGTTACAAGTGTACTAGTTTTTAGTAAATTTGTCAAAAGTACTAGTTTGGGGTTTTTGGTAGTCAAAAAAATAGTTTTAGGGTAAATTTGTCATAGGTGTACCGGTTTAAGGTTTTTTGGGGTATTAACTATTTTTTTGTTTATTTTCAGCATAAATAAAGCAATTAAAGTAAGATAAGCACCAAATCAATCAAGATCACCGACAAAAAAAAATCAAGATCATATATCATTCAATGGATGCAAATAAAGAAATAATATCCAATCAACTTATAATTTGGCGAAAAAAATCAATGAGTTGATCTTAAGCCTTAAAGATCAAAACATCATTTTTAAAGATTCCCACGTAATCAATAGTTCCATCTAAAGCCTTATAGATAGAATTAAAGATTATATGCGATTGTGAATTAGGAAATAAATCTTAAATGAGGATGTCTATCACTCGAAAATATTTAATTAGATATCAACACGCATCAAATAGACAATGAAATACTCAAATCAACTTAACATGAGAATTTCATCTAATCCAAAGGATATGGTTTCCAAATTCAAACGGGGCAGCGGATCATGACCGATGGTTCGAACAGCAATGACCGGCGATTCAGGGTGATATGTGACTGAGGAGGGACTACTTCGCGGTGGTGTCTCGCTAGAAAGACCTGCAATAATAGACATTGAAACAAAAGCAATAATGCTTGGACTCTTTGTGCACCCAGGGAAATTAAAGAGAATTTCTGCTGAGTTGCATGTTCCATCCTTTTCTCCATGTGTCCATCTTTTCCTTGACCGTGCGCTGAGATGTGAGCGTGCTCAAGTACTTGCCCGGTTGTCCAGGTGCTCCGCTTCAATTTCACTTTGACCAAAGGAACAAATCTGCTCCCTTCGGTCTCCTCACTAATTCTCGAGCGTTGACTTACTAAACCCCATGATCACATTCTTTACTTGGCTTCGTGTTGCATATCGATGCCCCAAAACTTGCTTTCTCAATTGAAGGAGCAATGGCACACCAAGAATGGTGGTGGTGGCATTTTGGGATGCAACGGTGGGACGTTGTCTGAAAGCTGGGACGTCGATTCTGGTTACTCAAAGTGGACTTGGGGACAGCAAGTCGTAGCGAGTTCGGAACAAGCACGCGTGGTGATGCCGCGGATCGAACAAGGAAACCACACGTCGTTGCCTCAACACGCGATGCAAGGACGTCGCTAGAAAATTCGGCACTCGCTGAATAAAGCCCAAGAGCCTGCAAAAAGTATCGAGAGATGTAGAAATTTGTTTAAGGAGTTGGCCTGTGCTGCAAGTGTCGCCATGCAACGGCAGTGCTGCTATGGGTGTCTAATTTGCTGAACACCAATGAACAATCGAGACTATGGCAGTGACTCTTGGGATTCTAAGCCAACAACAGCAAGCATTAGTGAGATGTTGGGCCAAGGGTCCCCGTACTCTGTTGATGGGGACCGTTTTGGCGACAAGCCAGGCCATTCTTCTCTTTGCGCGTGGCCTTCCGTTGAACCTCTTCTCTGACTCCTTTTATATTGTTCACTCGTGCTGCTATGAATCTTCATGAATGGTCTCTTTTTGACCAATAATATCTCCCTTAATATATATCAAGTCTACTTTTACATGTGAGAAAGCTTATTCTTCTTTGGACACATATATCTCTTCCTTCCATTTTGCTTGGCCGAATATTACCTCACTTGCAATAAGATCTTTTCCTTTTCGAAGTTAGTGCAATATTCTCTTGATGATGCAATATCCTCTTCATATCATACGAGCTCTGGCCATCATGTGAAAGGCATAATGTGACTCTCATCCATGGACTTGGTGGAATTCATGGGCTCAATAAAATTCAAGGCCAATCAGTTTAGTCCATCTGTCATCAGTCCAATGTAAATGTAATTAAAATGCTCCTTAAACTATATGTTATGCAATTTAATTATAATATTTTTGTTTAGAGATTAAAAATTAATCCCTAATTTTTAATGCGGTAAACAACTAATTGGGTTGTCAAAATTTAGGTATCAACGATATTCATTTTGAGGATAGTTGGCAAAAATATTGCAAGGTTTGTGTCACTTCTAATTTTTCTTCTTTATTAATAGTTTCATTTTTAATAAAATAATATATTTTCTTCGTAGACCTATCCAGGAGCTGTTTCTTTGAGAGGGAAGTCCTTCACTCAATATGATCGACTAACGGTCGTATTTGGAAAAGACCATGCCAAGGGAAATCTTAGTGAAGACCCTTCAGAAGCTCATGCAATTGTAGATCATGAGGAAGGTGAAAATCATGATAATGTGGCAACCAACGGTGTAAGTCAAAATTTACTGCCACTATCATCTTCTCAAACACAAAATGTTTTTGATTCTTCAAGAAGAAAAAGGGTTAAAGCAAGTGACAAATGGGCTGCTGGCTTAGTTGAGATAGCAAGAACTTTTGGCTCATTCTTGAAAAAAGCTAATAAGAGAATGGAGATGATCGATAGTCGCATCTGTTGGAAATTAATCCAGAGAAAACACACTGTTTGTTGTAATCAGAACATCAATGTAAAGAAGATGATAACAACTTTATAATATCATTCCTTTTACAAATCTAGGAGAAGAAGAAAATAAGATATCATTGAAGAATAACATAAAATTGGAGGTGAGGTACAGATAATCGAATCTCCTTAAGGCGATTAGTTTCTGCCAATGGTGCTCCGCAGATTCACGAACTATGCCTCCCAAGATACAACACCTTGAACCTATTTGGATTAGCATTATGCAAACAGGATTCAATCGAACCATTCAATTGAACCAGCATACTCAGAAAAATCAAAAGAGTAGGAAAGTATATCAAAACCTTTTGAAATCGAGTCGGAAAAACCAAAACCAAAACCGTTAATGAAGCTCTATGCTCCTATCTATTTATAGAGCTTTTTTAGTCATGTACAGAAGAGATACATGAATTAAATAGATGCATGTATCCATGAAGTTCATGAATAAAGAGATACGTGAAACCAAGAAATTCATGAATCCTAAGACACGTGAATTCAAGAGATTCATGAACTCAATAAATACATAAACTAAAAGATACATGAATCTAAGTAATTCATGAATTCAATAGATATGTGAATAGAAAAGATTAGGAAATTCATGAATCCAAAAGAAATACGTGAATAGAAAAGATGTATCATAATTAATGTCTTTCGTTGATCCATTAACCATAATTACAACAGCATCAAACATGCTAAGGATTTGGATAATGACAAACAAAAAATCAATGAAGAGCTTCTTCAAATGTCTCTAAGTACTATGGATAGAATAAAATTATGTAGAAAAATTGTGAAGGATTTTGAGAATATTCATTCTTTTTTTTTTTTTTTTTTTTTTGGATTTCAAGGAGACAGGAAAGCATTTATGGAATTATTTCTCCAAGAGATGAGAGAAGAGAATGAGTGATAATTGGGTGTGATGGATCGCAGTGAATGAAGTCATATCGGATTAGCACTTTAAACTTTGTTCCAAATTGGACATCTGTCTTAGAGTCTTATATTTGGTGTTTATGATTTTAGTTATATTGAGTTGTTTTTTAGTCTATAGGAGATATGTTTTCTCTCCCTACTTTTTCCTTTTTCTTCTTCTTCTTTTTTTTTTTTTTTTTTTTTAGGTTTTTTGGGGCTAGCTATAAGCTTTATCGTTATCTTTTTGGACCTTTCGGTTGCAGCCATGACCTAGAAAGAGGTGGATATGGCTTGAACTTTATCTGTGTTAATTGCCAAGAAAACCATTATCTATAATATTCTTTGCCTCTGTCTTTTATTTTCCTAGACAGTTTCTCTATTTCTTTGGTAGAAAATCTAGCCATGAACTTAAAATGAGCCTTAAGTCAAGAAAGTTCGCATCTACTGCCTTTATATGACATGAACATGAGTTTACTTTGGTCAAAATGCAGCTAGCCGATGCTCAACAAATGTAATGTACTTTATAAATACGAATTGTAACAAAATGGAAACAAATGAAAAACTTGTAAGAGAGAAAAAGAATTCCTATTTCAAGTGAACATATTGAAATTGAGGTTATTCTAAAAACGTTTGATGTTGAAGGGGGTAACCAAAATATTATTTCAAAGGAATGGAAAAGATTATTATAATGCATAATCATGTCGATGAGAATCTATTAATTTGGAAAAGGTATATTGTTTTTTATGATTTTGTGAATATTAAACCTACAAACTTGTACTTGCCTAATGTTTTTTTTTTTTTTAAATATCTGACTTTAAATCCATAGTTCACCAAATAGTAGATATGATAGGATATGAGGATATCCGACTTTAAATCTGTAATTCACCAAATAGTAGATGGGATATGAAGAAACTCATGGATTTTTTTATCCTATCCTATCCAGTCCTATCATGTTTAGAAATCCAGACGACCAAACGCAACTTAAGGGGAAGTATAAACCTTTCAAGAGCTGACTCCATAAGGTGAAGGGGCTTGTATGAGTCTCCAAACATGGCCTTATTGAAAGTAATGAGGTTCTTAAATCCTAGTCCCCCACAATCTTTTCCTTATTTTTGGTACCTCCCTATTTCTTCCAATGATTTCCGGATTTGACATTGTTTTTCTTCCACCAAAAAGATACTATCTTCTTTTCAATCAATCGACAAATTGAAATAGGAATTTTAAATATGGACATTGCATATTGAGGTAGCGTTTGCATTATCGTTTTAATGAGGATCTCCTTCCTTGCTTTTGTCATAAGGTCTTCTTTCCACTCTTCAAGTTTCATATTTACCCCTGTTAGAACCCACGCAAACATCACTTTCTTAGATTGTCCCCAGTTCGATAGAATGCCGCGATATTTTCCAGTTTTTCCAATGATGGGAACTCTTAATTGATCGGCCGTATATCTCCTTAATTGCTATGGACAACGGCTACTAAAGAATATACTGAATTTGTTTAAGTTGATGACTTGACTGGAAGCATAGCAATATTGGTTTAAAAGGTTAGCCAATTTTTTGGCATTTCACAATTGTCCCATTCATCATCAGCGAAAAGTAAATCTGAGAGTGTTAGGCTACTTCTATTTAATTTGATACATTTGATGCGACTATCCCCGAGTGCTTTGTGTATAAGCAAAGATAGCATGTTAGTCATAATGATAAACAGGTAAGGAGAGAGCCCTTACCTAATTCCTCTTGTCAGCTTGAAGGATTGGAGAGATTCCCCATTAACTTTGATGTTGAAGTTAATTGTTGATATATATTCTTTTATCAAAGAAACCCATCAATCGCTAAAGCTCATTCTTGTCATTCATGTGCATAGGAAGTCCCATTCCATTTGGTCATATCAAGTTTGAGTACAGCCTTAAATTTCCTTTTCCTTTTCCTAATTCTGAGTTGGTGTAGCACTTTTTAGATGATAAAAATATTATCTTGTATTTGTCGTCCACTAATAAAAGCACTTTGCTCCTTTTTCAATTAATTCATGCAGCGAAGTTTTCAGTCGATTAGCCATGACTTTGGATATGATTTTATAGCCAGAATTGCATAAATTGATGGGCCTGTATTGCGTTATAGATTCTGGAGTTACTACTTTTGGAATGAGGATTATATGAGTACTGTTGAGATGAGGGTCTAGTGTACCCGAAATGAAGAAGTTTTTAACCATCTAGTGCACTTCTTTTTGAATTATCTCCAAGTAATGTTGATAACTGTCCATTCAAACCATCTGGGCCTGGTGCCTTTGTAGCCCCCAATTGGAAAACCGTTGTTTTCACTTCTTCTAATATCACTGGCCCTACTAAAGCTTCATTCATCTCATCTCTGACTATGGAAGGGCATTGGTCTAACACCGATTGAAAATTACTTAGGCCAACCGTGTCATAAAGGCTTTGATAGAATGTAGCAATATGTTCTTTAATCAAGTTAGAATCCCTATACCTTTTATGGTCATCTAATTTCAGCATGGATATTTTGTTTCTTTACCTTCTCTGCATTATTGTAGGGAGAAAAAACTTCGTATTTCTATCCCCTACCCCAACTTCAGCCACTTTATCACGGATCTCATTCCCCAATACATCTCTTCCTATGTTCATAGGTTTTCAATTTACATTTACCTCATTCCTCGATCCCCCTTCCCTCCTATTTGTTAGCTTGGTAAGCTCTTTTTTGAGATCTTTAATCTTTCGATATGCATTAGAGAATTTTTTGCTTGCTCCACTGTCCAAGGCTACTAAGACTTCATTCAGTTTTTTGGCTAGATTCAACTAAGAATGACGCTGGTGATTCCTCACTTTTTGAACTATTTCTTTACATTCAACATCTTCTAACCAATAAGCTTTAAAACGGAATTGTCTATTTATTTTTGTTGCGAAAACGAGCGATCGAATAATAATATAGACAGAATAAGAAAATAAATCGGACACCAGATTTACGTGGTTCGGTCGTAAAGACCTACGTCCATGGGAGAGCGGCAACAGATTCACTATAGATCAAGCGATACAAGGAGATTACACACTTGAGTCACTCAAATACTCTCTCGGTGTTTCCCAAGCCCCAATTATACCCAATAATGCACGTAGTATTTAGTCTCGAAATTCCTCAAGAAATAATCTATTAATCTCACGAAGGAATTACACGCAAATCTTATCACAAAATTTGATCGGCTTTAACACTAAACTTCTTGGATGTAATTCACGAGTAAGCTTCGCAGCACGAACAACACGAAGACCCAATACCAAGCACCCAGCACCTATGGACGTCTCTCACAAACAAAATAGCCACAGCACTGCACTCAGAGTAAAATGGCGCTTCAATATGTGTGCTTCGCTAAAGAGAGTCCCACAAGCAGACAATTATTTATATTGCACCAAGAGAAGACAGATCGACTTCTACTCAGAAAAAAATCCGCATGATTCGATCAAACCCTAAAAGTTTGACTTTCCTATGTTTTTATCTAGCTAACTTTAGCCCGAAATATATTTCCGTATATTTTAAGTAAATCCAAGTCCAAGTCAATGTTTGGACTTTCCTATTTCAGGCCAAACTCCCCAATACAGATTCGGAATTTTGGAGAGTTGATCTTCGGATCTTCTTTGCTCAATTTCGAACGTCCGCAAAATATCTAATTTGGAATATTTGGAATTTCGCATTGGACTCAAACTCGAGACATATTTCAACACTTTTTACCCTTTGTGAGGACAAAGACAGTGGAAGAGGACTATGGTTGGATCTAATAGCCAGCAAAGCATAAGCTTCCACGTGTAGGAACATCACTCTCCATTCGATATTGCAATAACCCAATCTAGCCTCTTTATCACCAATGCTTCCCCGTCTTGGTTGTTGGCCCAAATCTTTGCTCTCTACATCCATGAGTTTAGTAAATCCCAAAAAGTAGCCATTCGATAGTAATCTATCTCTGTTTTTTTCATACTTTAGCAAGTGGTACAAAGTCCCTTTCAAGTCTCCAATATAAATCCAAGGTAAGGCATTGCTAAAATGAATCATACAAAGCTGCTGCCATAGCTAAAATCTCTTCTAGTAATTTGTAGATGCGTGTGAATGAAATTCTCATTTTAGTGCCACTATTCAGGTTTTCACAAATGACATCGATCAGCTCACTGAAGAAGATTCTAGTTAAACTGACACTTCATTATTCCACATTGAAGCCAATCCCCCCGTGATTCCAATCGATTTAACCATCGAAAGATTCTAGAATTAAAGGCCCTTCCTCACCCTTTCCACTACGATTTCTTTGCTTTTTTGTTTTCATTAAAAATACTAAACTAGGCCTTTCTTGAGCCACTAAGGCTCTAAGATGCTAAAATGTTAGGGGTATGCCCAAACCCCGACAATTCCAGCTCACAATCTTCATTTAAAACCCGATGGCTTATTAGGGCTTGCCACCAAAACACATTCCTTCATTCCTTTGACTTCTTGGATCAGGTGTCTAGTAAGGTCCCTTCCTTGAGGGATTGGGAAGAGAGGGTTGAAGCATTTCAGCTTCTTAGTTACAAGTGTTTTTCCCCCTTTCTCTTTTTTTAGGTACCCCGGAAGACACTATTGCAAGAGAGTATCTTTTAACATGAACTGAGTCCCTTGTCAAGTAAAATCAGCCCCAAGAAAATCATATTCCATGCTGTCATGCTTTTGTTTAAGGGCTCCTCCCTTAAGAACAGTCACTATGGCAAGTGTGCTCACCTCCTCTTGTTCTTGTTGCTAATTAGTGACCTGTTGATTATTCTAAATATGAGTTTCAGATATCATTTCATCTATTTCAGGTTTAGGATTGATCTCTCCATTAAAAACTTTCTAGAACGGTCTTATTCTCTCACTTTTGCCCTTTTCCAACTACCAAACTTGCCTACTTTTCTTCTTTTTTTCCAATAACTCGGATTGTTTATAAGGAATAATCTTGCAATAAGTAGCATAATGCCCAATTCGACTAGAGGAATAGCAAAAGTGTAGAAGTCTTTCATGCTTGAAATCTATCCAGAGTTTTTTAAAATTTAAAAGGACAATAGTTCCAAACCGAAGGGATTTAGACAGATCTACGCTTATCTTTGCTTTGCCCACATTAGTTTGTCCATAACCTTTGTTCTCCACCTTTAGCTCCTGCACTTTTCCTAGTTTTATGGCTATCTCCAAGACTGTATGTTTAGTAATTCCACCCTATTGAGCCCCAAGATGTGTACCCAAAAGTCGCAATGGGTAAATACATATGAATGATATGGGGTATGATCACATTACTGTAAAATGAGTAAATTGCTGGAGAAAAATTGTGGGCCTAATATTAACTCCCCGTCCTTGTCAGCCATAGAGTTAAAGGTGAAAGAAAACAACCCTGGTCTTATTGAATCGCACATCACTGAGTTTAATTTCCGTGCCCTTTTCATTGTAGTAAAGAATGCCTATCACGTTTGGTTTGGAATAAGGCTTGCTGATAAGGGTTAATTCATACTTGTGTTTCTTTTCTGCGGGTACTTCACCCGTAATCATTACCATATCCTCCTCCGACCACAAATCTTCTACCCTTCGAAAAAGGGCAGTCAACCTTCTGTCATTCTCTTCCCCATCAGCCATGGTTTTGGTGAGTACAAGTGTGGAGATTACCTAGATGGTGGGTAGCTTTCCAGTGACCTTTGAGGTTCGAAGTTCAAACAGCTACACAGACCTTCTAGGATTCGTAAGAAAGTTAAAACAGCCACTCTGGGCCATGATATTGAAGGGAGCTCTACTGGACACCATGGATGGGTCGTCGCCCATCCTTTCCCACAATTTCGTTGGACGAATGAAGAAGCGAGAGCAAGATGATGATCGACTCAACTAGAGCTTTCAAAAACGCTAGACAACAAGCGGCATCGTGTTCATCATTTGAATCTAGGGTTTCGTAGCTAAAAAAAGGAACATTAGATATCTTCCTCCATTTTAAGGATAATGAGTCTAGTTATGAGTTGTGGGTAAAGAGTATGGATAGAAATCGATGGGATTTGATCTAGGGTTTTAGCAGAAGGGTTCTAGAGAGAATATTATCACCATTGGATAGGGAAAAACTCACGTGGGTGAGAGCCGGTCGATGGATCACAAAATAGATCCATTGGAGGAATTGACAATGTACTTGATTGAGGTGCTATTGTGAACATCAAGATACTTTAGTTCTCGAAATTCTTGGGTGCATAACTTGTGAGTGTTCTTCTAGAAATCTCTTAATATGTTTAATTGCAAGTGTTGAGTCTTCTGCAGAGTTTCCAAACCCATTCTCTTGAAAGAATATTATTGCACACTTTCAATTTCAGCTCCATGGTTCCCGAACTTATAAATTCCCTTCCGTAAATATTTACAATGATGATCCGGAATTTGATCATGTTCCAAATGACAGGTCATCATGGCGGGAAAATATACTGATAATTCCAAAGTTTTTAGCTTTGTCATACTTTTCAACTTGGCAAGCCTAGTCTTACATGATTTTGACAATGTTTCATCCTCTTACCCATTGATCAATCAAAGCTTCCCTTCATATGTAACTTTTCCAAGTTGATTAAGGCTATTAGGACACCAAGTTTGATTATTTGAAGCCTATGGCAATTGCTTAGATTTAACGATTTTAGATTCATCAGTTCCCTATTTTTAGGTCAAAGGCATGGGTTTGCCGATTAGCGAAGATTTGGCCAACTATTTAAGACTAGGTTGGCCACTTGATGGGCTTATTTAAGATAAAATCTACTTTATTCCTCTTTTGAGAAAATTGGACCCTTATATGAAATTTTACCATTGGAAGATATTGATAGACATCTCTGCTTGAATTATTTTCCTTTTATACTAAATATGAAGGACAGTAAGTTTCGAAACTATATAAGCAATTCTCAGTACTAGAGAGAGAAGACCGCTGGAAGGAGCTCGCGACTAGGATGAGCTCACCGTTGAAGACTACGCCCTCCATTTCACCAGAGAACAACTTTCAGATCTAAAGGGGACTCACACTAAGATTTCGAGAATCTAGACTTGTTGGCTATGGTTGAGGAGCTCAGCTCAGGCGAAGTATTGATTTTGTTTGAGAAACTCGACCCTGGTCAAGGGGCTTGCAGTGGTGGACATGAGCTAGCCGGAGACAACAAGACCGGCGATCGTAGGCTATTTTGCAGAGGCTGTTCATTGTACTGTCTTAGGGTTTGCAAGGTGCAGGCGGCCACATTTGGAAGATAGGGGATTGCTCATATGGGCTCTGATTCATGTGATAAGGAGGTAAAGGATTGAGAGAAAAACCATGTGTCATGGAGAGACCACACATTTATTTATAACATATTCATAGTGTTACAAGATACATAGGAAACACAAGATTACAGAGTACAACATACACATCTACTATGATACTATTTCCTATTCCCATCACAGAGAAAGTTCAAATTACAGTTCTGAAAGATCAAACCTGTTCAGTCGGTGTGTAGTCTAACTCAAATTCTCATTCACGCCATAAAATGTCAGTAGAAAACTTCATTCTCTATTTGTTGCTATGGAAAGAGCAGCGAGCAGCTTGAAGAAACAGGCAGCGTCATTCATTCGACATTCATATAAGTACTTGAAGAGAAAAAGGGAATCGGCATTCAGATGTTCGAACAGAGTTCTAATTTCACAATCATCAACTGTTGTCATAAGGTACAACTGAAAAAGTTTACATAACAGCTGCCGTAAAAAGGCTCAATAAAACCACTCTATGCTTCATCTATTTGACATTATAATAGACTAGCGCCAAAATCTCGAGGTAACATCCTGACATGAGTATACATTCAGAAAATAATGTATCGTGTATCAGCTCGCATTAGCATCATTCCAGAGAATCTAGCATCCAGCTCTCTGTGGAAACTTAAGAGTGTCTCAGTCACTCACTCTGTTTCGTATTTGTCCGAACAGGTCAGATGGGCTCCAAAAGCTAGAAATGACGTGATGAACTAGAAAGCAAAAGATATAGTCCAACCACCCTATACTTGAGATGCTAAAATCCTCTATCTATTGGTACAGAGAAGAAAAGAATCGACTGAGTAAAAGACAGATGAACAGCCCCAGTTTAAAGAGCATGATACCAGTGTTGCCCTAATCAAAGAGGCAGAAATATTGGGGGGATCCAAAATAATTTCTGATTTGAGACTGCTCACTAAAAATGGATGATGCTTTATGGCAGAATTCGCAGCGGATAACCCTCGTCAAACAGGCCATGCTTCCTTTGGGTCCTAGAGGTACCAACTAAGCAAAAAAAGCAGTTTGGGCCGTGATCTTTCTGATGTATAATCTCCGCGGTGATCACAATGTACTGTATGTATTAGCTACTCCTGACTGCGCCTTTAATAGGCAAAGGGTGAGCTTCCGTGTTGAAAACGAACTTATCCAATGGAATAACATCACTGTCCGAGAACAACAAATACAAATATTTCAGCGTCTCTCCCAAGAAGAAGGTCTCCATTTTGTCTCTCCTTTGAGGAGGAATGTGAGTGACGTCATCAAGAGAACTGTAGCCACCAGTGTCGAGCTTGGTGTAATTCTCAAATGCCTCAAAGATTTGCCAGCCCCATTCACGGTATCTGCATTATAAAAATTTGATCACAACTACACTCAGAAAGGCAGGTGAGCAGGTGGATATCGACAAAAATCTAGGGTGCTGAATGGTGCTGGGAATAACAAATAAAGCATATTCTGAAAGAAATTCAAGGAACATACTTTGGGTCTTCTGTAATACGGTACAGGACAAACAATGATTCCACTGTTTCAGGACGCAAAAGATTATGACGATCAGCATGTTTGATAATAATGTCGCTCAAATACTTAGAAGTCTTATTTCCACCATCAAGACCCTCTTCAGAGTACTCCTGTTCAAATTAAAATGCTCATTAGATGCATTAGCAATGCCAATCAAAAGAATTATTCCAAAGTGACCGACATACGGTCGTATTATCAACTACTTCTGAAAACAAAATATAAATCAACTTCACTTGTTAAAATTTCCTTTAACCATGCTCAAAAAGGTGAAGTTCTAATCCAACTGCAAAATGTATGAGAAAAACCTACCTCTGTATGGAAGTAAGCAATTTCTGGAGCAAGACCAGTAGAGGTTACTGAATACATCTGAAAGCATGTATGCATCAAATCCTCAGCAAGCTTCAAATTTTCCAAGTCTTCAAATGTGAGTAAATTGTCTTTCATTGCTCTCTCTTTTGTCTTGCCTTTTGTTGCGCCAAGTGCAAGTGTACCAGGCAGGAAACATACCTAACAGTCATAAAAAGTCGCATGGTAAAATGAATGTGCTTATTCATATGTAATATGCATGAGAGAGAGAGAGAGAGAGAGAGAGAGAGAGAGCAAAGCATCAAGATGAGCTTGATAAAGACAAACGAATTTCTTGGTGAATTGCAGATTGATCTGACAGAAAATGGTTTAAAGAATCAGAGGAACAAAAAGAATTACCATATCCAGAACAGGCTTCATGAATTTCAAATCTTTAAACACATAGATCACATAGATTTATTTCCCCCGGGTGAATTTTGACTGTCCGTGCAAAAATTTGAAACTATGACATGTCAGGATTCTAGGTAAATTTTTGAGTAAGATAGCTAACCTAAAAATTTCCTGGATCCAAGGAGGACAGAAAATTGAGGAAAGGCTTCTACATTTAAGCTGAAAGATACGATCCTCCCATGCACAATCTTAAGCACCTAAACAAAATTATCTAACAGATGGAGACCTGGGAGAGATTGCACCAACAAAGTTTGTTCAGCTCAGCGTGGTTGTTAGTTTTCTTAAATCAGAAATCCACTAACTGATGTCCTTTCAGCTAATTCTGCTACTGTATGCAAAATTAGTGGTAAACTGACCAGATGTCCAACTTTGAAAGAAGGGAAAGTTACATTTCAGCTTTTCACTTTTGCCAATCAGTTCTTACATTCAATGCTGCTAATTGTCATCTTTTCCCAGCATTATTTGTTTCACAGCTCTTCAATTGTATTAGTTTAAACAACAAGAATTTTATTGGGTTCTTAGTTGGCTGGACTCAGGTATCAAGATATACATATTTGTAGTTTGAACTCTTAACTAGCCACATTGATTTAGGCTTTCTTCAATAAATGCTCAGAGATTGTAACAGGTGATGCAGACAAATGCATAGCCAAAGCAATATATACTCAATAGCCAACAGAGGTTAAATACTGCAGAAAGATGCCGCTTATAGTCAGAATTATGGTTATTTGGAATGAACCAATTGCCCATTTTGAACCATATATAACTAGTGCAAAAAGCAGCATCCACCATTCAGAAAGTGGTTGATTGGTTAGCACACAAGTGATTGAAAAATTTATATGATATTGCCATGAGTTATACTAGAAGGAAAGAGAGAATAAAGGATTCACAATAACAATATGGCTGAAAACAGGATACAGTCTCAAAAATCTTTCTAGCTGTGGCAATGGACAAGCCAATCATAATGACCAATAGTTATTAGATGGGCTTTTAGTGAATTTAATATAAAGTCAGACTTCAATTTGACTTTTGAAAAGAAAAGAGTTAAGCAGCTCAAGTATATAAATTGCATTCTGGCAGAGGAAAACGGACAGATAAAGCAGCATCAAGAGTATGGAAGGATAATAAATACAAATGAACAACCACATGGCCAGAGGATGGTGCTCAAGGTCAAGAGAAGATTCTAAAGTATTACTAGGTCAAACAGACCCTATGAAGTTCAATGTTAACCAAATAGGCGTCATTAGACACAAACAGTGGTGAAGCAAATTGTAGTTCAAGCCTACAAGAAATGAAGGTACAAATGCAAGAAGGCAAGTGGTCGGGATAATATGGTTATTTCATGAAGGTTTAGAAATGTTAAAGGGAACTTCTTATTTTCCACCAAGAAAAATGAATTTGTAAGGAATGACATTGACTGCTCAAAGCAAGCAGTTAAATGAAATATATATCAGCAATCATGTAGCTAGTGGCAAAACTGGCATGGCTTGAATGAATAGCTGTATCACTGTTTCAAGCATCCGGTTGTCAAGAATAATCTTTTGTAAGGATTTTCTTACTTAATTTTTATAACCTTTTTCTTCCATCAGTTACTTCAACAAATTAGATTCGGTAGTAGAAAACGCGTGACGCTTGTCTCTAAATAGTTAGCTCCCTGGACATGTCAACAATGTGCGACTTCAAACACCCTCATTCATGTGTAAGTCAGATGAAAGACAATATAAAGGAACCATTGAGGCATGTGGTATAGAAGGTCAGGGGAGTAAGGCTAACGAGGATCCACCGGAGGAACTATTAACTAAAAGGGAAGTAAAAAATTGGATCAAGGCTCAGATACCATAGTGAAGTTGTAAGGCCACTGACAAGTTGTAAAACTTAAATTATTAGATGAAAATATGACTCTATCTTAGAGTACTTCAATAATTAGAAACCACATACCAGGTGATCCATTTTTGGACTGAAAGCACCATTAGATCCGTAAGGCAGTTCTCCCACAAAAACCAAGCCATTCGGGACTGATTTACGCACAAGCCGGTTGTGTACACCCTTCATAGCTTCACTGTACATATCATATAGGTAGGTCATATTATTATTTTGACTACCTCCTTGATGAAGCCACACTTTCAGCAAATACTCATAATAGCTGTCCCCCCGAGAGCCTAGCCTGATATTTTCTCCACCAAATTGACCAGATTGAGGGCTGCACTCAGCAGGCAAACATCATCAGAAGAGAATGGAAGATGAATAACTAGAAACCATATGCTTGAAGAATGGAAAGTTCATTATTTAAGTTATTCCACAGCACCCTATAAAATAACTGAATCTGCTTAAGTAATTGCTCCATGTCTATAGGAACGAAAGTTAGGATTATCAAACCTTATGTAGATAGGAACCAAGCCCTCCACCTTGGGTAGAGTCTTCAGATGCTCCAAGACTTTCATTGCCTCCAAACTGTATTTTGGATCACCAGAAACCATGCTGAGATAATTAAACTCAAGTTGCAAAGTAGAAACTTCTGAAGTACTACTCAGTCCACCAGGAGCTGGATGTGCTGAAGAATCACGTAAAATTACATCACTATAAGGAACCGAAGTTGGACTAGCGGTGAAAGCAGATAACAGACGATCAGCCAAATCCCTAGCAGTATCCAGGTATACTGCTGGTTTGGGACCATTTCTTGTCAATTTCATCCCCCCATCTCCTCCACTTAAATGATAGGCACTCAAAAGACCACCCAACACACGTATTGTCGTCTCGAACAAATTGACTTGACCTTTGTGCTTAATCCTGTCTAATAGTTGAGTTTCAATCCACGAACCTGCTTCGGAGACAATTTCATCAGCACCCATTATAATAGCAGTATCAAGAGCATCCACGACTGTTGCACCTAAACCTCCTAATCCATCAACGCCATGATGGCTGAGAGGCATGAGTTCATCATAGCCCATCGCATATTTCTTGTAACCAGACCATGCATGGATAAAAGCATCCTTAACCTTTTGCTGTCCACTTACCCACTTTAATCTGGAACTTGAATTCTCAGCTTCATGACCGAAAGAATTTTTTCTGCCCTTCTCATCAGGTGATAAACGAGGAGGAAGCCTTGGGGGTTTCCTCCAAAATCTTCTAAGTCCGTTGACACCATCACTATTGATCTTTTCCTTTTCATTTCTCATGGCATTTTTCACTAATCCACCAGAAACTTCGGGGCCTGAACTTGTATGTGTCAAGAAAAGGTATGCTAAACCAAAGAGCATCACCAAAGCAAGGAACTTCCCCGTACTACAACTTAACCAATTACGCTTATGAGTAAGCAAGGTCTGATTTATCACCTGGGAAAGCCAGATATGAAAGAATGCAACCAACAGCTTTCTATCAGAATCACATACTTTTTCTTGAACAAACTAATTGTCAAAAGAAAGCACAACCTGAAAGGATATTTTCATAAAGAGGACAGGCTACTATTTCATTGAGGAACCTTAATGGTACTTCAGGTCACTCTTTCGTTCTTTCTTTTTGGGCTAACCACATTATAGGCCACTTGTTTGCACTAACTTTACTCACTATGACTAAAGTGCATAAGTTTGATAACACCAGTACAAGAAGTAGAACCAGTTTGTCTGTCCCTATAAGGTATAAATGCTCATACTCATAATGATCAACAATATCGGATTGCTTCAGTTATCTAGTATACTCCAAATATGACAGTAATCTGGACAAAGCTAGTGGCTCCTGCCAGGTCCAGGAGCATCATAAGCATCCCATTTAGTTCACACAGCATAGCCAGAATGTAACTCTAAGCAATATTTATGCCCATAATAAATTGAATAAATTTCAGGCAAATGCCAGCGAGTGAACACAAAAGATAAGGGGAAAACTGAAACTCGGTATAAGACTTTTCATAGCCAGAAAGGACAACAGAATCACGTAACTTTCCTATTTAAGCTTTTGAGAAGTTCAATCGTGACAAGATCCCCTAAAGGACAAAATAAGAGAAACTGTACTTGACTTTTTTTTTAAAAAATTGATGTATTTATCCTTCCTAGATATTACTGGGAAGCATCCAGTCAGCTATTTTTCTTGACTCAAGACACTCATTTGTGCTTCATTTCTCAGAAAGCTAGAGATTCAAAGAGGTTTGGTACTTAGTGATCTTCAGTTAAAATTTCATGGAAATATCACCTCAGTGAGATTTGGGATGTTCATCCATTGGTCTTGTTACTCCCTTTAGAAAAACTCATGCCTCGAGATCAGCCCGGTCACTTAAGCACATCATCAGAACATAACATAATTTCTCTCTAGTGTTAGCGTTCAAGCGGTACCCACAACACCAAACAATACTTTTTGGGCTCTAATAGACCGTACAAAACCAAAGAGCATGATCATTTGTACACAGTGGAACAACTAGGGCAGTGGCATCAGCATATTACACTTGTGAGATTTTGGTGAGACCACTACCAACTGTTCTGAAAGCTTAAGTTATTAGATGAACATGTTATTTAATATTTAATTATTCTATCACTCCCTTTCATGCTTAGTTTAATTTCTTTGCTTAATACTAA
Organism: Eucalyptus cloeziana; assembly: GCA_014182715.1. Classification (NCBI taxonomy): domain Eukaryota; kingdom Viridiplantae; phylum Streptophyta; class Magnoliopsida; order Myrtales; family Myrtaceae; genus Eucalyptus; species Eucalyptus cloeziana. The sequence continues at coordinate 5,558,621 of CM024637.1, read as the reverse complement.
GCGTGGACATATATATATATATATATATATATATATATTTTTTTTTATTTTTTTTTTGAAGGCAAATAGGATCTGAAAAAATTTGAACTGAGGACCTCTAGCTCTAATATTATATGAAATTTTCTTGGACCACTACCAACTATTCTAAGAGCTTAAGCGGTTAGACAAAGCGTGGTTTAATATTTAATTATTCCATCAACACTATGACGTCGTAGTAAACACTTGAAATCACAGCATGTAATGGAAATCAATGAAGCCTATAACTTGCATAGCATGCCAAATCACCAAGCAACCTCAGATCCATCCCTTTATCACGACTTAGAAGAATTACTATACTACTCATAAGTTCACTGAGGAAAGACCAATGTCTGCAATTCATGAAGTTACCTAAATGACCTCATTCAAAATCTTGGTAAGCTTAAGATGGAAACCCCTTTAGAAGGAGAAAGTAATTCATCATTTTCATGTGAGATCACACCATTCGACAGTGACATGTGCTGCATCAAGCCAATGAAAAAATGAGCGACTCCAAAATTTAGCCACCGTGCAAGATCACTAGGATATCGTGTGGATAACGTGATTGATCGGTCCCCCAAACCAGGTAAGCCATATGGGCCAACGCATAAATACGTCTCCCTCTAGAAGATGATCGGCTAGCTAACAATGGAACACCCGGAACAATATATAGGAGTTAAGAATCCCGGAACCCTCCTAATACACCTCACTATTCGCACACAAGTTAGGGTATGACTCTTCATGAGTAATTCCTGAAGGAGAAGTTAAGCCAAAGAGACAGGAAGGCAAGTTCCTAGCAGAGAGCCAGCAAGATAATGCAGACTGACAAATTTACAATTAACTTTTTCTTTTCCCAGCTGAACTAAGCGAACCCTCTATTCCCAAATTCGAGTAAGACTCGACCGGATAGAATCAACTCCCACCACAGCCGGATTAAGTCAGACCCTCGTTCAAGTAAAAACCGATCGATCAGATTAACTCCTAGCAAAAAAGCATCCACCATCCGTCCTATATGAACACTCTAAGAGCGACCCAATCATCAAAAACCGATCAAGATCTCAAATCCCGAGTCTTGCACAGCTCCAATTCCGCATCGCAGGAAATCGAACGCGAGGAAACCCCAGGCGGGAAGAGGCGAAGGCAGAAGCAGCAGAGGACAGACCTTGTACAGGGATCGGTGGCGGAACTTTGCATTGTCGTACTTCACGTCCTTCATTGAATAAGGCAAGGAGTCGGTCATGGTGGACGGATCGCGCTCGCCGTCGCCGCCCCTCCTCCCTCCGATCTGCTTCCTCCGCGCGGCGACGAGGCCCGAAATGCAAATCTCCGAGAGAGATCGCGAGGCGGATCGATCGGCCTACCTGCGAGAAGACAGAGACATAGACATAGACATAGAGAGAGAGAGAGAGAGAGGGATGATTTGGTTTTGCAGGTCAATGGCCGGGAGGGTGAGAATAGTGGAGTTAATCGAGAGAGCTTTGGGGAGACGACCGTCCCCCCTCCACTTCGTCGCATGTTTCGTGATTTCTCTCCCTTGTCTTTAATTATTTTTTATTTTCGCCAACACGTTCGATTACTCAATTTTTCGGTGCTAAAGTCCGCCTGATACTAGGGGTGAACGATTTCAAGTTCATTCAAGTTCTCCCTTAAACATAGAATTAATCTATCAGAATAGGTTTTTCTGATTTTTAGAACCCGAAACTTATCGTGTATACATCCACCAGTAGACAGCTGTTATGGTTCAGGGCTTGCTCCTCATCGCCAAGGTCGCAAATTCGAATCTCCAAATGCTAGCATCTTAAGTGAGGAGTTACGGTGATAGAGACATGTGCTAGTCTCTCTTAAGGTATAGGGGCCCAGCCTTCGGTGCTGTCTGAACACAAAGGGCCCGTAGTTGAGTCATCGGTTACCAAAAAAAAAAAGTTATCGTATATACTTAAAAACTTAGAACGTACTTGTCACATTTTACAAGTTTCACTTATACTCTTAATTACACGATCATAATGAATCATCACTTTTAATGATTACAATTTGTTATAATCTACTGATTACAACTGATATTTAAATAAAAGTGTCGAAATATCACCGAAATTAAAAGCTTAGACTAGTGATTTCATATTACATATTTAATATTAGACGTTATAGAATGTCGTAGAATCGCATCAAGACATAGAAGAAGGAAAACAAAAGACTTGTTTTTGGTTCCAAGTTTCCGATTCTACCTTGAACTTGCCCTCCTGAACACATTCTCAAATTTTGGGAACATGGAACATACCATCTTAGAACCCATAATCTAATTAATTTTTATTGGTCTAATTCTTAGGTTTCCAGTATTATCCAGAAACCATACTCATCCCTATTTGATACGACAATTTAATAGAGCAATTTTAATATATTTGGCATTATTTTTGCACCATTGCAAAAATTCTGGAGTTCTAATTCATAAAGTGCTTTTTTATTAGTCAAAGAAAGCAAGGTTTGTCATAGGAATCATCAGTTTTATAGTGGCTTGTTCCTAACATGCAATCCGAAAAATATCAAACTACAATGTAGTTAGTAAATTCAGGAACCGTCAAGACCTAAACCGTCTCATTTTAAGTTTTTGAGTTAAAGATTAAATTTTTATAACGAAATATACAAGTGGCACCACTTGACTATGAAAACATTTGCTATTCGTGTGATTATGCTGCTTATTTGTTTATGTTGAAGATTAGGGTCCGATTCTTAATGGGTGCAAAAGTGCTCTTGTTTTTTTTTTTTTTTAAAAAAAAAAAAAGGCTTTAGAACTAGTTTTTCAGGTAGAGCCCCTCGGTTTGTTCTATAGTTCTTTAGTAATCGGTTCTCCCCCTTCCAATGGCTGGTTGTCGAAAAATCAAGAGCTATACTTTTGACAAGGTGAAAACCGGAATTCCTCTCGACGATTAGCTGCGCTACCCTCATCAAATCTACAATGTCGGCCACCCCAAACTACTACAAGCAAGTCGGGCATCTACGGAATGAAGTTTGTAATGCTTTAGTTCATATCATCCGGGACATGTTATGAGATTCTTTAAAAGAGAAAAGATCATTCTTGTTGGCGAGAAATATACTCTCCGCTTGCCAATAGATGGGTGGGACCAAAAAATCCTAGAGAAATTGTTGAAAGTCCTCTTCTCCTACCCAATTTGGAGGTTGAGTAAGTTGATTTGCGACATAAGTATTGGCACCTAAATTTTGTTCAAATGTCTTTTTTAAAAAATGAAGAAAGAAAAAGAAAAAGAAGAGATAAGCGCATCAGAAGTTCTAAAATTTATTATGGAAGTCCAATTGACTTGCTATGAAAGTACAATCGAATCCTAAAACTTTTGAAAAGTGATACTAATGAAATGATTCGATTATATTATTTTAATAAATTTTAGGATTCAATTGTACTTTCGTCACAAAAGTCGTAGGATTTGATTGAATTTTTTGAAAATTTTAAGATTTAATTATATTTTTGTGATAAGTTTTAAGATTTCTAGTGTATTTGTCTTAAAAAAAATAGAGGAGAAAGTCCTAAGATGGAAAATTTGGCAAATTACGCGCGTTCATTTAATTAGGCCGAAGAGAACCTCTCCACAACCCTTGGCTTTTCCATTCGATGGTCGAAGCTGAATAATCGAAGCGTAGCCAGCCTCACCTGCCGGCGGGAAAGATCGGGCGATGTCGAAGAGGCATTTCATCAAACACCTGTCCCGCACCGTCTCTCCCGCCGTCCCTCGGCCACCGCCGCCGCCGCCGCCGTCCCGGTCTCTCGCCTCGCTCCCGGCGCTTTCCTGCCGGAGCGGCGAGGGGCCGCCCCAGAACAACCCGGTCGTCCAAGATCCGTACTCCCTCCTCAAGGAGGACCCCGTCGACCTGGTCTCCTCGTTATGGGTGAAGTCCTTCTCCTCGCCGGCCGCCGCCGTCTTCCCGAACCTCACGGGCTTCCTGGCGAAGTTCGACCTCTGGGTCCTCGCCTACCAGCGCACCTGCGCCCACGTGACCGGCACGTTCCCTCCCCGCAACGCCATTCATCTCGGCACGCTCCATTCCCTCCTGTCCCTCAGGAACGCCGTCGCTCGCGGCCAATTCAAGTGGAACGACAGGACCCATCAGCTGGTTCGCAGCCCTTATGATAGAACAGGCACGAGGTTCATCTCTAGGACCAAGCTGAGGGCCATCTTGGAGTCGAGCGAGCCCTGTTTCCAGGATAGGGTGGTCCAGGAGGTTCTGCTGATGATTCTCGAGCCGGTTTTCGAGGCTCGGTTTTCGGTGAAGTCTCATGCTTTTCGGCCGGGAAGAAATGCCCATACTGTTATTAGGACGATTCGGAGTAATTTTGCCGGGTATCTGTGGTTCTTGAGGGGTGATGTGTCTGAAATCTTCGATAGATTGGATATAAATGTGGTGATGGGTCTTTTGGAGAAGGCTGTGAAAGATAGACGAGTGTTGGGACTGATCAAGTCGGCATTCAGAACCACGGTTAGAAATCCAAGGGATGACAATGAGAAGTTGAGAGCAAAGAAAAAAAAGGGGACCAAGAAGAAGATTCTGCATGAGAACGAGCCAAAACCGGATCCTTTCTGGTTGAGGACCTTTTATGACTTTGCACCTGAGGAGGCAGCCAAGGTACCCAATTATGGTTGTTGTGGCATTATAAGTCCTTTACTCGCGAATGTCTGTCTAAATGAACTGGATCATTTCATGGAACACAAGATTGTGGAGTTCTTCAAACCATCTCAGTTTGATTCCATATGGAAAAGTTCAATTGATGATGGATGTCATAACCCTTCTTGGCCTGAGTTTGTTCCTTCTAGTGGGAAAGAGAAGACGAAAAAAATGGATTATATTAGGTATGGGGGTCATTTCTTGATAGGAATCCGAGGGCCTAGAGATGACGCGGTGCAAATTCGGAAGGAAATTATTGAATTTTGCGATGCACAATTTGGTTTGAGGCTGGATAATTCGAAGTTGGAGATAGAGCATATCAGTAGAGGTATCCAGTTCTTGAACCATATCATCTGTCGTCGAGTAATACACCCGACACTCAGGTACACCAGTACTGGAGGCAAAATCATTAGTGAAAAAGGTGTGGGCACTCTGCTTTCCGTTACTGCTAGCTTACAGCAATGTATTTGCCAATTTAGGCGTCTTAAGTTTGTTAAGGGTGATAAGGATCCTGAGCCATTACCTTGCACTCCAATGCTTTACTCCAGTCAAGCTCATTCAAATGCTCAAATGAATAAGTTTCTGGAGACCATGGCAGATTGGTACAGATATGCTGATAATCGCAAGAAAGTTGTGGGATTTTGTGCTTATGTGATTCGAAGCTCTCTAGCTAAACTCTATGCCGCAAGGTACAGACTAAAATCTCGTGCGAAGGTATACAAAATAGCTTCTCGTAACCTTAGCCGTCCATTAAGAGAGAGTACAAACAATTCTGCACCTGAATATTCTGATCTTTTGAGGATGGGGCTTGTTGATGCAATTGAAGGTGTTCAGTTCTCACACATGTCTTCGATTCCCTCCTGTGATTACACTCCCTTTCCTAGGAACTGGGTTCCTCATCACGAAAGGGTACTGCATGAGTATATCAAATTGGAAAACCCCAAATTTTTCTGTGAGTTACATAGATCGATAAAGAGACAGGGTTTAAGTTTGCCTCAAGATGAGGTATCTGATATAGTATGGGACTGCAAAGTTTTTGGCTTAAGGCGTCATCAAATTGATGTGTGAAGGTTGGTTCACTCAAGCTCTTCTTTAGCAATGCCATAGAAATATAATGTTAATAAAATTTCCATTAAAACTGCCTCGTGGTCTGTCCTTTTCCTAATCATTCACCTTGAATTAATTTGAATGCTGGGCACTTGATAGGCTACTGCATTTTTGATTGGATGTAGATCAATATTTTCAGATTGGATAGCTGTAATAACATCTGTTATAAATTATGGTGCAGAAATTTATAAAAGTAACTTTAGCAGATTTTTAGTCATTCAAGCTCGATCTTTTCTTTTTTTGCAGATAAAAGGATCAAACTCTTTTTAGTCTTAGCTAAAGGTTATGAAGCATACTAATCGACCTATTGAAATTACCAAATTTCACCTTTCTATATTTAATGCCTAGGTAAGCCTTCTGTTCCATTTTGTATTCTTACTTTAAGAATTCTGCATATCTCCACATGTTATATTTTATATTGCTATCACTTATGTAAGTATTACCTCTCAATAGCAGTCCATGATATTTTTATAGGAGGACCTCTCTTTAAAGGAATGAGTTAAAATCCTGGGGTGCCAAAGGGAGGACTCCTAGAAGTGAGGTGTTTGGAATTTTTCACCTTATTAATCTCAGAGGCAGTGGTGAAAATGTGAGCAGTGCATCAAGTTGGGTAAGTTCATGATATCTTTGGTCTTCTCTAATTTGCCTCATCTATCTCTACTCAGAAACCTTGAAAAATCCCATCTGAATTTCTCATTAATGAATAAAAATGTCTTAGCCAAAATTAAACAATTTCGATAAAATACAGTCCATAAACAAAGTACCACTGGTTTGCGTTTACAAAAAGAAAAGAGTAAATTTATTCTGGGGTTGTATTAGAATGATCTGGCATATTTGCAAAAGGGATTATTGTAGGCTTGATCTTCAGGCCTTATGATTTCCTCTTATGCCCTTAAGAAGACTATATGATTAATTTCTACAGAAGCATCTGATCCCAAGTTAATATTTCATGCTAGCCTAATGAAGCAGTTCACTTGGCAACTTGCTTTTTGCCCATCTAAGCTCATCGGCCTGTGTTCAGAATCTCTTTAGTTACTAAGAGAATGGCCAAAACACTAACCCACAACCGGGGCAGAGTTGTGATTTATTGAGTGGCCATATTGTATCTGCTCTGCTGTGAATAGATCTATTCCTTTTTGGCATGAAGGTTTCCATAAGACAGCCAGTTGACTCCTGAGACCTATGAGATCCCACATTATCTCTATTCTTGCCTTCATTCTCTGGTTTTGGTTACCATTCAGGTTACCAGAAATTGCCCGGTACCAGACATGTTACCCTGATAGTTTCTCCCCTATGCCAACTTTTGCCGTTTATTTATTATACGGGATATCTGCATCACAAATCTTAAAACTTATCTCAAAAGTGCAATTGAGTTTTAGAACTTTTAAAAAGTGCAATCAAGTCCTAAAATTTATTAATTTGGTCTAATTAGGTCCCTCCATTAACTCTGTCCAACTTGGCTGACAGAAGATGCCGACGTGGCTTTTTTTGTTACATTCTTAAGACACGTGGCGCCAATATGGCACCCACCAAACGCCATATAAGGAAAAAACTTAAAATTTAAAAAAGAATAAAGAAAAAGAATAAGAAAATAAAGATAACAAAAATAATTTGTGAATAAAAACCTACACTGTTCATCTTCTTCTTTCTTTCACTGATGCACTAGTTTTCTTTCTTTCTTTCCCTATTTTCTACAAACCTAAGCTCTCTGTCTAAGAGGGAATAGAACTTGCGCTCTTGCCTTCATTGCTTCTCCGTGAGCATCAGCTATGGAGCACTCGTTGCCATCACAGTGCAAAGCCACACACAACATGCTACGCTGAAATTGATCAATCATGTCTATTTTCTGTGCCATGAGTTTGAACAGTTCCTTAGAGAGGTTCGTCCAATCGTTCGCCACATTTCAAAGCGTTGTATTACTATTTCAAACCCAGTTTGAATTAAAATCAGGATAGATAAAGAAAAAGAAAGTGAAAATTACTGACCAATATAAAAATTTCTGCAAGATCTTCAAAAACCCTAAACAAAAGCAACCGGAGATTACCAACAGGCAAATCCCCTTTTGAACTTAGTGCATCACATTTACTCATATTGAAAATCCTGGACTTTGTCTGTCTCATGATGATTTTTCTCTCTTTAACATAAAGCCCAAATTTAATGGGAGGAATTGTTCCTTCTTCAGCCACTTGAAGAGAAGATGTAGAGAATATGACAGAAGAAGAAGATCAACAGTCTATAGCTTGCACATCAATGAAAGATAGAAGATTTTTTTTTTTTTTTGGTCGGTAATGAAAGATAGAAGATTAACAGTCTAAGAGTCTAAGTTTTGGTCTTTATTCACTGTTCCTTTCTTTTTTTTTCCATTTTTAGTTAATTTTTATTATTTATAATTTTCAAGTTTTTTGTTCCCTAATGTGGCTTTTGATGGGCACCACATGGACGTCGAGTGTCTTAAGAAAGTGATTAAAAAACCATTAGCATTTTCAATTAGCCAAATTGGATGGAATTTACAGATGGACTTGATTGAACCAATTTGACAAGCTTTGAGAACTCAATCCACTCTTTGAAAGTTTTAAGACTCAATTGTACTTTTGCAACAAGTTTTAGGACTTCTAATGCGCTTATCTCTCATTATATCATCATTTTCGGAACTATATTGAACTTTCAAGGATTTGGGTCTAAACTGGAAAGCTCATAGCAAATGTGGGAAACACTAGGTGCTTCGGGAATATTTTACTACTCCCACATGTAGACCTCATTGAGTTGCCTGCAATACATAGATGGAGTAAACCAGCCTTTCTGGACCCAGTTTGTTGAATATTAAGGCCCTCTTTCAGCTGCCTTAGTCTGTTTCTGACCTTCTATCCGCTAAAATTCATTGGAAATCCCAAATCTTCTAGAGTTATTTATAGGGACATCAAGGGAACGGACTTAAAGCTGTGCATATCATTGTACAGCATCCAATTGGATTTGCTCTGTAGCAATAACTTCTGAACATCCTTTAGAGTCCCACATGCGATTTTTAGAACTCTCCCTTCCAGTTAAAATCTTTTTCTCGTTGACAACAGTGATGCTATTGAATCGACTCAACACTGTGACATATAATTTAGATGCTTTTGGGGACAGGTGCTCGAAACAAGCCTGACGATATACATCCTGAGACACAGTGAAGGATCCACATTGTGAGGTGTGCCCCCACTCACATGTTGGTGATGTATTAAATACTCTAATGCTTTTATTTCTTTTTTCCATTTATGCCCCCATAAAATTTCTAAAAGAAGTGCTAACAGAAGCTATCGTTGCCCAGTTTTATTGATATTTTGCCCCAAGATTTAAGAATCCCAGTAGGCGATTGGATACTTATTAACATATAATTGCTGCACCTAACGAAGTTTTGCTCGACAATATACTTACAAATTGTAATTTGCAAGTAAAAGAGCACTATGCTAATTACTTGAATCGATAGAATACATGAAGTTAATTGTATACATTGAAATTGCCCCCATCTAAGAAAAGTTCTAGATATGTCCCTACTGACACAACATTTTTTCTGAAGGAATCTAGAATATTCTGTATCATTCGTTTCCTCCTTGCAACTGTACAGGCACTGTGATGCTGTTATGCGATCCATAGCTAGCACTCTGTTCGCAGGAAATGAAGTATTCTTTTTCTTGAATCTCCTCACTGGGCATAGCCTTAGTTAATAAATATGATCTTTGAAAACTTGAGAGAGGAAAATCTGACCTGCGTATCACTTGCCTAGCTGGCTTATAGATATGCCGAGTTCTATTTAAAATGCTATAATGTCGTTGAATTTTCTTCCTTTCTGAACAGTGTAGAAATTTCATACACTTTCCAAATCTTGTACCTTTCACAACTTTGTTGAGAAGGCAGAGTTTTTAAGTCAAGTCTTAATATTAGTTCTTCTAGCCACATAACTTTCATAAGTTTCCACAAACTTGAAAATTTTGAGCTATTTCATTCAAAGCCACCTATTTTAAGCAAGTCTTCTTCTCAATGATTGACACTGATATTGCGATTATGCAAGCTAAACTGTCAATTCTCTCAAACTCCTCTGTTGTGGGAAAAATTGTCTTGCAAAATCTATATAGCCGTTCTTTTTAAGCTGCCATATAGCATGCTTCCATTCATTCGCTTATAACCATTTCCATCCTTGTCCAGGCGTCCAAAAAGTGCAAGATATCTAGCTATCGGAGAATGTGAAAGGTGTACAAGCAGATTTCACTCTACCTAAGTTGCCCCATGCAAGGAGTGATGATCTTATGAGGTATTTCTTTTGATGCAGTGCTATTGAATGGAGGAAGTCTGCAGTTTGACATTCAGGTGAGGATATAGTTTCATATTTTCGAGTGTGCATCCTAAGGAAGATATACTTAACTCATGTACATCCTTAGATAACAAGAACCCATGGATTTCACATGGTCCAAAGATCTGACCAATTGTTACACGGATGAGCTGGGCTCACATCAGTATTGGCCCATTCAAGGGGGCTAGTCATCGTGCATCATCTTAATATCCATGTGTGTTCTCAATAAATTATGGGTAAATTGTTTTATGACAAGTATTCAATCACATTTTAAAAAAAAAAAAAAAAAAATCACCTTGCCCATTCGTTGTGATTTTCTTGAAGCACATATATGGTATATTGTCACATTGCTGATTCGCTGCACTCTTTTCTGAATGGACTGTGTTTAAAACAGTTGACGCAAGTTGTATTACATAGTGCATTATGAATATTTCCCAACCGGTTCAAGTGTGTCAAGAGTGCATTATGACTATTTCCCCAACCTTCAGGTGGAAGCCAGTGTTGCCCTATCCATTTCCTTATGAAAGGATGTGGGTGGATCAAAGTCTTGAAGGCTACTGTGGCGTGAGATTTTGAGCTCCTCTTCTGTATGGTCCACTTATGTCTTCCTCACTCCACAGATATATGGTTCGTATTTATCCTTTTTGATCAAGCTTAAAGAACATATAGTAAGATTCATGGCGGGTCTTATCTCTTTTGGATAATGATCGATTTAGTGTATGGGGTTGCGCGCACACATTCCTACAGTTTGCAACTTGAAATTAGGCTGTCAGGATCACATGTCAAATCTCCGATCAGAATGCATTTAAAAATCCCGTCATCGCATACCATTGTAACATTTGCAAAGTGTGCTAAGAATTTCATTTGTTCGATCTGTGTAACTTTCATGTTTATCTATGTTAGTTCCATAAATGTTTGGAGCTTGTGTCAAGTTTCTTTCGATCAATCATGGCTGCAACCATTGCTGGCCACCACTTCGCCTTTGCCCACTATCGCTAGCGTTCCGAGTATCTCACTTTGTTCAGAGAGGTTTTAGGGCAAGAATATGAAAGGGTTTTATGATTACAAATTCTATGGTTGGAAAATATTCACGATGCTGTCATGATTGCTGATTTAGGTGGAGAGTGACTCAGAAATTTCACCTGCCTTTTCTGTGCCGATGCTATGTTGTGGTGCGAGGGGTAGTTAGCGTCTCTTTCTCCAGAAAGTTACAATGAGTCTTTGACCACACATTCTCTAGGTGACGCAATTGCAATCTTTGTAAAGAGTGGAGACAAGTCTTGTTTGGACCGGACAAGATATGTGATTCGTAGTCATTGATTATGCGATAGGTTCTACATGATCAAAGGTCGCGATGGACTTGGGTACAAACAAGTATTTTCCCAAGAGATGGACCGAACACGTGGCCAGTGCACGTTCGTGCAATTAGAAAGAGGTGACGCGATCTGTGGTGAGGTACTCATTTGCCAAAGAGTGCTTCTCTCTCGCTTGCATCGATAAGCAATATGATATTTAGGACATTTTCGGACGCGCATTTCTAATAGATGCGTGCAGAAACTAAGCACAATGTGGTCGATGGTAGCGCTCTCGCGTATCTTGATGCCCGAGATAGAAGTGCGTGGAGAGAATTTTAGGTGCTTTCGCTATAGCTCTTCAGCTCTGTCCAAATCCAATTTTAGTTCATTCTAGGAGTGAATGGTAGGCAGGGACGCATCTCTATGAAGGCACTCCATATCCTGGCTATGCATGCCTGCAACATCTTTCAAGCTAGTCCTTTAGTTTTCTATCGATTTTTCATTTTGAGGATTTGCATAAAAATGATACAATAAATGTTAGGGTCTAGGACATAAAATGATATTGCACCTTCAGTCAAAGAATATATACCACTAACTTGAACTAGCTCCTCTATTAAGTATCAAAGGCTACCATCAAGATCAAGAGGACTACTAATTAAGTCCAGGCTTAATTTGAGCTGATAATCAAACTAGGGCATTCTTTTTCTTTTATTTTCCCTTTGAGTCGGATAGAAATTGCCAGACTTTCTTAGATGTTAAGAACATGGTCATCGTTGGGCATTCTATCCTGGTGATAGGGGCATGTCTGGATTTACTTTTACCATTTATATTTTGCTTAATGTTGTGACAAACACAATTTGACTATATGTTTAAAACCTTAAACACCTGAGACGGTTGAATAAATAGTCCAAAAGCTTAAGTTGTTAGGAAATATTCCCCATCATGTGTGTAAGTCGGTTTTTACCTGCGCAAGTCAAGTTGTGGATGAAGAGTGTTGAGATTCATTTTAGACAAACCGTTTTTCTTAAAAGTTTAAACTATTAGGAAACGAATCGACATTATATTTATAGCAAGTTACATAATAGGCTTTCACAACCGTTAATATTTACTTTAAAATTAGCATACAATCTTTTCACAATCTTTTGAGATTTTATTTATACTTAAAATTTGGCGGGAACATAAAAAAGTACCTTGCTAAAGCTGAACACAAAAATTTAACTAGTAAATCTTCTATCATTATTTTCTCACCTAACAAAACATGAGGTGACTCTAGATGAGGTAATGTAAAGAAATTAATACCCTGATGTTAAGATTAGCAAAGCGATTTCCTTCCTGAAAGTTATGTTATACTTTAAACTCAAAATGAGAGTAGCAGAATTTTGCTATCTTTTAGCAAAGCTGGCCAGCATTATTAATCATAAGCTTTGGACTAATAAGATCCATGCTAGCTTTAGAGTCAATTTCAAAGATGATCTTATAAAAATCAATTTATTTTGTGAAATTGAGTCCCAACTACAAAGCCCAAAATTCTGCTTGTGTCAATGAACATATTCCTACAAATGCAATAAAACCACCAAGCCAATCGCTCCATTCGTTTCTAAATAAATCCCATGCACCAGCAAGTCCTCGGTTCCCTTTAAAGGCCCCATAAGTATCAAGTTTAATCCACTCGGAAAATGGAGGATCTCATCTAACTAAAATAGGAAAAATGCACGATCTTCTTAATATCGAGTTATTCACATATGAAGTTTTAATGATTTACTTTGTGTATGATTGAATTTCTTGCACTAGATTCAAGGGAAAACAAAGTTTTCCTAAAGAAGCGACTTGTTTCTCTATTTTTAAAAAGCCACACACCCACTTTAAATTATGCTCCGATCATGATGAAATGGCCCTTTACTAGCGAGATTTGAATTCAATCATCACGACAAATACATTAAGAAGAATTCTCCCAAATGTTGTTGTGGAACAAACCCAAACCAAATCCTATGGACAATTAGACAATCCTAGAGGGAAAGTGCCTTTTGCTTTTACTTTTTGTAGAGATATTAGGGATTCTTAAAATTGAGCATCCAATGGTTTGTCCTAGAAACTTAAACAATTAAATGTCTCTAGTTCCTCTTTTATTCTATGAGACTAGTTCCTGTTCTTTATTATATCTTACCAAGTATAAGTTTTGAACACCTAAAATCTTTAAGAGACAATTAATGCGCGTGATTTGAGAGGGGATCGTCATTCTTTAGGGTTTTCATCTTTAAAAGAGTTGGCAACATAAAATTTCAAATTAGAATCAGACACGTCGTCATAAAGTTTGTAGCGAAAGTTCCATGGTACGTGAGGCCCCTTTAGTTGTTATTGTTATATATTCTGCATTGGTTTCCTAAAGTGTCTACAGACATTACATCTTCATTCAATGGCATGTGATCTTGTCAACCATGTCACCGTCATTGAAAGGAAAAGGAATCAATAGATAAATTATAAAAAGAAGGGGGGTGACTGTGCAATACACTCAGAGTCTCGGTCTGACAAAATAAATAGTAATATTATCACTAATTTAATCTATTCTTTTTACAAAATTGGCGGCTTTAACTGCCAAATCTTCAAAAAAGGAAAAAGGGACGTTTGACGAATTGCAAGGATCCGCTGACCTGTCCTATGAACAGATTCTAGACATTGATTTCGATTCCGCTTCCATCAAAGAATAATAATTGGGAGCAGGAAGGCAGTTGAGATCCTATGCTATGATTAAAGGAAAGCTTAGGCTCCTGTAACGAAATAGTATGGGTTAAGGTTTTTTCACTTAACCTTTGATTTCGGAAATTGCTAGTTGACGCGTGTGTCGGAGTCAACAAGAGTCTAGTTCAAGCGTGTTGAAAAATCCCATTAATCGAAGCCTAATTGATCAACTTTTGTTGACATTGACGTTGGGGTTTCATGAATAATGTATAAGTAAAATTAATAAAAAGAACGCAGCGGAAACAAAAATGATATATTTTACATATGATTATCTGAAGGCGTTGTTTGTGCGTTTTAATCAAAAATCTGAATATAAAAGGGAGTTAAACGAATTATCTCTTGAAGCGCGTTTTATACAAATTGGTTCGGATATTCTACAATTCGAGCCCTACAAACGTTGGACTTCTAGTTCAGATATACCAACAATGGACGTTGAACGGAAGAGAGAACTTTTGGATAATCACCACTATGATTATGCTAGTAATCTCATGGAGACGATCCATCGTATCCTTGATGTTTTTAGTCACGGCCCGAATGAAAAAGAATCCCTCTTCTTTCTCGCGTTTCGAAAAACACAAAAACACGCACCCGCACACTATTTTCTCAGCAACTTCATTTTTGTCCCAAAAAGCATTTAAAATATATAGACTTAAATCAGCAACGGTTGCTGATCGAGGGACGATCGGCAACCGTTGCCGACCATCCCCGCTCATGAGCAGTTGCTCATGCACGACTGCTAACCATCCAAGTTTCATGCATGTGTTTCGTGCACATGCATGAAGCTTTAAATATTTTTTTTATTAGTTATTATTAAAAGGAAACGCACAAATCATTGATTAATTAAATGAATAAATAAATAATTAAGCAATCCCCTTAAAAATAAAAATAATATAATCTTTATATGTGCAATTAGGGTAGATTAACATGTATCCACTTTGGGCACGCGTGTGCATCATATGCAAGTAGGCTTGTGACTATAATATAAATTAAATTAAATATCATATAATTTAATTTCAAATCGACTTAATTCGATTGCAATAATTGCAAATACATTTGTAACATTATTTCTCTCTTATTTCACATTATCCTAATTGTTTATGGTGTGTGACATTTCTAGGTTCATCACTAAGCTGGTAGTAAGATTTGTACTAACACATTAGTACTCCTAAAAGAATTAATTGTCCTAATTAATCTTTGGGTCCTACAAGCCATGATTGACATCTAGCAATATGTCATAGCTACCTAGATAGTATGAATGCTTTAAGAACATATTGAACCTGTCAGCTTTGGCTATAGTGTAATTTAATCCCTCTATCTTACTATGTCCCGATCAAACAAAGATCATGGAATATTTGTCATGTCACCAAATTAATCGTATGCACAAATCTAATTGACATGCATTTTATTCGAGACATAAACAATTTATTCTTGGTTACAACCCCGGCCGTGGATTTCAATGCATTGTCATAATTAGATCGCATAGGACATCATTATTATACTTTGCATGTAATAAGGAGACAAATTCCATATTGTGCACACGTGCAACTTCGTATATGAACAAAATATGACCATCAGGTACAAAGATGGATTAATGACCCGGCATTACGTGCATCTGTGAACCATAGTTGTTTGACACACAAGCTAACACTGTGCCTCAGGTCCAAGGATTATTTACACAAGACCAAAGCATGAACAATTAGACATTGACCATGCTAAAAGCTTCCATGTCGCTAATCGTTCCATATGCGTCATGTTCAATGAACTTGTCTAATACAAACACTTGTGTTCTTAACCGGGCATCACAATATCTAATGACTTGTGACTCATCATTCCCTTAAATATTCAATACTTAATGGTGAAGTTATAAACACACTGGTCTCAACAAGATTATTATATCCACTCAATAATCCATTGATTGGGAATGATTTAAAGATTCAGTCTAACTATGAACCCGTCACATATATTCTTAACATCTCAAGAATAGGTCTAGTTGCAACTGATCTTATGGAATAATTCATAAATATAAAATAATTGGACAAATGAATGAATACGTTATTTCCATTAATTAAATAATAATAATGATAATACAACTGAAATCCCTAACATGTAACTATTACATAGT
This sequence comes from Eucalyptus cloeziana, assembly GCA_014182715.1. Lineage (NCBI taxonomy): Eukaryota > Viridiplantae > Streptophyta > Magnoliopsida > Myrtales > Myrtaceae > Eucalyptus > Eucalyptus cloeziana. The sequence goes on along the minus strand of CM024637.1, from coordinate 5,542,351 downwards.
AGCTTTAGGGCATACATCTAACATTTGACGGATGTGTCAACCTAGCAAATTGGATTTGAAGTTGGAGGGAGATGAATATAAAAGTAATGTAAGTACAATAATCAGATTAGTCTCAAGACTTGATTGGAGAAAACACATAATTTCAAAGACTCGAAAGCAGATTTGTACCATGGAATCATACATGTCCGAATATTAGAATGACTTGCAAACTGAAATGATTTTTCATCAATAATGCACAAACAAGCTCAAATTGAAAAATGTTTATCTTAACGAGTGCTCTTTGTACGATCAATTATGTTTAGAGTTTTTATTAAACTGCTTTTCTCATCTATAATATTTACTAATGTCAAGTACTATCATTTTCAACGAAAATTCATGAGCCAGCACAGTCAATGGGCGCCACCTAATCTGGCCGGTAGATGATTGGACAAAGTGAGACCTTTGTCAATAGGAAATTTTTAGGATTCATACTTTCGCTTTTGACCCATTCCATCTTTAGAAACGTGAAAATTTAATCCAACCCATTTTTCCAATGTTCCCACTCTAGGAAAGGTCAGCCTTTCTACGCAATTCCTAATAAAATATTAGCCTTGCATTTCCAGCAATTATTAAAAAAGAAAACGAGACACTTTGAAAATCTCTCCTTGATCACTTCCTATGCTCCAACTAATGTATCTTTGGTCTTTAGCATTTGTTGTGTATGAACATCTGACTCCCACCTTGTCTAAAAGTTAAATTTTAAGAAGTTGTCCCCTTCAATCACACTCCCCTCTATTACTAATTAGATTTCTGGGTATCATAATCACTGAATTCAGTAACGTTAAGGCAAAGTTCTCAATCTAAAGTCAACAATCTAATCAAGCTTTCTTACACAAAGTCAAACAATGTATTGCCCGTGGGTCTACTCTCGCGTAGAAGCTCCAAATTACTACAATTACAAGGAAAACCTTCACACAAGAAAGATGGGTTATAAAGTTATCTATATTATTAAAATACATTCTTCGTATTTAATAGTTCTTTTAGATTTGGTGTGATTGACATTAGTTTGATTCAATGAAGTACCTACCATTTATAATAATTTGGTGAGAGAAGCAGTCCAGCTTCAATTGAACGTCAATTGTCCTGCTAAAAGGAAATAACTTCTTTTTTTTTATTCAATCGCGTGTAAGAGGTTCGGCAATCCCGCGAACTTTCAAAAATGCTCCTCCAAGAATAAGATTCTCAATAATGGTCCAATCGCATGTAAGGGGCTTGGTCCAGTTTTGGTCCGATTAAAGCTAGAGATCCGGTTTAAATCTCACAAATTGAAATTGCATGCAAAGTGCTTTGAATTAGGGTCATGAGATTTATAAAGTTTTTTAATGGGCCAACAAGTACCCGGGCGTCTATGCGGGTGCTCCTTGAACATTAAGGTATGTTCATCGATAAACCACAAGTGACACCTACCCTATATTTATGGGCTAATCCTAATTACACTCTCACTATAAAAAAAATAACTCTGAAGCTCGTAAATGGAGCAAGGACAAACATCCTTAAATTCTAAAGAAATCGAATAACTAATTTCTGATTCGAAACTAACCCGGCAGATATCGATGAGCTTTTGTCTTGTATCAATCGTCCATGCAATAAAAATCAATTGCATTTGTAATTAAATGAACTTTGAATTGCTTTGGCTTGGTCTATACAAGGTTCAAAGCAATTATTTAGTTTGATTCAATCTAGAAGAAAGTGATAAAATGATTTTGTTTGTGCTTTGAATTTCCATAATTTTCAAAGTTCACACACAGAACAATTTTGTTTTTTCGTTTTTTATATTATATATTGGGGTTTCGGGACTCTTTGAGCTCCAGACTAATATTCAATGCTCCCGCCCCCACACATATCAAGTAATTTCCAAAGACACGTGCTCTTGGGTGGCTCAAGTAATTCAACCAGGGATGTTCTTAGATAAAGAGCTAGCTAATGTGGATCGACCTCCACGTGACTTTAATGTGTTTTGTCTAATACACGAGTTAGTGTCACAAATGTCGCTTATCTTGAAAAAAATTATATGTGATGATCGTGATATGAGCAAAACGCTAGAAATAGTTTGATGTGCACTGAATTACAACCATGCATCGCCCAAGGATTTGAGCTAGCTTTCCGATGAGGTCCATTCACGTGAACGGCTTGGTCAGACACGACCGCGACCCATGCTCGTGGTCCATTGAAAAGACCTAAACCTTCTTCAACACATAGGTAGTGTCCATTCGATTCTAGTATGATAGATATCGATTTGCGCATGTCGCCCTCGTTCGCAAAAAGTGCCTTTAAAATGAGAGATGCGAGAGTGATGGAATTCATTTGGTTTCCTCTAAAGTCATAGTCAGGTAGTATCACTTTCTTGTCCAAATTTTCCCTTCCATTTACATTGACATGAACACATAACACCTTCCCAGCTGGAACCTAATCAAACCAGTCAACTCAATGACTCTTTCGAAGTCACAGTGAACTGATTAAGATATTTTGCCTAAATTGGTTGGACTTCCGTTTCCAAGTACTCCGACAGTAATTGCAAAAAAAAAAAAAAAAAAAAAAAAAAAAAAAAAAATTGCTATATTATAAGGAAAGATTATGGTAGGTTATATGTCTTTGTATAAACATTGAGAAAATTATCTAAAAAATCTTTAAATTATTGCATTTTTATCAATTCGGTCCTAAATGTTTTGATTGTGCCAATTGAATCATTAACATTTTCACATTTTGTCGATTGAATTCATTCGACTAATTTTGATCGGAAATCGCTGACATGGACGTCGGCTGTACTATGTGGCATGGTTGGTAAGAAGACCAGAGTTGATGTGGATTATTTTAATAATTTTTTTCCCTTCTTCTTGTAGAAGTTCACCCTCGCCAAGCGAGCGAGGTTGACCTCACTAGTGGCCAGCGAGGTTGAGCCTCGTCCAATGACGGTGAGGGCGAGCCTCCTCTAGCCACAGCAACGTCAAGACCTCGTTGGCCCTTGCCTTTGGCCAATTGTTGACCATCGCTGAGACCTATCAACTGGTTAGAGAAAGAAGGAAAGGAAAAACAGAAAGGAAAAAAAAAGAGGAAAAGAAGAATAAATAAAAATTCGAAAAAATATTTCAATATTATTATAAATTGTCCATGTCAGCGAGACTACACCACGTAGGATGGTCAACATCCACGTCGGTGATTTCAAGGCAATTTCGCCAGATGGACTCAATTAGAAAAATGTGAGAATGTCTATGACTCAAGGTTTAGCCTTGAATTGGTAAAAATGTAATCGATTTAAGATTTCTTGAAGAATTTTCTCTTTAAGATTTTTTGTTTTCTTGAATTTTTGAATTTTTTGGAAATTGAAATCTTCTTTCTTAAAACCTTTCATGCAAGTGTTTTTGTTTTCTATATTTCAATTTCCATTTTTGAAAGGATCGAATTTTTGGAAATTGAAATCCATTCTTTCCATATTTAATATATCAATATAAACCTTCCGTGCAAGTGTATGTGTTTTCTTTATATATATTTCAATTTCCATTTTTGAGAGCACCGAATATTTGGAAATTGAAATCCATTCTTTACATATTTACTACATTGATATAAACCTTCCACGCAAGTGTATGAGTTTTCTTTATATATTTCAATTTCCATTTTTGAAAGGATCCTATATTTGGAAATTAAAATCCATTCTTTCCATATTACCTTTCCAGTTTCCTTTCTTAATTCGATTCCATCTTCTCATCAGTTAGCACAGGATTGACCAAGTAAGATTTGAAAACAAAGGGAACCAAAAGATACAAAGAAAACAAGAATCTCACGGAAATATGTGAACAAAGCCTTCGTCTCATAAAAAGTGTAAGCCGAGATGTCTTTAGCTTTATAACAAAGCATACACACAAGATTATAGACTTCCCTTGGAGTTAGAGTTGAGGCACTAAAATGGTCTTTAACCTCTAGTTGACTAAGGATTCTAAAGTAACCCTAGAAAGAATTACTGTGGACATATTTACAAAGTTTATCATATGACATTGAACTTAGTGGGTTACAATCAATAGGATCATGCGTGGAAGCAGCTGGCATGACAAACGTGTGGTTTTCTATTTACGTGTATCTTTCTTATGACCTGATGATATAGGCATATATGGTAAAAGTTTTTGGAATTTTCACCTGTGCCAAAGCTTGTTTTACTTGAATCGATCGAGGAAGACTTGGTAAGGTACGCAGTTCTCATGTCAAGCAAAGATATAACTTATTTTATGATGACAGAAGGCTCTTGCAAACAAGGCAAGCATATCTTCCTATAAGTCCCTACTTATAGAATGCAACGCCTCTCTCTCTCTCTCTCTCTCTCTCTCTCTCTCTCTCTCTCTCTCTCATGCATTCACAAATTCACCAACACACCTCCCTTTCAAGAACCTCTCTCTCTCTCCCTCTCTCTTCAAGGAAATCTCTTGACCCGTTTATAAATACCAACTCATCATCGTCTCAGCTCCACATCATACCATCATCATTGTCTTTCCTTCTTTCTTCTTCTTCTTCTTCTTCTTCTTCTTCTTCTTCTTCTTCTTCTTCTTCTTCTTCTTCTTCTTCTTCTTCAGTCATGGTGGTTCTATCTCCAGGAGCGATCGACCACTTTGCCCTCGTCAAGACGTGCAGGCCAAGCGGCCCCGTCTTCGATGGGGTCCCCATCGTTGACCTGTTGAGGCCCGACGCCGCCGCCGTCGTGGTCTGGGCGTGCGAGGAGTTCGGGTTCTTCAAGGTGGTCAACCATGGGGTCTCGCTGGAGGTCATAAATAGGTTGGAGGACGAGGCGGTGAAATTCTTCGGCTTGCCACAGTCCGAGAAGGACAAGGCCGGTCCTCCCGACCCTTTCGGCTACGGGAACAAGCGGATTGGCTGGAACGGCGACGTCGGCTGGATCGAATACCTCCTCCTACACAGCAACTCTAGTGAGGATGACAAGAAACTGTCTCCCTCCTTTTCTCAGGGAAACCAGGAATTTTTCCGGTAATTATATAAATTTTCTCTTCTAACATAAGCGTACTTCAATTTTCATCATATTTTCAATTTCCACATGCACTAGTTTCTCAACAATTCATTGTTAAATAGCTTATTTTTTCGGCAAAATCCTTTTTTCTCTCCGTTATCAAAGAAATTTTCTGTAGTTCATGTACTCAAAAGTATTCATGTCTCGTCATATTTTTGGATTTATTTCCTTATTCTCATTTCAATTCAAATAACAAAGGTAGATATTTATATTATTCGGTTCTAAAGTTTTCTCTCATTTCTATTTTTCATTTATCTTTCGTTTTTCGCTGTCATTAATGCAAGCGCATGAGTTAGCACAATCTGATACACCTACCTTTTAAGGTACGCAAATCCACATTTCGTTCCATTAATTTCAATATTCGAAAAGTTAATGGGTGTCAACTTCAACGATACCAAATTAAACATCCGCCTGTTTATTTAATCAACGAGCTCTAATCAATCAATTAATGTCTCTTTTCTTGGTGACAAATTTTTTTTTTTAAACGTCTAGATGTGCCGTGGAGGATTACATGAGAGCAGTGAAGGAGGTGGCGTTCCGAGTGGCGGAATTGATGGCCGATGGGCTCGAGATCAAGCCGAGGGACGTGTTGAGCAGCATGTTGAGGAGCGAGGCGAGCGACTCGTGCTTCAGGCTGAACCATTACCCGCCATGCCCGGAGCTGCAGGCGCTGAGCCCGAGCCCGAGTAGCCACAACCTGATCGGGTTCGGGGAGCACACGGATCCGCAGATAATTTCTATCCTGAGATCCAACAACACGTCGGGCTTCCAGATATGCCTCCGGGACGGGGCTTGGGTCTCTGTCCCACCTGATCAATCCTCCTTTTTCATCAATGTTGGTGATTCTTTGCAGGTACTCTTTTGATTTTCCTAGTCGAGTTTTCTCTTTTGTTACCCCTTTGTAAACTTCTTGAGGTTTTTATGGTAGAATTACGCCATGAACCTTTCGTATATACATACCCTTTGGCACCCATTCTCATTGGTAAGTCGATCGGGCTGTATGTACACGTGAATCATATGATATGCGAGGTTAATAAGAGAAATGAAGCACATGAGTAGGTACCACAATCTAGACATTGGACACAAATTCTGATATCATGTCGGAATATCACTGTCTTGAGAGTTGGAAAGAAAGTATATAATCATGACCTATGTCCTAGTTAGGGCCACTTACTGGCATACAAATCATGTGATTCATGCTCTTTACGCTTTGGCATTGATTTCTTTCACTTGAGATGTGGACATTAGATCCCTCGTCTTGCGAAGTTATGCAATGAATCGAGTTCATATACAATGTTGAGTTTGGACATGTGGGGCCCTATATACGATCGGTCGATTTCGAGGGTCAAGATTTAAACTATGTACATGTAATACTCGATTGATAATTTCTTTGTCTCTCTCACTCTCTTTCACTCGGGTCAATCTTCCAAGTCGGCAACGTTTGTTACTGCCTTTACATTTTTATATTTGACAAGATCTTGTTTGGTGTGTGTCTGTGTCTGTGGGTTCCCATTGATTTCAGGTATTGACCAATGGAAGGTTCAGAAGTGTGAAGCACAGGGTGCTGGTTGGCCATGGCAAATCAAGGATCTCAATGATATACTTTGGGGGGCCAGCTTCAGATGAAAAGATAGCACCTTTGGCCTCCCTGGTGGCTGAGGGGGAGAGCAGCTTGTACAGGGAGTTCACATGGTCTGAATACAAGGGATCTGCTTACAAAACTAGGCTGGCTGATTACAGGCTTGGGCTCTTTGAAAAACCAAGGGTCCAGTGATTACTTTTCTTCTTGTTCAAGATTCAAGAAAACAAAACAAAAGATTAACCCCATTGGAGCAAAAGCATATACTAGGGTTTTTTCTTCTTCTTGAAGCTTTTCAACTAGCCGCAGATTGGAAGCCAAACAGGGGGTTTGACTGGTCCTTTCTTGATTAGTTTCTTTTTTATGCCAACCTTTTTCCTCATTAACTAGTGTTTTGCCCATTTCCCCTTTGCCCAAATAATGACATGAGGACATGATGTAATTTCATCACCTGAACTGAATTGTTCCTTTTACACCCTCTCACCGTGGGCCTAGCATATGCAGGAACTCAGATTCATTAAATGATGGGGTACATGGCCAAGGAAGAGGTGCACTCTAGTATCCTCCTTTATATGGAAGTCCTTAACTCAAGAATGTAAGCTGTTGACTGGTGGAGGGCACATGTGTCTGATTGTATATTGATCGAGGGGGCAGTAGTATCTGACCCGAATCGATAGGAACTAGAAATTTGACAAGTTCGAAAATGACATGAATTGACGTGAGCTTAATGTACGTTATTTTTTCTAGAGTTATATCTAATTATATTACAGAAATCTTAAAGGTGAACATGTCTGCGGGTATAGAAACAGAAACAGTTAATCGATCATGACGATTGATGCTTGCGATAATCTTAAATGGGATACTTTTAAATTCAAATGTGCTTCATTTTGTAACATGTAGCTACTGAAAGAGTTCATTAACATATTTCATTAGACAATAGTGTTATCTCAATGTACAAGATACTTTCACCGAAGGCAGAGCTGGCAATTGCTTTTAGCTGTCATTTTCGAATTGTACCAATACTTTTGATACGTCAACGTTTTCCTTCCCACAAAATCTTGTGTCTCTCTTGCTTCCCCCACATCCTCTCTCTATATTTCTAAATCTTGAAAGTGAAATGGGCTGCTTTCTTTCCTTTTCCTTTTGAAATATGTGGCAGCTGATAGTGTGGTCACAATTATTGGCCGAGCCATCCAAGATCCATCTGCACCATTACTCCATAAATCGAGTCTGTATTCAGGCTGCGAATCTTTCAGTTTTACGTTAAGAAGATTTTGTGCGAGAGTCACCTGATTCGAACGAAAGCTCTGACCGATAGCCTTTCGACATACCACGACACCCATTAAGATTTTACAAGTGGCTTGATAACTACCCGCTTTGATCTTGAATTAGGGTAAAGAAAAACACCGTTCGAGAAGAAGCTGCTATTTCATGTGGTCTGTAGAAATTGGAAGCACATTTTCCTGCCCATCGATCTCGACGAAACCTCAACATCTCAAGCCACGTCCACATTTCAACATTGCCATCAAGCTGTCCTCTTGCTTCACTTCATTGTTAAAGAAAGATCGATATAATATTTCTCAAGCGGTGCATTAATTAATTGGATTAAGTTACTGTTAGCTTCATAAAAAAATGAATAATTTTGAAACTACTTTCCAATTGTCACCGGAAATAATCAGTCAATGGAAAACGGTTTCATTATCGACATATCTAAATATTTTCATGAAAGACAAAAGTACTTTTTGTTCATTCATATTGTAGGTGATCCAAGTGATCATTTTTGCATAAAATATTTTCCAAATCATTCATTTTCATAAAATAAACAGAGTCTAGGTTGCAAATGACTTATCTATAATTAATTAATCATATGTGATTTCACTTGCTAAAGGGAAAAAAGAGCTCGAGCTTCACCTCCAAATTTTTTTCCTTTTTTTTTTCCTGGAAAATAGAAAAGGCGTAGCAGCCCAAATTAATATTTTTCTTATTTTAAATTCCACATGCAATAGTGTCAATAATTTCAATTTTTGGTGCGATAATTGCGTACTATGAACAATATTTACAGAAAAGAGGCAGCTCACCCGCTTTTATTGGGGACCTAAGTGAATTGACCAAGTCTAATCGCGAATTCAATTGCCAAGAAACAGGACGTGTAGCAATAGTCACGTGATCACTAGTCAAGTCTGTCTATAATGTACGACCATCCTCAGCATTTAGAGCGTATCTTTTTAAGATCTCCCATTTCTTTTTGTACCGGAAAGGAAACATGCATCGAGAGCCCCAATCGACCGAACAGAATTGCACCAGAGGATGAAGGGATCATTGCGACCTATCGAGGAAGATCGAGTGTACCCTAAATCGATATTCGATGACCCCATGGGGGGAAAGTTTTCATTTCAATTATTATAGACGGTGGTGCGTTTTTATAGTCGTGTGCAAAGAAATGTCTTGAATAAAGATCCAACCGTGGGCAGCTGTGTTGGTACTAGAGTATCTCCCTTATCGTTGAAATCGAGAATTCGAATTCATGCAATTGCTAATACATTGTAAGTGGAGGGCTATGGTGTTAGGGTCATGTACTAATCTTCGGTATTAGGTGTTCCATGCGTTGTAGGGTCTTATGACCCCGTAAGGGGGCTCAGGCGGATTCCTCGATTACAAAAAAAAAAAAAAAAATGTCTTGAATGAAGATCACCGAAAACAAAAGTACCTTATTCTTCTTTTATTTGATTTTCAACATGGCAAGAATAAGTACTAAGGAAAATACCCTTAAGACAATCTTGCAGATTTCTTTTACCGGTTTACCATATGCAAGCTGTCGGTTGATAATTACAATCGGCTTTAGTGAATATCTTTAAATCTTGAGAAAAAAACCGATTAATGTAACTTTGGCAAGAAAATAACTTATTAAATTTTCATCTTCATGTTCACTTCTTTTTTCTTGGCCAAAGTATAATCTTCACTTCAACGATGCATTAGTAAAAGCAATAAGTTCCTATCGGACATCATCACCCTCCTTTTGTCCTTGAAATGTCATCCGTCGATATGTTGAGATCTTGCATTATGGAACTGGTGAGCGACCAAATTGTCTCATCCCATTGTTGACACCCAGAATAAAGTTTGTATGGCACAAACAGGCTAGCAGCATATGAGACGGACCTGGATAGTCATGTATATAGTGCATGAGTATGTACAAATATGCCAACTTATTGACGAGTATGGGAATCAATATATGTCGATTGACAATGATATCTATTGACACCATGTGTCTAGTTGTCGAAATACGACAAGGAACCATAATAAGTTGCTTTGGAATTTGAGATCCATGAGACCAAAGACAAATTTTGGAGGGAACAGTTACCGAAGACCAAGTTGTCTGATAAGCCAGTTGAGATAAGACACATTTTTGGAGGGAATGGTTATTTCTTAAAAACAAAGTTGTGTGGTAAATCAGTTGAGACCAGAGACACACATTTGATGAGAGTAGTTATTGCCTAGAAGCAAGATCATGGAATATATATCAATTACAAGAAATCACGTCATGGAGCAGTTTGCGAAATATGGAGGTAACTGGTAGAAATTACTTGGGGAAATTATGACTACCGAGAGCTATCAAAAAGCTATTACCATAAGTTGTTATAAATGCCACCAGTCGCCCACCAAAATGGCAACTAGCACAAATCAAACAGAACGTTTAGTTTCAATTATCTTTATCTTTCTTGTACCGGAGTAAATTTCCTTAGCTATGGTTCTCAGGTTTGCATCGTTGATTAAATTTTTTGGCATATATTTTTATCTTGGTACTGCATCATCGATTGAATTTCAATATTGTATCTTTATGTTCTCAAGCTATTTTGTTGATTAAATTCCGGTATTGTTTGTCAATATCTTATTACGTTATTGGGTATATTTTTCGGGCCTTGTCCTTAATTAAATTCAGGGTCAGTTTGGGATTGTATAGTTCTGTTTGAATTGGAGAAGTTGATTCCCTTTTGCATAATACTATTCTCTATTCGGAGTTAGTGCAAAACTGTACTCTCCTTAAATGAAAACTAAAGCATTTTCGGTGAAAGATATTTCGTCATGGGAATAATTTCAGTAACCAGTTTTATCTGTGTGTTAGATTGTTGTATTGGTAGATAAGTCTCAAATAACTTGAAAACAAATGGCACTTTTCTTAAAGCCATGTGAGCGCAAATGACCCATGACTAGACCGGACAATGTTGTGCTAGTGGCGGACCTAAGCGGGCGGACTGCCATAGAGCTACCATAGCTAGGGTGAGAAAGACGAATCCGTCTCTAGGACACCGGTAGATAGGCCGCACAATTTTAAATTAGCATGACGTGCTTTCAAGTCATTCGACGGAGAGGGAATTGCATTGCGAATAATATCATACTGACAGGAAGTCCGTGTGGGGATGCCTAAAGATTCTCAAGCTAAAGATTTGAGGGCATTTAACGAAGTGATAATTATCCAAAAAGTCCTATTATTATTATGTACGGTAGATCAACTCAATTCTAGACATCCAATTTCACCAAATCTTAAACCTTTTAACAATTTGTTAATATAGTCATTTTGACCAATTTTAACTTAAACCTCAATCACTTATGTGATATATTGCTAAGACATCGTATCCCTTGATGCGAAAGCGTGGAACAAATAAATAGATAGATGCGTAGCATAAATCCAGCAATTTAAGTGATTTGACTAATTGTGCCTTAATCTATGTGGAGAGATCGACCAAATGTTTTTGTTATAGTGACGTAGAAAATGCACTCATTATATCATTGAAAATTCAAACATTTTGAGGGTGCATTAGACAAAACTTTGCAAAATAGCGTTAGGCCAATAAAGCCCTTGAATAAAAGATCTAATGTGTATGAAAATAATTTCAAAGGGATAATTCTCCAAAAAATCTTAAACTTATTGTACGGTGACTAATCATATTATTAACATTTTTATTTGGCAAATTTAATTTTAAACCTTTAGATGATTTATCAATATAATTCTTCCAGCCAACTTTGATTGGAAATCAATGATGTGAACGCTAGCCATTCCATGGACGCGAACAATGTTGGCATGGACAATTGTTGCAATTTTTTTTTTTATATGATCTGAATTTTTTTAACAAATTTATTAATTCTTTCATTTCTTTTTTTTTTCATCGTTCTTCTTCTCAAAATGATTGATAGGGGTTGTTGGGGCCTTGACAACGGCCGGTTGAGGGTCGCGACTCCTTGCCTTGCTAGATTTGTGCAAAGCCAGGACTATCTCAGCTCTAACTAGCTATTTCATTCAAATCTTGGTAATATTCAAACGAAATTTCATTTCTCATCACATGAATTCGCGATCAATCAATTGTACTCAGCCGATCACATATGACAAGCACCTCAATCAATGAAAGTTAACCTCACTTGGTCAACACCTAGGATTGACCTCTCAGTTTGCCCACAGCAACCTTCATCATTCCCCGAACTAATACCCTTCTTTATCTTCAGAAGGCCGAAGTCCCGGCCAGCACCATGATCCCATTTGGGGTTGTTCAACCCTGGCATTGGCATGGTTGGGGTCAGGGGACCTTAGTTGAGAACTGATCTCGCCTACGTCGCTAACAACCTTAGGTGAGCCAGAGGCATTTCTGGGTGTTCTGCGACCTCAGCAATTCGTCACCTCGGGTCCTGGAACTTGAGCTTTGACATGGCTGGAGTTGCGTGACCTCGGCATCGACCTGTCTGGGGTTGTGTCTACCGTCCTCAATGAAGCAAGCCCACTGCCCTTTGACTAGTCCGTGCACTCCTCATTTTGGTTCTTTTTCTAGTTTTCATTTTGAAAGTTGCTTGTTTCAGATGTAGATCCCTAAACATTATTTTCCTTTGGGTATTAATACTTTGAATGAAAGTTCCTTTTGTCAATATATATCTCTAAAATTAACATAGTTCCTCTTCTAGGAGGAGAGTAGAAGCTCGAGGAAGAGTATGTCCCGAATAAACTCACCCTAAAAACCCTAACTCCATAGTATCTTTTTTCTCACAATAACTATTGAAAAAGCTTTTCCCATTGGCAAACTCTCTTTACAACTATCCAAAGTTATCGTTGAGTTTCACATGATGTAAAAGTCGAAATTGAGTTTAAAATGGCATTGTTGAAAAAGTTACCCATATTTTTATATGCTGACTTAAAATTGACTGACTTTCTAAATTGAATCCTAAGGATGCGACCCAAGCCTTGGCATTATTTTTATTGGATACTTGGAGTTACGGTTGAACTTCTAGTCATGTGTGGCTGGAGCCATTATGTGAAGCGTGAGGGTTCCTACACTACGATGCAATGACATAGAGTCTGAACTTTGAAGGGTTGCTAGAAGACTATCCGAAAATATCCAATTTGATTCGAATCGCCCACTTAATTTGAGTAATCCTAGCATAGGTCATTCCTTTTCTTCATCACACAAGGCACCCAAGTGAATGTTAACTCATCTCAGGACGACGAGCCACCTGCCATTCCTTCGGAACAAGAAAAAGAAGTGAGGCCAGTAGGTCTTATGAGTTAGTTTCGCGTTGGGCGTAGCGTTGTGGTACAACCTAGTTTTTCCCCTACGAGAAAGGTCACGTCGACGACGGGACGAAAGCCAAGGTCCCCACCCAGCGCCGCAGTCATTTCAGCTTTACTTTTAGGGAACACGAGGCAGAGCAGGAGCACCTTCGATGGGATTCTGTACGGGTGCCTTTCTATCGAAATGGGAAACACGTTGCAGTACGCTTTACCATATTTGGAAAACAATCTGTGGTTGCTCAGCTTTTTCTGTTCCCCCCCACAAATAATATCGAACTTCCAAAAATCTCACTCCCATCGCAAAGATCCAGGACTAATCATGCTCGATGGAAAGAGGGATCTTCTCCTCATATCTAACCTACCTTGAGCTAAATTATTACCACAGGAAACCCAATTCTCTCGTTTTCAAAGCTGATTTTTTTTTTTTTCTCCTTAGGCTCTATTTGTTTCGCAAAAAATAATTTTTGAGAAAATATTTTTCTAATTTTCTGACGTTCGTTTTATGGAAAATGAATTCATTGGAAAAATATTTTTCATGAAAGGAAAAATGTCTTCTAAATTAGAGGAAAATGTTTTCCACTTTTGAAAAATAAAAAACATTTTCCTCACTTAATCTCTCTTATCTCACACCTCTACAAATCCTCACTTCTTCCTCTCATTTCTTTTTTTTTTATCCGAATTATGTTTTAATTGTCTTTTTCTTTTTTAATTCGAATTATTTTAATTTCCTTTTTCTTTTCTATTTCTTTTTTTTTTTTTTTTTTTCCCATCTTCTTCTTTCTTAGCTAGTCGTTGGCCATCACCAGGTGAACTTCAAGATCGTTGATCTCAAGCTCGTGTTTGTCGATCTGGCGAGCCTCGAGATTAACGCTCGCTCGAAAAATATTTTCTTTATCAAACACCGAAAAATATTTTCCAAAACATTTTTGGGTTTTAGCCGAACACTAGAAAATATTGTCATTTTTCTAGAAAATGACTTTTAGAAAATATTTTCCGAAAATGGTCCATTTTCTGCGAAATGAATGGACCCTTAGTGTAGTTTCTTTTTTTATGAAAATAAATTTTCATTTTCATCCATTATCAAAGCTATATATGAAATGATCTATAGGAAATCTTAAAAAGTTATCATGACAACACAAATCAAAAACAAAAAATCAAGACATATCATCAAAGTATAATTGATAGAGAGAGAGCCAGACATTTGTCATTCAAGAATAGATTCGTGATTGTATTCAAACGAAAGGATCAATGATCGACTATTAAATCATACATCATGATTAGTGATGAGCACGTCGGGATCTTCATATGTAGTTATAGCTTTACTTTTTGATAATGTGCGCCTAGATTCGACATCCCCAACACCATCGCTGTATAAAGACAATATAAACATATTGAACAAGTTTAGATCTCACACCTATGAGAGCAAGCCCTTTAGCAAATGTGAGACACCAAAGCTTTTAACAAAAACACGCTGAACGAGTATAAATTTAACATTGAAGTTTCAGTGAATACCATTGAAATTTGAGGGAGCTTTGCTTTTGCCGTTGCCCCCATAAATGATATCGAACTTTCAAAAATTTCGCTCACGTTGCCAAGATCCAAGATCAAGCTCAACGGAAAGAGGAATTTTCTCCTCATGTCTAACCTAGCTTGAGCGAAATCATGACCACAGGAAGCCCAATTCCCTCTTTTGAGAGCCCGTTCCTCTATTTTTCTCTTTTCTGTATCAATTCGTTCATTATGAAAATGATATGTAAGGATGTATAGGAAATCTTGGAAGTCATCATAACAAGACAAACTCATAGAGCTCCAAACCAAACAAACAATCATAAGTCAAGATATGTCATCAAAGTATGATTGGTAGAGACAATTACACACTCATTCTTCAAGAACAAATCCATGACTACATTCAAGCAAAGGGATTAGTGGCAGATCACCATATCATACATCATGATTAGCGATGAGCACACATCAAAATTTCCATATATAGTTACGGTTTTGCCTTTTGGCAATGTGCACCTAGGTTTGGCGTCCCCAATATTATATGGAGACAATATAAACATGTTGAACAAGTTCAAAGCTTTAAAAAAAAAAAAAACATACTGAACAAGCACATATTTGACACTGAAGCTATTATGAACATTATTAAAATAGGAGGCGATATACTTATTCATCACGACTTCGAAATTTATAATTAGATTGGAGAGAAAAGCTCCCTAATCTAATTTTGGAGAGAAAAACTCCTAGATCTAAAATTAGATTGGAAGAATAAAGGAAGAAATAGAAGGAAATAAAAGGAAAAGCAACTAGGCAGGGGCCCTCCCTATCATAAGTTAAAGAGACGATGAAAGGTTGAAACTCAGAGAGGGAGAGGGTGGGAAGTAGGGGACGACTTAATTTCAGGAGTGGATTTCGACTCTCACGCCCTGCAAGAAGGCAGGTCAAAAGTATGAGAGTGAAAGTTAGAATAAAAGTAGAGTAGGACTGACAAAAAAAAAAATCTTTACTTTTAGCTTAATTTCTTTAGAGATGGGCCCTAAAACACGTAAAATCCCTCTAGACTCTCCTCAAAAGGGATCTTCTCTCGAGAAATTGTTTCTTACAAAGCAATAATTAGAACTCCATCTTGTATCTTTTATAAAGTTTTTACGTAGTACAAGCTTATAACTCTTTGTATTGGAAGTACGACATATGTTAAATGTTGATTTCAGTTGTCATACTGTCGTATGCACAAGACTTAACTTTTGCAATATATGTAACATGACCAGAACCCCTGTCATATTTCCAGTGAAATGTTATTTGATGACCACATGAAAATAACTCAATATTTAGAGAATTGGTCACACGTTAGTCATTTTGGAATCATGATGCAAAATTGTTTGGGATTAGTTCAAAGTGCGTGAATTGCAAGGAAATGGATGATTTCATTGTGTGATTAAAATAAATTTTCAACGATCGGACAACAAAATCCAAAAAAATTAATTAACTCCCATGAAATTTGTGGTAATGATCCATTACGATGAAGACTACGCCCAGTTGCCGAGTAAGATTGCTTAAATAAGGTGTTGTCCCCGGCAAACTTTTAAGATTTCGAAGTAGGCAAAAATGAAACAAATTGCATAACGAAAGGAGAGGTGCTTTGCGTTATAAATGTGAACTTGAAATTAACTTAAAGAAGACACTTTAATTGTAACTACATGGTTTTTTTTTTTTTTTTGGTTGGTCCTACTCTATGCTTATTTTAACGCTTACTCTCAGACTTTTCTCATACCTCATTACATGGCATGGGAGTCGAAACCCACTCCTGAAACGAAATCGTCCACACCCCAACCCCTTGAGAAGGTGAGGATTCGAACTCCCCACCTCCTCCTTCCACGTTGGAAGGGTGGCCACTGGGGTAAACCCCAGTGGTTGTAACTACATGGTTTAAGTGTTGAATTTGAATGCTTATGCAAGAGCATTGCATTAATGGGCGACATCCAAGAAAAATGCTTTTATATAAATTAAAGGACGAAATCACTATGAAATGGGCGAAACTAGACAATATATCAACTGAATTGAACTAGGATATCAAGATGTGATATTTGAGAAAGATCCTCTTTACTGGGTGTGCGGCTTTACAAACGAACCACGCCAAAGTTGGTGATATTGTGGCAATCTAATCTGAGAAGGGTAGAAAGTAAGGGCCTTTTTGTTTATTTTTGTTTCTATTCTTTTATTCCAGGAACAAAAAAGAATAAAAACGCATTTGTTTACACTTTTGTTTCTGAAAACAAATTTGGAACAGAAACATGAAATAGAAAAAACTTATTTCTTGTTCCCGGGAACAATTATGAGGAACACTTATTTTTTCTTTTTCTTTTTTTCTTTCCTTCTTCTTCCTTTTTGCTGGTCGCCGGCCTTGGCCATGGCTGGCGACCGGCCGTCGAGGGCCGACGACCTCGCCGGAGTGTCGCTGGCCCTTGGTGAGGCTTGGCCTTGCCAGGCCACTGCTAGGTCGGTGTTGCCTAGCAGTGGCCCGGCGAGGTCACCGGCCAAAAGGAAGAAAGAAGAAAAAAAAAGAAAGAAGAAAAAGATGAAAAATATAATAAAACTATTGAAAAATTAAAATAAACAAAAAAAATTATATAAGTTTACCAAACGTATTTATATTCTTGAAGTAGAAATTTTTTGCAGTTACTAAGCGTGTTCTTATACTCAGAAATTGTTCTCTGGAACAAAAACAAAAAAAAAACTATTTTTGTTCAAAAATTGTTCCCCAGAACAGAAACATTACCAAACGCGCCCTAATCGTCCAAGCTAAAGTTCTCAAACAGGGTTCAGCTCCTGGTTGGACTTTCGGAGGCAAGAGGCCAAGACCGAATGAAATAGGGCATCGAAATGTGGGAGAATAATGGGAACTCCAATTTTTAATAGGCTTAGGTACCATCAGGCTTAGTATTAAATCGGTATAAATGGACAATTAACCTGACGTGCTGCATGAGCTATGCCTCCAGGAGTGCTCAAGTGTTAACTATTTGGGAGTGGGTCTTATTTGGGAATCGCTTTGCAAAGTCTTTGTCACACGAGATGAGACTTGAAGGGTAAAAAACTCCTTACTTAAAGCATAAACATCTTTGTCATGTTGACCTATTTCTCCCATCAATATTGTCTCTATTAGGTGTGTGATTTGATCCATTTTCGCCACCTTTGCCATCTTAGAAGCTTGTCAGAAGTTGGGCCTTTTCTCTGACCCATTTCATCTTGGGATCATTGCATTCCCTCATGAGACCGGCTTGGGGCTTTCAATTCACCTCAAACCACATATGTACTGACAAATACAACGATGCTTTAATTGAGGGTTTTTCTAACACGCAAGTCTTATATTGCATTGGAGAGACCTTGTAAGGTGATACTCAAGCTCAAATAGTCACCATGTCACCATTTGAATATTCGCCATTGAAGAGAGCTTGGCCTATGTGATTGTGCCACATTTAGCCATTTATCTTTGTTTTTGGATATCGTAAGTCACTTATCGATGGGGATAGGTATATGCTGGATTGCATTTTTCAGGGATGATTACAATATTAGCCCTAACATTTGTGTCGATTCGGTACTTGAGTCCTAAGATATTTCATTCATGCATCTAATTAAGTCCTGAGAACTTATTGTGGCTCTCCATATTACTCTTTTCATTAGCACCGTTAATTTTTCATGCATGGAAAAGTTTGTGATGTTTATTTTAAACTTTTTTATAAAACTATTGCCCAAGTGACACTTGATATTAGTCGAAGCAAGAAGGGGGGCCAGTGCCATTGCCCCCTTTGTTGCCAACGGGGGTGGGGGCGACCCTTGCCGGGGTCGCTTTCTTTCTTGTTATTGAATTCGAAAAAGGGCTGTGGTCATCCTGAAGACACCAAGGTGGTCCATGACATTGTGGTGTGGGGCTAAATGGGTTGGCCCATGTATGACCAAGAAACCACATAATAATTGCGACAATGACTTGGGCCGACGTCTAGACGAGAGCAATCAGTTTTTGCACGGCAAATTGGCATTGACAATGACATGATATGATTGCGACTAACCACGATCATGAAGTGGATACATTGCGACAGTCCTTTTAAGGGGTCCAATCTGTCGTTCTTTCTGCTACCATGGTAAGGGAGAATTTAAATGCTTTGCCGGATCTTCATGTAAAGGTGATTGGTTCTAGGATTCTCAACCCTTGGAGTCAAATCGAGAACCAACCCGTTCACTTGAGAATCGAACCAGATTGATTTCCCACTTGGATTGGAACCGTGTTCATCCATACTTTGCACATCTTCCTTATTATGAAAAACTACTCATGATTACAATTTAGACATTCAAATGGACTCGCAATCGAGTGTTGCTATTGATACTAAGTGATCACTTGATATATGTGGAAGATAATCATAAAATTATAGTTCCATTTATTCTAGTGACTCATAAATTTGTTTCATGCGATAGTAACTTTTGAAGTGAAGTGAATCTTTATTTATAAGGGAAATTGAAAAATTGACAATCTGTTAACAGTCTAAAATTTGGACCGTATTGTTATTGGATTTGATCTAATCATAAAAACAACGGCATTTCAAAATTACTTTTTACTCCACATATAAAGTCAAATACAATCCAAAGGCTGTTTATTTGTGAAAAGTAGCTTTTCATTCTTTACGTCACTCTAAAAGCTTCGATCTCGCCTGCAATGGTGGGGCGATGGCGCTGCCCCTTCTGATCCCCCGTCACCTCCCCCTCTCTCCATTCAATTGTTTATTTGTTTTTTTTATTCCTCTTTACCTTTTGACTTTTAAAGTTGTGGGCTTTGCTCTGATGCGGCCCAAACTTGGCACCATATATTCTAAAAAATATATAAATAAATATCACAACGACATTTTCTATCATTCAAATTAGAGCCTTAGTGGCTCTTGAAAGGCCTAGTATGGTTTTCTTGATGGAAACCAAAAACAAGGAAACGATATTGGAAAGGGTGAGAAGGAGACTTAATTACCAAAAGTCGTTCTTGGTACAATCAATAGGAATTGCGGGAGGATTGGCCCTAATGTGGAGAGAGGAGTTTCAAGTGAAAGTGAAATGCAGCTCACATCATTTTATAGACATGGAATGTGAGGATCCTACAGGTGGCCAGCTTATAAGGACAACTTTCCTTCACGCTTCAACAAATTTCCAGGAGAGATTACAATTATGACAACAACTTCGCTATTTTCATACATCTAATAGACTTCCGTGGATATGTATGGGGGACTTTAATAACATATTGTATAATTGGGAGAAGGAAGGCAAAAGGGAAGCAGACTACAACCACATTGCAGCCTTTCGAGATATGCTCAATGAATGTTCTTTAATGGACATGGATAGTAAAGGATGCATGTACACGTGGACTAACAATAGAGGAGGAGAAGAACAGGTGAAAAAGCGTTTAGATAGAGCTGTATATACTATGGAATGTCGAGTTACCTTTCCAAATATTGAAGTTCTGGCGTTACCAGTGGTGGGATCGGATCATAGCCCCCTTCTGCTCTCATTACATCCTGTTCATGGCAAAACAAAGAGAGAATTCAAATTTGAAGCATATTGGCTAGAAGAAAAAAAGTGCAAGGATGTCATTATGGATAGTTGGGCTGCAGATCATAGCAGGTTTTCACAGAAAATTCACCAAGTCACGGAGGATTTAGCAATTTGGAGTAAGTAGAAGTTCTCTAATGCGGCATATCAAATAAAGGGACTTAAGAGGCGACTAACGGACATCACAAATAGCAACAACCGAGATTCCAGCAGAGAAGAAATGCAGCAGATAAAAGAGAGCATTTATCCACTGTGGAGACAGGTAGAGATGTATTGGGGATTAAGGTCCCGGATTAATTGGCTTCAATGGGGGATAAAAATATTAAATATTTCCATGCCACAACAGTCCAAAGGAGGCAACGAAACAAAATAACAATGCTGAAGATTGATGACCAGAATTGGAGCAGGGACCCCAAGGTGCTCAAACAACACATTGTGGATTACTATTGAACTCTCTATGACTCGGTGGGATCTAGGAATTTCCAACCCATACTAAATCAATGCAAAACAGTAGTGACGACGGAGATGAATGAAAATATGACGGCTGCCATTTCAGTGGAGGAAGTGAAAGAAGCTGTTTTCCAGCTAGGCACACTAAAGGCTCCAGGACTAGATGGCCTGAATGGACAGTTTTACCAGCATTTCTAGGAAGATATACAAAGGGATGTGATGCTGTTAGTCCAGAATTTTTTCGAATCAGGTAACCTTGACCCCATCCTCAACAAAACATACATTGCACTTATACTGAAAGTTAAAAATCCATAAAGTATAAACCAATTTAGACCAATCAGTTTATGCAACTTCAGCTACAAAATTATTTCAAAGGTTTTGGCAAATAGATTAAAGCCTTGGCTTCCACAGATCATTGAACATGAACAAAGTGCCTTTGTTCAAGGCCGACAAATACAAGACAATATCTTCATTGTCCAAGAAGTGTTGCATCAAATGAGGATAAAGAAGAGGAAAAAGAAATTCTAGGCAATATTGAAACTAGACATGCAGAAGGCATATGATAGAGTGGAATGAGACTTTCTTCGAATGAGTATGTTACAGATGGGATTTTGTGACCAGTGGGTTCATTTAATCATGCAATGTGTGTCAACGGTTACTTTTAATGTGAAAGTAAATGGAGAGTTAATGGAGTATTTCTCACCGACACAGGGGATTAGACAAGGAGACCCATTATCACCCTATCTATTCATATTGACAGCCAATGTCCTTTCTTGGATGATGCACAAAGCAATAGAGGATGGAATTATTATATGGATCAAACTGAATAGGAATTGCCCAACTCTTTCTCACTTGTTGTTTGCCGATGATGCTATCTTCTTTATGGATGGGACAGTTAGAGAATGTCAAAGTTTGGCGGCTATCCTAAATCAATATTGCTATGCGACAGGGCAGGCAATTAATCTGAACAAGTCAGGCATTTTCTTTAGCAATGGCTGTCCACGAGCTTTGAAGGAGAATATGGCCCAAGAAATGCGAGTGCCAAGCATTGAAAGGACTGGGAAATACCTAGGGATACCATCCGATTGGGGTCAAACAAAAAAAAAAAATGTTTGCATGGATTCTAGCAAGAGTAAACATGAAACTAGAGGGATGGAAAGATAAATTCTTGTCTAAAGCTGGGAAAGAAATCTTGATTAAAACTATCGTGCAAGCGTTGCCGCAATATGCAATGTCCATCTTCAAGATACCTATCTCGGTCTATCGAGCTATTGAACAAAGAATCGTAGCGTTTTGGTGGAAGCAAAATGAAGCTAAGAAAGGCATGCATTGGAAGAAATGAGAGGTTCTAAAGTCCAGAAAAGATAGGGGAGGTTTAGGTTTTAAAGATTTAATTACCTTAAACAAAGCATTGTTGGGAAAGCAAGCGTGGCGATTATCCCAATCACCCTCAACATTATGGAGTTAGATCCTGAGAGGTATATACTTCCTTAATGGAAACTTATGGAAAGCAAAAAGAGGCCAAAGACCATCTTGGGGATGGCAGAGCATCCTAATGGGACGGGATGCC
Organism: Eucalyptus cloeziana; assembly: GCA_014182715.1. Classification (NCBI taxonomy): domain Eukaryota; kingdom Viridiplantae; phylum Streptophyta; class Magnoliopsida; order Myrtales; family Myrtaceae; genus Eucalyptus; species Eucalyptus cloeziana. Next base: position 5,520,072 of record CM024637.1, on the reverse strand, counting down.
ATCGAACTAGGAATACGATGGACTGTGGGAGATGGGAAATCCATTAATATTCGACAAGATCACTGTTTATCACATGGTGTGCTAGGAGGCCTCGAGAATAAAGAAGATCCTTAAATGGTGGCGGAATTAATTGATGAGGAAAAAATGGAGTGGAAAGACCAGTGTTGCATCATCTTTTTGAAAGGAGAATTGTTAATGAAATCCTGTCTATACCTATCACTGTGTAGCCTAAAACAGATCAATTGATTTGGACAAGAAACAACAAAGGGAATTACACAGTCAAAAGCGGTTATAACAGTGTGTATGACAAATCCATTTAGCAAGACAGAAATTGGGCATCAACATCATACCAGTCACCCCGAGCCCTATGGACAAGATTGTGGCACCTATCAATTCCCCCCAAATTGAAAGTTTTCCTGTGGAGCCTATGCCAGGATGCTATCCCAACAAAAGAGAAACTCTATCATGGAAGCATCTTACCTAATCCGCTATGTTCACTTTGCTCAAAATACCTTGAGACAGTCGAGCATTTATTCTTCTTTTGCAAAAAAATCACAAGCGTATGGTCAGATCCAAACTTAAATCTTAGCACCAGTATACGCTCGGCCACTAGAATGGACAAATGGCTGGTGGAATTTTTCGAAGCAAAGTCACACTCACCAGACGCAGGGTTAGTGGCGGAGGTGCTATGGCAGATTTGGAAACATCGAAACAACTAGATCTTTCGTGACAAAAAGCCACAACCAGAGGCCATCATTGTGACCGCCCTAGCACAAAATCGAAGTTTCAAAAGATGGAATCGGAGTAACAGAGACGAAACAGCAATAACACTGAACTCACCTACGAGATGGATAGCGCTGAAAGGCCGAGATCTGAAGATGAATGTCGACTGTTCGTGGGTGGAAGGAGTATCACCTTGCCCGATCGCTGGTATATTACGAGATTCAAGTGGCGTAATCGTCAAGGGCTTCGTAAAAGACATCCATGCCGCTTCACCATTGCAGGTGGAAACCCTAGTTATGCTCCATGGATCGCGTCTGCTGAAACAGAAGGAAGAGACTCACGTGGGGAAAGTACATGAATTGAAGAAGAGTTTAGTTTGTGAAAGCGACTGGCGCACGATTGTGGAAGCTATACTGGGCCACACAGAAGAGTCATGGGTTGTGAAAGACTTGATCCAAGAATGTAAATAGATTTTGGCCCACCTGCCTCATGTAAGTGTAGTCTATTGTTCGAGAGGTGCAAATCACTCTGCAGATTGGGTAGCCAAAGCTTTCCGCCTAAAAACCCTCTCCTCAACATGGAAGTGCGAACCCCTGCAACCCCTTTGGAATATTTTATGCTTCGATTTCAATTTGTCCTTTCCATGTAATTCTTGTTTTCAAGAATGAAATGAAAGTACTACTTTCAACCAAAAAAAAAAAAAAAATGGAGTAAAGTCCTTAGCGGTAATCATTGGACAAATTTAAGAACTTAATTATACAAATTTAAAATTTTAAGACCAAATTGCACCATCATATTAAATTTTAAAATCTTTTTTACACTTTTCCATAAGAGAGAGAGAGAGAGAGAGAGAGAGAGAGAGAGAGAGAGAGAGAGAGAGAGAGAGAGAGAGAGAGAGAGCAACGGGCATAAATGGGCTTCATTTGTTGAGCCCATGCTAGTTCTAAAGCCCAAGCCCAATTACAAAAAAAAAAAAAAAAAAAAAAATAAAAAAAAAAAAGAGACAAGGAAAGGAAGATGTTCCAAGCCCTAAATTATATCTTTATGAGAGAACTAGATTAATCGGATGTTGGAAACAATACTAATCTCGCCTGCCCTTTTGGAGTCGCCTGTGTTGAAAACTCATTACATCACGGTCCTCAAGAAGGCTGTTCCCCCACGTGCATTGTCCTGCGAGATCAAGGGTTTGATTCCCCTTGGTCTGGCTGTTTTGAGGGACACCAAATTGTCTTTCATGGTTCTAACACATCACTCACCTGCGATTTGTCCAATTTCTTGTTTTCGCCACTTTCTGTCGTGATCTTGTGTTCCCTTGATTAGATTAATGTCCTTTTTGACAGATCCCGAAGATGGAATCTTGGAAAGAATCGGAGTAACGTGCACAAATGAGTTTGTGTGTGCATGTTTTTGATTGACACAATGCATTGGGTTGCTTGATCCAAAGGGTGGGAGAAGTAAATTTGAATTAAAAATCTATAATTCAAGATCACACAACTATGAAATTTTTTTTGATAAATCATTTAAACCCTGAAATCTTCTAAAATTGGGCGAATGAGAAACTGAATGGCTTCACTCGCCTCACGGAATCTTCTAGATTAAGCTTGTTGAGATAGCTTTCCAAAGAGAGGGAAAATTTTCAGATATATGTTTTGATAATCTTTTGAGTGATGCAAAATCCCACGTAATTTCTATCCATTAAGGAATTTCCTATTCCTCTTGTGAATAGGATAAAAAGATTCATCCTTTCAGTTTCATTTATCATAAGATACTAGCGAGTGATTACTACACCAGCTCGGCCTAACTTCCTCTAATTCTAGAACAAGACTTTCTACATTGGAAAAACATTTTTTAGGTGTCAACCCCACTCTAATAGCCAGAAGTTCAACCTCTTCTCAACAAGTTACATCATAGTAGTCAATGTGAAGTGTCTTGACTAAAAGGTAAAATTTGATGGCATGGAGTTGCAAGTTTATACTCTATTATAGAAAGTGTATTTTACAAAGAATAATATATATATTAAATGAGAAGTCAATTCACAACAATTTAAGTAAATCAACCTCAGAATTCAACTAAAGTTGTATATAGAATTAAAACGATTTGATTACTTAAACTAATTATTTGTATGACTCGCATCATCCTCACTCATTATTATATGAAGTAACATATGGATTTGGAGCACAAAAATTTACTAATTTTGTTCTCATGTCATGCTTCTTTGAGTAAGCCTAAATGCCACCGGTCTTTTATTATGTCTAACTAAAAGAAGAAACAGGAAATGATAGATCGAATCCTACCAGTCAAAATGCTACTTGAAAGCTCGACGTCAGAGGGAGGAATTTGATCTTCTGCTTCTCTTTTTAGTATTATTTGGAAGTGCATCTCCACATTGGGGCTGCTGTATTTGAAGTATAGTGCAATTGCGTACCTTAATTGTTAAATATCTTTGTTATGTTGGATAATAGAATATGTACTGCGTACCTTATATATACTCTCAATTTCTTCATGGTAATCCAAAATTTCTGTGAACTACTGTGCGAGTTGCGAATTTTGGTTGAGGTCAATCATAATTTGGGATTGCATATAATTGAAAATAAATGCATTTTACACATGGAAAATAATCATAATGAACTAAACTACATAATTCTCACCAAGCCTGAGGGGAAAGTTATTTACTTGTTTATTTGTTTGCCACAGTTGCAGACGAATATGTCGAATACGCAACGTGCAAGTGTCGTGCATTTTGCCGCAGAGAAATATTCATATATGAACTATCTATCTGAGATGTGACCACATGATTTAAAATTAGGGTTATTATTATAAGTCCCGTTCCTTACTTTGTGTTTAAAAATTCATTTGTTTTCAAATATGATTCTTTTCCATAAATTACACCATCCTGATGTGCACTGAGTGCGTGATTTCTTACATTAGTAATATTACTTATGAAATCAAAATAGTGTAAGGAAGTGTTTGTTTTGAGAAAAAATTCATTATAAAGGAAAATATTTTAGGAAAATTATTTTTCATGAAGATGTTTTCTCTTTTTCAGCCTAGGAATTCGGTTTCCTAATTTTGAGAATGTACATTTTCTTTGACCTTCAAATGATTTTTTATTGATTAATCATTTTCAACAAATCAAACACGTAAATATATCATAAAAATAATTTTGGCAATTTTTTTTCATTCAAACAAGCAAAACCTAAGATTGAATTGATGCAATTTAGTTAAAAGATATCCACAAGATTTCACAATTGGAACGTGGTGAGAGCACATCGACCATCATATCGTGTGCCCCTTCTTCAACTTCGTTCTCTTTCATTTCCTAATTTTTAATTATGGCCAATCTCTTTCTGTGTATTTCAATATCCTCAAGAAGTCGTCTCCATCAATGACGAAAGAGATTAGGTGGCTGTGGGTTTTTAAATACTAATCATAATGCAGATAATTTTTTAAATATATTTTCATTATTTTATTGACAATGTGTAACAATTAGATTCTGAAAAAAGGAAAGAACTCACGGGTCACAACCTTTGAGTCTATGTTTGTTTAATTGAAAATGATTGTTTTGAAAAATATTTTTCTAAAATTAATTAGTTGTATTATTTATAAAAAGAATCAATGAAAAATATTTTTATCGTTTATGAAAATACTTATGTTATAAATGGAACCGATTAAGAGTCGTGATCCTTTCTTGAAAGTTGAATAGTTCATATAACAACCCTTCACCACCTATGCTTCTGCTTTATTCTGTTATAATGAAGTTTCCTCAACAAAAGTTTGGTTATGGTACCATCATTTTCTATTGGCAGCAACGCCGAGATTAATTTAGGAGTGTAAAAAAGAACCACCCTAAACCCAAACACAAATCAAAATGAACGAACTCAAATCAAAAAAATTATATACACGCTACATTGAAAATATATTTTTTTCTCTTAAAAACAATTTATCTAGGTTACATCTGATTTTTGAATAATTTCTATAATCTTAGAAATAATCCAATTATAAAATTTAATGGGTCGTACGCTTGACCTCGTTAATTTTGGTTGTATTTACTAACGAATTATGAACGATTAATTTTGTTTCCCATTTGTCCGGTCTTATCTTAAAATCTCAGCAAGGGACTCCTAACATTTAGATTGCGTTTATCTATGAATTTATTTTGGTATGGAAGGTCGTGTGCTCGATACATATGGTAAGAAATCTTCTCTAGTATTAAATCTTTGCTTAATTTACATAGTTGAGATTTGGCTCAAATTTTGGCCATTGAAGAGGTTGTTTAAAAATATATTTGTCCAGAAAATAATGCTAATCAAATTTGAACTCCTGTAGGTGAATTGATATATTAGTAAGGGAAAATAACACAACTAGTCCCTAAATTTTGGCTCAATGTGAAATGTGGTCTCTTAACTTTTAATTTTGTTCAATATGGCCCTTGAATTTTAGCTGAATGTGTTATAATGTTTTTGAATTTTTAATCTGTTTAATATGGACCTAGACTTTTAGTACATTGACAATGTAGTTCCTGATCTATATGAAAATGTTCAATACTGTGCTTCCATTAATTCAAGTTCAGGGACAATATTGAATATTTTTTTTTATATAATCCAATAGTTCAAAGTCTGGGAACCACATTCAACAAATTAAAAATTCAGGAACCACATTACACATTCCAAAGTTCAGAGACCATTTGTATGGTTATCCCTATTAATAAATAGTAAGTGAACTATATTTGTTTAGGGTTAATACCCTGAAAAACCCAAAACTAGTACACCTATGATAAATTTACCCAAAACTATTTTTTTGATCGTGAAAAACCCTAAACTGGTACACCTGTGACAAATTTATCTCAATTGATTATAAAAAACCCTAAACCGGTATATTTATGACAAATTTACCCCCAAACTAATTTGTTTGACCGCATAAAACCCCAAACTGATAAATTTGTGACAAATATACCCTCTACTAAATTGGATTAATACCACAAAAAAAGCACAAAAATTATAAACTATGACAAACGGAATGTAAAATCCCAAATTGATATACCAATCAATTGTCACGTGTCATTTAACTTAATAATTTGATAGTAAAATTTAATGAAAACTAATAGATGGTAAATTTGTCACAAGCTTACCAGTTTGGGGTAAATTTGTCAAAGATATATCAGTTTGGGGTTAGTTTTGGGTAAATTTGTCACATGTGTACCAGTTTGGGGTTTTTCAAGGTATTAATCCATTTGTTTAACCTTGCAATTAAGGATGCACATTTTCACAGGCAAGTTGAGATGATCATATCAACCCTGTGAATGCAAGTGCAAGACAATACATACAACGTGTGACATTTTCAAAACACGTATCATAATTCATAGTTCATTTCTCCCTTTTTATCATTAAATTTCATAGTTAAGTGCTAAATTGATTGACCATAGTTCACCGAATCACTAATCACTAGGAGCCTAAACCAACTATGCAATTTGGAACATACCAAGGGGTAGTATTCGATATACTTTTGGGAATGGAAATGCGGTAAGTAAGGTATGGGGCCGGCCATGGTTATGTACTCCATCCCCAACCTTGGTGGCTATGCAGATTTCCTTGCCCCACTTGCCTCAATCCACAATGATTTCGTGCTTAAAATTTTTAATTGGGTACCTCATCAAACATGATTTAATTTATGTAGTATTCTTTTGATAATATTTGCAAGTAGAATGAATCATTTATGGGCCAAATAATTTTGAATTTGAGATTCTTAGGTCTATTAGCATAAAAAAGTATATAGGACAATTTCAATGATGAATTTATGAAAAAAATGAATAATTATTGGACGTACTCATATCCATATGGAATTTATGCTGAAAATAAGAAATGTTGTATTATTAAAGTAGCACAACTTAAATAAGGAACTATTTAATACTAGATATTTCCACATTTTAAACATAGGATCGTAGATAGGGACAGGACAAGTTCGTGGGTTCGAGGTTGACCATGTTCATCCCCGCCCAACCTTGATTGCGTATCATAGAAACTCATCCTTAACATGCAAGTTTCCAGAAAATCCCATTCCACTTCATAGTAAGCTTTTTGCATGTCTAGTTTTAGAATTGCTTGTAACTTCTTTCTTTTTCTAACTCATACTTGATATTGAATTTCCTCGACTATCAGAATGTCATCTTAAATTTGTTTTCCATTAACAAATGCACTTTGCTTAGTTATAATAAGTTTGGGAAGCAAAGATTTGAGGCAATTCACCATTACCACGTAATTTTATATTCGAAATTGCATAAATTGATAGGTATAAAATGATTTAGACTCTTTTGATTTAGCACTTTTGGGATGAGTAAAATGTAGGTCTTACTTAAATTGGAATCAAGAGGACCTATTTCAAAGAAGCTTTTGACTATTTGAAGCACCATGCTTGGACATCCTTCCAGTGATGTTGATCAAATTGACTATTAAGTCCATACGGACTGCGGTTTTCAATGATCTCAGTTGGAATATATAGCTTCCTTCACTTTTTCAGTGGACATTGTTGGAAGTTTGTTTGTAAAACAAACTAAGTGTATGTTTCCTTGTCCCACATAGGAAAAGTGAGAGGAAGTTGGCCAATTAATAAGTGCGGGGTTTCCTTTGTATACCTAAATGAATGATTGGGTGTGGGCTAGACCTCACCATACGTGCGTGTGAGTGCGCGAATAATTGTGCAATTATTCGGCGTACTTAGCACGCCTACGCACCTGCAGTTTAATTAGTACTAACCCCTTTGTTATTATTATTTTTAATGGTTATTTTATTAATTTTAATCAATTCAAATGTTGTTTTTGTTTATTGAGAATTTTCGGAAATTAAAAAAAAATCGAAATTTTATTTATTAAAAAAATAATTATTGTAATTTTTTTTTATTCCGAATTTTTGTTTGTCTTTTCAAGACAGCCTTTGAAAAAGATACTCGTTCAGTTTGCAACTTTTCCCAAAGGGTTGCATCTATTCATTTTTTCAAATTCTTTCGAATAGACGCCTTTGTTTATCTGGACAATTTTTTTGAAATGATACATTTGTTCACTTTGCAACCTTTCATGAAGAGTTGCCTACGTTTTTCAGATTGTTTAATATATACATGTCAGTTTTCAGAAGAATAGAGAGTGATCATTTTATCTTTTTGAGCATTCTTTCTGGAAAAAAAAAAAAACTACATCCATCTTTTTAATTGTTTCCTAGAGAGATCCTGGAAAAATACTAGAATTGTTATATAGTATTCTCAATTTTGAGACTTTCTTGTATCCTGGAGGATATTTGCCGATGACCATTAGCAACTTTGTGAGTCAAATAAATCTTTTAAAAAAGTGATATCATGCCTCAGAGTCCGACTTGATTACTCTAAAAATTCGTCTTCATTGTTCTACCCAATTTGAAGTCATATTTTCCCAACAATTTTAAGGATTTATTTTGTTCAACAATGGAGTCGGAGACAATCAAAGTCATGAATCAAGACATGGTCAAACTGGACCAGTTCGATGGGAACAACTTTGCTCGCTTGAGGGACAAGATGATGTTCTTACTCACTACTCTGAAGATTTCCTACATACCGGATCCTAACTTGGTGCCTATAGGAGATCTGAAGCCTACTACCGAAGGAGGACAACCAAGTGCAAAAGCCATTGAGAGGGTTAATAAAGAAAAGAAGAAACGTGCGGAGGACGAATTACTTTGTCAAGGACACATCTTGAATACACTGTTCGATCGTTTGTACGACTTATTCACTTAAATGAAGTCGGCTAGAGAAATTTGGAATGCATTGGAATTCAAGTACAAAGCAGAGGAGCAAGATACCAACAAATATCTAATCGCAACATATTTTGATTTCAAGTTTATTGATACTAAACCCTTGCTGGAACAAGTCCATGAATTGCAAGCGCTTGTGAATAAAATTCGTGCCCTCAAGATTGATATGCCAGAAGCTTTTCAAGTTGGAGCAATTATTGCAAAATTGCCTCCAAGTTGGAAAGACTATGGAAAAAGATTGATGCACAAGTTAGAGGACTTTGTTTTGGAGCAAATACAGAAACATCTTCGCATTGAGGAAGAGTCACATTTGCATGATAATTCTGTTTTGTACAATTCCAATGTGAATGTTGTGGAAAGAAAACAGAAAATTGGCCAGAACTTCAAAGTAAAAAGTGAGCATAAATTTAAGAGAACACAAAAGAAGAAAATTGGTTGCTGCTTTATTTGTGGCAAACAGGGACACTACGCTAATGATTGCATTCACCGTAAGAGTATTTCAAAGGACAAGAACATTTCGACGGTGAAGGCCGATGCAAATTTGGTTGAAGAAAATTATGTGGCCATGATTTCAACCATGTTTTCGAACAAAAAAATTTATGAAATTAATGATGCGATGGCTATGGTTTCTAAAATCAATTCTACCATTGTCCAATCCGGTTGGTGGTTAGATTCTGGAGCAACAATCCATGTGTGCAAGGACAAGTACATGTTCAAGTAATTTGAAGAGATTATTGACTCAAATGTTCAAGAGGTCTTGATGAAGAATAATGCTCTTGCAAAGGTTGCTGGAAAAGGCACGGTGGAGATAGACTTCACTTCTGGAAAGATGATAATTCTTCTTAATGTATTATTTATACCCAAAATTAGGAATAACCTAGTTTCTATTGATTTACTTTGTAATAGGGGGTTTTGTGTTTTGTTTGAATCCGATAAGGTTATCCTGTCGAAGAATGGGCTATTTGTAGTAAAGGATTATGCCAATGATGGCATGTATCAACTAAGTATCAATAATAATATTGCTAGTTTTGCTTATATTTTTTAATCTTCTTTTTTTATGGCATAGTAAGTTGGCACATATAAATATTCGTTATTTGAAGAATATGAAGAAGTTAGACTTGATAATTTTCAATGGTGAATTTGATAAATGTGAAATATGTGCTAAGTCCAAACTTACTAAGAAACCATTTCCTAGCCTTAAAAGAAATTCAAATTTATTGGATTTGGTTCATAGTGATATATGTGAATTCAATGGTATGCTAACACGTGGAGGTAAAATGTATTTTATTATTTTTGTGGATGATTGCAGTAGGTTTTTATATTTTTATTTCATGAGATCAAAGGATGAAGCATTTACCATGTTTAAGAAATATAAGGCTGAAGTAGAAAATCAATTAGAAAAGAAAATTAAAGTTCTATGATCATATAGAGGTGAAGAATATTTCTTAAATGAATTATCTTCATTTTGTGAAGAACATGGTATTATTAATCAAGTTTTGACTCCATATACTCCACAACAAAGTGGTTTGACTGAAAGGAAAAATCGATCTCTTGGAGAAATGGTTAATTGTATGCTTTCAAATTCAAAGCTACCAATTAATCTTTGGGGAGAAGCATTACTTACTGCATGTCATATTCATAACAGAATACCTTCCGTGAAAAATGACATAACCCCTTATGAATTATGGAAACGTAAAAAGCCAAATTTGTCATACCTTAAAGTGTGGGGGTGTTTGACATACTACTAAGTACTAGATCCTAAGAGAACAAAGTTCGGTCCTAGAGCTATCAAAAGTGTTTTCGTTGGGTATGCTGAAAACAGTAAAACTTATAGACTTCTTGATTTAGAGTCCAATGTCATTGTAGAATCGAGAGACGTTGAATTTTTTGAGAATAAATATTTCACGGGTTCTGAAATTATTGAAAATAATCCAAAATCTATGGAAGCTCAAATAGATTCTCAAGAGAAAGAAACGAATGATTCTAAAGATATGATTGAACCAAGGAGAAGTACTAGAGCTAGGAAACTAAAAGATTTAGGTCCTGATTTTACTACTCATGTTTTTCTTGTTGAAGGAGATGGAGATAATAATGTGATAAATAAATACCCTTTAGTATTAAATTTAGAAGATGATCCTAGAAGCTTTGATGACACTATGTCTTCTAGAGATACTTCTTTTTGGAAAGAAACTGTGAATGATGAAATGGACTCAATTATGTCCAATAATATTTGGGTATTAGTAGATTTACCAAAATAATCAAAACCTATTAGGTGCAAATGGGTTTTTAGAAGAAAATATCATTCTGACGGTTTTATCCAAGCTTTTAAGGCTAGACTTATGGGCAAGGGATATAGACAAAAAGAAGGAATAGATTATTTTGATATGTATGTCCCTGTTGCACGTACAACTTCTATTTGAGTTCTTTTGCTCTAGCTTCCATTTATGATCTTTGTGTTCATTAAATGGATGTCAAGTCTGCTTTCTTAAATGGAGACTTAAATGAGGAGATTTACATGGAAGAACCGAAGGGTTTCGTTCTTCTTGGAAATGAAAGAAGAATATGTAAATTCATTAAGTCTCTTTATGGGTTTAAGCAAGCTCCTAAGTAGTGGCATGAAAAGTTTAATTCGGTCATATTGTCAAATGGTTTCATCAACAGTAGTGCCGATAAGTGTATATACTCTAAATTCACTAAAGACTATGGTGTCTTAGTGTGCTTGTATGTTGATAATATGTTTATCTTTGGAACGAATATGACTTGAATTATTGAAACTAAGAATTATTTAACTTCTATATTTAAAAAGAAAGGATTTGGGTGAAGTAGATATTATCTTAGGTATTAAAGTTAAGAAACATAGTGGGGGTTATTCTTTAAGTCAATGTTGTTATGTTGAAAAATTATTAAATAAATTTCAACATATTGGTTTCAAGGAAATAAGTACTCCATTTGATTATGGTATTAAATTAAATTATAATACTGGTAGAGTGGTGGCACAACTAGAATATGCGAGTGCTATAGGATCTTTAATGTATGCAATGCATTGTACTAGACCTGATATTGCTTATTCTGTATGCAAGTTGAGTGGGTATACTAGTAATCCAAGTACAGAATATTGGAGAGCTATTACTAGAATTTTTTGTTATCTTAAGAGAACTAAAAATTTAGGATTGTTCTATAATAATTATTCGGCTGTATTAGAAGGATACACCAATGCTAGTTGGATTATAAGTGTGGGAGATGAGCATTCCACTTCTGGATAGATTTTCACATTAGCTGGAGATGCTGTATCTTGGGCAAGTAAGAAATAGACATGTATAACTTACTCAACAATGGAATATGAATTTATTACTTTAGCGGCAACTAGGAAAGAGGCTAAATGAATTAGGAATTTATTGTTGTATATCAAATTATGGCCTAATCCTATGCCTCCTATTTCTATCCACTGTGATGATCAAGCTACTTTGGCAAGAGCCTATAATAGCACCTATAATGGTAAGTCTAGACATATTAGTCTAAGACATGAATATGTGAGACAATTGATTAAAGATGGTACCACAACAATTGTCTACATGAGGTCAAGTAATAATCTTGTCGATTCTTTGACGAAGGCTTTACCAAGACACATGGTAATAATGACCTCACAAGAAATGGGGCTGGAACCCTTTAATTGAAATCACTAATAATGATAACCCGACCTTTTTCGAGAACATCACTAGTTACAAGATTTAATTGGTAAGAATAAGTTATTGAATGTGATTGTTTGATACTGATGTAGCCCTGAAATGAAAAGTCAGTATCGTCTGTTACGTTTTGTAGGTTGGATTGAATTCTTAATGAAGTATAGTACAAATTTGTAATGTGTTGATAGTAACAGAAACACATGGTAGATATTTCACCTATATGAGCTTAGAAGTGGTGCCGCTTCTTACGAAAGTTAAGGTTGCTTTCTAGAGAGCTCATGAAACAGGATCAAGCACAATGCCATATTAGTGCAGAGTAATATAGAATTTCTCGTTGAAACAAGAGGTTAGTGCATGTGCGGTATGTCCGGTTCTATTATATAAAAGTACAAATTTAAAACCGAGCTACTTATCACTTTAATAGAGCTTTGATAAACTTGCATTACATAAATGTTTAACTCGAAAGAGACTTTTATGTATGTATATTAATTTTACTGAAATTTTGGTTGTATGAGTTTTTTTAATTTTGAAATCTTTGTTTTACAAACAAAGTGGGGGATTGTTAGAAGTTTGTTTGTAAAACAAACTAAGTGTATGTTTCTTTGTCCCACAAAGGAAAAGTGGGAGGAAGTTGTCAAATTAATAAGTGTGGGGTTTCCTTTGTGTACATAAATGAATGATTGTGTGTGGATTAGACCTCACCATACCCGCGTGCGGGTGCGCGATTATTTGGCGCACTTAGCACTTAGCACGCCTGCGCACCCGCTGTTTAATTAGTACTAACCCCTTTGTTATTATTATTTTTATAGTTATTTTATTAATTTTAATCAATTCAAAGGTTGTTTTTGTTTATTGAGAATTTTCAGAAATTAAAAAAAAATCGAAATTTTATTTATTAAAAAAATTAATTATTATAATATATATTTTTTTATTCCGAATTTTTGTTTGTGTTTTTTCAAGATAACTTTTGAAAAAGATGCTCGTTCAGTTTGCAATCTTTCTTGAAGGGTTGCATTTGTTCATTTTTTCAACTTCTTTCGAATGGACGCCTTTGTTCATTTGGGCAATTTTTCGAAAGGATACATTTGTTTGCTTTGCAACCTTTCACGAAGAGTTGTCTATGTTTTTAAGATTGTTTTATATATACATGTCAGTTTTCAGAAGAACAGAGAGTGTGATCATTTTATCTTTTTGAGCATTCTTTCTGAAAAAAAAAACTACATCCATCTTTTCAATTGTTTCTTAAAGAGATCTTAGAGAAATATTAGAATTGCTATCTAGTATTATCAATTTTGAGACTTTGTTGTATCTTGGAAGATATTTACAGGTGACCATTAGCAACTTTGTGGGGCAAATAAATCTTTAAAGAAAGTGATATCACACCTCAAAATCCGACTTGATTATTCTAAAGATCCATCTTCATTGTTCTACCCAATTCGAAGCCATATTTTCCCAACAGATATTAGAGTCATTAGAGCTCCGTTCATATAATTCAAGTCCAAACAAGAGCATTGATCTAGAATTGGTTGGAAATTTATTATCTCCCATAATGCTATGAAGTGTCCCAAAGAAGTCAGCAACGTGGCGTTTAAGCAAATTAAGCTCACGGCACCATCCATGCTCTTCTATTTTTAGCATAGAAATCTTGTTTCTCTATCTTCTTTGCTCTTCTATTTTGTGTTATTATTGCTTCAATTTAATTGGTTGATTTGTGACCTCATACCCAATGCATCTCTTCTTGCCTCCATAATTTGTCAATGATGCCAATTATTGCCTAATTGTGCTCTTAGTTACAGTCCCCATATCTCCTATTTGTAAGGTCCGTGAGTAATTTTTTCAGAGTTTCAATTTGGTGATAAGCATTAGGAAATTTCCGTTTGCTCCCCTCTTTTAGTTCAATAGAGACCTTTTAATTTACCGGAAATATTCTCTTATCCCAAATGTGGAGTATGCCACATTGCTTTCACTATCTCACTGCATTTAGCATCTTCAAGCTGATAGCCTTCAAATTTAAACTCTTTTTCCCTTCACATTGGTTCTATACTAGCAAAAGGAGGAGAGGGCTACGATCCGATCCAATGGAGGTAATGCAAATGCATCTGCATTAAGATACATCACTCTCCATTCAACATTGCAGAGAATTCTATCAGATCTCTTTTTAACCAAGGCATTTATCTCTATTAATTTCCCAAATGAAGGCACAGCACTTACTTTTGACATCCAAAATAGAGCAACCACTCAGAAATTCACGAAATGCAACTAACCTGTTGTGTTCTGCTATTCTCTTTCTCACCTTTTTAGTCACCAACACATATCCATGGGAGATGATTATTGAAGTGTACTCTTTTCAGCTCAGCCCACGACAAAAGTCTTTCTCGAAAGCCTGTCGACGCATGTAGAAGAGTTATTCTCAAGACTCTCCCACTCCCACTCTCCTTACATATTATGTCAATATATTGCTTCGAGCTAGATTTCACTACTAAAGAAACCTCTTCATTCCACGTCACCGCTTGATGCCATGAAAATTACATCCAGTTTGGATAAATTTTAAATACTTTGGAACTTTATTAGCAACTAGAAATTACTTTTAAGATAAACAAATTATTAATTACTTGCCAAAATTACTAATTGCTAAAAAGAAAGAAGCTCGCATTTCCAATTCAGAAATTACAAATAAACATGGTAAAAATAAATTGGTAGGATATGTCTCATATCACTTAAGATGTTCGCATGTTAACTATTTTTGTATAGATTTAAAATTATTTTTAAGTTTTCAAATTGCTCGAGACCGAATGAATTACTAACTGGTTATAAGAGCCAACTCGCTTTCTTAATCGGAGAAGTCACTAACAAATGTGGCAAACTTACCTCTTATCACATAAATGGAAACTTACTTTCTAAACGAAAAGTTACTAAAAATGCATCATAGTTACTAGTTTTTCATGAATGCTTATTTTGGTGCTTGGACTTCGGAGATACGCTATAGAAAATAATAAAGAAAAATTGTCCAAAAAATCATAAACCTATTGTATATTTACTAATTCAGTCTTAAACTTTTCAACTTTGTCAATTAAATCCCAAATTTTTTCACTTTTTGCCAATCAAGTCCATTTAGTGAATTTTGGCTGAAATTTTCTAACGTGGATACCGACCGTCCTATGTGGCACCAACTGTTTACGTGGCATGGCCAAGTCTTGACATGGACAAATTTTATTAATTTTTATAATATTTTTTTCTAATTTTTAAAATTTTTATTTATTTTTATTTTTTTATATTATTTTTCTCTTTTTCTCGACTAGCCAGAGGCCACGACTAGTGAGGGTCAGCCTTGCTAGCCTTAAGCGAGGTCACCCTTGTCGAGATTTGGCAAGGGGCAACCTTATTGGCCTTGGGTGAGGCTAGCAAGGGTTGGCCTCGTCGATTGCGAGCATGGCTCGCCCTTCCTTGAGGTTGGCGAGGTCGACCCTCGTTGGCCTTTGGCAAGGTTGGCAAGGTCACTCCTCGCTAAATCCTGGCAAGGCCAACCCTTGTCGGTCATGTCTTCTACCCGGTCGTTGGAGGTTAGGTGACTGGCTAGAGGATGAAAGGGGGAAAAAGCGAGAAAGAAAAAGAAGAAAAGAAAAAGAAATTAAAAACATAAAAATAAATTAAAAAATAAAAATAAATTTTGTTCACGTCGTAGACTTGCATGCCATGTAGGACGGTTATCATTCATATTAATAAATTCCGGCCAAAATTGGTCAGATGAACTCAATTGACAAAATATTAAAATATTTAAGACTCAATTGATAAAGTCGAAAGTTTAGGATCAAATTGGTAAAAATGGACAATTTTCCCAAAATAATAATAACATATACATCTTGCCGCGACACATTGCTCGCATCCTCTCATGGTTGCTTCTCAATAGTGCTGCACCACAACCAAGATGAATTGCTGTGGCTAAGTCGCCATGGTGTTGGCCAGGGCAAAGTGGCCAAAATTACCAATAGCTAAGATTCAATTTATGTCATGGAAAATAAATGATTTGGAAAATAATTTCCTAAAAATGCTTATTTGTATCACTTGATATAACTAATCAATAAAAAAATATTTTTATTATTGATAATAATTTGTTTCAAAGATTTGTTTTATGGAAAATGAACTGTGAGAAAACATTTCTCATTATTGGAAAAAATGCCTTCAAAAGTGGGAAAATATTTTTCACTTTTCTAAAAGTGAAAAACATTTTCTATAATTTCTTCCATCTCACTTTCTTTCACCAAATACATTCTCCTTTTATATTTATTTTTTTTTCTTTTTTTAATTGAGTTTTTAATTTTCTTTTTTTTCTTTCTTATTCTTCCTTGGATGATCACTAGCCATGTTGGGTGGGGCTCGAGCCTCATCTGAGGTTGCGATAAATTTATAGATGTACTAATCTATGATTTTTCATAGTATTAATCTTTATTTGTATTGGCTTAACAAAAAAAAAAAACCGATGGGCTGACACGAGTCACTCCACGGCCGCGCGTGCCCGGTCAGCGAGCGCAAGGGCGAGTGGCCCATGGACTACTTCCCCCTAAAAGGAAGCGGGCAAGCGACAGCTAAATTCGCTATATTTTTTTTTTTCTATTTATTTTTTTGATTATTATTTGTCGGCCAAAAAAGAAATAAAGAATATTTAAACGCGCACATGCGGCGAGCGCTTTCCCCTGCCCCGTCCCGTCCCCTCCTTCCACCTTGAACCTTCCCCGGCTAAATAATATCGCACGCAGCTCCTGTGGAGTGTGCCAGCAGCCATCGCCCCAGCTTCACACGCAGAGAGAGAGAGAGAGAGAGAGAGAGAGAGAGAGCATCGTCGCTTGCAGATTCTCTCCTTCCCTCCTCCTCCTCTCTTCTCCGCTCGCGCAACCGTCGGCCATGGCGGATGAAGCCTCCCGCGGCCCCTGGTCCTTCCTGGTACTCTCTCTCTCTAGGTGCAGACTTTCCGAGCCTCCCGAGCCTCGCCGCCTCCCGATTCGGACTCGCTTTTCCGCGAGGCGCTCGGCGCTCGGCGCGCTGAGCGGCGGGGGCGGCATTGCGCCGTCCGGAGGCTCCGACTATGTCGGAAGGTCCGTTTCGGCGAGCGTCATGGCTCCGATCGGCGTCGATTCTTGCTGGCCCGATCAGTAGTGAAGACGTCGTTCGAGCGCCGGAGGAGATTTGAACGTCGGTCCCGTGTGGAATCGCCGTCCGTCGGACCGCCGGCTTTGGATAGAGTGGACTTTGTGTTTTCTGTTTGCGGCGGCGGCGGTGAATCTTACGATGTCTTTTTTTTTTTTTTTTTTTGATGCGAAGTTTGCGAAGAAGAAGGAGTCGCACGACGGTCAAACCGACGACAAGAAGGCCGCGTCCGACGGGAATTATCCCAACGGCGCGTCGAATGGGAATGGATATGTCAAGAGATCGTCCGATTTGGCGATTTACGAGCAGTACCAGAGCCAGGTGAGGTGTTCTCAAACTCCACCTGTTGACTTGCGATGTCTCTGCTTTTCGGAATCATTGAGCGGTTCTACGTGACGTTGCAGGGCGGAAGCTCTGGGCACTCGAACGGGGCCCCCGGGAACAGGATCCCCGAGAGGCCGTATGATTTCTTGGTTGATTATTTACTGTCTTCTTGATTAGTAGTGTGTTGCTGTAAGTTTTGAACGGAAGGTTCTGTCTGCCTTTGGACCATCTTATGATCACCGAGCCAACATGTTTATCATGATCTTTAATTATGACGGGTGTGTTAGAATGAGACATTTGAACTCTCAGGGGTTCACTAGTGTCAGTTTGACTTGAACCGGGATATTAAACTGTGCATTTGCTGATAAGAGCAACAATGTGCTTACAATGTCTGTCTCACGACCACTAAATTGGTTATTGGAGCCATGCGACTGGATTGATTTCTCACACTTCAATCATTTTGGTTTTTTTTTTTTTTTTTTTTCCTTCTCATTTTCAGGCAAAAGCCTCTATTTCCTCCCTTTGAATCGCCTGAAATGCTCACTTTAGCTGAGAGTTTGAGCAGGTAATGTGCAGAACAATGGATTGGCTTTTCACCTGATAATGACTTGCAATATCCATATCACTATAATTATCTTATCATGATACTGAGTGTTTGGTTCATTTCCATATTATACCAGGGATATCATTCGTGGGAACCCAGATGTTACATGGGAGAGCATCAAAGGCCTAGAAAATGCAAAACGCTTACTTAAAGAAGCAGTTGTCATGCCAATCAAATATCCCAAGTGATCTTCTGCAATTCTTTGTCAATCATCTCATCCTTTGTATTGGTTATCTATGTTCTTATGGTTTCTGCTTTCCAACATTGTTTATTTTCACCTGTTTGAACCTTGGAAAGAATGTGGATAGAATAATAATTTTGTTAGCAAATAATATGTTGGTCATTTTGCTTGGATGAGATTTAGTTTTGGTTTCCTGTAGTTCTCATGGAACTGATTCGCCTTCTTGAGGATAATGGAGTGTACTGCTTGGGTTGACTTATGCTTTTAGCTCTTCGCTATTAGTGTTTGGAAGTCTTATTTGATATTGAATGAGTCAAATATCTGAAAGATATATAAATATTGACCTTTGGAATCATTGAGAGTTTCTTCATAGTTTTGGAAGAATTAATATAATGTTTTACTTGGGGAAGCTTAAAAGAGGTACTTATTTCAAGCTGCACTGAAAATGCATTGAGTTTTTCAAAATTTTCGAGCTCAATTTATTTTTATGGGGAACCACAGGAGCCGGGATGTTCTTGACTAATATGATTTTCTCTAAATTTAAGATTCAAATAATTTTTCTGTATTTATAATTCATTGTCTTGATCTTAATATCTAATCACTGAAGCATGTTTTCCCCTCTGACTCTAGGTACTTCACTGGTCTTCTATCACCATGGAAGGGCATTCTCCTGTTTGGTCCTCCAGGGACGGGGAAGGTCTGATTTTTTAACATATGAACTTTATGCTTCTTTTATTTGCATATATTGATGCTTGTTGAGCTGCATATGCTTTAGTCTCTAATGTATGAAATCTAACATCTGATTAATAATAGGTTTGCTAGAAATTTGGCAGAGCATGTTCATGACTCTTTACCAAAAATGTTAGGAAATTCTGATGTGTGGTGAAGGGAGAGATAATTATTATAGTCTGTCAGTCATCCAATGTTAAATACATGGAAAAAGTCCAATTTACTAACCACGTGATTCATTTCATCAGAATCGAGGAAAATTGAATTGGGGAGCTACTTAGTGAGATAAGGCTTGTGTATTCTATTTCTTTTAACATTTGTTCTATAGTCGTAATATTTGATTTAGGGAAAACCCTTATGGGCTTTATTAAAGTTCCTTCAGTGACATCAGGCTGTTTTATGGTAGTCATCACATTGGTGAAGCTATTTCGTGTGAGCTCATAATTAAAAATTCCATGAAAGATGTAGATAAGGGCTTCTACATGTTCCAAATCGTCTGGGCCGATTACAATTTTAATAGGAGTCTCGTTATGAACACTGTGCTTTGCATTTGTGTTGACTTCGGGTCAGTTGTGACTTTGACTGTTTTGCCAATTTTATGTCTTGCCCATTTAAGACATCTTTGGCACCTTGACGACAGTGTAGATTTAGTGCCAGGTATTCATACTTTCCATTAAGCTCCCTCTTTATTTGTTTGAAATGTCAGAACTGCAAATTTCTTTCATGGAAAAGCAATTATTATTCTAATGAATGTATTAATTTCACAATGCTTTCTCAAAACTGCTGTCAAAATGTTAAGGACAATCAGAAAGCTATCTACTGTCTGAGATCTTTATAGATAAAAGTTTGCTCGTCTCCTGGATAAGACATGCGCATGCATGCTGGGTAAGTTTACCCGACCTTTCAATTTGGACCGAGGCTATACCATCCTTGAAATTGTGGAAGTTTTGAATTTATTTATGAACTATGCTTTTGGCAGAAGCATTTGGACTACTAGATCTCCTACATGAATTCATACCCAAGCATTGTGCAGCTATGGATGTCAGTGCAATGCTTGTTCAACACTATTACTGTATGCTGAACATGTAGCACCTAACAGTCATGGGAAATGGTTGAAGCAGAGAAAGAAATGCTACTTCTCCTGCTACCTAGGCACACATAATCAGTTAAACTTGTAGGTCAAGACAAAATTATAGTCAAACACATGTTACAGATCCAAACATTTATAGAAATCCAAGTTATCTCCTGACAACAAGTTCTGAACAGTCGAGGAAAATGATGGACCTCTTGCCAGATCCTTTCAATTATTAGATGGCTTAGCAGGAAGATGCAGAATCTAAGGCTGGCAACAGTATGATTGTTGTCATAATTGTTATTGTCTGGGTCATAGTTATTGTCATCTACCACAATGATGTAAATGAACTTTCCATCTCATCTATGGTTGGCTAAATTTTCTAAATCACCATATCTGCAAAATGTCATTGAGACAAATTGCTGAATAATGACATGTTGAGATCTGTAATATAGTCTTTTGGATCTTTAAGAGATGGGTCTTCTATTTTGCTTCCTTTAGAACAATTCTGCTAGTTTCTGAGATTGTTTCTCCTGTGAGATCCATGTGTTCTTTAAGAGGGCATCTAATATTGATAGGTTAAATGACGGGGCCATCATATGATTGTTGTTCACCTGGATTTAGTGAATTGATGCTTGATTTTCAGTATCATACTTTTTTCGCCTGCTAAAGGCCGTTCTTTCTTGGGCTGGGTTTAAAAAGGCCTGCTGATTAATCTCTAAATAATGGCATGGTTCTTCTGTTGTTTGTTTACTTTTTGATCTGATTGATGAATTAACTTTCCTCTGTTGCAGACTATGCTTGCAAAGGCTATTGCCACTGAATGCAATACTACCTTTTTTAACATATCTGCATCATCAATTGTCAGCAAATGGCGTGGTGAGTTAATTAGGATTAACAGGTCACACATCTCTTAATTCATGTTTCTTGTTGGGTCCATTATTATGGATGAGGCATTTTGAAGAAGGCTCACCATGTCAGTTTGTGAAGGATGATGAGCTCCTCTCTTGGGCATTTTTTTTTCCTCTACCTTAGAGAACACAGTCCACTTCTTTGACTTGCTGCTCTGAAGCACAATTTTTGGCGAAATGAAGATTTGTTTTATAGCGCAACTTTCTGTGGAATCCATGCATGATCTGGTAATGCGAATTACATACAAATAAAGTTGATATCCTTTTCCTTTGTTATATGGCAGGCGATTCGGAGAAGTTGGTGAGAGTCCTATTTGACCTTGCTAGGCACCACGCACCTTCAACAATATTTCTTGATGAAATTGATGCTATCATTAGTCACCGTGGTGAGGCACGTAGTGAGCATGAAGCTAGTAGGCGTTTGAAGACTGAGCTACTTATTCAGGTGATGTTCATTCTGTACTGTTCTATAGTCCTCATTCTGGAATGATGTAGATGGATTGACATGTCTCTCCATGCCCATTGTATGTTACATAGCAATATCCTTAACTATTTTTGGTTGACCTGTTTCCCTTCAAGTTCCACATCAAAAGTGGCTTGTTTGCATGTTTGTCTCAAGGATTTTGGAAGATGATTTATTTATGACTAGCGGTATGTATGCCCTGCATAAAATTGACTTTTCTTTTTATTTAATGGTATCATTGTCTTCTGACCCCCCCAAAAAGAAAGAAAGAATGGTATCATTTTCTATGAATTGGGCATCAATGTCAAACTTACTTTCTTAAAGTACTTATTTTTTAGGGAGATTTCCCAGTTTTAATTTAACTATTTGTTGGACATCTTCTAGAATCCTTTTTCCACGGTTCTACTGCTCTTTCGGAATGATTAGTGCTACGTTAATTCAATGGTGATATTGGTCTGCTTTCAGATTTCTTGAAGTATGGTGAAACCTAGATAGTGTTATGAAGACATCATTATACTCCATATATGAGGGAGCGAGAGGCAGTAAGTCTGTGATTTAGTTTATTGGGCTAAAACCAAATCCTTATAAACCCAAGTGGTTGGCTTAGTGGTTAAGGAGTGAACATGTATGTGTGAATACAAACCCATGTGTACGACGAGGGTTGTGTTCTCCACTCCATAGAATGCAAACAACCCCACATTTGGGATACCTACTCTTGTTTTGGCCTGTCTCTTATCTCATCGATGGGATTAAATGAGGTATTTAATCGGTGCAGGGCATTTTGACATTTTTCTTAATGGTAAAAGTTTTCTGAAAGTACAATTATATTTAGCAGTTTCCTGAAGATATTGAACCCAAGATATTAACTGCTTTACTTTTCAGTAGAGGGGGCCCTTGGTGTCCCCCAAACTTCCTCCAATTATTTATGAGCCCCTGACATGAAAGTTCTCTCTAATTTTCTCTATGTGATTGCAATGTTCCACCTAAAATTAATGTGTGCTTAATGTACTGCAGATGGATGGTTTGACACGGACAAATGAACTTGTGTTCGTATTGGCGGCAACTAACCTCCCCTGGGAGTTGGATGCAGCCATGCTCCGTCGTCTTGAAAAGCGAGTATCCTTATTATGTGCCCGTAACTTACATCTTTTAGTTTATATGCTGAAGTCGAAGGGAGAGAAATGATTTGATTTCCATCGTAAACATAGTTAAAAGAAAAAGAGCAGTAACTCTGCTTGACTCATGCTCACATTTATAAACATCTGTCTTGTGCAAGATTCATGTAAGGAACAGGTTGTCATCCTGATCAAATGCTTTTGGTTACATGAAAAATAGTCAATGTGCCTGATGGCTGTATGTTAAACTAGATTTAGTTTATTAGAATGGTCAAGAATCCTCAACGATGCATTTTTTGTGCATTCAGCCTGAGAGCTGCCTTCTGTCTAATAACAACATCTTGAAAGATTATATGGAGATCCGTACAGCCATTTGTTCTCCTTTGACCACTATAGATCCTCGTACCACTTCCAGAACCTGAAGCAAGAAGAGCCATGTTTGAGGAGTTACTACCCCAAGTGCCTGGTGAAGATGCACTTCCATATGATTTATTGGTCGAAAGAAGTGGAGGATATTCTGGTTCAGACATTAGATTAGTATCCAAGGAGGCTGCTATGCAACCTCTAAGAAGGTTAATGGCACTTCTTGAGGACCGACAGGAAGTGGTGCCGGAGGAAGGTACACACATTTTATTGACTACAGAAAGATAATTCCTCCGAGTTAAAATTTTACGACATATTATTGCGCAACATCATAATAGTTTTAGACATGCATATCCATCGAGGTGGATAGGTGCCTTCGCAAAATAGTGATACTTTTTATGAGGGGATGTAAGCCATTAATCGAATTAGATTGGCATGCTACTTGACATTTTGGGAAGATGATTATCAACCTGGCTTCTAGATTACTTGTTGCTGTCATAAGATAATTATCATGAAAGTCATGGCACATGCAAAACAATTCGTTTCAAGAAGACATTGCATGGAATCTGGATGACCATTAGTTTCGAATACTCGGTGGACTTCTTCTCTGATCAGAATTTGAACAGCAGAACAAAGAACAAGTCATGTTAGCTTTTACTCAATGACCTGTGTTCCAGCTCCTGAAGTGAAAACCTTGGGACATGTTTGGTATCTGAAGTTTT
This sequence comes from Eucalyptus cloeziana, assembly GCA_014182715.1. Taxonomy (NCBI): domain Eukaryota; kingdom Viridiplantae; phylum Streptophyta; class Magnoliopsida; order Myrtales; family Myrtaceae; genus Eucalyptus; species Eucalyptus cloeziana. Next base: position 5,496,268 of record CM024637.1, on the reverse strand, counting down.
CCAAGACTCAACTGAAAATGATGTTTTGTTCTTTTCACTGTTTCCGCTGTCACTATTTCTACTTGCATTTAGCAGCAAATCTCAGCTCTCTTTTGTCGAAACTTCTGCAAAGCTTTTAAACCATTTCAATAAAAACTTGGAGATGGAAAGAGCATGAAGAGTACTTGAAAGCATTCTAATGCTTTCCTGTATTTTCTGCACTATAAGTTTGAAGAAAGTATTGTGTAGCCTACATAAAACTACCAAAGCAACTTAAAGGCTTGAGTAAAACAAGAAAAAGAAATGGAAAACTAAATTGTGTCACATTTTATGGCATATAGAATATGATCCCTATGTAAGTTGATGAATGCTTAATCTTTAATTGTTAACACTTTTTTTTAGTTTATGAGCCTCTTCAATATTATTATTTTACGAGAATTGCTAACCTATTAAGTGTCAAATATTTGGTCAGTTAATAAATAAATTTTGATACAGTTAATTTTGATGAAACAGACACACTGTAAAATCATACCAAAATGTTTTTAGAATTTTCAGTTGAGAACTCTCACTGTTATGCTCAGATCTGTGAGATGATAGGAAAATGAAAATTAATGCATCTTTTTCCAACGGAAAGTTGAGAAAGATATCTGAATGAAACTGGCACTCAAATGTTGAAGGTTCCCTTTTTTGTGAGCATTTTTCCATTTTGGCTGACTTTTAAATTTGGTGAACAAATAGGTCTCTCAAACCCTCCTCTCCATTGGTGCAAAAAAAAACCCTCCTCTCCATATAGTCACCAGGGACTAGTTGAGGCTTCAGTGGTCTCCCCCCACCCCCAACTCCCTCCTCCTTCCTCTCTGGATAAATGCAAATGATAAGACAAAAGTAATTCATAAATTGAGGGGAAAATTGTTTCCTTTATTTTGTTCAACTTCAAAGTTAAGTGTTGAAAGCTACTTACATCTTTAGTTCCTCATGGTTTGCAATTTAAATGCATAGTTAGTTGATTACTCATAAATTGAGGGGAACAAACATTGTTTCCTTTATTTTGTTCAACTTCAAAGTTCAAGTGTTGAAAGCTATATGCATCTTTAGTTCCTCATGTTTTACAATTTAAATGCATAATTAGTTGATTACTCATAAGTACACCTCTTTATTTACGCCTGCTCAAATAGGACATGCAGAAGTTTCTCTTTATACATCTTTTAAAGTGTTTGAATTCTTTTCAAAGGAGAAAAATTGAGAATTTCATTATGTTAATCTGTGTCTTTACATTATAGAGCTACCGAATGTGGGACCAATTAGACCTGAAGATGTTGAGGTGGCTTTGAAGAACACGAGGCCATCAGCTCATCTCCATGCCCATCTCTACGATAAGTTCAATGATGATTATGGTAGTCAAATACTCCAATGAAGGCACCAAGAATCTTCCTGATTTCAACATTTATAAGTTATCAATCCAGTGGATTTGCAGCTTCAGTTGATTTGATTCTTCTTCTTTCCAACTGAAAATTTATGATTTCTTTTGCTGCGATAGACTCGTACTATGGTTTTGTAATTTCTGTGTTATTTGTAGGAATAGTATCTCTATTGATCATGTCCTTATTGATGGTCAAGAAACTATTTGTATAACATTTCTAAACCCGTGTGACAATTGTGTAGCTGATGAATCATTGACATTGACAACATTGTGAGTGTCTCTAGCCCAATTTCATAAGGGAGACAAACTTTCTGAGTTCTCAAGTCTTGTCCTTGGGATTTGTCATGACCGCTTGCGGTCTCTCTTCTAGTTCATATGGGACTTGGGGGCTTTCTTTTGTTTTTTCACCTGGAAAACAAGAGAGTGTTGATCACGTGCCAACAGTACATTCTTTTCTCACAGCTTCTGGAATACAGGTGGGTAATTCATTTAAGGAAAGACATCCCCTAGGCAAATTCGAGAGGCAGCTAAGCACTAGATTGTGAGATGCTGATTTGCAAATTCATCTCTATTTTAGTCTCCCATGGAACCAGATCACTTTCAGGTAGTCCCATGTCTGTTGCCAATCGTAATGCCCGTAGGGGTGCTCTCATCTTTGCTATCAACAACTGAAGAGACTCGTCCGTGCCTTGATCGTCCTTCTAGCAATAATTCAACTTGGCAATTCCTTAAAACGGCTTAAATGGAGATTTCAGTTTAGGAGACTGCACTGTCGCTGCTTAAATAAAGTGGGTTGAGCTATCCAAGTAATGTGTCATCTGGCTTGCTGTTGAGAATTAAGAGGACGCTCACTTGTATTTGTGGGTTCATGCGGCTTCGACTCTCAGGAGCTACGGCTTAAGCCATGTGCTGTTTTGTTGGTCGATCTACTTATCCAAGAGAGTGTCCATCTTGAATGTTGTCTAAGCATGTGGCTCTGGCATCTCTTACCAATGCTCCATCATCCCCTGCATCGCTCTTTCCTCCCACTAGAACATTATCAAACGGTTGAGCGGCGGTCGCCAGGTACTTCCATTGATTATCCCTGGTGACTATTGTTGCATGCTTCCAAGAGGATTCTTGAGATGCAATCCAAGCCATCTTGTAGTGTGCTTGTATGCACCTTGATTTGAAGTTTGGGTGGTAGACATGTATTTGTTGGGTGCACTGCCCCAAGAATCCTAGATGTGTTAGGTTGTAGATGTGATACCAGATAACGCGTTAGGATTGATGATGATGGAGACACTTTTCTATACCAAGGAGTTTTCGATCGAGAAGACCAGGGCCATACTGAATCCGATCCAAGTCGAGCCAATACAGTACCTACTTCAAGTCTGACTATTACTCATTTTAAAACTTGAGTTGATCTCAACAGAGCATGAAATGCCTTGCTCAAGCTTGACTCAAATGGAAAATCAACGTTAAGTTTTAAATGAGCTCAAGCTCATAAAAGTGTAATAAATTCGAATATTCTTTCTCAAAAAGAAGCGAGATGTAAGACTTCAGTCGCCACATCCATATATTCATGTAAGTATTTTTAAGGTTCCTTTTATATATATATTTGAAGAAAATCGATCATTCCTGAATAAATTCCTACTTTCTCTTTCAGCTCATTCCAAATCTTGCAATGAGCGCATTCCGACCTCTTACTCTGTAGTACCCGAAACTTTAGTAGAATACAAATTTTGTCATAAACAAGCCCTAAACATTTTAGAACAAGATAGAGAAGCTCGATTAGGCTTGCAATGAGTATCCACGAGCTCGAGCTCAAGCTTGAACTCGACTGGACAAAGATACTCACAGAGCTTGAGCTCGACCAAAAAGGTAGCATCGAACTTGAGTACCATTAAGCTGAGTCTAAACTACTCTGATGAGTAGCTTGGCTGAGGTTCACTCTTAAGTAAAAAATTTGGCAGGGTGATGATCTAACTTGACAACATGGAAAGAACCATAATTTTTGGACTGGGAGCTTGATGACTATGCAATCTAAACCTGAGAAAGAAGAATCCCTAATCTAGCATTGGTGGTTCCGGAACTGCCTTCATGGTAGTTACTCTTAATCTGCACTGAGCTGATGTTATGAAAATAAATCACACTCTATCATGAGGATGGCTCTGATCACCACCCATCTAAAGGGAAGATATACACAATGATGGCATAAGATCCACAATAACATAGAAGACCAAAAGTTCATGAGGACTCTTGCAAAAGTGCTCTGAGGCCTCAGCAAATTGTCACAAAACTAAACAAAATTCGACAGAAACCTGATCTCAGCCCAACAATGGCGTGTTTAATTTCAACGATATCCCTTCAGAGGATCGGCTGTTTTGCCAGATCGGGCATCCGTCCATGCTTTTGCAATTGTCTTCTTCATTTCGTCATCTCCTTCCTCGTACATGTTCTGCAATCACCATATTATTGGGTTAAATCATGAGTGTTCATCCGTGAAGATAAATGCAAACGAAAAATATATTGCTAACAGTGTTTCTGAAAGGATAATTCATATTTCATTTCACAGAAGAAGGCAGAGACATGCCCTATCATGCCTTTCTTTTTCTGGCCAACAAAAAATAAAAAATGCATTCTGAGAAAAGCAACAGAAATAAGTAACTTGTCCGAATTCATGAACATCCCTTTAATGCGTCTCAGGCAACCTGGTTTCAGTACTTACAATCCTCAGCGCATGATGACAAGTTGACCCAAACAAGGACATCCCACAAGAGAAACAATGCATTGCCCTTCTTTTAGAGACTAGTTACTAGTCAATCATATCTCTTACTCTTCTAACAAGGGTAAGAACCAGGCCTGACCACTAATTTATCTGTCCATGAAGGAGACCTCTGGAGCTAATGCAAAACGTTTAAGAGTGACAGATTCCACATTTGATATTGAAGTACAGACCTAAGTCCTATCTCAATCGAAATCTTGGATATCAAGGATTCTTCAGCAATCAAATAATTTCCAGGAAGCAAAGATGTAAGTAGAATAGTTAATGGATTTCTAATTAAGGCTAACTCACTCTGGCAGCATCCTGTTTATACCAGGATCAGCCCCATAGAATGCTTTACAAACAAAATGATCTTAAGATTGGCAATTACCCAACAAACAGAACAACTAAGCAAAAGGAAAGAAAATAATATACCTTCATCAAATCCATAATTCCAGCCATGGGATCTTTCTCTTTGTCAATACTAGGCTTTAGCTACAAAAAAATTGGGAGGACAAAAAGCACCATGAGGAGTTGCATTATACAAGGAAAACTACAACACTGACCTTAACAACAGATCACTTACCTTGTCCTCCTTGAATTGCAAATCTAACCAGTTCCCCTTTGAGGCCTTAAACAATGTCACAATTATTCTTGTCGGTTTGACCATAACCTTAGATTTCTCTGGCACAATCTCGCTATTCAGTTTGGGTATGGTAAAGCGATAGTTCTTCCCTTGAACATCATGGATCTTCAAGTCAAATGACATTGCCTTAAACTCACTTTCAATCTTTTCCTGATCAGCTCCCTCCAGAGAAAGATAAATCTGCATTGCAAGGGGAAAAAATATCAAATGACCAATATATCAGTCCAAGCACATTGGATTCAGCAGCTAATTTTTTTTTTTTTTTTTTAAATTCTTCACTATCTCAGCTTTTAGAATGCCAAATTGGAAAAGATAGTCTCCACTAGATGAACTTGACAGTGAGACAGATTATTATTACCTTGACTTTGTCACTATCCTGATCCCAGCTGAAAGATGCAAGCGTGACATAATTCAAAGCTGGGTTAGAAGGAAGCCTTGCTTGAGTTGATATTGGCACAGGAGTCTGTGAGGCATGTGCAATAACAGCATCTTTTGACAACTGTAGAGGAGAAGGACCATGAGATAAAAATACTCTAATCTAATTTGAAAAGAAATTAAAAGGGCTAAATGGTTTTTCACATGCTCGTAACTGTCTACCAACGCAAATACACAAACAAAATTTGAATAGCACCATTTGGAACATACAGAACTCCTCTTTGACCTAAAGGTTGTGGTCCTGTGGGCCATAGATAGAAACTTAGCAAAAAGATCAAAATGCAGGACTGCATTTCAAGTAAATGCAACTGAAATATGGGTTTCATCTCACATATATCTCAACATAAGCCAAATAGTGAGTGCCAGCGACAAAATCATAGCAATAGCATCAAGTTTCACAGCTCAATTGATACGAATAACTGGTGCTGAGCTTCCTATTTTGACAATATACTCAAGAACAAATGTACGTCATGGACCAATCAGATAGCCAAAAGGATAATGCAACATCATATCAAGACTCACTGCAATTCAGGTGGCAATAAGTGGTTCACATAAGGTAGATTCTACTCATTATGCTATCCTCATGAAATTTGTGTAAAATTGAGAAGGCTACAGAAAATAAACTAACTCTCAAGAAATTAAAAAAGGAACAGCAATTACCCTCGCATTTTGACTATTAATGATAATTTAGCACCTGGGTCACCTAACAAATTATGAAGTCTCAAAGCCTTGCAGAGAGACTCTACAATTCCCATCAGAGCTTAGCTCTACTAAAAATGTTTCTCAATCTTACAGTCTGCTCTAACTTTCCTGAGAATGCAGTTCAGACGCTCCCAAACGCTCCCAATATCAACAGCTTAGTCGGAGGATTAACCACAACACCCCACAACCTCACATCGATTCACAGTTCCGAAGCCCAGTAACATTCGCGAAACATTACGATCATCCGCAACGCACAGCACTCTTCAAATTCACACCGTGAACAGCCGATCACGACGGAAAGACGGACGGCCAAGAAAACACTTGGCGAAACACACGGACCATCGACCCCCGAAATCTCATTTTTCCTTCTACCCACAACTTCGAATCCGCAAAGGGGGAGAACCCACAAGGCAATTGCAAGGGAAAAAGAGAAACGCGCGGTCCAAACGAAACGCCGACGGAAGCGAAATGATGGAAGAAGGAAGGAGGAAGAAGAAAAGGGGTGACCTTTTCCAAGTTGCGTATCTCCGAGGAGATGAGAGACACGACACGAGGACGCTTGGCGATGCCCTGGAGCTGCCGCAGCTCCTCCAAGTCGAGGGCGTACTCGTCCGCCATTTCCGTTCTTCTCCGCGCAGAGAGAGAGAGAGAGAGAGAGAGAGAAGGGGGTAGGGAGGTGATATTCTGTCCGAGGAAGATGCTAGAACCGACTCAGCGAACGTGGGACGCTGCGGGGATTTTGAGATTCAGATGGTTCCAGAATTCTTGCGTAGGGCTTTCGGTTTTCTTTTTCTTTCTTTTCTTTCCTTTTTATTTTCGTATTTTATTATATTTGATATGGTTTTTGGGAAGCTTCCGGGATATTCTTGACCATTCATTAACACCATTTTGGGAGCAAAGATAGGAGGTGGAGAAATGAATTTCCCCCTCATTTGTTTGGAAGGGTGGAAAGCATAGGTGAAGAAGAAAAGAAGGATGCTTTTACTCATTTTTAATAAAAATAATTAATTTTCTTTTGTTTTGGTAGGATGCATGCTCAAAGATACGATGAATCGTGTTTCTGGTATTTGAATTACATTTATAAAAACACATCTCCTCAATGTAATGAAAAATAAATTCCCCACGCAATGAAGTCATAACATATGGAAGTATATAATTTTTTTTTTTCTTTTATACTATGTAGAGGCAATTGCAAATATAAAAAAATTAAAAAAGAAAAAGAAAATAAAAATTACCTATAATTTAAAAGAGAGGAAATGGACATTAGAACTGTTGTAACTTTTATACGGTGCTTATTTAAATGTTAGAACTTTTTGAATGATCACTTGAGTATCACTTCGATGGATGAATGAATGAGAAATTATTCAAAAAATTTTAAATTTATTATATTTTTATAAATTTAGTTATGCATTTTTTAATTTTATCAATTTTTTTTTTTTGTCGTAAAAATTTTGTATTCACTTACAACTCAAAACCAAAAGAGCCCATAAGAGAGGCGTCATTACAAAACAAAGCCCATAGGGCCTCTTGAGGCGGGTAATAAAGGCAATTTTGTGGGAGTTTCTTTCCTTTAGGCTCAAGTCAGCTAATCAGTCACATTATCAACTTCTTTAAAGCAAAAGTTCATATTCAATTATGTCAATTTAGTTAATTTTTTTTTTTTTTTGACATTTTGCATGTTGAGTCCATCTGACTCAACAATTTTTAATTATACCTTAATATTTTTTGAATTTTTTTTTTTTTTTTGATTTCTTCTTTCTTTTTATTTTATTTTGCCTTTCTTCTTCTTTTTGTTGGTGCTCAGCCATTGTTGGGTGGTTTGGCCTTGACTGCCATAGGCAAGGCCCAATTGGGTGAGGGGAGCCCTCGCCTAGGAAAGGCTCAATGAGAGTTGGCCTCGCCAGATTTGACTTGGGCGAGGGTGAGCCTTTGCTTGGCTAATGGAAGAAAAAGGAAAAAAAGAAAAAATTCAAAAAATATTAAAATATTATTAGAAATTGTCGATGTTAAATTTGGCCGTCTTACGTGGCAACTTTGGCGTCTATATTAGGATTTTTTTTTTTATCAAAATTGGTCGGATGGACTCCAATAGCAAAAAAGTGAAAAAGTTAGAATTCAATTGACAAAAATGTAATACATTTATGACTTTTAAGACAATTTTCCCTCAAAAAACGATCATTTAAGTCCTTTCGAAGACAAATTCATCTTACCGACTTTTTAAAGAAAATTTTAATGCCTCCGTGTTTTCCTTAAGAAAGTTAAATTGAAATCAAACGTGGACGAAGGACAAGCTACATTCCGAGAAAGGAACAACACGCATAGGACCGGACGACAAATCCGGCAACTTGAGTGCTTCATCTTCTTCGTCTTTGTCTTCATCATCTTCTTTATTAGAGACCTTGGGACGAGGAAAGGAATAAGCAACGCGCGCCTCTCTCTCTCTCTCTCTCTCTCTCTCTCTCTCTTTCCCCCAAACTTTTGCTTTCATGACGAAGAGAACTTGCCATTCGTTGAGTACCGGCTACGAACGGGGGTTTTGAGTTGACGGTGAGTCGAGGGCTATGTGCCGATGTGGGGTCTGGGGATGGAGATGAAGTGGTGATGACTCGGGGGTGTCGCGGTGGATCGGAGAGAGTCGGACATTGGAAGAGGTGATTCTTCAAAAGCTCAAACGCATTTGAATTTGCGGCATATGAGGGGATACAAGCAAGCATTTTGCCTCAATTCTTGACGTCAAACAAAGAAAGGTTGCTGACCAGACTGAATTTTATCAAAAGAATCTGGGTACCAGTAAGCATTTTGCCTCAACTCCTCGATCTTGAGGTTTGGGTTCGGATTTGAAGAACATAATTAATTTTGCCACAATTCATTAATTTGGGGTAAACAATGTGTTAAATGATGTCATTTAGGTTCGATCACGCTGAATTTACTTTGTTGGCAAGTCATTGATTTATATTGAATTATTATTACATCGAATTTTTCGACCACATAAATCACTGATATCACTAAAATAATCTTTTTTTATTAAAGTAATATTCCAGTGATTGTTCAAAATTTTTTTATATTGAAGTGAACGTTAAACAAAAATTATGACACTTTTATATTATTTTTCCAAAAAAGAAAAAATCTCTATTTCTTGAAAACTATAAAAGTCAATGCAAGAACATCTCTTGTTATACGGTCATCCCACATCATACGTGGAGTTCCATCTTGTTTTATTTCCCACCGTCCATTTTCCTTCCTCTCCTCTTTTTGTGATTGTTGACGGCGTGCGTTTGGTTCGGCTTTCAGATTTTAGCGCCACTGAAAGCCCTTTGGGAAATCTTTAGACTTGTTTGGTTTAACTTTGAAGTTCTTTCAGAACTTTTAACTTTTAACCGCTTCAAAATCTTTGAAAGCCCAAAACTAGTAGGGACTAGCTTTTGGCTTTTAGCATTCCGCTGAATGCTAAAATTATTTTTTATCTTCCAAAATTATCCTCATTAATTCCTCATATTTCCGATTTTTGCCCTTGTTTATTTTTAATTGAAAAAGGAGGCAGCCCTTCGCCGGACTGGCGAAGGGCTGCGGCTGCTAGCGAGCCAAATCTAGCATCAGCGGCCGTTGGGCGACCTCTGGGGAGGGTCATGCGACCCAACCAAGGGCTGCTGGAGGTCACCCTCGAGCAACCTCAGTTGACGGCTGCCGGCGCCAAATTTGGCTCGCCGGCGGCCATAGCCCTTCGCTGGTCCGGCGAAGGGTTTAGTTCAATTTAAATAAAAAAATAAAAAATAAAAAATATATATTACCCATCAAAGCCCAAAGTAATAGTTGCAAGAACGTTGTGTTGTTTTCTCTTTTTGATCACGGAATTTTTCTTGAATTTATGGAGGAACCAATGCATGGACATAACTTCCATCAAGAGCTCCAGAGTAGTCTTTGTCATATTACGTACCTTAAAGTAGAGATAATATCTTCTATATTTGGATATTGTTGGGGTTCTAGTGCCATCCAATGGTATTAAAATATGCATGGGAAACTAATTTTTTTATTATTACTTTGAATCGATAATTTATTTTCCTAATTTAAATGCGAATGTTTTCTTTAGTTGTACATGTTGTCTCATTGACAAATCGATTTTCATCAAATCAACTGCATGAAGGTCCGGAATACTAATTCACTGAAAGCTCTCATAGTAAAACAAACACACCTTAAAATTTACTTTGTTTGGAAATGGAGGGAATTTAAAAAGAAAGATAGCATTTTATGGGAAATATCATTTTTGTCCAAAGCAAAACAAATTGTAATGCAGCCACATGGGTGAAAAGGATTTTAGGGGCTAGGGCAATTTAGAAAAATGCAAAATTTATTCTCCAAAACAACAAGATTCTTTCTAATTTTGGAGGTGATGGTTTTTGGTGGGCTCTGCTGATTTTATTTCTTACCCAAAATTTCCCTTTTTTTCTCTAGTCCTCCCAAAAAAGGAATTGGATTTTTCCCACCCCTTTTCTTTCCATACCTGCATCCAATATTTCCATGCTTCTAAAGAAAACAGTATCCTGTATAGAAGTTGTGTTTTAATTTTCTCAAATAAATAATAAAATCGTTAACTTACTTTTAGCTTGAGTACTTATAGTGCTTTTCATGTTCCGTATGTGTGAACCTCATTAAAAAAAATTAAAAAATAGGGTTTATATCATTAAAAATATCATATTTGTATGCTCATATTACATTCATCCCAAACTTATTTTCATCTCATAAGCATTCAAACCGGTGCCTCTGATTTAAATCTACATTAACAATGATGGATCCGATGTGGAAAATTCACGTGTTGACATGAATGCATTTTATTGGGATATTGAATTGAATGCTAAAGGAGTGTAAATTTACCAGTTTTGGATTTATTGTGAAATGAAATTAATTTGGGATAAATGTGTTATAGGGTACCAACTTGGGATCTTCCATGGTGTTTATTTTATTTTATTAATATTATTTTTAAATATGATAATCATGAAGGATTTTTTGTGAAATGAAAATCAACAAAGTGACAATTGAATTCTATATATTTTGTCCATTCATGGAAAACTGGATTTGAAGTAATATGGACTGTAGCTTTTTTTTTTGGTCAGTATATGGACTGTAGCTTGATTATCACAAAATGACTTCATAAAAGACTTAGGGGTCTCAAACTCCAATTCTTGCACAAGCAATCAAAGCTAAACCATTTCACTTGTAGCAGAGGCCATGGTTCTGCATTCGGCCTCTACACCGGACCTTGCCACAACAGTTTGTTTTTCACTTTTTCAAGTGACTAAGTTGCCCCCTACAAACGTGAAAAGGCATGTAGTTGATTTTTTTGTCTATAGGGCTTCCAATCAACCAGCATCAGTGTATCCTACAATACCAATATGATCATGTTTCTTCATTGAAATATCCCACCCTAGAGTAGACTTTAGGTACCAAAATATGTGATTTACAAACATCATATGTCCTTCAGTAGGAGTATGCATGAATGGGCTTACAAACTAACGACGTAAGTAATCTCTGACCAACAATGGTTAAGTAGATCAGCCATCCAACTAACCTTAAAAAACAATCGCTATTGAGTAATAGGGTGACTTTGTCAACAAACTTACTGTTATAATTCATGGGAGATTGTGCAGAGCAACTTTAAGTTTCCTAAGGCTTGCGTGTTTTTTGTTTCTCCCAATTTCTGTTCTTTTGTTCCTTGGAACAAAAAAAGAACAGAAATCCGTTTGGTAAAATTTTTGTTCATGGGAATAGATTTGGAACAGAAACAAGAAATAAAAAAAAAGTAGCTTCTTGTTCCCGAGAACAATTTCTAGAAATAAGCCAATTTTTCTTTTCTTTTTATTTTTTTCTTGCTTGCTGCGGCCTTGGGTGGCTACTTGCCAACCGCCGGCCACCTTCGGCTGGCCGTAGCCATCGTCGGTCGACCGCTGGCCGTCGGCAATCGTCACCCCACTGTCGCTGCCGCCCACAGCCCACTAGCCAGCCTCGACCTTTGATGACTACCATCAACCGCCGTTGCCATCGTCGACCACTACTGTAGGATCGCCGGCCGTCGTCGTTGCCGCCGACTGTCGACCGTTGTCGTAGGACCACTGGCCGCCGTCGTCGCCGCCCCTTAATCGCCGTTGCCACCGATCGCCTGGCGGTCCTGTGGTGGCGGCTGGCGGTGGCTGGCGGTCGACAATCCGTGAGCAAGAATAATAAATAAATAAATAAAAAAATAAAAAATCATGCCAAACGCAATTCTATTTTTTTTTTCTATTTCAAGAATATAAATTTTGTGTAGTTACCAAACACCTTATTTTACTCAGAAATTATTCCCAATAGTAGAAATAGAAAAGAACTATTTCTGAAAAGAAACTGTTCCCCGGCCAAGAAGCAGTACCATGCGCACCCCTAGTCTATTCTAACAAGTCAAGAGTATATTTCCTTTGAGATGAATAATCCTTTTCTAAAGTAAGCCGCTTCCATACCAAGAAAATAGCATAAGTGTCCCAAGTTTTTGACGTCAAACTTCATATTCAAGTGCTACTTGAGAGCCTTGACTTCAGGAAGATTATTACCATTAATATTTATTTTGTCCATGTAGACAAGGACAACCACCATTTCTTTGGCATTTCACTTCACAAATAAGGAGCAATCCAATTCACACTTCTTGAAATCCACACTTGGAATTTAATTTTCCATACCAAGCACGTGATGAATGTTTGAGATCATAGGTGGTTTTGTTAAGCTTGCATACCACTTTGGGTTGATTTTCTCAGGGATGTCCAAGAGCAATGTTCATACAAACTTCTTCTTCCAGTTCACCTTATAAGAACGCATTTTAAACATCCATTTAAAAGAGTGGCCAATCGTAATTTGCTGCTATGTGATAGAACTAGTATGAGCACTTAGAGGGGGTGAATAGGTGATCAAGATGATTTTTATAAATAGTAACATAGTAGATTGACTTTTTAATGAATGATAGACTAAGAGATTAAAAACAATAATAGACATATGAAGATGCAATGTAAAGTAAAAGGATTAGGGATAGAGAATCAAGATTCCAAGTTTATAGTGGTTCTGCTTAAACCAAGCCTACGTCCACTCTCCCATATGGATAGCCCACTGGCTGGATTTCACTAAGAATCAAAAAGAGAATTTACAGTCTCACGCCCTTGATTCCATAGTGTAAAGACTCTATTATACTTCCTTAAGGTTTCACCAAAATTCAGTCTCTCTTTTGATTACAAGTATAGCTCGAAGAATAAGATTGCAAAAGAACAAAGAGATTTAGACTTTGAAATTCCTCTATCGGGCACTCTTGAACAACTTGAGTGTCTCCCTTAAATACTTCTTCATGCCTTCAATACCATTGGCACATTCCAAAGAAGTGCTTCCAATCAACCCGTTGGATAGAATCAATTAGAGAGATTTCGAGCTCTTCAAGGAAAATGACGATAGCCCATCAATCCTGCTCGCCCATACAATCAGGATATCGGTTTCCATAAGTAGAACCTTACAAGTATAATTCACCGATCTAGAGAATCTAGATTATTCGAATACGAATAAAAGATCTTGAAGTGCTAATTCCAGTCATGAGATATTCCTTAACCATACGAATCAAAACCATACTTGAATTTATCAGAATAGAACTTTAACTTCGTCGGTTTGGAAACTGTCCATGAGAGTAGACTTTGAATCTTGAGTTTGGAGGTCTTCAGACTTTGTCAAAAGAGTCTGCAAGTCTTCAGACTAGACTGATGGAAATGTTTTGTCGACTTCAAAACACCTTAAGAGGATTTCTCTAACACTATGGACATCAATACTCTCACTATGTTCATTTTTGTGATGAGAGCAAAAGTTTTTTAGTAGACTTCACCATATATTCGAGTGTAACCCTTGGCGAAAAGTATACCTTGTGAAACTCATTGAAACCATCATTTTTGTGTATAATTTCATACATCCATAAGCAACCAATATAACGCTTTCCTTCAGTAAGGTGACAATATCCGAAGTGCAAATTTTTGTTGAGTGCTTCTGGCTCATGGTGTTACGACACACTTTATAACTTCTGGCTTTGAGAAAGATAGTAAGTTTTTTTCTTAGTATTGACAACTGACAAAAAAGCATGGAATGCAGGCAAAATTTTATCGAAACAAATATAAGCCCATATAGAAAATCAAGCAAAATGATAAGTGGTGAAGTCATTAAGTCTAGTAGTCGATTGTGAAATTTGAGTGGTCCTACGAATAAAGAGCAGGATCAGTAGGAGCAGGAGTATGCTCTTATATCTTAACAGTTTCATTCACTTGCTCTAGAGTTAGAGTAGGATTACTGAAATTATCACTAATGTGATCAGTCACAATCGTTAAGGGAACAACTTCAACATCGAACCCATTATAGTCTAAGTCAATACCATTATTCTCCCCTGGAGGTAATTCTTCCTTAAAAAAAAATTTGAGTCTCATCAAGACAACATCACTAGAGATAGAAACCTTCTTAGTAGATGGATTGAAACATCTATACCCCTTTAGCTTTGCCATTTGTTCCTTCTTGATATACTGTTCACAGATGCTCTCAAAGTGGGTGATTTGGGCACTATTCCTACATTCTGGTGTGGAGCTGATTCCCGAAGCTTTGATTGGTGGTTGAGGCTAATTCTTGGAGGGAATGCGCGTCTTGTAGCCCTTTACATCCTCCTAAGAGGGATTGCCCTGGTTCGTTTTCCTTTGCGCTGCTAATGCTGCGTCGGGGCTAGGGTTTTCTCGGGTTTCTGGGTTTCTGAACTCTTGGTTGTGATGGTTGGTCAAGTTGTGTTGGCCCACAATATTAAGGATGGCCTTAGTGGTTAAGGCCCTTCCCATCCCTCCCAAGCCCATTAGCTTTCAGCTGGTGGTGATCAGGTGGACTCGAGAGGTGTAGGGCCGTCTCCGTCCTTCACTAAGGAAGATCAGCGTGAGTCGTCTAAGCCTCCCCAAGCCCCGGTGGGACCTTGTGGTCAAAGCCGTACTAGGTCCAACTCTATATGACCCCAGGCCTCTGGTTAGCAAGGAAGGGCCTCCAATCCGCCTTTTGCTTATTCCTGGGCTAGTGTTGCGTGAGTGGCAGTAAAGGGATATGACCTGACATACATTCCCCTTGCCTTTGCGAATAATAAGCCGATTGTTAATTTCTCTGGTGATATCCTGGATGTTGCTGACCCTAAGTGGTTTGATTGCCCAGTGGGATACTATGTTAGGAAGAAATTACCTTTCAAATTAACTGAAATAGCCTTAAAAAATGCCTAGGGTCCTAAGTTGGTTGAGGTAATGAACAAAGACCAGGAGTTCTATTTCTTCCATATTCCCAATGGCGATTTCCGTAGGAAGGTCTCGGAAGGGGGGCCTCTTACAGTTGCAAGAGTTCCATAAATTTTGCAACAATGTCAGCCAATGTTGGAACTCAAGAAGGATAGCCACTCCACTGTTCCGGTGTGGATTAGGTTGAAGAACCTTCCCTTGGCTCTCTGGTCTTCACAGGCGATTAGTGTTATCGCTAGTGTAGTGGGCAAACCACTTTATGTCGGCTTGCGCACCGAACAAATGAAGATGCTTACTTTTGCCAAAGTTTGTGTTGAAATTTCAGCAAAGCAACCAAAGTGTGAGGCTGTAGACATTAACCTCAACGGGGAAGCCTACTCGGTGGTGGTGGAGTATGAGTGGAGACCAATTGCTTGCCCTTCTTGTGGCACTTTTGGCCACAAGTGTGTGAATCCTCCAGCTCCACTCACTGCAATCGAGACTCCACTTCAGGCTCGTCTGCTGCATCTATTGCCCCTGTGACAGATCCGGCCCTTGCTCCAAAGATGGCAGAACCCTATCCTAGGCTTGAGCCATAATGGAAATGGGTAATGGGTAGGAAGAAAAGCTCTTCCTCTACTAAGGAAGGAGTGTCGTCTCCTTTGGTCTAGCTTAGTGGAGAAGGGCAGATCCTGAAATTGAAGGATTGAGCTGCTGGGAAAGGTATGCCTTCTACTTCAACTCGGAAGGCCCAGAGTGGTTTGGAAAACCTTGTGAAGTCAGATACCGATTACTCCATCCCTGAAGTGGAAAGGGCCAACCCAACCAGTGAATCCTTGGTTCCGTCCTGCTTCAATAAGGAAGTGGGGGATGCGACTAGCATAAGCAGCAGCTCATATGAGGAAGACTTTCTCTCTCCTTTTCCATCCCCGCAAGCTCTTCCTTCTACTACCAAGGCGGAAATCTCGCAAGATAAGTTGCTGAATCTCGGTCAAGCCCCACCCCCTACTGCCATTTTTGCGCCTGTGACTAGTCGGCGTAGGCCAAGCAAGAGGAGGTAATCCTCCCTCCTTACCTTTTTATATATATTGTATGTACATAGGTTTTTGGAACATTAGGGGTCTGGTAGACCCCATTAGGCAGGCAAAGGTTCGTGACCTGGTTCTCTTGAATGAGCTGTGTTTGGTTAGTCTTTTAAAGACTAAAGTCCAATAGGCGCTCTTTACCACCATTTCTGCGGGTCTATTGAGGGATTGGTGCTGGCTAGCTAATTATGACTATTCAGCTAGAGGAAGGATTTGGGTCGGTTGGAACCCTTTGCTTGTTAATTTTAAAGCCTCCACAATCAATGGTTAGATGATCCATGGAAACTTAAAGTTCTTGATGTCTAGTGTTGTTTGTTGCGTTTCAGTTATCTATGCTGAACATACCTTCCCTTCCCGGAGACCTCTTTGGGCGGACATCATTCACAAGAGCTTTGCTTTGCGGGATTTGGTTTGGTTGGTGATGGGAGACTTTAACGCTATAAAAGATCTGACGAACAGGTTAGGTGGCACTGACACTTGGATCTCGTCTTTTGACGAGTTCAGGCAGTGCTTAGCTTAGTCAGAGCTTGATGACTTGAGGTATGTTGGCTTTAGGTTCACCTGGACAACCTCTTCTGGAGCTAATTGCAATGCAATGAAGATTGATAGGGTCCTCATGAACAATAAATGGTGCCAAGACTTCTCATTCTTGGAAGCTTCCTTCCTAGCCTCGTGTATTTCAGATCATACCCCTATGATAGTGAAAGTCTTGAACCCTGTTCTTAGGAGGAAACCCTTTAAATTCTTTGATTATTGGATGAAGTATCTGTCTTTCAGTACAATTGTTACTCAAGTATGGGAGGAACCAGGAGATGGTGTTCCCATATACATACTAGTTTGCAAACTCAAGTCTCTTAAGGGCTGGCTCAAGCCGCTTAATAGAAAGTCTTTCTCCAACATTTCTACTAGAACTACCAAGGTGAGGATTGCCCTTAAGGCCACCCAGGTTGGCCTCCAACAGGACCCGACTAGTGTTGATCTAGCTGAATTGGAGAAGACTCAATGACGGACCCTTTCGGACATTCGAGGGCAGGAAAAGTCCTTTTATAGGCAGAAGTCCAAGATCAGATGGCTACAAGACGGAGGTCGAAATACCAAATTCTTTCATCAATATGTCAATAAAAGACAGATGAGGAATAGGATCATGTCGGTCATGGATACCTTTGGCAACCAAGTTACTGACTCGGCCTTGGTGCAATAGCAGTTCATCATTTATTTCCAAGACCTCTTGACGCCACGGGAGATGCAGGGGAGACCTACGGTTCGGGAGATCCAGGAGGCTATACGTTGTCCCCTAAAGGTGGACCGGGCTAGTTTTCTTGCTCAACCTGTCACTAATTTAGAGATACGTGATACTATCTTCTTCTTACCTTGGGGTAAGGCGCTCGGACCTGATGGCTTCACTATTGAGTTCTTCAAGCACAATTGAGAGACGGTAGGATAGTTGGTCACTACAGCGATGAAGGACTTCTTCATCACGAGTGGGCTTTTAAGAGAGATTAACAACACCATTTTGGTTTTGGTGCCAAAAGTCCCTAATGCGATGACGGTGGCTGATTACAGACTTATCGCCTGTTGCAATACTATTTACAAATGTATCACCAAAGTTTTGGCCAACTGGGTGGCCTTAGTTCTTCAAGATGTAATAAGCCCCTCTCAAAGTGCTTTTGTTAAGGGCCGGTGGATCAGAGATAATATTCTCTTGGCCTAGGAACTCTTTGCTGGTTTCCACCTCGAACCTTCTTCCCCTAAGTGTGCAGTTAAGGTGGACTTCCGGAAGGCCTACAACACTGTGGACTGGGATTTCCTTGAATTGGTTCTTATTGCCTTTGGTTTTCCCGAGCACTTGACTCGACTCATCATGGTTTGTGTGCGTACTCCTAAATTCTTCATTACTTTAAATGGGGAGCTACATGGATTCTTTGCTAGTGGTCGAGGCCTCCGGCAGGGTGACTTTATATCCCCCCTACCTTTTTAACTTGGTCATGGAGGTTTTATTTGGAATTTTTTTATCTAAACTCTATGAAGCCGGAGTTCAAATTTTTTTGGAGATGCAGAGCAACTAGCCTATTACATTTATTCTTTGTGGACGATGTCTTCCTTTTTTGTGAAGCTGATATGCTTTCGGTTTCTCTCCTCAAGGAAGGACTTGACACTTTCTTAGCATGGAATGGACTCTACCCAAATTCAAGCAAAAGTGAGGTATTTCTTGCAGGGGGATCGGCGTCTTCAAGGAACTAAATTCTTCTTGCTCTTGGTTTTCAAGAAGGGAACTTGCTGGTTCGATATTTGGGGGTTCCCATTATTACATTGAGGCTATGTAAGGCGGATTGTTACGCTCTCGTCAACCGCATTACAGCTAGGGTTCATTCTTGGACCCACCGTTTCCTCTCCTTTACTGGTTGCCTTCAATTGATCAAGTCGGTCCTTCATGCCATTCAAGCTTTTTGGGCTAGTGTATTCATTTTGCCTATAGCTATTTTGGAACAAATTGAGCAAATCTTGAGGCAATTTCTATGGAAAGGCTTGGACTTGGGTAGAGGTGGTGCGAAGGTAGCTTGGGATGATGTTTACCTTCCTAAAGAGGAGGGTGGGTTTGGCATTTGTAGGCTTCGAGATTGTAATAAAGCGGCCGTGCTCAAGCATATATGGATCCTGTTCGCAGACAAGGAGTCCTTGTGGTGCAAGTGGATCCATTCGAAGTTCTTAAAAAGGAAAAACTTCTGGGTAGTTAACAAGCCAACCTACTGTTCGTGGGCTTGGAAGAAAATTTTACAACTTAAGAGGGAATTCCGTAGCTCCTTCCTTTGGAGGATAGGGAATGGCCTTTCAGTGTCTCTTTGGTTTGACAATTAGCACTCGAGGGGTCCTCTGAACCTAATTTTTTCAGATTCACTCATCTACAACTCCGGACTATCCAGGCAGGCGACGGTGGCTGATTTATTCTCCTCTTCGGGCTAGGCTATCAAGTCTATTTTGGAGTCACGGGAGCACCCTTTTCCGGCCCTATCCTAGAGTTCGGATCGTTTTTGCTAGATGATGAGCTCTTCAGGCTTGTTCACAGTAGTGTTCGCTTGGGAGGCCATTAGGCGGAAGAAGCCACGGGTTCATTGGCATGCGTTCATTTGGAACAACTCCATTTTACCCAGTACCAATTCAACCTTTGGCTCCTTACCAAGCGTAGACTTCCTACCCAAGCTCTTTTATTATGTTATGGTAGAATAGACAGTGGTTCCTATGCCTCTTGCAATACAATGCTAGATTCCATTGACCATCTATTTTTTGGTTGTCGTGTTACTGTCGGCATTGCTTTCTTTGGGCCACCGGATGCAATCTCCTTTAGCATAATAGGTCAGGGGCGAAGAATCTACTTTGGGCCTCTACCTTGCTCTTAGGAAGAAATTTTCATAAATGTATTGCCCATTTTTCTTTTGGAGCCCTTGGCCATATTATCTGAAAAAATAGGAATAACATTCTTTTTAGAGAATAGGCTCTTGCTATCCCGGCCATGAAGAATCACCTTTTTAAAGTTGTCAGAGACAAGGCAGTGGCTTTCAGGAATGTGGAGGATACTACAAGGAATAGGAGACTCTAGCGTGGCTGGGGAATCAACCCTGTTATCTTCAATTCGTGAGAGACTGAACCTCCAACTCAGAGCTGTAGTTGTTTAGCTTTTTGGTGCCTGTGGCTGCTCCCGCTACCACGATTCTCTTTTCCTCCTTGCACTTTGTTGGTTTTCTTTCTGCGTTGGCTTGCAGTTTCTCTTGTTCCCGTCTTGCCAGCTTTTGCTCGTACTCCTTTTGGGCTGTCTGTTTATGCTTTGTTAGTGTGTAGCCGTTAGGCTCGTTGTGCCTCTTTTTGGGTGGTTGTACTTTTACATCTCAGCACCCTTCCACTCATAATGTCTTGTCATTTTGAGTGTACATTTTTGGTTCCGTGATCGCTTTTGTATAGTTTGGTAAAGCTCAATATATTTTTAAATTTTCACCAAAAAAAAAAAAATCTATACCCCTTCTCGATAGAGGAGTGACCAATAAAAACACATTTGCGAGCATGATGATCAAGTTTTCCGCCAAAGAGTGACCTAAACAAACACTTCTAAATATTTGAAAATGTGAAATATTCATAGGTTGCCCAATAAACACCTCCATGGGAGACTTGTAGTGTAAGATCTTATTGGGGAGATGATTAATCAAGTTACAACTAGTAAGCCCCACATTTGAACACTATGTCTTGGGAAAGTTACCATGAAATGACAGAGCTCTTATCACTTCAAGCAGGTGAAAATTTTTCCGTTTGGCTACCACATTTGGTTGAGGGTGCTGACATAGGAGGTTTGGTGAACAATTCCCAAATACTTAAGAAATGACTCAAAAAGATGGCTTGTATATTTAGTCTCTAAATAAGCAATATTGCCATTCATATCAATATTGATATAAATATCCTTGAAAGAATTTAGTGGCAATCTCTAAATAAGTTGATAACTCATAGATTTAAGATTCCATCAAATTAAACAATTAAGACATCACCATATTATCATTCACTAGCCACTCAACGATTTTTGCATCTATAGATGCATGTGCTTTGATAAGACCATCCGCATAACCCAATTTTGATGTACCCCAAGAGCTATGGAGACAGCTCAAGACCAAGGCAAATTGTTATGCCCATAATATAATAGTTGTAAGTTTTTGGACATTCAGAAATGGATTTACTGTATCAACCTAAATGTTGAAAGAAAAAGAGTGTAGGGTTCAACAAACTTGTTTGGGACTAATTGAGTCCAATGAAAGATTAGGTGTGGCAAAGATGCTGTAGCCACCGGTCTGATATAATCAAACTAAAGGACACCCAAGTGCTGCCATGATGACATAAGGAAGCCATAGGCCAACACCTTTAAATGATGCCACATATACTTAAAGGATGTAATGGTTTGCATTTTGATTTGTTACTTTGCTAGTGTAGTTTTTCAAAGAGCAAAAATAGTCAAACACCATGTTAGTTGAAAAATCCCGTGGAGACAACCAACCATGATCACCCTATGTGTAAACCAAAAGACCATCACAAGAATAGATCCACAAATTGTAGAACATGTCATAGGCTATAGGAACCACCAAGAGAGATCCATCCTGGGAATAAGATTGTAGGAACAATTCACAATGAGCTATTAGCAATGCACTATTGTGACAACAATAAGGAACTCATATTCTCGATCATCAATAAATAAGCAAAAGCATTGACAATGGAGTTGACCATAGGATCGTGTTTCACTTTGATACCATGTTTTAATGGCGATCACGTATAGAAGAGATATAAAAGAAGAGAAGAGAAGAGGAATACTCAATGGCTAATGTAGTTTAGACAACCAAAAGAATAGTCCCTTGGAAGCTTACATCCATGGTGGTAAATTCCCAATTCATCTTATTATCCTTGGGGACGATTCATTATCCTTTAATAGACATTAATATATTGGCTTATAATCATTAATTTGATAACTACAACTATCGCATAACCCAAGAACTCCTACTAGATTTGGATTAGGATGATTTGGCATCATTGTCGCTCCAACAAGTATCAACACTGTCACGCCCCGATCCTCGAACGCGTGTCCATTCCTCACCTGGTTAATTAATAGCGACGTCCCAGGACGCATCGCTGACCCTTTCATTTAATATGAGCATGCGGAAGTATATAATAAAATCCCTAGACAATAAAACAGTGGGATAGAAAAGTAGGGCCAATTTTTCCACGACTGAAAAATCCAACCACACTTTTATACAAGGCAAACTATATGGTATATAATACAATACTATTCACGAGTTTTATCTATTGTACACCAATCAAAACTCGTAGTTTGCAAAAACAAAAGAGGATCTCTGTCCTCATCTGGGTTGTACTCGGGATCATCATGATCCTCCTCTGATTCCTCTTCACTAAGCTCATTTTCTTCCAGCTCTTCTTCTTTTTCTTTAGGCTCATCCTCGGCTTCAGCTGCCAGCTCATCCATAGGCTCCTCCTCCATAGGTTCATCCTCTTGCCACTCCTCCTGCTCCACGATCTCACCATCCTCTCCATTCCAGTTGTCGTCATCGACTGAATACACGGGAGTACGAGCTTCGTCCTCAAGTTTAGGGTCCTTAACATTTACTACCGACCCATCCTTATGATCTACTGTACCTTCTCCAAATGCCTCCTCCAGTACGTACTGAGGTACATCACCTTCCGGGATAAGAGATTCTCTCCACCCATCAAAGTATTCATGGTACCACGACCGATACTCATGGGGCCTCAGGGCGTCCTGACCCACATCTACCGAGACGGTCGACTTAACTAGTACATACTCTAGTCCTTCCGGGTGAGGGTGTATGTGGAAGTGGTACTCTATCTCGCTCATCTCTTGGGGAATACCAAAATGCATGGAAGGACGGAGAGGTGGAGGTGCTGCCATCTACAGTTCTGAGATGGTTATACAATAACCAAAGAGACAATGTCTCAGCGAGTTCTACCCCTTAAAACCCGATTAGTAAACCAATACACTATGGCTACCTAAGCACACACAGGTCAAATGACTTACCTGAATCTCAGATTCCACCTGCATGTCAGTACAATTCATAATAGGCACCCACTTACTCAACACAGATCGAATTATCGATCAATCGACCTAGTCGATTACATGTCAATTAGACCATTCCCCAGTCATCTTAATCAATACCGTACATTCCCCACGATGGAATATCTAGTCGTCAAGCCCACATGCATTCTCTAGGATGATTGTCACGCCCCAATCCTCGAGCATGTGCCCATCCCTCTCTGGTCGATAAAATTTACGACTTCCCAAGACGAGTCGCCGACCCTTTTTATTTTATTGCACATGTGGAAGTAAATTATAAATCCCCTGATAGTAACCATCTTGGGATAGAAAAGCAGGACAATAATTTCACCAATAAAACACACCTTTATATATATGTTGAGTCATGTACAAAAGTCTATGGTCAAAAGACTACCAAAGACTAGCTTCCTACACTTCAAATCGCCTTCTCTCGGCTCTGGGTCCTCCACTCGATGACCCTGAAAATTTAGCCTACGATGGGGTGAGATATAAATCTCAGCAAGTTCAAGCTCTAAACCTCGGTTAGGAGGGAAATACGCCAAGAAGTGTCCTAATCATACAATCACAAAATCAATGAGTCTTACCTCGCATAAGTTCCTTCCTGCACGTTAGTACAATTTATATAACACATAAGTGCAGTAATAACACTCGGTCAATTGGAGTGTTTCAAATCACATCTCTATCAATCACCACATCTCAATCAATCATATATTCCAATTGATCACTGTCACATAGGCATGACCTATCATGCATTTCAATTGATGACAGTCACATCGGTACAATCTAATCATCACATGGCGGGTTTATCCGTCACACAGCGGATTTACCCAGCACACAGCAAACCCAACAGTCACACAGCGGTTTTATCTGTCACACAGCGGATTTAACTGACACGCATCGGATCTATCCGTCACATAGTGGATTTATCCGTCACACAGCTAAGCGTCATCTCGCCCCATTGAGCACGACAACGTCTACCTCACGGTGACTTTCCACAAAAAAACATCGTTCACCCGACACCCAGCGGGAGACGAATTCTCTTAACCAGCACACGATTATCCACTCCCGGCCAAGGACATTGTGCTTTGCACTTAAATTCCTCAATGAAAATAATGCCATGGCCTATTTTCTTCGTATTAAAAATACCCGATAAAATAATCTTGTGCGGGTACACGGTCTGCTTAAGCCAAAAATATAATATATTTCTTTTGGAAAATTCAATAGTCCAAAAATTCATTTTCGGTGTGGTAAACCAACGCCTCGGTAATTTATAATTAATTACTGAAATTATACAATTTTGGGATAAATTCCCAAAATCACAACTTAAATTCAAATTGCACAATATAACGCTCAATTAAATAATTCAACCACACCATTGCAATCAACATGAAATTCCGATCATTGGCTATCCCGGCCTAATTTCCGGAAAAATAATTAATAAATAATTAATTTCGAAAATTAATTAATTAATTCAATTTAATTTCTAAAAATACTAACCTAGGCCAAAATTATTAAATTAAATACCAATATGGACTTGGAAAATTGCCGAACCCTTCTAGATAAATAACACAATTTAATTAGGCCTTAGCCAAACCATGCTAACCACCTAACATGCTCAATTAAATAATTAAATCACTAATTTAATCTAACTAACCACCTAATTCCTAATTAAATAAATCTAAACACCCCTTAGCATCATTAGCCTACTAAGAAGAGTTTACAGTATAAACTCATCGGTGTAAAACGAAGACCGGATCATCGCGACGGCGGCCGAAACCCGAACCTTCGGTGGCATTGACGGACACTCGGGCCGGGCCCAAAAGCCTCGCAAGTCCACAGTAAATGCTGGGCTTGGGCCCACTTCTTGGGCTTGAGAGCAGCTGAGTTGGGCTTGCTAAAGCTGGGCTGAACGGGCTGAAAATGCAAGCTTGTTGGGCTTCAAAATGCGGACTGGTTTGGGCTTGAGTTGAGCCATGATTTGAGCTTGCTTTGTTGGCTTCAATGCACAGAGATAGGCCGAATTCACTTGGGCTCGCTGAAAATAGAAGCTTGTTGGGCTTTGTTGGACCAATTTCGTTGGGTTGAAGGCTGCTGGGAATACCGAACTAGGCCGGGCTGCAAGTAGTTGAACTGTTGGACTTTTGGGCTGAAGAAGCTGAACTTCACATGGGCTTCAAGTGGCTGCTTGGTGGGCTGCACAGAAAGCCCGAAGATGGGTTGAAGGCTGAGCTTGCGACTGGTTTCGTGCAAGCTGGCGATGAACGTCCGTGGAGATGGGCTGCTTCACGGATCTTTGGTGGCTGATGGAGTTGTGCGAGATGGTGATGCATTGGCGAGAGAATGGAGGAGAGAGAGACGAGCTGTTGAAGGACTGTGAGTTAGCGTGAGATGGGGAAGAGACTTCGGTTGCAGCTTGCTGGCGTCTTCAAGTCAGCTTCAGGGGAACTTCGCTGGCAAGGGTTGACCGAATGGGATTGAAGGCGTGGACATGTGACACTGGCTAGAGGAGCTTCGGTCAACAATGGAGTCTTCAGTGAGAGTTGTGGTTGACTGAAAGGAGACAACGGATGGTGGGGCGGTAGAATGGAGAGGGTGCGCTGCTCGAAGGAAAAAATTGAAAGGAAGCAAAGGTAGAGCAGTTGCGGTATTTGGTGAAGTAGAGGCTCGAGCGAAGAAGATGGAGACGGGGGAGACACGCTCGTGAAATTGAGGGGAGTAAAAGTCCAAACAAAATATCTAAAAACATCATTAGCTTGTCTAAAGGTCTTCAAGCTTATCCAAGGTGTCCCCCAAATACTTTCTTGAAAATTAATACCATAATTATCCAATTTGAGTGCAATTGTTGCACCCCCCATGCCTAATATGAATTTCTTCAATTTTGGTCTTCAATCTCTTCAATAAATTCCAAAAATTGAAGTCCAATTTTGATGTAGAAAAATCCCATTCCATTTTTTGCAAGTCCCCAACACTCAAAGGCTCGGCTTTGGAAGTCCAAATTTCCTTTAATTTGGCCCATCCAAATTTCCGCTATTTTTCCGCGACGTCCAAAACGATTTTCGTAAAAATCCCAAACTCGATGGAATTTCTCCGAAAGAGAAGATGACGTCCTATAAATGAATCGTGACATGCTTGAACGTCCGATTTCCGAAACCAAATTCACTTTCATGGTTAAAATCGACCGAATACGATTTTAGTCCAATTTGACCTATTGAGTAGCTTTTAGGGATTTTACCGCGGTTATATCCCTTAACGGTTTCACCAAATAGATTGGTTAACACATGAGTGATTAGCTTAGAGAAAAAGGACCATAGGTGCGCCGATGAGATGCCAATTTCATATATTTGAGATGGGGTCGAAATTCAGGATGTCACAATGACATACCAAGTCTCCGAGTCCATGTGCCTTCTTTAAGACGACGTAGCTATTCATCGCACCCACGTACATTTTCCAAGGCGGAATATCTAATCACCAAGCCCACGTGCATTATCCAGGATAACATACCAAGTCTCCGAGCTCACGTGCATTCTCTAAGGCGACCTCCTCGCCAAGATGACATACTTAAACATTGGGTCCGTGTGCATTCTCTTAGGCACTAGTTTGCTAAGGTGATGCATCAAATCACCGAGCCCACATGCCCTTTTCACAATGCCATACTGAAACATTGGGCCCACATGCATTCTCTTAGGCACTGGTTCACCAAAGTGATGCATCAGATCACCGAGTCCACGTGTCCCTTTTTAGATGCCATACTTAATCATTGAGCTTACGTGCATTCTCTCAGGCGATAGATCAATTCACCGAGCCCACGTGCCTTCTCCTAGGTGATATACTTCCTACCATGAATCCACTATGAAACAATGCATTTCTCTGTAGTTCACCAATATACTTTCGATACTGACAACCGATACCCGATTATTTCTCAATCAAATAATCAAAAATCAATCATTTAGGAACATATCCTAAAATTCCACAATTAATCAATTCAGCACAATTCAAAGCTCAAATAAATAAATGGATTGCATCATGACAATCAACATGAAATTCCAGTCACCGGCCATCTCGGTTTAATTTTCGAAAAATAAATAAATAAATAAATAATTTCGAAAATTAATTATTAAATACTAATAAATCCAATTTAGGCCCGTATTGCCTAATTGGAAGTCGAGATGGACCGGGAAAAATCCAAAGACCCATTCAATAATTAATATCACATGTCTACATGCTAATAGCTATGTCTAACCACCTAACATGCATTGTTAAGTCACTAATTTAATTGATCTATACTAATCTAACCCCCTAATAATGCTTAATTAACACTAATCAACCTCTAAGCATAATTAGAAAATTAAACAGGGTTTAGTAAGCTAAATTCACCCGTTTAACAATCTGTTTGGATTGAAACGTCGGGAATGCCATGGGGGACGTTTTCCTCCAAAGCGAGCCTAAGGTTAGGGCCTGGAAACACCTCAAATCAAGCCTCAAAGGTGCTGCGAGATCCAATTTTCTTCTTGCTGTTCTTGGCTGGAAATGAAGGGAAATTAACTCATTTTAGGTGGGAATTGCTCAGGAATGAAAGAATAGGCCAAACCGGGCCTAGGTGGAGGTTTACCGGCGAAGAAACGGCTAAGGACAGCCTTGACTAGGCTCGAGATAGTGGGAGGGAGCTGCTGAATGTCGTGAGGGAGGTGGGATCGTGGCGGGCGGCGCGCGCACGGGCGGACAACGCGACTCCGGCGGCGTGTGGCTCCGGCGTGTGACGGTGCTGGCTTCTCCTCTGCTGGCTGCTGGTTTCGCATGGCTTGGAGGGAGAGAGAGGGTCTTGGACTGTGGAGTGAGAGGGAGAGATGGAGAGGATAGAGATGAGGGGAATGGAGGGTCCCTTGGCCAATTTTTTCCACCAAATTGTCCCCTACAAGCTTGTCCAAGAACCCAATAATCCATGGATGTCATGGAGCCACCCATGCATGCCCAACAACCTCTCAAATGGTCCAAAATGGCTAGGGGGAAGGGAGCTACGAATTTGGCATAATCTTCCTTCAATTGGACATTTGATCTACTTCAATACAATCTCATTTGTCCTCCATAAACTCAATTGACATCTCAATACTTCTATTGATATCTTTCCTTATCCAAGAAACCATATCGCATCTCAATTTTGTAGTCAAAATTAATCCTCGGCGTTAATTGAACAAAAATGGTCATAAACTGACTTTTTCCCAAAAAGTCTCGGTTGTCAGAAAAATCTTCTGAGACTGAGTTGACACTTCTATTATTTATTGTGGCATGACAAAGTTTTCAATTTCTGAAATTGGACTTGAATTGGCGGTTAATTTCTATTCGGTGCATTTTTAGCGTAACCTAAGCTACTGGGTAACTTTCAGACAATTTTAATTCAAATGACCTGTGGTCGATTTTCTTTGAGCTACTATGAACCCACTTGACTCATTGGCAACTCTTGATTGTCGTGAAAATATCGAGGATTCAAATACGGACACAAGGTACCAAAACAATAAGAAAATCAATCTAATGCCAATCGATGAGAATTTTCCAATTTAGTGGTGTCACCCACGAGTAGCCACACATCTCTGTTGAATCAGTCTATCTCTGATTTTAAATTAATTTTTAACTATGCCGTAATGGCCTTTAAAGATAGACACGGTCGAGAAGCCGATTCATGGTTGAATTCTTAAGTCTATTACCTTACAAATTCTTAATGGCCTACCCAGACAGTTTAGTTATCTCGAGAATGATCAGTTCTAAGAACAGCCCTATAGACGCGTCAATGAAATGCCCTATTTATTCAGTAGAAGACAGGGTTGAAAATCTGGGATGTCACAAACACTAAACAATAATATTACTTGAGTGAGAAATTGTAAAGACTTACATGACCATAAAGCCCTTACACAAAGAAGATAGGACGAGCTTGAATATAAGTTACAATGGAGAATAATTTTACCTATCCTCAAGTAACACTCTTCCACCATCTTGGCATTCATTTTGTCTACCCTATGCATATTGATCTTTTGTAAATAACAAAATTAGAAGACCTCAGCCTCAATTCGAACATGTGTATACAACATCATGAATTCCCTTTTATGGTTAAATGTTGTTGACACCTAAATCTTTCATCTCAAAGTTCACTATTGCATATTTTCAAACAAGTGGAATCTAGTTTCTACAATTGCAATGATGTGTTACATTATATGTTTCCACATGTAAGAAGTATCTTTATGGATAAAGTTGAGTTTAGGGCCATTTTGGTAATTATCTTAAGCTTGAGAGGACATAGTAATTAATATCAAAGTCTCGAGGGTGTTTGGTCGTTTCAAGCCTAGAGGAACTTTGGTAGTTTTCATGAAAATTGGTAGGAGAAGGTCCTAGCCTTCACATTGGACAGACCGCACAACCAAGTTCATGCCCATGGATCATGTGCATTGATTATCCTAGCTGAGGATTGTGGCCAAGTGCATCGATCATTTTGGCCCAGTGCATTGACCCTAATCAGGTGCATGGCTCTATTAGCTCAAGCCACGACTTGGCAGTGGCTTTGCCATGAACAGACCATGCCCTAGCTAGGACCAGGCCATGGCTATCTTACCATATTTTTCTCCTCCTTTTTTTCTTGCTAAGTTAAATGATTTTTAAGGAGAGTTTTTATATCAATTTTGCACATATCTTCTTTCCTGTTTAGTCCACATTCACTCTCCATTATTTAATTGGGTTGGACCAATTCTAAAAACTCAGGATTAAGGGTCAACTCGCATAGTGCAAATTCCATAGCCTTAGGATCAGGGATTGGCCTAGTCCCATTGGGGACTGGACCAGTAGTAGCTAGGTTGGGCTGGTCTAGGGTTGGTCTAGGTCGGGCTGGTTTAGGGTTGGTCTAGGTCAACTCTTGACTAATGCTCACCCCTAAATGCATTGTTTGGAAGGTGCTAAAATTTTGTGGAGGCCTTTAAGACATGTGTTTCTTCAATTGGACAAAAGGAGATGAGCATTGAAGACCTAGACCAGGTTTGTGATTGGTACGATAGCGGGAAAGCCAAGTTTACGTTTTTGGTTGAGTCTCTTGAATTTACCAACATTTTTCTAGCCATTTTGTTGGGTTCCTACCTCGAAAGGCTGACATACTTAAAACATTGGGGAGAAAATTATTTAAAAATTCTTAAATTTATTGTACGGCTATCAACAATTTAAACCTTTTAATTATATCAATTTAGTACTAAACATTTTAACAATTTTCCAATTAAAACCTAAACTTTCAATTGTTTTAATTTAGTCAAATTTTTTAATAATTATTAATTTAGTGCTAAACCTTTTAAAGATTTGTCTATTTAGTCATTCTCACCAATTTTGGTTAGAAATTGCTAACATGACAATCTAGTTAATGTTGGTTGTCTTATGTGACATGGCTGGCATTAACATGGGTAGTTTTTTCAATATTTTTCTTCTCTTTATTTTATTTTATTTATTTTATTTTTATTGTTTTTTCCCTTTTTCTCTTGGCTAGACATCACTAAGGCCAGGGCTGCTTGTGAGAACGACCTTAGCTAGCCTAGGCGTGGGTGTCCCTTCCACGAGGCCAACCCTCACCTAAGGTTGGCGACTCACCAGCCATTGACGAGGCCTTGTGATGGCTGTTAGAGGGAAGAGGGGAAAAAAAAAGAAAAAGGAAAAAAATTGTAAAAATATTCAACATTAACGTCGATTATGTCATGTAGGATGGTCGGCACTCTCTAGATTGTCACGTCAACGATCTTTAGTTAAAATTAGCTAGACTGACTAAATTGGAAGTACGGACACTTGGAGCGCCAAAACTTGGCATGGAGGGACACTTAAGTGCCAAAAGTTTGGAAAGATACACTTAAGTGCCAAAATCAGAGCAAAATAGATCACTTAAGTGCCACTCCGACCAAAATCTAGCCAAATTACTGACGTGGCAATTTTCCGGTGAGGTGAGTGCAAAACGGCATCGTTTTTCACGTTGACGTGGTAAGAAAACGCAAAAATGACGTCGTTTCGTGTATGATGTGGTAAATAATAATATAAAAATTAATTAAATTAGATTTAAAACTAAATTTATTTAAAATATTCTAAAAAATAAAAAAAAAAAACTAAAAATTAAAAAAAAAAAAAAAAAAAAGGGAGTGGGGCCAAAGGGAGGCGGTTGAGGGCTGAGCCCTCGTCGTAGTCGGGAAGGGTCGGCGATGGAGGGGGGGAGGGTCAGCCGGGGTCGTCGACCCTTAGAGAGTCGCCCAATTCCAGCGATGGCTTGCGGTCGTTGCCGCCTCCCCGCTGTTGTCGAGAAGGGCCGGCGACGGTGGGGGTAGTGTCAGCCGGGGTCGCCGGGCCCGGCCGGGGTTGGCGACGCCAGTCAACTGACAGTGAGGGCCTGTGAGCCCTCTCCTAGATTTGGGGCGAGGGTCGCGGCTCTCGCCCAGATTCGGCAAGGGTTAGCGGCCCTCGCCTGATCGAGCCAAGGGCTGCTGCCCGCTGGGGCGACCCCTTAGCAAGCGATGGCCCTTGGCTCGGCCGGGTGAGGGCGGTTGGCGCCCTCGGCCCGGTCGGGCGAGGGCCGCCAACCCTCGCCCTAAATTCGACGAGGGCTCGCGAGCCCTAGCCGCCCGGTCGGCCGGGGCTGGCGACCACAGCCGACCCTGCCCCCTCCGTCGTTGGCCTTTCTCGGCGACGACGGGGAGGCGGCATCCCTCGCCCTCGCTGCCTCCCTTCGGCCCCCCTTCCTTTTTTTTTTTTTTAATTTTAAGTTTTTTTAGAATATTTTAAATAAATTTAGTTTTAAATTTAATTTAATTAATTTTTATATTAATTATTTACCACATCATACACAAAACAATGTTTTTTGCGTTTTCTCGCCACGTCGCATGCAAAACGACGCCGTTTTGCACTAACCTTGCCGGAAAATTGCCACGTTAGTAATTTGGCTGGATTTTGGTCGAAGTGGCACTTAAGTGATCCATTTTGCTCCGATTTTGGCACTTAAGTGTATATTTCCAAACTTTTGGCACTTGTGGTGTACTTCTGTCGACTAAATTGGCAAATCGTTAAAAGGCCTAAGTCTGAATTGATATATCATCAAAAAATTAAGGATTAAATTTACACAATTGAATGGTGTCTGACTGAATTGGTAAGTAGTTAAAAAGTTTATGATTGAATTGGTATAGTTGAAAAGTTTAAAGGTAAAGTGGCCATCTACAATAGATTTAATACTTTTTGAACATCTTTTTGCCAAATTTGGGTGTCATTGGTATGTAAATGAGTTCGATGCAAGCATGCGTTACGATTAATTTTTCCGACTTCATACTCCTGATTGCTCGTTATTTATCTATTGACTAGCAACCTCTTTGTGTGTTTGACCCATATTTTCATTATTTACTTTTGCTCCAACTAATTGGTGTTGGTTGCCGGGGACTTGGAGAAGTTCCGCCCCTAGGCTAGGCGGTTGAAACTCGGCCTAAACAAAGGGTCGGGTGCCATCTAACCAGATCGATCTTCAGGTTTGGCGACTGAGCATTAAGCTCATGATTGTTCCGAATCAAGGTCCCCGAGCCCAGCTCTTGTGGTGCCTTTCTAAGGTAGTGGACTAGAGGATCGACTGAGGTGTTCATGCATGTCTTGGGATTCACGTTAGTACATCCCAAGTATCAAAACTTGACATGGAGGGACACTTAGTGTCAAAATCGGAGCAAAATGGATCACTTAAGTGCCACTTTGGCCAAAATGCCGACGTGGCGATTTACCCATGAAAGAAGTGCAAAACGATGCCGTTTTACACGCCGACGTGTTAAAAAAATTAATGTAAAAATTAATTAAATTAAATTTAAAACTAAATTTATTTAAAACATTTAAGAATAAAATAAAATATTAAAAAACTAAAAATTTAATAAAAAAAAAAAATTAAAAAAAATTAAAAACTAAACTTATTTAAAACATTTAAAAACTAAACTTATTAAAAACATTTAAAAATAAAAAAAATATAAAAAAACTAAAAAAATTTTAAAAACTAAAAATTTAAAAATAAATTAAAAAACTAAAAATTTAAAACATTTAAAAACTAAACTTATTTAAAACATTTAAAAATAAAATAAAAATATCAAAAAAAAAAAGGGGCAGGTGGCCGAGGGCTGAATCCTCGCCGCCACCGCCTCCTAGCCACCGCCGGAAGGGCCCGACCCCCCTTTTTTG
This sequence comes from Eucalyptus cloeziana, assembly GCA_014182715.1. NCBI lineage: Eukaryota > Viridiplantae > Streptophyta > Magnoliopsida > Myrtales > Myrtaceae > Eucalyptus > Eucalyptus cloeziana. The sequence goes on along the minus strand of CM024637.1, from coordinate 5,463,167 downwards.
TTTTTTGTTTTTTTTAAGTTAGTTTTTAAAATAATTTTTTTATTTTTAAAATTTTTAAATAAGTTTATTTTTAAAATTTTTATTTTTTTAAATATATAATTTTAATTTTTAGTTTTTTTTTAAATTTTTTTATAATATTTTATTTTATTTTTAAATGTTTAAATAAGTTTAGTTTTAAATTAAATTAAATTAATTTTTATATTAATTTTTTACGACGTCGCATCAAAACGACGTTGTTTTTGTATTGTTTAGCAACATCAACGTGTAAAACGGCGTTGTTTTGTACTTTCTTCGCCGGAAAATCGCCACGTTGACATTTTCGTCGGAGTAGTACTTGAGTGATCTATTTTACTCCGATTTTGGTAGTGTCACTTTCTAAACTTTTGACACTTAAGTCTCCCTCCGTGCTAAGTTTTAGCACTTGGGGTGTATTTTGTCCTCTTAGGATCTGTTTACATCAGTAACAGCCAAAAAAATGCGAGTTTTGATTTGAAGATTCATTACTTTGCAATTTCAGTCGGGCAATCCGAGTTGTTTCGAAACGAATCCCATCAAGTAAATATAATAATTTCTTGATTAACATCGTTTACACGTTTCACAATATAATGCATGAATACTAGCGGTTTTGCTTCATAGGATTTACCGGCATTGCTTGAAATGAGTGACGCTTTATTTTTGAAATTTCTTTCTTAGATTGCATCATAGATAGATTTGGATTTTCAGTTATTTTCATGCATGTCGTTAATCTGAAAACCACAAATATCATAAAAGAAAAAAGAAAAACGTATATCTGTAGTTCCATAATTTCAAATGTCATTGTAGGTTATATATCATTTATACCACTGAAAAATATAAAATTTTCCACTTAATAATTTCACACCAAATAAGTATATCGCATGTTTCTTTTATAGACTTGCATTTAAGGAAGGTTATTTTTCGTTGACTTGCATGAGAGAACGGGTTATATGTGTCTTCATTAGTGTAGTCGGAGAGACTAAGCTCTATTTCAGAGATTGGACTCTCTTACTGACTGTTAGCCCCCACTATTAAGGTGAGTGATATCATTTGCAACTTTTAGAATTTCATTTTAGGAAAATAGAGAGGATAATTGCCCAAAAAGTTATAAATCTATTGTATGGATGCCAATTTAGTTTTAAACCTTTTTAATTTAAGTAATTTAATCATAAATCTTTAGACAATTTGTCAATTTTGGCCGGAAACTGTTGATGTGAGCAATTTTTAGTAACTCTTTAATAATCTTTTATTTTCAAATTTAATTTTCTCTTGTTTTTATTCACTGTGCTTGATAAGGGTCATTGGGGGCCTCACTGGTCATTGGGCGAGGGCTTGCAGACCCTCACCTTCTTTTTGTATCAACTACAACACTCTTACTTTCCTCATCCGTTGGAAAGTATCTCCATACACCTTACTCAACACAGTGCAAATAATGCAAAACAAGATTTCTAGCAAAAAATAAAAATAAAATAAAAATGCAAAACATGATCGGCAACACTGCTATAATCAAAATCATATCTCAACTCTTCATCTAAAGACTCTCCAAGTATCTTATAATACAACTTTTTGAATTTAGCGATTTATCCCATTATCAATGTCTCTCTTGAAGCTTAGTTACGTCATTGTACTAATATCCACCTTATACTAAATTCATCTTCCCTCACCACCCCACCTCATAGTCATGCATTGTACGACGAGCAAAATTTTCACTATTGAAGCGTAGACCAATGCTGATTAGTGGTTTATCTCGATCCTTCAGGAAAAGGCAATATAGATAATAAAAAGACACACTTGGAGGGATCACCAACGCATCACATGCGAATATACCAACAAACATCATAAATAGATTATGAAAAGACAACACACTTTAGGTAATTCCATGCCTTTTTCCTCTTGTTTTGAGAAAAAATTGAAGATGGTGGATTTCAATATAAATCTAACACGACCACTCTTTATAATTTTTGCTATAGAATGTTGAGGTCACATCCGTCCTCGCTCCATTTGATCTTGCCAAGATTGAAAATTGGGGTTTCTCAGCGAAAATTAAGTTCAAGCTCAATTTGGTATCTATGGCTGATTTTGGCATATTATGCATGATAAAGAGAAAACATTTTATCTAAGTAAAAATGGCGTCATTTCGTTGAAAATAGTCCATGTCATGCCATCGTCATAATACATAAAATGGCTAGCAATGACTAGACTACTATATTTGATAAATGAAGCCAGACTTGGCAGAGAGGATTTGATTGTACTTTCTCTCAAAAGCTTATGACTACATTGGTTCAATTCAAGGGTTTAAGACTCGAATGGTTTTCTGTGTAATAGGTCTATAACTAACTGTATAATTATCCCCTCCAATGGGTCTTTGCCGACCTTAACCCAAAATCAAATCTGCCCTATTTGTCTTTGCAACCCCGTATTCAAGATTATCTTCACAGCTCGTGAATAGGCCTAGACTTATCTGATTGGGCTGCATCTTTCCTTTTCAAGACAGATTCATTCCTGATAGCCGTTCCCGTGATGATGTTGTGACCGTGACAGAGGTTTGTGATACCATTTCCTAAGTGCTTGATTCCTTTTGGGAAACGTCTGATTAGGAAGTCTAAGTCTCGAGTTTTATTTTGGAAGATTATGCCGATCAGATTGAACAAGATTTGGAGATAGACTTTGTACGAGTAGTAGTAATGATATTGGTAATTAAGTACTTTGGTTTTCCATTGAACTGTAATGGATAAGGATCTTTACAATTTTCTTTTGGTCGAACATGTTATCGGTAGTGGGTAGAACAGTCTCCGCCAGATCTGTTAATGAGTCGGCTCCGAACGATGACAGGAAGAAAGAGATACTCTTTCAAGTTGAGTCACACTCCAACAAAGCTAACAATGATTTAGGTTCCATAGAAGAAAAGCGCAAAGTGAGCTTGGTTGCCAAGGGTAAAGTCACGAAAAGAACAAAGAAGAAAGTTAGCCTTATTGACAATATTTTGATGGATGTGCATGTGCGCAAGAAGCAAAAAGCTTAAAAGGGCAGATTTGGTAAGAAATTCAAGTTGGATGCATGCTGTTGTACGATAAAAACGCAAGTTGGTTCCTTCAGCGTTAGGAAAGCATTACATGCTGAAGATCACATCTTCCAAAACGCTATCTGTCACACCATCTTCCATGGTAAGTGTGAAACTTTGGACTCACAAATTGACTGGCCTTTGTGTTAGTTGGGTTCACTTCCATGTGGAGGAAGCCTAATGAATAGTAAGCCCAAAAGAGCTTGAGTCCATATGATGAGTCATATAGAGAAATAGGGTTTCTCACTATCTTTTAAGTGATGGCTGCAAAAAGTTAGTAAAGACGCAGTAACAAGAAAAAAAGAGAAAATAGAAAATCTAGGGTTTGGGGATCAGTTTGATTTACATTGGCATCGGAGGTCGATTCGTGGTCCGATTGAGCTTAAATTTTGTTAGTATATTCATGATGTACTCTTCTCGAATCTGAATGGTTTGATTTTCGTTTGAAACTCCCTACACTAAGTTTTTTGTGGGTTGATCCAAAATTGCGTTTTTGGTCAGATTTATCCATGATCTCCTGTAAAATTTATGTGTATTGTCAAGAATGATATTCTTGAAATCTTTACTGTTATGTATCTCAAGTATTTACTGGAGAGGAACCTTGTTCACCTGATTTTGTTAATAGTGAAGATTTTGGGTAGGCTCTGGTTCGCGGTTTTTTTTATCTCCTTACACCGAGAAGATTTTCCATGTAAAGGAATCGCCTTGTGTTCATGCACTTGATATTTATTTTGCTCTAATGTATTGGTTTCTATAAGGTTCACATAAGAGGGGAGATTGTTCTTTTCCACTGTATTAATCCAATATTATTCAGGTTGTTACTTTTCTCCCATCAAAGTGGTATCAGAGCTTTGGTTTTTGCTTGATTTTTCTGCCTTGTGTTAAACAATGGAAATGAATATGAGTAGGATAGTTACATTAAATGGTTTGAATTATCATATTTGGAAAGGAATATATGTGAAGAATTATTATTTGCCCGTGTTTGCTAAAAAAAAAAACTGAAGACTAAAACTAATGCTAAATGGTCCATATTTCATCATCAAGTGTGTGGTTATATTAGGTAGTTGGTGGATGATAATGATTCGACAATCGATGGATGATAATGTTTCGAACCATATCATTGAGGAAACATATGCACACAATTTATGGGATAGGCTCAAATAGTTATGCTCGAAAACTAGGAATAAGTTATTTATGATAAAACAGATGATGTCTTTGAGATATTACGATGATACTTGTTTGACTAATCATTTAAATTATTTTCAAGGAATTATAAATCAGTTAGCTATGATGGGAATCGAATTTGATGATGATAGACAAGTGCTATGGTTGCTTGGTACTTTGCCGGACTAGTGGGAGACGTTTCAAATGTCCTTGTCTGATTCTGCCATGGATGGTACAATTACCATGGATTTAGCCAAGAGTAGTGTTTTGAATGAAGAGATCAAAAGAAAGATATAGGGATCATTCTCTTCACATTCTGATGCCTTGATTGTTGAGAAAAGGGGAAGAAGTGAGTCTCAAGATCCAAGAAATGGAGAAAAAAGTAGAGGCAAATATAATGGATTTGCTAATGTTGAGTGCCATTATTGCCATTAGAAGGGACATATTAAGAGGTTTTGCTATCAGTTCATAAAAGAGAAATAAAAAAAAAGAAAAATAAAGAGAAGAAAAGTGCTAATGACAGCGATGACAATGGTGTTGCTGCACTTAAAGAAGAATTTCTCATTGTCTTTGATGGTGATGCAATAAATCTTGTACGTCATGAAACCAGTTGGGTAATTGATAGTGGTGCATCTATTCATGCTACATCTCGTAGGAATTTTATATCACATAGGTCAGGTGACTTTGAATATGTGAAGATGAGAAACGATGAGTTAGTTGAAGTTTAGGGATTGGTGATGTGTGCCTAGAAACCGGCAATGGCACGAGGTTAGTATGGAATAATGTTAAGCATATACCTAATGTTCATTTAAATTTAATTTCCACAAGCAAGTTAGATGATGAGGGGTATTGCAGCACTTTCAGTGATGGTTGATGGAAGCTCACCAAAGGTTCTTTAGTTATGGCTAGAGGTGAAAAATATCATTTGTTGTACATTATGCAGGCAAATTTGTCTACAGACAAAATTAATGCAGTAGATAGTGTAGAGAAAACTAAGTTATGGCACGAGAGGATTAGTCCCATCAGTGAGAAGGGTTTGTCAATATTGGCCCAGAAGAAGCTTTTTTCAGGTATGAAAAGTTTAGCACTGAAAAAGTGTGCTAATTGTTTAGTAGGAAAACAAAATAGAGTTGCATTCAAAAGCTTCTCTCCTTTAAGAAAGTTAAGTATACTTGGTCTAGTGTATTTTGATGTTTGTGAATCTATGAAGATAACGTCACTTGGTGGCTCTCTTTATTTTGTTACTTTCATAGATGATTATTTAAAGAAAATATGGGTTTATACCTTGAAAACTAAAGACCAAGTATTAGATATTTTTAAGCAGTTTCAGGCTTCAGTAGAGAGACAAACTGGAAAGAAGTTAAAATGCATTAGAATTGATAATGGAGGAGAGTATATTGAACCTTTTGGTGAATATTGCAAATAACAGGTATTCGATATTAGAAGACCTCCCAAGATGTCTCGGTTAAATGGCTTAGTTGAGAGAATGAATATGACACTAGTTGAAAGGGTAACGTGTTTATTTTTATAGTCAAAGCTACCAAGATCCTTTTGGGGTGAGACTTTAAATACAGTTGCACATGTATAAAATTTTACTCCATGTGTTTCTCTAGAGTTTGATATTCTTAATAGAGTTTGGACATGCAAAGATGTTTCTTTCTTATGATTATTTGCACGTCATTGGGTGCAAGGCATTCAGTGCATATCCTCAAAGATGAGAGGTCAAAACTTGATGTGAAAAAATGACAAGGCATATTTGTTGGCTATAGACATGATATGTTTGGTTACAAATTTTATGATCTAGTTGAAAAGAAAATTGTAAGAAGTAGAGATGTTGTGTTTATGAAAGATTAGACAATACAAGATATAGAGAAATTAGAGATGATTTCAGCGCCACAGGTTAATGATGATTCGATTGACTTAGATCTGGTTCCTCTCACACATATTCCTACACAGGTTGATGAGGAGCAACATGAAGTGAATGTTTTGGATAATGAACTTGCCCTTGAACATGTTGAAACAAATGATATTGTTCTTGGACTAGGATCTCCATCAGATGCTCCACCAGATATTCTAGTTTGGAGATCTGTTAGAGATTGATGACCTTCCACCAAAATTTTTTAGGATGAGTATGTTTCATTAACTGATGTAGTTGAACCAGAGTGCTATGCATAAGCAATAGAAGATGAGTGCAAAAGCAAAGAGCTTGATACTATGCAGGATGCAATGTAGTCACTTTATGATAATAATACTTTTGAACTGGTGAAGTTGCTTAAAGGCAAAAGAGCTTTAAAAACAAGTGGGTATACAGGTTGAAGCAAGATGAACATACTTCACAACCATGATACAAATGTATATTAGTTGTTAAAGGATTCATTCAAAGAAAGAGTATTAATTTTGATGATATATATATATATTTATATATATATTTTCCCTATGGTGAAAATGTCTTCTATTCGTAGAGTACTAGGCTTGGCAACTAGCTTAGATTTGGAGATTCAGTAGATGAATGTCAAGACAGCCTTCCTACGTGACTTGGGGGAAGAGATATATATGTATATATATGGAATAACTGAAGGGTTTCAAAGTGAAAGAGAAAGAGGACTATGCGTGCAAATTGAAGAAGAGTCCCTATGGCTTAAAGCAAGCACTGAGACAATGGTAAACAAAATTTATATCACTTATGACGAAATAGGCTATAAGAAGACTTTGTCAGATAATTGTATATTTGTCCAAAAATTTTCTGATGATGACTTTATCATTCTTTTATTTTATGATGATGATATGCTGATTGATGGTAGAAATGCTTCACGAATTGAGTTGTTGAAGAAACAGTTGAGCAAGTCTTTTGCCATGAAAGACTTGGGCGTAGTGAAGAAAATTCTTCACATTAGAATTACCGAGATAGAGATGCTAAGAAGTTATTCTTGTCATAGGAGAAGTACATCGAGATGATTCTTCAAAAATTTTACATGAACAAGGCTAAAGCAGTTAACACTCCTCTTGCTGCCTACTTTAAGTTAAATGCAAAGCAAAGTCCTATGACTGATAAAGAGAATAAAGACATGGAAAGTTTTCCATATGCTTAAGCTACAGGAAACTTGATGTATGTGATGGTATGTACATGTCCAGACTTAGCACATGCAATTGGCATTATTAGTCATTATTTGTCAAATCCAGGTAGAGAGCACTGGAATATAGTAAAGTGGATCATGAGACATTCTTAGGGAACTTCTAATTTGAGACTCAGTTTTGGGACTGGAAAACTTGAGTTAGTTGGATACATAGATTCTGACTTGACATGAGATATTGATACTCATAAATCTACTTCTAGTTATTTGATTTTTTTTTGCTAATGGGGCCGTGTCATGGAAATCAAGATTGTAGAAGTGTGTTGCATTTTCTACAACAGAAGCTAAATTTATTACGGCGACCAAAGCTAGTAAAGAGATGCTATGATTGAGGAAATTTTTGGAAGAACTTGGGTTCAAGCAAAAGAGCTATACGTTATTTTGTGACAATCAAAGCACAATTCATCTTGGTAAGAATTCATCTTTTCATATCGAAACACATTGATGTTAAATATCATTGCATAAGAGATGTTTATATGATAAGTTGTTGGAACTTTTAAAATATTCATATAGACTATAATGGCTTTGATATGATGACGAAAACTTTACCAGAGGAGAACCTTAAACATTGCCGATGGATAGTAGGGATGATGAATCCCTCCATATCGTTATGATGGGGAGATTGGTTAGCTGGGTTCACTCCCATGTGGAGGAAGCCTAATGAATAGCAAGCTTGAAATGGCTTGAGCTCATATGATAAGTCATATAGAGAAATATAGTTTCTCATTATTTTTTAAGTGGTAGCCGCAAAGAAGTTGGTAGAGACGTAGTAACAAGAGAAAAAGAGAAAGTAGAAAATCTGGGGTTTAAGGATCAATTTGATTTACATCAACTTGGTATTGGAGGTCGATTTGTGGTCCGATTGAGCTGAAATTTAGCTACTGTGTTCATGGTGTAATCTTCTCAAATTTGGATGGTTTGATTTTCGTTTGAAGCTGCCTACATCGGGTTTTTCGTGGGTTGATCAAAACTTATGTTTTTGGTCAGATTTATTCTTAATCTCTTGTAAAATTTATGTGTATTGCCAAAAATGATGTTCTTGAGATCTTTGCTACTATGTACCTCTAGCATTTATTAGAGAAGAACCTTGTTTACCTAATTTTATCAATAGTGAAGATTTTTGGTAGACTCTGGTCTCGTGGTTTTTTATCTTCTCACATTTAGGAGGTTTTCCATGAAAAAAATTGCATTGTGTTCGTGTACTTCATATTTATTTTGCTCTACTGTATTGGTTCCTATTAGGTTTATATAAGAAGGGAGATTGTTCTATTCCACTATGTTAATTCGATATTATTTGGATTATTACTATTCTGCCATCACTTTGGTCTATCTGTAACTACACTCCCTTATTCAGGATGTTTGTGGTTTCTTGGTTTCCATTTCCGTTGTGAAAATAGAGGTGGCAATGTCCAACATCAATGAAAATCTTGTCAATTGGGTATCAAATTAGGAAGTTATCGCCGGTCAAACTTTGGTCAAACTGTCTAATACTCAAATAGATCCCTCGTGCCCAAAACCATAACTAAAGATTTTGGAAATGACAAAACTCTGCACGCATCTTATTTATGGTCAATAATAAGTTTTAGAAGCATAGCCAACGTCCGGTTCATAGACCGAATCCTATGGCTAGGGTATAGGCCAAAATGTCAAGTCCTTGACTTTGGGATTTACCCTATCAATACGAGGATCTTACGAAAGATCGCATCACGAGCTTTCCAGTGACATGAAGATCATGTGTATTGAAAATTGGACGCACTATGAGAAGATCAAGACAGATCGAGGAGGTGTCACGGTCCGAACGCTGTCATAGTACAGGTGAAAGAAGATGAAGGAGACGAGAGGAAAGGAAGTGAGAGGGGAATTTTCTCTTCTATTTTAGTATATTCAAACACAATATACATAACATGTATTATAGTACATGTTGTATGTAAAGAAAAGGAAACAATATGATAAACAAAATCAGATTCAATATTAATTGATCTGGACTTATGCAATGATATCTGAATGATTCCTGTGAATATCCTTGCATATCTTCAACACTTCCTCTCAAGCTGGTGGCTTATAGATATCCAAGACGCTTAGCTTGCTCAAAAGATACGCATGCTGTCTTTGACATAAGGGCTTGGTGAAGACATATGCTGGTTGTTCTTCTGTTCCAATCCCTTGTGTCTTGATCATCTCTTGTTGGATCTTTTCTTGAGTGAAGTGACAATCCACTTCTATGTGCTTGGTTCTCTCATGCACAATAGGGTTCGACACAAGTTTGAGGGCTGTATCATTGTCACAAAATAGTCTGGTTAGTCCTCTAACTTGTACTCCAAGATCTCGAAGCAATCCCCGTAACTATACTATTTCACAAGTGGTTTTGGCCATGGCACGATATTCTGCCTCTGCCGAAGATAGTGAAACGATCGATTGCTTTTTTGTCTTCCATGAAAGTAAAGAGTCCCCAAATTTGATATAGAAATCGGTTATGGATCTTTTGCTCATTGGATAGGTCGCATAATCCGCATCACAGTATGCAGTCATCCTCATGTCGCATTTCCTGGAAAGGAGAATTCCAAGTCTTGGACAACTCTTCAAGTACTTCACCATTTTAAGTGCTGCATTCATATGAGATTCCTTCAGTTGGTGCATAAACTGACTAAGTGTCTGGACTACATAACTTATGTTTGGCCTGATCATGGTCAAATATATGAGCTTCCCAACAAGTTTCTGGTATCCCAATGGATCCTTGAGTACATGATCAGTCTGTTGAGATAAACCAGCATCATAATCTGCCGTAGTTAGTTTAATGTTTTGCTCGATTGGAATTACAATTGGTTCACATCTTGATACACATGCTTCTGATATAATCTCTAGTGCAAATTTCCTCCGGCTGAGGGAAATTCCTTGATCCAAATGTGCAATTTCGATTCTAAGGAAATACTTTGGTGATCCTAGATCCTTAATATGGAATGTAGAATGCAAATAGTCTTTGAATCCTTTGATAGCTATTTCATCATTACCCATAATAAGTATGTCATCTACATATATCATTAAGTAGATAGATGACATACCTTTAGTCCATGTGGAAATAGCATAATCAAACTTGGATTGTTGAAAGCCGGCAGCTATCAATGACTTAGCAAACTTTTCATATCACTGTCTTGAGGCTTGTTTAAGTCCATACAAGGATTTGCGGAGACGACATACTTTATCCTCCCCCTATCTCTGTAAACCTTGTGGTATTTCCATATAAATTTCCTCATCTAAATCGCCATGCAGGAAGGCATTGTGGACATCCATCTGATGTAATGACCAGTCCTGAAATGCCGCTACGGAAAGAAATGAGCGGATGGTAACATCTTTGGTGATGGGAGAGAAAGTTTCGTGATAGTCAAAACCTTCCCATTGTGTGAAACCGTTAGCCACTAATCGGGCTTTGTATCTCTCAATAGATCCATCTGCACGATATTTGATCTTGTAGACCCATTTGCATCCAATGGTCTTGTGATGTGCAAGTAGTGTAACAAGATCCCATGTCTGATTATCCATTAAGGCCTTTAATTTTGCTTCCATGGCCTTTTGCCAGTGTGCATCAGTGCTTGCCTCATCAAAACTTGATGGTTCTCACCTATCGGAAATGCGAGTAATACAACACCTATGTTCTGGAGAAAGTCTATCAAAGGAAACATAGGAGGCAATTGAGAATAGAATACCTGGTGAATTTCGGACTCCACATATGTAGTCTTTGGTCCAGGTTGGTGGACGTGTGCTACGTCTGGATCGCCTTGGCACATTGTCCTCTGGCGGTGAATTATTATTTGAATTGCCAACAGTACTCGAACTTAGGGAAGCGACTTCCTCCTGGTGTTGTTCTATCACTTCCAGTGGGGATGTCGTGTCCATAGTTGACGTAGGAGATGGCCTGATATCTACTGATGAGCGAAGGAGAACATAGTCTGGATCTTCCATAGTCCCCTCCGTGTGAATAATATGGAAATGATCGTCTTGATCTGTCCCTGATGCAAAGGTGGCAAAAGGAAAAAAATTCTCCTGGAACGAAACATCCCGGCTAACCATGAATTCTTCTGTGGAAGGATCAAATACCTTGTATCCCTTCTGTAGGCTGGGATATCCCATAAAGATGCAGCAATGAGCACGAGGTCCCATTTTATCTCTAGGGCCTACTATGGTGGTGTAGCAAAGACATCCAAAAATCTTCAAATGTGTCAGATCTGGTTTCTTTCCATTAAGCAGCTCAAAAGGTGTTTGCCCGCCAAGAAGCTTACTTGGCATACGGTTTATCAAATAAGATGCAGTTAAAACACAATCTCCCCAAAAAGTGTTTGGAACAGAAGCTTGAAATTTTAAAGCCCGTGCCACTTCTAACAGATGGCGATGTTTCCGCTCCACCACCCCATTTTGTTGTGGTGTATAGACACATGTGCTCTCATGTAGTATCCCATGTGACAAAAAAAGAGCATTACATTCATGATTGAAGAATTCACTTCCATTGTCTGTTCGTATTTTTTGAACATTTTTCCCAAATTGGGTTTTTGACAAGGAAAGAAAAGTCTTTAGATGAGACAGAACTTGACCCTTAGTTTGCATGAGAAAGAGCCATGTGGCCCTGGAGTAATCATTGACAACAGTGAGAAAGAATTGAGAGCCATCATGATTTAATGTATGGTATGGCCCCTAGACATTGACATGTAATAAAGAAAGAATATCACTTGAACGATTATGACTTAGTGGAAAGAGTGTTCGTGATTGTTTCGCAAGTGGGCAAATGGGACATTGAGGATAAGGAAGGGAAGAACTGTGACCCAATCTTGAATGGAAAAGGAACATTGGCAGTCAAATTACACAATGATTTATTACAAGAGAGTAAATCAAGATTCTTGGGTAAATTTTTCCAGAAAAACAATCCTTTAGAGAGATTACCCCAGCCCATCAGTTTCTTAGTCGAAAGGGCCTGAAATAGAGAGATATCAGCATTGAAAAATACTCGGCACGGATTTTCTTGACAGGATCTGGACACAGAGATAAGATTAAATTGGAAGTCCGGAATATAAAGAACATTTTTTAGAGTAATTTGTGGGCTAAGAGTGATAGTCCCAGTTAGGGTGACACGAGTGATATTGCCATTTGGCAGTTGCACAGTAATAGGATTAGCTGAATCTTCATGAATATCAGTAAATAATCCCTTATTGCATGCAATATGATCACTTGCTCCCGAGTCAGGCATTTCTTGATATACTATTTGTTAGATAATGAGAAATACTTATAAAGCTGCTCCCCCTTTTTGGAACCTCCAATTTTTGCAAAGCTTGCATCAATTATTGATATTCTCCATGCGTGATGGGTTGATTGACATCTGTGGATGTTGTGGACTGGTAAGCTGCTGCCGAAATTTCCTTTCCCTTCCTTTCAGGCCTCCCATGTAATTTCCAACAATTGTCAATTGTGTGGTGGGGCCTTTTACAATAATCACAAAATAACTTCCCTTTATTTTTAAAATTCGGCCCATAATTTCTTAGGTAATTTGGACTGTTGGATCCCTTTGACCCGAGCGCATCCCCATCGTCGAGATCAGCCGAGTACCACGCCCCTTTCTGACCGTCAGATCGCTGGATTCGATCTTGGCTGTCTATAGAGCCCTTAAAAGGGCCCTTCGTCTCTGCGAACCCTAGCGCCCCCTTTGGCTCCCCGAACCCTAGCGACATTGCCTCTCTCCCTTTGGCTAGGGTTTTCTGCCCTTTTTCAATTCTCGCCACTAGTGCTAGGGTTTCGAAGGTCTCGCCGTCGGTTGCAGTGAGCCTCTGGTTTTCCTCCTGCACCGCGAGCTGAAAAATTCGGCCAAGGGGAGGAGCCGGTTCCATGGCCAGGATCTGCGATTTGAAATGAAGGTAAGAGTCGTTGAGATTCAATAAGAAACGGGTCGCTTTCTCTTGGTCTTTCATTGCTCTATATTGTTGAAGCGTTGCTTTCGGTCCTTCGAGTTTCTCCTCTGCCGCTTCCAGCTCATTCCAGAGGGTAGAGAGCTTGTTGAAGCATGTCATTATTGACATGTTTCCCTGCTTTAGCTCTCTGAGGGCTTGGTGTAGCGAAAATTTTTTCGCCCTATCGAGTTTCCCGTACATTTCTTTAATATTCTCTTAAATTGTTTTTGAATCCTCTGTGGGATGTAACCCTGCTGCGATTTCTGGGCTGATGCAATTACCTATCTACGTTCTCACCAATTGGTTGCATTTTTTCCATTGTCGCCCCATCTTCTCATCGGTCGGAATTGGGATAGTTCCGTCGATGAATCCTTCTTTATACTTTGTGATGAGCGCTCTGCGGAACTCTTGTGCCCAACTCGAATAGTTTTTGGGTCCTGTGAGAGGGTGGCTGATGAGCCACAACTCCGGCCTATCGGAATTGGAGACATACAAGGTGTTGCCGGGTTTTGGGTGACCCATGGCGGCCGTCAAGGAGATCGGCAGGAAACCAGGTGGAAATCCCAAGTAAGGTTTTGCTTGCTGACCCTAATTGAAAGTGCCCCAAGTCCTTGCATTCGAATCACCTGACCCGTTAGGGTTTTTACCTGCATTAGACGACCCGATTGCTTCTGAGTGGTCCGCCCTGCTTGCGGCTAGTGGACCGTTTTGAATCTGGCCTCCAGAGAATGACATATTTGGATTTCCTCCATAGTATATTGGCATTGGTACCCACTGGTAGGAAGTCCCTGAATGGAGGTGCCCCAGACTGGGTTGCCATGGGAAAAATTGCCCCATTGTGTGCTGATCAGTTCGACCTATGATGTTATGCACTTGATCTTGTGCTTCTGAGGTCGCTGTATCCATAGGTAATTGAGGTTGATTGTCGGCCATGACGGTATGGAGATCTCCCTCTTTTATTTTCCTTTGTCTATTTCAATATGATTTCTTCAAAGTGTTGATTCTTGCGCCGGAGTCCTAATGCGTTTTGCAGGTTAGCTTGATTCCTCCGGCAAGCAATCAGAAAACCAGAAGAGAATGAATCAAGGTGGAAGAAGCGGATTACAGATGCGTAACCTCGCTCTGATACCATGAAAGAAGATGAAGGAGACGAGAGGAAAGGAAGCGAGAGGGGAATTTTCTCTTCTATTTCAATATATTCAAACACAATGTACAGAACGTGTATTATAGTACATGTTGTATGTAAAGAAAAGGAAACAATATGATATACAAAATCAGATCCGATATTAATTGATCTGGACTTATGCAATGACATCTGAATGATTCATGTGAATATCCTTGCGTATCTTCAACAACAGGGTGCAGCACTCAGAAACAAGAGCACCTCCCCCGTAGCGCATGCGGGAATTGAATATGTGCTGTGTGCTTCCACGTTCATATCTACATTTCTTAACTAATAGCCAATCCATAAGGCGTTAAACGTAGGGTAATCTTAGTCCTTAAGATATTAGCCAGCCTCAGTGACAGATCTCTATCAAAACTTAAAGCTTACCTTGAGAGATCATCATAATTATTTGGATTATAGTCAACCGGGTTCCAGACTATCCAAAGTTGGGAAGCACACCATCTTTAGACACCGAGTCACAGGAAAAGGACAGAAATCTAACTGTAGATAACCGTGTGACGGGTCAATCGAATATTCGATACTCTCCATACATCTGTCTTCGTGAGGCAAAGGCACATGCTAAAATGTAAAGCTTTATGGTGATGGTGATGATGCACTCCACTTTGGACGCGTCATTTCTGCGCAGAAAGGCTCACAAAACGCCGAGCTACAACCGCCCTCGGTTCTTCCTAGAATACGTTGGTTCTGACCACAATTTTCAAAGAAGTGACCGAAAAAGTGATCAAGAGGCCAACTCCCTTCCTCTCTTTCTTTCTTTCTTTATTTTAGATAGATCTAGAGGCGTTTCCGCACCACAAACCCTTTGTCTGTTTAAATGCAGGGTCAATGTTTATCCATATCAATTGCCCAAATTTTAGGCGCCGTCGCCTCGATAAGAATAACGGAGAAATCCATAGCACTTTGATACATGATTATTAGATGGGACACCCTGGCATTTCTTTCTTTATTCTAAACTAGCACAAACAAGT
The DNA here is from genome assembly GCA_014182715.1 of Eucalyptus cloeziana. Classification (NCBI taxonomy): domain Eukaryota; kingdom Viridiplantae; phylum Streptophyta; class Magnoliopsida; order Myrtales; family Myrtaceae; genus Eucalyptus; species Eucalyptus cloeziana. Next base: position 5,447,715 of record CM024637.1, on the reverse strand, counting down.
GCTCGGCGGCAAAAAACACTTTTCATGAATATATCATGTATAAATTTCCTTTTGGAAACCTAGGGCAGGCACCGCTAGCCCACTTAAGTCTGCCATCGAATGCGCCTGTTCATGCAACTTGAACAGCTACTATGCACAGAAAGATATTCTGTTTTCTTAATATGTGTTGAAGATCATGGATTATGAAGGGAAAAATGGTTGAAGGAATAATAAACCTCCACACAGCAAAAAGGAGTATGAGAACGTGGAGTGTCGTCGGAGAGAGGAACACATCACACATGAGCCATTTGCGAAATAACTCCCTTAATGATAATTGCGGAGTATCTCACATTGAAACTTTATGTTTGTTTGTGTCCTTCATTTCATCTATGCTAATCATGCATAGTAAAGGTAGGGTCTGTAAGATATCTCACATTGTGATTTTATGTTTGTTTATGCTAATCATGCATAGTAAAGGTAGGGTCTGTGAGATTTGGTGTGACCGTTGCCAATTGTTTTAAAAACTTAAGCTATTAGATGAAAGTATGGTTTATCATTTAAATATTCTAGCAGTCCCTTGCACGCTTAATTTGGTCTTTTTGCTTAATAATAAGCATGAACATTTTTAATTGGGGAGACACATAAGGTTTTGAAATATTTAAAGTTAGGACCTCTAGTTTTGATACAATGTAAGATTTGATGTGATCACTGCCAACTATTCTAAAAGCTTAAGCAGTTAGATGAAGGCGTTTTTTACTATTTAAATATTATAATAGGGTCAACAATGTAGGACAACATTAGTTTGCACATCCCGAAATAAAACACAAATTACACAGATAAAATCAGAATATGACATGAAACAACATACCTAATCGTACATGTTGACAAAGGTTGACCTTATAAATTGTGTAGCGTAAAGATAAGATAGCACGTTTATGGGATTGGTTGTATTAATTAGGTCCCGCTTTTTACACCCCAAAACACAATTTATGTGTATCAAAAAATATTCTTCTTGCTAAGCGTATTCAATAAAAAAGAGCAAATGGCTTCATTAAGAAGAGGATGAGTGTGGCTTGTAGAGCACATGTAATGCTGAATTGACATGAATCAACACATTTTCGTTACAATCCATTCATTTGGCATGTAGATAAAAGATCAAGATGTTTTAGGTCAACACTAATTGACATAAATTTATAAACACGGTTATGACACACCAACACAAATTGTCAATCCTAATTGAAGATCGTATTAACACTTTTTAAAGGGAAAAGACCATCACAGATCTCTCTCTTTATTTGGTGCGACAGGTAAGTGAACCTAGATTAAAAGGACGTATTTAATTGCATCATCTAACTCACACATAACAAATGGGAGTTCTGACATTTCAATTCTCAAAAAGGGCAAATACTCATTCAAGAAAAAATTGAGAGGCAAACTTCTTTTTATCGTGTATAACATCACATTGGTACTTGTGGAATCTGGTGCAAAATGTGGGGCGCATGTTCGCCACGTCGGACTTAACGAAAATGGAAGCCCATCCTCGTCATGTATTACGTGGTCCGACCTTATTTTGTCTCCCTCTCCACTCTCCCCAAAAAGAAAAGAAAAGAGAAGGAAAAAGCAAGAAACATGGAGAAAAAAATTAAAAGAAAAGGACAGAAAAAGCTCCTTTAACTAGAAAGCGCTGTCATGGGAGGGCAATGCTGACGGTTATCTGACCAGAGAGAATAAAGGCATGGGGGCCTCCATTTGCCGGCTGAGGATAGAAAAGAAACGCCCTCAGCCAAAGCCTTGCCCTTTTCACTCTCTTTAATCTCCTTCTCCATCATCATCGTCTCGCCACTCTCCCTTTGCCTAACCTTTTCCATTTAGATGATGTAAGATAGACATTTCTCCAAAACAAAACGAGATAGAGATAAGATAGACAATGGAATTCAATGCATTTTGTTGGATCAAGGCAATAAATTTGATTATCATAGTTCTTATTTTGATTATTATTATTTTTTTCGATGTAGACATTCGTACAAATTATATCTACGTCCGTATGGGCGGATCGTCGTACTTAGTGAAAAGCAATCCTGGATATATTCAATTCTAAGGCCGAAAACAACGATGTGTTCAATCAAGGCATTGCGATATGTAGTGGATTTGCGAGTAATGTGTCTTCTTTTACTAGGTTTTTTTGAGGTTAATGGATGTTTTACTTTATAAAATCTTGTTTGACTGATTTTATTAGGGCAATTTTGTATGAGATTTTATCAAGGAGGTTTGTTTATCATAACGTTTTGGGAAGGGACGAACGGTTATGGATTCCACGTCCAAAAGCGAAGAGCTTTCTTGAAAGCCAATGACATTAGGGGACATATGGTCTCATAGCCCTGCATTCTTAAAATTAATATAAAGCAAAAGCAAGAAGAGAATACTTTTGACTTTTGCGTATTGCTTAGCCAAAATATACAAATACACACTAATAAAAATAATAAAAAGAGAAACTCTCTCGTTCGGTGACTAATGTGGAACGAAAATAAAGTTCGATTTGATCGAAGACGGACAAAATCCAGAAATTAAATCCTTCATACGATTAATGAAGATCATATAGCACAATGAATTGCTCAGGATTTGAATCCTCTTCGATTATGAATTGCTCAGGATTTGAAATCTCTTCGATCATGAGCTCCTATAATTGGAGTAATTTATTTTTCCCCCCAAATATTGTGATGCATGGACCGACGAAATTGGACCGCATGTAACACCTTTTGGGGCACGAAGAGACCCTATAGTAATCTTACCAAAAGCAATATATATACAACGACACATCTCCCCATCGGCTTTAAAACTGTCTTCGCAATAAAACTTGACAAGTCAGCAAATACACAAACATCCAGTAGACCAAGCTTTGATATTCCTTACGTGCACCCTGTTTTAGAGTAAATCCCATTTCATAAGAAAAGACAACAAAAAGAAGGAATTAGACTCGTATCATCACATAAACCTTTCTTTTGGATTATCACGTAAAGAGTGCCTATACAGGTGTAAATCCACACGATGCTCCTGAGAAATACAATACAAATTCTGCTCAATGCCTAGCTGCTAAGAATTCGGTTCCGAACATAAACCCTAATTCTTTACAAGTTTATTGCTTAGAACATGTGTTCGTACGTGAAAGTCAGAAGGACAATTGAAAGAGAGAAAGGGGAAGAAAGGGTTCGTATGTTGTCCATCGCCGGCAGAAAAGAAAGTTTCCACAAGCGGCCTAGGGATTTGGACACATGCGCAACAAGTTTGGGCCCCAAACCGCACGCATGTCTAGATCGTGACACCGCCTGCAGAAACTATATTTTCCATCTGGGTCGGATGGAATAAACAATCTTTAAAATTATGGATTTTTATGGTTTTACCTTCGTCGCAGAAGAAGTGAGAGAAATGGTGGCTGAGGAGGGGGAAGATGGGGTCGACAGAGCGGAGAGGCCGACATTGTAAGCCATTGTCCCATCTGGCCGAAAAAGTCCGTAGTTCCTCTCAGAAGTTGGCCCTGGCTTCATGTCCTCATTGAACAAGGCAAACACATAGACCTCGAGCCTCGTGTTAGGCCTCAATGGCGTCCCTTCATTCTTCAGCTGCCTCCTCAACAAATTCATGTTGTAGAGCGCGGCATTCTCAAGGGTTGCGCCAACCTCATCCGGATCACCCTTCGAAGGCCACCCGGTCTCGGAAACCCTTATTTCGATCCCTGGGAAACCCATTCTCATCATGGCGAAAGCGACCGCATCCACTTGCGCATACAGCATGTTGTCGTACCGTAATTTAGTGTACGGATCCACCATGCCCGGGTTTGGGTTGAAAAGCACATAGTCGAGGGATATCCGAGATGGGTCGTCCTTGTAAGCGAAATATGGATAGGCATTGATCCAGTATGGTGAATTGGTAGCCGACAAGAATTGCAAGAATTGATAGACCACGCTGTAGACTTTGCTGTCGAAGCTACCGGCTGAAGGAGGGAACGACTGGGCGAGGACCGCCAAGGAATTGGGGGAGGAGACTTGGACGTAGGAATCTAACCCTAGCTGGACCAGAGCTCCGTGGATGCTAACCATTGCCGGCACAAGATTGTCCGTGAGCGTGGAGTCCTGGACGTTTAAGACCTCATTGCCGACATGGATTCCAGTGATCCGTGTAGCGGGGAAGTAAGGCTTGATGTGGGCGTTCACCCATTGCAAGGCTTGCTGGGGATCCTTCAGCTGGCCTAGCATATCGTTCTCAATGGTCACGATAAGCTCGACGTTGGAATTCGCGAATGCTGTTAGGACTAGCGGATTGGTGTCATAGATTCTTGCTTTCGTGACCTTTAAGGATCTCAAGAGCTCAAGAACCCTCTCCGGTGGGGGTAAATTGTTGGCAACTTGCCCATAATTGATCCCAAGTGAAGCAACTCCTACAACACGAAACAGACCATGAATGTAGCGATCAAATCTGAATCTGCAGCTAAATTTGAAGAAGAAGATGTACAGTAACATGCTAAATTGTAGCCCAATCCAGAAAAGCTGGTGAAAAAAAGAATCAAGTACATTAGTAAAGAGCTAAAAGTTGGCACCTGTTGATAAATAGATAGAGAACAAAATAACAGAATAAGTCATGGCCATTCTTCTAGAAAGTGTTGCCATCTTGAGAGGGAGAGAGAGAGAGAGTTGTAAGAATTGGAGGAGGAAGCAGAGAAGGGAGTTATATAGAGATAAGCTCGATGCTAAGAGAGGAGAGAAGCTACAAATTCTTTTCTTTACTTGTTTGAATATTTTTGGCGTCGGCGTGTATAGCTTGCCTTGACAACGTTGCCTTTGTTTGGCTCGTCCCTCATATTTCGTATTTATAATGACCTTTGGGTTTTCTTATAATATATTTCTTCATCTGAAGGTTTCTTTGGAGCGGCTTGTCTCTTTCCAACCTACGCCAACTCCCCCCAATCGAAACGACCAAAATGCCCCGGCCACTTTCTTCAACTAAAAGCAAAGGGAAGTCCCTCTGATTGATTAATTATATTATACGGAAGCGACTCGGGGATCCGGAAATTTGGGGTGAGGGTAAATAGTTGTTAACCTTCATGATGAGAGATTCTGCTCTAATTTAAGATTATCCACGCCATAGATTCCTTCACTTTTTCGGCCATGCATTTAATTAAGGTTAATCATTTATAGAAAAGGTGTGTTGCTCGCAATATAGGATAGTTTTGCTTTAACGAAGATGCCTCTTAATTAATATCTTATGTTTAGTGACAATGGGGTACATTTAGTCGCAAGCATCTGAAAGGCATCAATTTCAAGTTTCATAAAAAATTTGATAGTTGGGTATATTCTACTTAGCTCATTCCTTAATGAGCCTTATAGTTTTGCGCTTTGCTATATGGGTAAGTACTTTCTGAAGGAATCAAACGTCCAATTATAACTCTCTTAAACATGCTTGACATGGCAGTTTGGATGCTCAACTAAACCATAAAACTAAAAGATGGCTCTCATGAATTAGTTTTATTTATCTCCAAAGACGATATAAATGAAAGAAAAGGTTGTTGAGGCCCAGTCCTATAAGCCCACACTTGTGTGCAGTAGATTGGTCAACTTCTACGGCACAAATCCATTTTTGACCTATTTGTTCTAGTGTCTTAGGCAACCCAATGGCTGCTCCTTTATTTCTAGACCGACTTGTTGTAATAGCTCTGTAAACACCTGGAGTTCGAAGTAGAGCCATCCTTAGGATGATTTCTATAGATGGGACATATGATCAGTTAAAGCCAATGGACCCGAGATAGTTGTTGATTGGAGTTCAGATGTAGGACAAAGATACTTGTTGCTCAACGCAAACATTTCCTCTATTCTCATTTGGCTTGGGTCGAGAGGTGATGCCTATACCTCAACAGTGCTTACGTCTTTATTGATATGGGTAAGTTTGTGTTTTTATATTTTTATTTCTTCCATCTTCTTGTCTTTTCACTTTAGCATCGGCCAATGAAAATGATTGTAGCCTTTAGCTATGTACTTACCTATAACTTTTGACATTTGAGGTTTGAGTTTTCTTTGCCTTTTACATTTTTTATATCATTTTTATTATTTCAAATTTTAAATCTATAAAAATAACATTCGTATATATTAAATTTCCTTTATTTTTTGATAAATTAGGAGGTGCGTAGCGCTTTGAATTTTAGCCTTTCTCAATACTTTTCATACAACCCATGGAGTAGTAACTAGAAAAGTCGAAATGAAAGTTGAAATGACTAGAAATTTCTTATATAAGAAAGAGATCCACCAATTCATTGAGCGACTCTTTCTTACCAATGTTGACCAAACTCTTAGCGTTTGGTAGTCGGGATAAAATTCGGGATAGGATATGATTTATCCTATCCTACGTTTGGTACTCGCTTAGGATAGGATAAAGTCAGATATAAGGGGATATAGGTTGGATAAAATTATCCCATGGAGGAGGTGTGATAAAGGTGGATAGGATTTCTAATATCCATAATAGGAAAATTATTTTTCTCAAATAACAAACTTATTAAATTAACAAAATTGAAATTATATTTCGATATAAATAATATTTGAATTCTAATTTAAGAAATTAAAATTAAAAATTTATTTTTAATTAATCTTATTTTAATTTATATATTCAACTTTAATTCTATCTTATAATAAACATTCAATCTATAAATTATATATTTATACTTATTATATATTATAGGTATTTTTGTATTTTAGGTATGTTAGTACAATTTACTATTTGATAAAATTTTATTAAAGAATGATGAAAGGGGATTAAAGAAATAATAAAGAAAATAATATAGAAAAGAGGAAAAATAAAATAAAAATAAATTAAGGAATAGTGTTACGAGAGATTTCACCATTTCTATTTACAATGATATGCTGTTATATGATATGATATGAATATATCCGACTTTAATACTACGATAATCAAACAATGGACATGATATAAAAAAATCCAAGGATTTCATATCCTATCCTATCCAGTTCTATTCTAATTAGAAATCCGGATGACCAAACATAACCTCACTGTTGTGGCTTGTAGACTTGCTGCCAAAAGGCTTGGTTTGCCCCTTGTTGTGTTACATCTTGTGATCCTACGCTCTGATAAATAAATATTGTGGTGAAAGTGCTATAAAATTAAATAAAATAAGATTATCAAATAATGCAATCAAATCTTAAAACAAATATAAAAAGAGCAATCAAATAATTTCCATTACCTCCATATGTACCCTAGTTGGGGCAAAACTTCATTGGAGAAGGCTAGGTGGTGGCAATGACACACCACTTCTCTATATATCTATGAGTTTGTTAATTTTCTCTTTTTGGATAAAGCACGCCAAAAGTTGTAAAACTTATTTTGAAAGTACAATTGAATTCCAAAACTTTCAAAGATTTCAATTAAGTTCTAGATTAGTCATATTGGTATAGTCGATCCTTTTGTTAATTCCATTTAATTTAGTTGATAGATAACACTAATATGACTTTTTTTAATGTTTTGAATATGCACGCAATGCCAATTAGCCGACATAAAAAAAAAAAGCTTGAAAAGAAAAGATGAGAGAAAAAAGATAAAAGATTAATAGGAAAAATAAAAGAGAAAAGGAGTCAATGAAAAAAGCCAAAATTTTTTGAAGGTGGGGGCTCGTAGCTCCTCACCTATAGTGTAGCCCCCACTTATTGCGTGGAAGTGCGACTATATCGGTTGAATCTCGAGTGGCTGACCTGGCATGGCGGACACCATCGCTGTTTGTAGCTTTCACCTATTACCCGTGAGGGCTAGCGACCTTGGCTTGTGACTAGGCAAGGTCGTCAGCTCTGGACAAATAAATTCTAAATTTGTCGCATTGATACGTTTGGTCCTTTTGTTAGTTCCATTTAGATTGGATGATAGATAATACTAACGTGACTTTTTTTTTTTTTAATGTTTTGAGTATACATGCAGTGCCAATTAGCATTCATAAAAAAAATTGAAAAATGAGAAAGTTAAGAGAAAAAGCATAAAAGATTAATAGGAAAAGGAAAAGAGAAAAGGAGTCAATGAAAAAAGCCAATTTTTTTTTTTTAAAAGAAGTGCAGATTGGGGTTGGGTTGGGGGTTGTCACCGGGGGTTGACAAGGGCCGTTAGTCATCCCAGCAAGCAGGTGGGGGCTCGTAGCTCTTCATCTATCGTGAAGGCCCCACCTATTGCGTGGTGGTGGTGACTAGGTCGGTCGATTGAATCTTGAGTGGTTGACCCTGGTGTGGTGGGCAACCTCACCGCTCATAGCCTTCACCTATTAGCAATGAGGGCTAGCGGCCCTTGCTTGTGGCTGGGCAAGGGCCGCTTGCACTTTGGGAACTCTCATTAACCCCCTTGACGCTCAAGCCTCTTTGGGTGGTGTGTATTTTCCTCTTCACCTATTAATCTAATTCCAATTAAAGTTTGGAGGGAAACAACGTTGTTTTGGTCATTAATGCATCCTTCATTGATACGATATTCATGTAGGAAAGAGAAGCTAATAAAAAAATCACTTTGCATTTGTCAAATTGGATGAAGCTAACAAGGGAGCTTAATTATACTAATTTGATAAATTTTAACATTTGATTTTATAACCTGATTGTACTTTGACAACAAATATGAGACCTTGTAGTTATTTTGTTGCCATGGCATTTACTTGGCACTTCATTAAGACCTACTTGATGCCACATGAATACCAAGTGTCATAACTGAACATTAAAAGTAGCCATATAGAAGTCTTCAATCAGTCAAAATAGTTAAAAATATACCTCAACTATGCTTATGTCTTCAGTGATATTGGTAAAAATTCAAATTAGTGTTTTTATGTTTTGTTTCTTCCATCTTCTTGTCCTTTCATTTGGCGTTGGCCATATTATTTATTTTTTCCTTTAGCTATGGATTTACATGTAACTTTTGGTATTGAGATACTTTTTTGGCCTTTTGCATTTTTTTTTTTATCGTTTCTTTGATTTTATATTTCAATTCTATAAAAATAATATTCGTATTTATTAAATGCTTTATTTATTTTTGGATAAATCCGCAAGGAGCCCCAAACCTTATAGTCAAAATGCAATAAAAGAAAAAAGCGGTCGCAATCAAATCTTTAAATAAGTATGAAAGAGCAACTGAGTAATTTCCATTACCACCATCTACTTTCAGTAACGTCGGCAGTCCCTCATCCACTAGCTAAGGTCGGTCGACGGTAGGACCTTGGCTTGGGGCAGACCCCAATCAGAGAAGGCGAGGTGGCGTTGACGGCAAGCCACTTCTCTATATGCGTACGGGTGTGTTCATTTTCTCTTTCAGAATAAGTGCAGCAAAAGTTATAAGACATATTTTGAAAGCGTAACTAAGTTAAAACAAAAATTTCAAAAAATGTAATTAAGTTTTAAAATTTGTCAAATTGACATAATGGCCACGTGGAAAAGAGAAAACAATAAGAAAAAACCTACTTCAATATTTTTTGTTTGCTAAATTGGACGAAACTAATGGGGGAGTTTAATTACACTAATTCGATAACATTTACCATTTGATTGCATATTTTAAAAATTTTAAGACTCAATTGCGATTTGATGAGAAATTTGAGACTTGAATGGATTCCTTTTTTTTTGGTTATTTTGCTGATGTGGCAATTGCTAGGCACTCCATCAAGACCTACATGTTGCCACATCAATGACACGAATCACAAATGAACCTTTAAAATAACCATATAGAAGTCTTCAATAACTTAAAATGGTTGAAACAATCGGAAGCAATCCATTGAATTTTTTGGATAAAATTCTTTAGGCGTAATTACACTTTTTTTGGAAATTTTAAAACTCAATTATATTTTCATTATGGATTCAAGGAAATTCTTTGTAATTGCTGTGATTTTTGTCATGAAGATTTTCACAACAAACCCCATCCTCGTAAACATATATTCTGCATGATTGTTGAATCAAGTAATGTATCTCTGAGGTTTACTATATGTGAGATATGGAACTACCCCAATCTTGTGATTGATAGTACAGCCTTGTTGAAGAAGACTACGAAAGATGCCAAAAGGTAAAAGTGAACAGCCTTGGTGAAGAAGTAATGCCCTGAAATCTACTTGACTCTCGCTGCACAATATGATTTTAGGACCTCATTCTCATATCTCCCCAATCTAGATTGGCTTTCACTCATTCTTGGTGAATCAGTCTTACGGTTGAGGAAGTAATCCATCACCTCTTTAGGGATACATGGATGAACATGGCAACACATGGCATTTCAATACCCCATGCCCCACGGAAAAGTTGTAAAATCTATCATAAATCTATTATACGGATACTAATTCAATTCTAAACTATTCAATTTCATCAATTGAATTTTAAAATTTTGTATGAAATTCTAATATAATTATGGGAATTCAAGTCGGCGTAAGACGACTTACCTTTATCTGATGTGCAAGCAACAATTAACCCCGGAACGAATGTTGAATTGCGGATGAATCACGAACAAAATTACTTCACTTTGGTTTGAATGCAATCACAAGGAAAGCACCCGATTTCCACGGTGTAAATGCAAACCGTTCTTGTAAAGGATGAAATTGAAATGCTTTCTTCTTCACTTGATGAAAGGGAGAAAAATTTGGTGCGTATGTTCTGCCAACAACAACAATCAACGGTTGTCTTCAAATGGCATTTATACATCTCCCTTCATGCCCTTTCAAAGAGGTGCTTTTCCATCGTAGCTTATCAAGGCCAAACGGTGCGTTCCAATTGCATCCCATCATAGGCCAAACGATGTGTTCTAATCGCACCCCATCATGGATGTACTAGCTAAAGTACAACATTTCCCACTCCGACATGATGGGCTTGATAGCGCTCTATCAAGAGTATAAGGCATTCAATATTCATCAATTTTACAAAACAATTCATACTGACAAGTAAGCCATGCGATCAGTGAGTATACCTGCACTTGGGAGCTCAAATTATGCACCTGTTGGGGATGACATAATGGCTACAACCCCGAAAAAGAAATAAACAATTGATGTCTCATAGTGGCCCAGATATATTTTGTTACATCAATTCAAGTATACCTATCCCTTAAAGGCTTTACTTAATTATTCTCAAAACACCATGTATTTACAATTATATCCGCAATCACATAAGGCGATATAATTGGTCGACCAGTAAATACATGTAATAGATGTATAACAGCAATAGTCTTCCTTCGCACTCATGTTTCTCTCCATTTTAAAACAACTGCTTTCCTAGACACGTCCCATAAAACCATATCTATTCATGACCGCCGATAACATGCTAAAGTATCAACATTGATATTTCACTTTGAGAACATAGTCAGAAGTAACATAGGGCACAAATTGAGGTAAATTATAAATTACCTCAAGGGCTCACCCGATGAGTAAATAGGGATAATTTTACTCACCTTCCCTTATCGGTTGAACAATGCACATGTAGTATGAATTACATGCTATAGTGAATTTCTCTTTCTATAAGAGCATATGTCATTTCTTAAATATATCAACTATATGGATCTTAGCCTAAACATAGTCACGTGCTTCTCACGTACTCATGTTTAGCTTGAGTGCTATATTAGCTCACTTTCTATAGCACCCAATTAAGTACTCGCATCCGGCATCTTACAGGCATACATGATTATGGTACTATCATGTTCAATCTTATTATAAACAAATCACAGACCTCATCTTGACTCCAATCAAGACGATATATTTTATGTACCAGACTTGCTCTTTAGCATTTATTTGTACATAACGTCTCATTTCAACATGCTAACTATAGCGCTTGAGGCGATTGCTCATGTGAGTGAGCCAATAATTGCCTGCTGACATACTTTCCAATAATATATGTGTGCTTGTACTAGTCTCATAATGGATTTGTATTTCTTGATAAAATATCAAGTCATTAATAAACAAACAAGTACAATACATATGTCCACAAATACATAAAATAATGATCATCTACAATAACACATATCACATTCTACGTAATCCTAATGACATCCTATGGGTCAAGAATATGTCTCTAGGAATAGCCTTCGTAAATAGATTAGCAACCATTCTATTGGTTGAAATGTATTGTACGATCACTTCTTTCTACGCTATAATATCTCTAATGAAGTTATTCTTTATGTTAATGTGCTTCGTTCTTCCATGATACTTGGGATCTTTCACATAGGCAATGGTCAGTCTCCAATCCTATCTTTCGTGGGCAGTGAGGAATAGGATCACTGCTTGACTATCGCAATAAACTGTTACTGGTCTTAGAATATCAGTGACAGTGGCTAAATTTTCCAAGAAACGTTTTAGCCATACTACTTTTTGCATTGCGGCAAAACATGCAATAAAATTCTACCTCTATAGTAGACAAAGCTGTGCATATCTGTTTCTTGCTATTCCAAGAAATTGCACCTCCATTGAGCAAGAATGCATATCTAGAAGTCGATTTATGCTCATCTAGGTCTCCACCCCAATCAGCATCTGAATAGCCAAATAGGCATAAATCATTCCCTTGGTAACAAAGTCGATAGTCTATGGTGCCTTTCAAGTATCTCAGGATCCTCTTCACTGCTTTCTAGTGTGCTTGACTGAGATTTGATTGATATCGGCTCACCAATCCCACGTCATAACATATGTTGGGTCGAGTACATATCATAACATACATCAAACTTCCGACCGCACTAGCGTAAGGAACAGTTTCTATCATGTTAATTTCTTCTAGAGTCTTAGAACACATCTAAGTATTTAGGCCTTCACCTTGCATGACATGGGTATCAATGGGATTACAGTACTGCGTATTGAAACGATCAAGAATCTTCATAATATAAAATTCTTGTGATTAAGTAAGAAGTTTCCTTGATCGATCTCTTTGAATCTTAACTCCTAATATATAAGCAGCTTCTCCCATGTCCTTCGTTTCAAAATTGGAGGACAACCATTCTTTTATGGTGATAACCAAAACCTTGTCATTTCCAACCAACAGAATATCGTCCACATAAAGTGATAAAATCACAAATTTATTTTCGGACCGATTGACATACACACAGTGATCTTCTTCGATAATCGTGAAACCAAAAGTTGTTATAGCTCGATGAAAACGAAGATACCACTGTCTAGATGATTGCTTAAGGCTATATATTAAGCGATGAAGTTTGCAAACTTTATGCTCTTGACCTTTAGTTATGAAACCTATTGGTTGTTTCATATAGATTTCATTATCTAGTTCTCTATTGAGAAATGTCATCTTTACATCCATTTGATATAATTCAAGGTCCAAATGTGCAACGATAGCTAGAATAAGGTGTATTGATGCAAACCTTACAATTGGTGAAAAGGTTTCCTCATAGTCCATACCCTCTTGTTAAGTATAATCTTTCGCCATAAGACGAGTCTTATACTTTTCAATGGATCCATATGTTCTTTGCTTAATCTTAAAGACCCATTTGTTTCCAATGGCCTTACGATTGGGTGGTAGATCAACCAAGTCCCATACATGATTTGTCCTTATTGACTCTATCTCATCTTCCAAAACTTTTCTCCATTCTTTCTTATCAGAGGATGAGAGAGCCTCTTGAACAGTCTTAGACTCGGCATCATTTTTCTGAGCAATCATAAATGCTTCCCTTCAATCTTAAAACGATGACAAAGAATACTTTTACAATTACTTTTACGCAACTGAATTTCTCTTCAATTCAATTCGCCAAACGATGCAACACTCCCACTAGGTCTTGCATGTTGAGGTAAATCTTCATTTCCCTCTACAACATTAATGGGTGTGTTATTAAAATCTTCCATCTCATATAATTGGAAATCCTTATCAATTTCACCTTTACTAGGAAAATTGTTCTCCAAGAACGAGACATCTCGTGACTCCATTTCGGCCACACTCCCATCAGCTTGTTCACCTATGAACACATACCCTTTGGAGTATTCAAAATATCTTATAAAGATACATTTCTTCCCTCTAGGGCTTAATTTGCCATATTTATAGGAAGATTCATGAACATAAACTGCACATAGAATACTTAAGTCTGGTATTTTACCAGTCCATAATTCATAAGGGGTGGAAGTGACCGATTTTGAGGGCACTCGGTTAAGTACACAGGCAACAGTCAACAATGCATCTCCCCAATAGGAGATAGGTAAATTTGCTTGCACCATCATAGACCTAACCATTTCCAATAGGGTTCATTCCTTCTCTCAGCTACCCCATTTTGTTGTGGGGTACTAGGAATAGTCAATTGTCATACAATTCTCTTTTCATCACAAAGAGTCTTGTATTGCTCTGATAGATACTTACGTCTGTGATCGGTTCTCAATGCCAACTGATTCTTTACCATTATTATATATCGTCCAAAGTAGTATAATTCTTCTAACTTATGGGAGATCAGAAAGACATAACCGAAACGCGTGAAGTCATCTATGAAAGTAATGAAATATGAGGCTCCATGTCTCGCCCTCACATTCAAAGGACCACAAATGTCAGAATGTATGAGTTGTAATGGAAATTCAGCTCTAGTTCCTTTACTGAATGGTTTTCTAGTTGCTTTTCCCGCTAGACAATGTTCACATACGGGTAGATCAACATTAGTGAGTGACCTTAAAAGGCCTTCTCTAGCTAATCTTTGCATTCTTTGCAACCCAATGTGACCTAATCTAGCATGCCAAGTATTTGCATCAATCTCAACATTACTAGAAGATACATGACTTGAACCATAATAAACTGTTTCATACAAAATGTCAACACAATCACCATGAAAATTTAATATATAACCTAGGCTAAGAAGAACAACTACAGAGACCAAGTTTCGTCGAATATCCAGAGCCTAGAGGACATCATGTAGGAATAGGCTTCGACCACCACGTAAAATTAATTTACATGTGCCGATACTCTTCACTTCAACTCTTGAGTTATTCCCAACATATATCCATCTTCTTCCAAGATGTATTCGACAATACTCCACAAATGCTTCTTGGTCTCTAGCTACGTGCTCTGTTGCTCATGAGTCTATATTCCATATTGGATGAGATTTAGCAAGCATTATAGTACTAGAAACAAAAACATTACTTAAAGTAATGGAGTAATAGGGTACCTCTTTCGGCTCAGTGCATTCATGAGCAAAGTGACCCATCTTGCCACAATTGTAGCACTTCATCTTGGCATTGTCCTTCTTCCCACCATGCTTCTTGCGTTGGAAGGTCTTAGCCCTTTTAGGTGCCTAATCAGTCTTCTTCTTTTTGTTGTTGAATTGAGAATTCCTTTTGTGCTTGAAGCCCGAAGCTTTGCACGAACTCGATTAGCAACATAAGCACGAGTAGAGGATCTCGCAACCTCTAGGCGCTCATCCTCTAATTCCAAATGACGCGCTATATCACCAAAAATGACGATTTTTCATTATGCATCATATTGATCTTCATATACTCCCAATTGTCAGGATGAGACCTTATAACAGCATGAACCTGCTATTCATCAGTAAGGGAGTGACCTGCCGACTTTAGCTCACGAATCATATTTGACATCTCTCGAAGATACTGCCTCATCATTTTATTTGGGCACTTTCGGTATGTGTCAAACTTGATGGTAAGTCTCTTGAGCTTAGTGGCAGATGTACTCCCAAACTTATCTTTCAATGCAACCCACATTGTCTGAACTTTATCATAACTTTCAAACTCACACATGAGATCATCTTGCATACAGCTCAGCAATGTGATGTGAGCAATGCTATTCTTCTTTTTCCAAGCTTGATAAGCTTCTAGATCTCTCCTGTGTTGAGCTGAACTTCCATGCTCAGGTTCATCTATGGTGTGGTTGAGGGTTTCCAAAACCTTTTGCTCCTCAAGGATGTACAAAACCTTTCGGTGCCAAATATCATAATTGTCACCATTAAGCTTTTCACCTTTATTGAGGTTAGCTACAATGGTCTTGGATGTTGATGCCATAATTAATTGCTATAACACATTGACATAATAGACGCAAAATCAATACTAGCACATTTTTCAGAGTAACACACATATTTAATTTGCAGCAAAAACAAACTAAATTAATGATAATTCAACAAAAGACATAGAAACAAAAGTTCACTATTTTCCCAATCAACTTCTATGTACGATTGTTCTATTATCATTAATTAATTTAATTTGCGCAAATTTTAAGTTCCAAGTGAGAATTCTTTCGAATTCCACCAACCTACGAACTCCCACTAGGAAAAATAATTACATGACCTCATGTAATTTATACATTTTTGCCTTAACACAAAAGCATAGCACGATATAAAGCAACATACAAAAAACAATCATGCTGCAACTACAATCAAATCCGCAATTCAAGATCTAATGGAAAAACAAGGATTTCCTACCATTGTTCGAATTTTCATGGAATTAGTAAATTGCAAGTATATTAAACTAAATACATGCTACCATCGAACCAAGCCCTACACAGTATATATGACATCACTTCCATATAGGCTAGCTACTGTATTTCCTAAAGTATAAGAAAATACAAGCTAAAAATGAATAAACTATGCATTAAACCCCAAAAAATATGCGTACTTAGGGTTCTCTACACATTTTCATACCTTTAAAAAATTCAAAAATAAAAAATAATTATACCACAGTATAGAGCACATCCATATGAACCCAATGCCTCCGACCACGCTTCAATTGGACCTCCCATGCGCCCACACGTGCCGCCTGAGTGTGCAGTGTGTGTGGCGCACGCGCCAGCAAGCCCAAAGGCTCCTGGCCGGTCCGGTCGGGTCAACGGGCCGCTGGTCAGGTCGGGTCAACGGGTCGGGTCAGTTCGCCGGCCGGTGACTGGCCAGCCAACTGCCGTCGGTGATGATGTCATCGATGACGTCATCCTAGCAGTTACTGACTGTTGGATGATGTCATCCGTGACGTCAGCACGCGTTGTGTCGCTTCGTGACGTCAGCACGTGTTGCATCGCTTCGTGCGACCTGCACGCGTCGGTTCGAAGACGGGCGTGTGTTGCGCACGCACTGGCGTCCCCAGCGTGTCAGGTACGTGAGGCCCACGCGCAGCGGCTTCTAGCCGCGTGGGTGGGCGCGTCCGACCTCCTCCGGTCGTGCTTGAACCACCGTCAGACTCCTCTCGACGAATACTTTCACCCTATATATTCAAAAGTTGATTTTGACCAAAAAAATATTTCGAAAATTGGCCAAAACCGTACGGATGCATGTGACCCCGAACCCGTTCTTTGCTTTGGTTCAATTTTTCGACGATTCATATATCAATTTCAATTAATAAACATCCAACCAGTGTAGATATCATACTCTTGATCTCGATATCAAATGGTAAACTGGAAAATTTGATGAAAAACAAGGCAGAAACCATGACTAGGCTCTGATACCAATGTTGGAATTCAAGTTGGCGGAAGACGACTTATCTTTATCCGATGCACAAGCAACAATTAACCCCGGAACGAACGTTGAATTGCGGATGGATCACAAACAAAATTACTTCACTCTAGTCTGAATGCAATCACAAGGAAAGCACCTGATTTCCACGGCGTAAATGCAAACCGTTCTTGTAATGGATGAAATTGAAATGCTTTGTTCTTCACTTGATGAAAGGGAGAGAAATTTGGTGCGTATGTTCTGCCAACAACAACAATCAATGGTTGTCTTCAAATGGCATTTATCCATCTCCCTTCATGCCCTTTCAAAGAGGTGCCTTTCCATCGTAGCTTATCAAGACCAAACGGTGCGTTCCAATTGCATCCCATCATAGGCCAAACAACGCGTTCCAATCGCACCCCATCATGGACATACTAGCTAAAGTATAACAATAATTTCTTTCAGCCAACTCTCTTTCTCTCAATACCATGTTTTTTCTCTCTTGGATTGGTGCAAGAATTGCCTATAATAATTATCTTTCTCTTAGTTAGTGGAAGACATCAAACAAAGAAGCATATGGTGCCACATGGAGACGTCAATGTTCATGGGTCTTACCGGCCAAATGACTAAGCGACGCATAAACACCTTAATTATCAGACGTTCTAGAAATGAAAGTATCATGATAAGTCTAATTCTCGAAGGTCAATTTATAAAAATCGATTTTCATTACTCCTTTAAAGATTCTGGATATTTCTCAAGAGCCCAGTTTTCGGGCGGAAGACGGTTCCTTAATGGTGAGGGTTTCTGTTAGACCTTAATCATTATTTACTCGCAGCCCATGCTTTTGTCCATCTCAAGATGGGGAAACTTCCTCTCACCAATCTTTTGAGTGGTGCGTAAATATAAACATTGACATTACACAAATTTATATTTACTCAAGTTAGTATGTGGGGGGATGTCCCTATCATCGTAATAGACCAATCATATATATAGTTGGAGGGAATTTCCTCCAATTAGGAATGGATGAAAATAGAGAAATGATTGTGTGACAGTCTTTAATTTACTATGGAAATTACAGTCTATTTTGGATTCCAAAAAATCAAATAATAAATGATTTTGAATTGTTGTTAGGTCCATTTTTTCAAGAATTTATAATTCGCAACAAACTGTTAATCTCGCAATATGCAACCAAAGCCTAAGAAAATATAGCCATTAACTCGCCATGCGGAGTTAGAAGTACCCTTTTCCCCCTCAATATACATAAATACATTGGTGGTATTAGATTAAGATTGCTTGTGAAAAGTAAACTTTCTCCTTATCGGCAAACAACATAAAAGTCCATTTCTTTAAAGATTGAAGTAATTTCTGCAATCAAAGGCTCTTAGCCAAAAGTCGAAGAGCAATGTTAGACATACTAACACAAATAAAACGCCACTGCATTAGAAAAACGCAATCTCCATTAATTTAGTTGCTCAGTCTAATGTTGACGGGAAACTTGTTAATGAAATTCTCCAATGTTTATCCTATAGCTAGTAAGCTAGAAACTATAATTTAGGAGCATCATGCTATAAGATTTCCTCAACCATCAACAATGATCGAATGAAGAACCAACCATTAGCACATTGGTTACTGGTCAAAGAAATTCATTAAAGTTGCGAGACTTCTTTTGACGAGGGAACAACAAGTGAAGAGCAAGAGTCGAAATTGGGCTGTAACCCTAGAAAATTCTTCAATGTTTATTATGCTAGAAGCTATAATTTAGGAGGACATTGCTATAAGATTTCCTCAACCATCAACAAGGATCAAATGAAGAACCAACCACTAGCACATTGGCTACTGGTCAGAGAAATTCATTAAAGTTGCGAGCCTACTTTTGACGAGGGAACAACAAGCAAAGAGCAAGAGTCCAGATTGAACTAACCCTAGAGATTTCGAAGGCAAGTTGCGTGGGGTTCTCCAAATCAAGAAGGGTAAAAGGGAACGATCAAAAGGGTTTTGGTGAGTGGATAAGGAATGGGATTAGACGTGCCAATGATGTGAGACGCAGTTGCCCTTATCTGAAAGCAGCCTCTTTTTTTACTTCGTCTTTTGTAGTGACACAAGAGTCAAATCGTGAGCAGGCACAAGATCACTCATAGGACCCACCGTTTTCACTTTATATGGTCAGCATCTCGCTTTAAGCTATTACCCACATGCATATATCAACACACATCTTTTTTTTTTTTTTTTTTTTTTCCTATTGGTCAAATATGTCGACAAGCTTTTACTTCCCCTATAAATCATCTATAACATCACATCAGAAAAGAAAAGAAAAAAGCAATTAATCTAAACGTATCCGTAGCACGGCATTCATGCATGCATGTACGGTTGTATGTATTTATGAATGTGTGTAACGTTATATGAAAATGTAACATGGATCATTGACGAGTTTTATCCGAAGGGATTACAGTTTGCGAGCTTTGTTAGGAAAAAAGGGGGACACTTTTAATCTTTTCTGGGATTTTGACCCAAAAAAAGATCTAATTTGGGATAAGTGCATTGAAATTTTTTGAACTCATCATTAAAGTTCAATTGAGTTATAAAATTTTTAAAACATATAATGAAATTCTAAAACTTGTCATGAAATGCATTTCGATATTAAAAATTTTAAAAAGTGCAATTAAGTCCTAAAAATGTCAAATTGGTCTAATAAATCCTTTATTTAATTGCATTTCTTTTTAGAGTTTTAAGACTTAATTATACTTTTTGAAAGTTTTATGACCCAATTGTATTTTCATGATAAGGTTTAGAATTTTCAGTACACTTATCCCATATTATTTATTTGTTTTGGGGACTTCTTGGCATCCATCTAGGTGGCTTTTATTAATTTTTGAATTTTGATATCTTAAGGAATTTAAAGAAAATCTAAAGGCTTACTTTTTTCAAAGCACAAACAAGTTCAATGTTCCTATTGCGTGATAAAATGCAATATTATTGAATTGCAAAAGTTAGCCCCCCCTCCTCCCCCCCACATGGTTATTTACGATTTTGCTGGGTTTGCAGTATTAAGAGTTGAAAAAATGTAAGGCGTTTGTGAAAAAGAAGGATAAATCAAAGTAATTGAACGGCAACAAAAGTTAATAATCTAAAAAGACCAAGTAAATATTGATAAATAACTCAAGTGAAAGTTGATGAACAAATCTAGTTGGTAATTTAATCGGAAAAAAGTTAGCAAATGATGTAAATAAATATTGGTAACCTAAATGTAATGGTAAATTAGACGTTGGTAAGAATAACAAATAAAAATTGATTAACAAAAAAAGACATATTTGTACTTTGCAAACTATTATACAATTTGGTAATCTTATAGAAAAAAATATATCGGTGAGTTATCAAAAGATTATTAAGAAATCAAGTCACCGATGATTCTTTTTACTTAAAGGCTTTTTACTCTTACAAACTCTGACAGAAATCTACCGATATAAAATCACTATCTATACCAAGAGAAGTATTCCTTCCCTGAATGTGAAATCATAGCCTTTTGGTTTCAGAATCTGGGCAGTCTTTAGTCAGGTTGATTGGCATAACTTCTGTCTGTTCCAAATTCCCATGAAGATGTCGTCCAATGGAACAAAAAACCGCGTTCAGACTGGCCAAGGAAAACACAGGCACCTTTCCGTCGTAAGTAGAAGACGAGGCCAACTGCGACGGGCATTGACAACGAAAACGATTAAGACGACGTCGAGACTTGCGAAACCCGAGTGCATCCAATGAGACAGGTCAAATGATGTCAAAAATTGTATTCAAATGACAAACGTACTGCACATTAGCCAATTTAGTCCTAAATTTTTTTAATAGTACCGATTCAGTCCAAAATCTTTTGACGATATGTTAATTTTCTTTTAATATTCTTATTTCCCCCTTTTCTCCTTTTCTCCTTTTTTCCTTTTCCTTTTCCTTTTTCTTTTTATTTTCCTTTTTTCCATTTTCCATCTGCCAGCCCTAAACAATGACTGCCCTTGTTGACCTCAAGCAAGGATGACCCACACCCACCCGAGCAAGGGAGACCCTTTTAGGGGTAGGCGAGAGTGGCACTCAACAAATTCGACAAGGGTGGTAGGGCAACCCTCGCTAGGGGCATGTGGGGGTGGCCTCCCCTAAGGTCGGTGCTGTTGGTTGTCAACGGGGCTTCGCAATGGCTGGCAGAGGTAAAAAAGAAAAAAGAAAAAGAAAAGGAAGAGCAAAGAAAAGAAAAGAAAAGGAAAAAATAAAAAAATCAGAAAAATTAAAAATATTATTCATGCCAGTGCTAACTGTTTCATGGAGGATGACCAACGCTAACTAGATTGTACATCAGCGATGTTTGGTCAAAATTATTCGAAAGGACTAATGATGCAAGCCAAGGGTAGGTTTTCTCAAACATTAGGATTGGGAGAGTGACTCACACACGGGAAACTAGACAAACAGAAATTTCAGTACTGTGCAAGCTCAGGAAACAGTTGTATCTTTGTCGATACAGATCGGATCGACCTGATTCCAAAACCAAATGAACAAAGACTTATGGATCTACAATTTCTCTGTTTTGGGTTTTCTGAAATAAGCACCGTAGGATGGTCGAATTTGGGTTAGAAGTGGGTAAAAATAACAAACAGAACAGGAAAAGATAGAAATTTCGTTGGTTGCTCTTCTAGGCCTCCAAGGAAGTTGAGAGGGCACCGATTCTTCTAGATCGATGACTGCAACTCTTCAAGGATGCAGGTTTTGAAAAGCTCTGACTCTTCAAGGACGGGGCGAAAACTCTTCTAGGTTTTCAAGGGTATGAACTCTGTAAGGTTCACAATACTTGCTTGAAAGAAAAGTTTTCATTTATCAAAAGTCGTCTGCCTTGTACAAGGAATTGGATGGCTTATCTTGTCAAAGAAATAAATACAGAGCATTGAAATTAGGAAAATAGTAAAGAGCATAGAAACTAGAAACTAGTAAAAGTGTCTTCATGGTTCCTAAGGTGTCTTTCAAGCTTCTGGGATGGACTCAAGATATCGATATAGCTTCTTGGTTGAATCGACAACTTCATTGAACTTCATTGACAATCGATAACTTCATCAATAAGAGGTTTTGTCGAGCTTGAATGCGGGCCGATCTTCTTGGTCGAGAGAGCTGGTCTTCAATGTGGGTTGCATCAACTAAATTGACGAATTGTCAAAAGTTTGAAACTAATTGGCACAATTGAAAGGTTTTGGATTTACTAACTTCAAAAATTTTAGGACTAAATTGGTACAATTGACGTGTTTAGAATCAAATTAGCTGCCGTACAATAAATTTAGGATTTTTTGGATGAATTTTCCTGCTTTAGTATTGTATAGGTGCTTCCAACTTGTCACTTCAATTAGTATAGCTGATACAAACCTCTTGAGGAAACGAAAGCAAGAAAGTACTCTCGATTGGTCGAGAGAAGCATTTGGAGTTAAGCAAAAGCTTAATAATTTATATTCTCAATTTATTCCATTGCTTAGTCACCACAAACTTAGTGGTTATCTCCCGACTGCCATTCACGTGGACTGACCAGTAAAAGAGATAAAGAGACAGGCCTAAAGTTCGAAAAGTTCCTCTCAGAAGAAAAGCAACAACCGTCATCAACCCCTTTTGGAACAGTCCATCACTATAGATTTTATATACAACATGATCTTGCGTTGCTTTGTATCGATCTACGTGGGGCATGCTTGCTTTTCCTTCCCCTTCGACTGTCTAGATCTCAATAAAATTAGTTTAGAAAGAAAATTCAAGGGGACAATAACAAAAGCAGCATAAGTATGGGTATGAGAAGCAAGGTTTGGCCGAAGAAAAGAAGGCCTTGGGAAGAAAGAGGGAGAATTATTGGGAACATCAATGATCAATTTCATGCAATGTCAACGATTCTTGTCAAATGGCTCAATACCCTTAAAAAAAAAAAAAAAAAAAAAACCACCAACTTACGTTCAATGTCAATATGATACTTATCTTTAGACCACAACTCGATGGGAGCCGAATTTGGTTTTTTCTTTTTTCAGTTATACATGGGCTTGACCTAAAGTTGGTAAGTCCCAAAGTCGGTATTTTTAAAGGGAATTATGCTCTTATATGATAGTCTTATCTACGTAGTTTAAAGAGGAGTACCATGGAAGCTAAGTCTTCGTCTAGAATCCATGTGTTCATGAAGCCTATGTGTATTTCATACATGGGAAATTAATCTTTATGGATATAAGGCTACGTAGCAATTAATGAGTATTTATCTCTGGGATAACTGTCCATTCTAATAACGGTTTACATATACTAACTTCTTAGGCCTTGTCATATAGCTGGTGCGGAGTGGTCAATGCGATAATCTCTTTTCTTTTTCCTCCCTCTATCTTTTTCTCGATCCAAAGATATATCTACATGCTTTTGAAAGATATGAAGGAGGGGTTTCTTTTGAAGAACGTGCATCAGCTTTTGGTAAAAGCGTTTTTGATGCAAAAGTGGGAGCATCAAGATGTGGAAGAATGGGGTGAGAAAGCTTTCGGAAGATGCATGTACGGCGGTGGTGCGCAAGCTGTGAGAGAGTCGACCAAAGTCATGGTTTTGCTTACACCCGTTTATTTGAGAATATCCCACACATGAATATACTCGACTGTTTACGTATGACGAGAAAGCCCGTCTAGATAAATCCCGAACCCATGAGTATACTCAACTGATCTCATGGACAGGTATGACGTATGACAAGCGTTAAAACCTGTGTGGATGACCATCCTTTCTATTCAAAAGATGCGTTCTTAGCTAATTGCTATACTAATGTAGCGGCTTTACGACATAACATGTTGCTGCAACCCTGGAGCCCTCTCTCTCGATCTGCGATTGCTTGAATCCCTACGCTCGTTGCATAAGGGAATTGGTAAATCAATCTCCAATTTGTAGAATGAAATGACACAATCTCTTTCTGTAGGTTGACAATGATACCTGTTAAGACAAGGAATGTGTTGGAATATCTTATTCGCAAGAATCATAACTTCTTCCCAAAAAGTTAGATTTGCTTTTGCCCATAGACCTTATATAATATTCTTTACCTTGCATCTATATGTTCCTAATTCTTATATACTTACTCCAGTAAACCTACTTTTTATGAATGTTAACGAATCTTATACCATAAAATTAATTTCATGAATATGAAATTTTGATAAACATCGTACTATATTGAGACCTAACGCCATGCTCTAGACAACGTGCAATTCCTATGATTTCACCAATCTGGGTGCTGATTATATGTGTTTACTCTTTGCCTTGAGAACAGCGACAGAAGTTGCTTTGGTTTCTCCCTTTTAAAACCGATGATCAGGTATTTATGTCTTTATCTATTTTTCAAACATCACGGGTGTCTAAACCTCTTTGAGCACCAATCAAATCCTTACCAAGTATCGCAATTTGCACTTCCTATACAAACCAGATAATTACTAAAAAGACACATTTATGCTCTAAATAGAGGCATCGAGAGATTGATTACCAATTAAATTAACCAAAAAGAAATATGATATTCTAGGTTATTTATTTATTTTATATAATTATCTCTTTTGACTGAAATTAGTAACTTCATCTTCACGAAATTGACTTCGCTAACAATTTTGATAAGGGTTATTTTTTTTAAGTATACAGTCTCTGCAAAATTTATTTATATAGAATCCACCTCTGACACCATCGATTTAGATAATTAATTAGTTTTTTAAACAACGATGAAAGTGGGTTCTACTAAAAAAAGGGGGTTACCATATAAAAATGGTTATGAATATTTGTCATATTGCTTTTTTTCTTTCTAGCAAACTCCCATTCACAACTAAAATCACTATATTAGCAGGAAAGTTAGGCAAGAAAAAAGAAAAAAAGAAAAGATAAAGCAGAAGAGATGTTCTAGTTTTATAATGATTTAAGTTCATGAAACAAGAACTGCATAGCCCAGCTTAGAACCATAGTTCTTGGGCCACCAAGATGGACTTCAATTGAATCACAGGCTAGGTCCGCAATCGGCTAACTTTTGCTCCAAAGCAATTTACTTAATATTGGCTTAACTGCCGAGACCTAAATCATTGAGGACGTGTTTAGATTGATTTTTACATTACCTTTTTTTTTTTTTGTTTAATCAAACTATTACTGAACACGGACTTTGATTTTTGATGACTGTGCCATTTGAGTTTCATTTCCCGATAATTGACCTAATTAAATCCCTGTCGCAAAGTAATTTACTTTTCGCTGGAATATGTTTTTAAATTTTTATTCAAGTTTTAAAAAATAGCAATGTGTAGCTATTCATTCGCTCTCGTTTCGTCCGGATGACACATTTTATATCTGCTTTCCAAACAGATTAGTGTGGTTCGGAGTTGTGCTCAAGAGGAAACCTTTGTTGCCACACAAAAGATTTCGTTTCAGAAAGGAAATCACAATTCCATTCCTTTGTTAATATATATATATATATATATATATATATATTTTTTTGGTGGCAGGAGGAACCAGCTTGCACCGACAGTGCGCCGTAAACCCCTTGGTGACGCTAACAGGGAAACCACCACCCCGACGCCACGCTTAAATCACCTAATGATCCGCCAGCCTCCCTGCAACTTGCGTTGCAGGGGCTTCGAACTCTCGACCTCCCCAAGGAGGACATTGTAGAGCCTACCCAGCGGAGCCACCTGAGCCAGTGGTTCCTTTGTTAATCTTTTGTACCAAACGCAACCTAAAAATAGTTGTTGTAAAAAAGTGACAAGTTACATGCCTAGATCTTCACATTCCTACTCATTCAAAACATGAGAATTGTCAAATAAGTTATAAACCTATTGTACTAACGTCAATTCAATATAAATTTTTCAAATTTGTTAATTGAGTTTTAAATTTTTACACGAAATTTCAATATAATCTTTCTGACAATTTTTTCTAACATAGTGGTGTGCCACGTAAGACAAGCAATAATGATTGGATTGTCACGTTAGCGAAATCTAATGAAAATTTGAATGGAAGAATTACCTTGGAATTTCACTCAAAGGTTTATAATTGAATAAACAAAATTGAAAAGTTTAGGACTAAATTAACTTTCATGTAATATATTTAGGACTAATTAGATATTTTTTTACATGAAGCTTAGCGGACTGTTTAATTCAATACGAGTGAGAGAAAAACAGGTTGAATAGAGAATATAAAGAAGGAAAATCTTTAAACTTTTTTTTTTTTTGGAAACTACAAGGAGAAAAAAGAAAAGAAAAACAAAACCTCTGACTTCAATATATACCACGAATGTGAAATTGATTGTGCAAAGAGAATCACACTATTCTACATAATAACACATAATTCTGACGAGCCAGTTTATCTACACTTATGCAAAATGCGGTTTTTACTTTTCCACCAAAATTTGAAGTATTACCCAAATTTCTAGAAACTACTAAATGTCAACATTAATATATATGCAAACATATCAAACATACACACACACACACACACACACACACACACATATATATATATATATATATATATATATGACAAAATTTGAGGTATTTCAGGATAAATTAAGTCAAATTGCACGCGTCAAAAGGTTCATATCAAGCAAAACGTGAGAGCTTAAAGTCATTCTAGACATGCCCATTTGACTATCTGAATTTTTCGCGGACTATCACTTATTAAGTGCACGTATGAGATGTGAACATTAAGGGAAATCTTCTATAGAATGTCGTCGGTGGTAAATTGATATATCCAGTTGGCTGGTTTTAAAGTTTTTAATTAAATTGGGAACAAGAAGCTAGGTGTCATAATATGCTCTAAAGGTCCCTTTTCAATTGTGAGCAATTTTCTTTGAGTTACCACATGCATAAGTCGAAGGTCTGAATTTAACCTTTCATAAGGCATGCAGGATGATTTATATGCATTTGGATAGTCAGGTCTCTACAACCTGTGTCCTTGGATGGAAAAGTACATAGAATGCAAGTTGAGCTTGACTTTTTTTTTTTTTTTTTTTTTTTTTTTTTTTTTTTTGGTAAGGTAAGTAATATATTGACTTAAAACCACAAACTAAACAGAAAGAAAGGGGGGTCGGCACCAAAAACTTACACTCATAAGGACAGAAATGTCAAAATGAGTGGAAGGGTGCCGAGAAAAGGAAACAAAGAACATCCAAAGAAAGGCTACCAAACAGCGAACCAGCTATAGCCAACAGCCAAAATGCGGCAGCAAACAAAAGGGAACAAAACGGGGAGGCAATGCAGCCAACACAGCACCAGCCCTTGCAACAGCACCAGCAACAGACTAGCGATAGACCCAAGAACCTTAGCCGAAGAGGAGGGTCCATATGCAAACAACTCGGCTGAAAAGATAGAAGGACTAAAATTCCAGCATTGTTGCATCCTCCTATTGATGGGGTGTCTGGGACTTGACGGTAAGTCATGGCTTTGTCCTTGACGACCCTGTCCTGGTGCTTTTTGAGAGTCAACAAAGAAGGTTTACCATCATGGAAGAGGATGTTATTCATTTCCTTCTAGATAATGTTGCATAAAACTCCAAAAGCGAACCGAGCAAGAGATTTGTAGAAGGTATCCCCCGAAAGGTAATTGATGGCCCATTGAAGGTTTTATGACCATGAGTTGTTGCGCCAAGCTAAGTTGCATCTTGTAGTCCATAAGATAGCAAGATCCCCCGTGGTGCGACACCTAAAGAATAGGTGATCAATAGAATCAGGCCAAGAATTACAAAAGACACATCTAGCATTCGAAATTCTGCCATAGGTTATAAGCAAGATCTGAGTAGGCAGTCTATTTCTAGTAATTAGCCACAGATAGAATTGGAATCGAGGGATCAACGAGTGGTTCCAGATAAAGGGAGCCCAAGGCACAGATTGGCCTCTTAGCCGGATACTACCCAATGAAAAGGCGGCTATAAAAACTTCCGATGGATGACCAAGCCACTGAAAGCAGTCAGCATCTTGGCTTAGCATGGGAAGAGGCTCATGCCAAGAAGCTAAAAAATTATGGATAGTAGATGCCGAGGCGGGGATAGAAAAGAATTCAGCAATTGTGGCATGCTTAGAAATGCCCGAGCGGTAAATATCCATATCAGAGAAGAAGAACCTTAGCGGGCCTCTGAGGTGACAATTGTCAAACTAGAATGATACAGAGCTACCATTTCCCACTCGCCACCTAAACAAATGGCAAAAGTCCTGCCAAAGATCTAGTTTCTTTTTCCAAGACCAAGAACAAAAGCTCGGTTTACCCACTATCCAAAAGTTCTTTTCCTTTAAGAAGTTCGAGTGGATCCATTTACATCATAAAGACTTGTTATCCGTGAATAAGATCCAAATGTGTTTGAGCATTGCCACTTTGTTGCACTCTTGCAATCTACGAATACCCAATCCACTTTCATCCTTGGGGAGGCACACATTGATACGAGCAACTTTCGCACCTCCTGATCCAAGCTCCGAACCTTTCCAAAGGAATTGTCTAAGGACTTGTTCTATAGAATCAAGAATAGACCTAGGCAGAATAAAAACATTCACCCAGTAAACCTGGATCGAGTGCAAAACTAACCTAATCAGCTGGAGGCGACTTGCAAAAGAGAGGAACCGTTGGGTCCACGATTGAACCCTCGGCGTGATTGCATTAATCAATGTTGTACAGTTAGCCTTACATAGTCTTGATGCAATAATAGGCACTCCCAAATATTGAAAGGGTAAAGAACCTTCCTAGAAACCAAAGAAGTTCTTGATGTTGGTCCGAGAATCAATTGAGATGCCTAAGAAGAAAATCTTGCTCTTGTGTGGGTTCAGGACTAGGCCACTCCATTGAGAGAACCGAGTAATGCCATCCTTAAGCAGGGACAAGGAGGACATATTTGCCTCAAAGAAGAGTAGAATATCATCCGCAAAAAATAGGTGGGATAACCGAGGGGGCTTGCACTGCCAAAAGAATTTAAACTTAGGCCGCCGGGTTTGGAGGTTAAGGATCCCAGTGAATACCTCCATCACTGTCGTGAAAAGGTAGGGAGACATGGGATCGCCCTATCGGAGACCCCTAACACTTGAGAAGAAACCATGAAGTTCACCATTTAGTGCAACTAAAAATTTAGGCATTCGAACGCACACCATCATGAGTTTAACCAAATGCTCAAGAAATTCAAAGGCTTGTAAAGAAAGTTCTAGGAAGTCCCAATTAAACGTATCATACACCTTGCGAAAATCAACCCTGATAACACATTTGGGTAGATAGGGTTGAAGATGAAAGCCAGCAAAAAGCTCCTGAGTTAACAATATATTGTCACTTATGCGCCTACCCTTGATAAAGGTATTTTGTGAAGAGCTAATAATAGAAGGCAGAACCTCAGCCAACCTATTAGCCAAAATCTTCATAATACATTTATAGACTGTATTGCAGCAAGCAATTGGCCTATAGTCTTTTATGGTTGAAGCGTTAGGGTGTTTGGGTATAAGGACTAGGATAATGTTGTTTATCTCCCTGAGGATTTTACCTGTACTAAAAAAGTCCTTGATCGCCAGGATCATCGAGGAGCCTACAACTTCCCAACTTTGTTTGAAAAATTTAGCACCAAACCCGTCCGGGCCAGGGGCCTTACCAGCCGCGAGTGAGAACATTGGGTCATGAATTTCCTCATCCGTAGTAGGCCTGCCCATTGATCTTGCTTGATCCTCATTAAGAGCATGTTCCATTGCCTCTTTAATGTCATTGACCGACGGTAAAGAGTCCAAGGAAGAAGGCGCCAAAAGATCTTCAAAGTAAGAAACAAATTTCTATCTCACAATAAGCGGGGCTGAAATCAGGGTCCCTTCGTCGTCTAATACCGATAATATTATGTTTTGTAGGTGCTGCTTGTCAACGGAATGGTGGAAGAACTTAGTATTAAGGTCTCCCTCCTTGAGTCATTGAACTCTGGATTTCTGCTTATAGAACGATTCCTCCTAAAGGCGAAGTTTCGAGAAGGCCCGAACTAGGTCTCGCTCTTTATCAGCCAACGCCTGGTTGAAAGGGTCCATAAGAAGAGCATCCTGAATGGAAGCTAGAGCACTCCTAGCTTCTGTTGTCCTGGATGAGATATCAGAAAAAGAGTCCTTATTGAGAAGTTTAAGCC
Source organism: Eucalyptus cloeziana (assembly GCA_014182715.1). Lineage (NCBI taxonomy): Eukaryota > Viridiplantae > Streptophyta > Magnoliopsida > Myrtales > Myrtaceae > Eucalyptus > Eucalyptus cloeziana. The sequence continues at coordinate 5,417,259 of CM024637.1, read as the reverse complement.
TTGTTTTCAACAATTTGAGTTTGCTGCATAAGATAAACATAGGTGATCCTAGAACCTAGGAGTCCCAAACTTGTCGGACTATCGACTTAAAGGATGGGTGAGTCATCCAGGAGTTGAAAAATTTAAACGGCTTCCATGTGACTGGGGTAGGAAAGATTTTAATGACTGATGGTTTTATTTATTTACGTTGATGGGCCTTAGAGGGCATGTTGGGTCTAAAAGCCTAGCCTACAAGATGAGGACCCATGGAGGAACAGTTGCGATGTGAAAGGTTGCATTGTTTAGATACAAGGGGATATGACTTTTGGGGGAACGTATTACTTCGAAGAGTTATGTCTCTTGGAGGAGACGCATTTAAGAGAGAAAAGAAAAGAGAGGAACGTACGTTCTTTTTTCTCCCTCTCTCTCCCTTAAAAAAAAACCTAAGAGAATAGTATCCAAAAAGTGACGGATCTTTCTCCCCTTCAAGGCGATAGTACATCATCGAATAGAACGGGATCAGTTTTTCTTCTTCAAATCAACGTTGGTGTTTAGTCTGTGAACAAAAGTTACGCTCGATTTCATGGTGTGCCTTTGATCGGATGCTTGTTTGTTCTTGGGCTCGTCTTTCGCATTTGTTTTAGGGATTCGATTTAGTGTCGAATCCGTTTTAGGGAATAAGTAATTCCCAACATTGGTATCAGAGCCTTAGTTCATGTTTCCCGACCCCTTTTTTATGTTATTGAATTATTTTTATGGTTGAAATTCGAGAAAAGTCGTTGCCGATCAATCGGGAACGGAAAAACCCAACACCTGCGCACTGTTTGCCCTGTTTTGTGATTTTATGCAAGTCAAAATTCGTCGATATGAGAAAAACGAGTTGCAGATCGCCGCTGGAGGTCGTCAAACGCGCCGCCACGCGTGGCCGGAACGAACGGGGGTCATCAGCTTGTGCAATGCACGCGCCGATTCGGTTCCTTGCAGGCGCGCGCGTCGAACGCGCCATTTCAGCCCAGGCGCATGCGATGCACGCGCGTGCGACTAGCGCGTCGAATCGGCGCCATTTCGACACAGGCGCGCTAGCTGACGTCATCGTGAGGTCAGCTACACATGCGCGTGGCACGTGCCGGTCGGTTCGTCCGACCGGCCCGACCGGTTTGACCCGACTCGTCCGGTCCGACCTGATCGCCCATTGGCTCCGACCCAGCTGACCGTTGACCACGACCATTGACACGACCCTTGACTATTGACTTGACCGCGACCGTTGATCGTTGACTTGACCGTTGACCGTAAAAAAAAAAAAGAAAAGAAAAGGAATTTGTTTCTTTTTTTTTCCAATTAAGTCTATGTGGATTATATGTAATCCCTAATTTGTTCTACATTTGTTGCAGGAACAATGCCTCCCCTTCAGTTGCGCACGCCTATTCGCGTAATTACCGATGAACAAAATGAAAGGCTTTCTAGGTTGATAATTGAGCTGACTAATTATTAATGGGAGAGTGGTGACTTAATTGATCATGTTCTTGAAGTCAACAGGAAAATACAAAAGGTCATATGGAATGGTCATCCTATATCACAATCTGAGATGGTGCGATTTTTCATGAATACTCTTCCACCAGAATGGCAAGGAGTGTTGAATCGCTCATGGAGAGTCAACAGAGATACTTCGTATAAGAGACTTGTGATGGCTTTTATAGATGAATATTACTGGATTGTTACAAAAGAAAAGATCAAGAAATTGAAGAAAAAAGGATCTTTCCTAGTTCATAAATTGACTTGGTGTTAGATGTTTTGACTGGTCTTTATTTAGTGTGCTTTGTGGACATCTTATGTAATGTTTTCTACCTAATTATTGTTCATAGAAATTTTTGTAATTTCAAAGAATTTATTTTGCATAAAATGTTATATTAATAATAACTCCAAGTTAAGATTTTGGATGATGATTGGAAACATAGTGACATTTTGATTCTGAAACCTAACTTGATATTATTCATTAATATGATGGTTTTTTGCAAAATTGATGCATAAATGATAGGCATTAATAATTCGTGCATATATGTCTGATATGTTCAGATCAATGGCTTCAGCCACAAAGAGCATAGTCACTGAGCTAAACAAAGGTGAGGAGCTCAATGGCGATAACTATGAAATATGGCACATGAAAATCCAATATGTGCTAGAAGAGCAAGAGGCACTAGAAGCTCTTAACCTGACCATGGTAGAACCTGAAGAAGGAAACATTGCACAGCATAAGAGAGATAAGGATGCTTTTGTTGCATGGAAAAGAAAGAACTCTCTTGCTCGCATTACATTGTTGAGTAGCATGGAAAATGACGTCATGCGAGAGTTCAGGCGTTTTAAGAATGCCAAGGAAATGTGGGAAGCGTTGGTAGCAAAATTTGGTCATACTTCGGTGACCAAACTGAGATAGCTCACTATTAGGTTTGACTCTTATAAGAAGCCTCATGGTCGGACCATGAAGCAACACCTTAGAAAGATGTCAAACATGATCAATGAGCTGAAAGATGTTGGCCATGTCCTGACTAATGAGCAACAAGTGCAAGCAGTGATCCGTTCCTTACCTCAGAGTTGGGAGCATATGAAGGTGCACCTGACCTATAATGAGAATATCAAAACCTTTAAAGATGCTATGTGTCATCTTAAGCTGGAAGAGGACCACCTCTTGGTGGCTAAGTCGGAAACTGAAATTTACCATGCTGGTTCCAGCTCATATGGAGCTTCGAGCTCCAAGCGCAAACGTCCTAAGTGGTTTGATAAAAAGAAAGGCAAGGGAACAGGTCCTTCAGGGAAGAAACCTAAGCTTGACCAACATGAAAGAGGAAAGCGTCCTCGAATGAAGAAGTTTACAAGGGTGAAGTGTTACAATTGTGACAAGAAGGGTCACAATGCTCGCAATTGTCGTGAGCCAAAGAAGGTATACAACCCTTGTACTTTTAAGAACTTTGCTTATGTGTTGAGTTATGTATTCTTAACTGAGTCTAATCCTTTATGGACTATGGATTCAATAGCAACAGACCATGTAGCGAAGGATAGAGAATCCTTCGTGGAATTTCGACGAATACCAACTGGAACTAAATGGATTTATGTAGGAAACAACTCTAGAGCCGAAGTAAAAGGAATTGGCATATGTCAATTGAACATGCGTGGTGGATGCACTTTGTTCCTACATGATGTGTTGTATGCTCCGGAGATTCGTCGGAATTTAGTGTCTGTTTTAGTATTGCTTAAGCTTGGTTTTAATATGAACTTCCATAATAGTGGTATGGATTTGTATTTGGATACAAACTACTATGGTTGTGGTTATTTTCTAGATGGTTTTATTGTATTAAATGTTGACTATAGTAATGCCAATGTTTGTTATTCCATTTTCACGTCTTCTAATTCATATGATAATGATGTGAGTGTGTGGCATGCTAGACTTGGTCATATTGGCGAACAACATATGAATAGATTAGCCAAAGAGGTCTTGTTGGGCAACATTGAAAAAGTTGATTTGCCTATATGTGAGCATTGTCTAATAGGGAAAACGACAAGGAAACCATTTGGAAAAAGGTAAAAGAGCTGAATTTCCTTTGCATTTAATTCATACTAACGTTTGTGGTCCAATGAATGTGAGAGGAAGGCACGGGGCTGTTTATTTCATCACATTTATAGATGATTATACTCGATTCTGATATGTCTATTTGATTTCTCATAAATCTGAAGCATTGAGTTGTTTCAAAAAGTTTATAAACTTGGCAGAAAATCAATTAGACAAGAAAAGAAAAGTATTGAGATCCGATCGAGGTCGAGAATATTTATCTGATGAGTTTAGAAAATTATGTGATGAAAAAAGAATAGAAAGATAGTTGTCTATTTCATATACTCCTCAACAAAATGGTATTGCGGAGAGAAGGAATAGAACCCTACTGGAAATGGTTAGGTCCATGATGGTGCATGCTAATTTACCTATCACCTTCTAGAGTGATGCATTATTAACTGTTGCCTATATACTTAACCGGGTGCATTCCAAATCAGTTACTTCCACTCCATATGAGTTATGGACATGTAGAAAACCGGACTTAAGTTTTCTTAAGCTATGGGGTTGTGTTGCCTATACTCATAAGTCCTCTCACAAGTTTGGGAAATTTGGGCCCGGAGGAAAGAAGAATATTTTCATAAGATACTCCGAACACTCGAAAGGATATGTGTTTATAGGTGAGCAGGAAAGTGTAAGTATAACTGAATTCTAATCACGAGACGTCACATTCTTAGAGAATGAATTTCCTAAGAAGGGCGAAATAGGTGAGGATTACTCCCTATTTGAAACCTTGGATCAAGATAATGAATTTGATGGAGTTCGTCCAAGTGGGAGTAACATGAGAAGTAATGAATTTGATTCAACTCACTCTCAACTACAACCACATGATGAGATAATATCGTCATTATCTAATTCGAATGGAAGTGTGATGGGGAATGATGCACAAAGTGCACAATCTCTCATATGGCGAACAAGTCGCAAAAGTATTCCCCGTCGACATTTTGACATTGAAGGGGAAACTTTTATGGTTGCTCCACAAGATGAAGATGAGCCAAGATATGTTAATGAGGCTTTAAATTGCCATAGTAAGGAAAAATGGATGCATGCAATGGAAGAATAGATGGAGTTAATGAAGTCAAACCAAGTTTGGGAACTGGTTGACCTTCCAAAAGGATGCAAAGCTATTGGGAACAAGTGGATTCTCAAAATAAAGCGTAAAGCTGATGGCTCGATAGAAAGGCATAAGGCTCGCCTTGTGGCAAAGGGGTATAATCAACAGGAAGGAATTGATTATGAAGAAACATTTTCTCTTGTAGTGAGATTTACCTTGATTTACATTATTCTGGCAATAGTGGCTAGTATAGATCTTGAGTTACATCAAATAGATGTAAAAACTGCTTTCCTCAATGGAGAATTAGAGGAAGAAATATATATGGAACAATCTGTTGGTTTCATTATGGAAGACCAAGAAGGAAAGGTATGTCGACTTTTAAGATCGATATATGGCTTTAGGCAGTCATCGAGACAATGGTATATACATTTTCATAATGCCATAATGGCATATGATTTTAGAATGATAGATGAGGATTATTGTGTATATATCAAAAGATCCAAAGATCAATTTGTGATCATATCATTATATGTTAATGATATACTAATTGCTGGAAGCAATATGGAGTTTGTTAATATTGTGAAGAGTTGGTTGTCTTCCAACTTTGAGATGAAAGATATAGGTGATGCTACATACATCTTTGGAGTTAAAATTTCAAGAGATCGTTCGAAGAGATCATTATCTCTTTCGCAAGAAACATACATAAATAAGGTTCTTGAACGATTTCGTATGTAAGATTGTAAACACATTGATACTCCTATTGCAAAAGGTGAAGGATTGAGCCATAGACTGTGTTTAAGGACTCTATAAGAGAAGGAACAAATGAAACATGTTCCTTATGCTGTACTGTTGGGAGAGTGATGTACGCTATGATGTGTACAAGACCTGACGTATGTTTTGTAGTTGGAATGGTGAGTAGATACCAATCCAATCTAGGTCAAGCACATTGGAAGGCCGTTAAAAGAATACTGAGGTATCTGAAGGGAATTGCTGATTACAAGCTGAATTACTAAAGAAAGGATCTGCAACTTAAAGGCTATTCGGATGCTGATTGGAGAGGAGATTTAGATGAAAGGGAATCTACCTCTTGATTTGTTTTCTTACTGAATAATGGCGCCATATCATGGAGTAGTAAGAAATAAACGTGTATAGTCTTGTCCACGATGGAAGCTGAGTTCGTGGCATTATCAGCAGCAATACAAGAAGGAGTTTGGCTTAAGAGATTTTTGGATCATGTAGGTGTTATTAGGTATGCTGCAAATCCATTATTGGTTAACTGTCATAGCCAAGCAGTTATAGCGTACACTAAAGATCCAAAATATCATGGCAAGACCAAACATATAGATACCAAGTATAATTTTGTCAAGGATATGGTTGCACGAAAAGATGTGAACTTATAGTACATATCTACACATAGAATGCTGGTAGATCCTATGACAAAGCCAATACCTAGAGATGTGTTTTGTGGTCATGTAAAATCTCTAGGATTGCGTGAGGCTGATGTACTGAATATTGTAATTTCCCTGAAGTGTTCATATTTAATGAATTTGCGTTTTTTTTTTCATTATTAATGCCTATGAATCTTTGTTTAACATCTATGTATTCTAATGCTCAGTGCATTATATTAAGTTGAGAAAGTATGTCGGACAGATAAAAGATTAGCCCATTCACATGGGTAATCGCCTCTATTTACTGTGTGACAAATAGAGATGAGACGGTTTTTAAGTTTATTATCTAGGTGATAATCGAGAGCTTAAGCTTAAAACATATATGTCACATTAACTGAGTGTTAAGATGAGGACATAATATTTACTATATCCGAAAGTAAAATAACCCACATATTTTACTTTATCTGTCTATGATGCCAGATGTGAGTTCTAATGAATTATGTGTATGAGTATATATGTGAACTCAAGTTAGACATTTGGTATGTCTGAACTATCATCTGTACGGTATTAAAGATGTAGACATACGCTCCATGGAAAAGGAGTTAAATACCGTAATACGTATTTCATACTACGTATGCATGAGATGACCAATAAGAGTGGCAAAAGTTTGATCTCAACTTTTATGTCATGTGAGACTCTTGAGGAAAAGAGTTCATCAATTTTAGTGCCCTCATGACTCTTACTTATTCTCTAGATTTCTATTCAAGGTTTGCTATCTTAGGATGTTGTCAATGATCATGAATTGATTCGATTTAATGAGACATTTCTAGAAAAGCAAGTTGAATTGAAAATGAGAGTTTCAAGGAAAGAGGAAGATTGAAATTGGAGAATCACATTCTAGTTTTGTATTCACCGGTCGACCAATTATGATTGTTTATGGGATAATCATAATTGTGAATACAATATATCATTATTTAAAAGAGATCAAGAGAGATATAAATGTGATCGATCGATCTAGGGTACTGCATATTAAATCTACTTAGAGTGTGATGCCCATTATGAGTTGCTATATATTCCTAATAGATGTATAACAACGAGCTCTCAAAGTATGTTGGTCGCACGAATTATTCACCGGTATGAATGTTGTAGAGAGGTAAAGAAGATCATGTTCGGCCCACCATGTGCGAGTGGGAGATGATGGTTTTATTTATTTACATTGATGGGCCTTAGAGGGCCGGTCCGCCCATGTTGGGCCTAAAAGCCTGGCCTGCAAGATGAGGGCCCATGGAGGAACAATTGCGATGTGAAAGGTTGCATTGTTTAGATATGAAGGGATATGACTTTTGGGGGAACGTATTACTTTGAAGAGTTACGTCTCTTGGAGGAGACGTATTTAAGAGAGAAAAGAAAATAGAGGAACGTACTTTTTCAACGTACGTTCTTTTTTCTCCCTCTCTCTCCCTCCTAAAAAAGTCTAAGAGAATAGTATCCAAAAAGTGACGGATCTTTCTCCCCTTCAAGGCGATAGTACATCATCGGATAGAACAGGATCAGTTTTTCTTCTTCAAATCAACATTGGTGTTTAGTCTGTGGACAAAAGGTACGCTCGATTCCATGGTGTGCCTTTGATCGGTGATTCATGTTTGTTTGTTCTTGGGCTCGTCTTCCGCATTCGTTTTAGGGGTTCGATTTAGTGTCGAATCCCTTTTAGGGAATAAGTAATTCCCAACAATGACCATAGAGAATGGTCAGAAATTCTAGAAGGCAAGAAGGAAGCCTCAGAAAAGGAGAAAACCCTACTCTACTAAGAGTTGCTTAGGACTTTGTCAATCTTCCTTTGTTTTCAGTTATCTCCCGAGGAAGCGGCCCAAGTGAATCTATAGCCAACGTACCTCAAGTCATCTAGTTCTGCCTCATGAATGCAATTTCCAAACTCATTAAAAGAAGGCAACTGGGAAGACGAGCCACCAACATGATCAGACGGATCCTTAATGGCATTGAAATCACCTGCAATCACCCAAGGGTGGTTGACAAGCACGGAGCTATTATGAATGATATCAAGCCAAAGGGAACGTCTGAGAACAAACATGTGTTCAGCATATACCATCGAAAGATGAAAAGATGTATGGTATTCTTTGAAGTTTAAACGTAGCATGGTATTCTTTCTACTACTATGTTAATTTAATACATAAGGGTTTCAAAAACAATAATTGAAATTTTTTCTTTGATAGAGAACACTCATGTCGATGAAATTATTTGAAACCTTTATTGGAAAAAGGTCACACTCTTTTTTTTTTTTTTTTTTAATCTTATCCAATGCTGAATTGATGACCTATGTAATGTATAAAGTAAGTAGAATTCTTTGGATTTTTAGAAAAGAAAAAAAAAGGAACAACTTTGTTGACAATTCCATATTTTTTTGTTTGGTCAGAAGAGTCCTCCGAAGAGTATCAAGGCACTTCGAAGTACCATGGATGACCTGAGAGGTTGAAGATTGAGTATTAAACTCCACCAACGAAGGGTTCCATCCAATCCATATTCTTCCTCTAGGAGAAGACTCATAGTTAGCCTTCCAGCTCTAGCCAGGAGCTATCCTAGACAAAATAACAGGAAACTTTATAGTAGAGGACTTTGTTTCCAGGATGCCAACATAACAAAGGTTATTGGCTCTAATGAGATTCCTAATCTCAGCTTGCTTGATGGGTTCACCAATACCCCTAATATTCCATACAACTATATATACATATATATATATATATATATATGTACAAAAATGGTTAGAGCTACCACTTTTGACCTATTTTCTTCTTCTTTGAGGTAGCTTTGGGCTTTGGCCTAGCAGAGGAGGTGTTGCCAGATCCAACAACCTGCATAGCACTCTGTTGGGAAGGGTCCAACATTTGTGATTGTACTTGAATAAAGGGCATCGTCTCTAAGAGAGTAGGGGGAACAAGTGCTCCATCATCTTCAACTTCAGAGGCAGGTTTGCTTGCCTCTTTGTCAGATTCATCCTTCGAGATTGAGGAAGCCACTGATCGTAGTCTAGGGGCCATCTGAAAAGGGACAGGGATGGATCTCTCTAGGGGAGCATCCGGCAAGGATCTTTCAAGAGACCCACGTCTATTTGGAGAAGTACCCTTAGCAATAAAGGAGGACTGGGCGTTAGACATATCCAGAGAAGGGGGCGCAAGAGCAGAAGAAGAGGAAGCATGATGCTTGCTCTGCTTTCCCCTGATTTCTTGCCAACCATCCTTAGTTTGAACTTTTGAAGGCTGCTTGATAGCCATAGGAGCCTTCCTAGCAACGGAAGAATATTTTAGTTTAGCGGAGGGAGCAATACCAGCCGGTGGGTCAGCATTGGACAAAGCGCATTTATGTTTAAAATAGCCATAAGAGGGACATACAATTGGTTCCATTCGTACTCAACCGAGCCTAGCCTAGTTTCTCCATTTAGTACTATTGGAATAAACTCATAAGCGACGTGTTTCGCATTGATTTCCACGCAAAGACGAGCGTATGATATCATCTTCATAAGCTCAGTTTGTTGATCAACATACAATGGCTTACCAATAGCACTAGCAACAGCACTAATGCCCATTGCCGACCATACAGAGTATAAAATGTTTCTTAAACGCACCCAAACCGGGATTGTCTCATGGAGGCCTCTCTTGAGTTTCATCAACGGGTGCCACTGTTAGAGGATAAGAGGGACTTTGGCCACCATGATAGGCCCTCCCTCCAATATCTTTATCTGGAACTTAGGATCCAGAATATGGAAAAAGTAGAAACCATCATCATTAGCCATGACTTCCAGCAAGTGTGGTCCCCAAATATGCTTTAGGGCCGTCTCTGTTAACTTAAAAGGCAATTTCTTCCCAACATAATAACCCACTAAGCATTCCCTCCACTTAGGGTTGCTGCCTTCAAGTATCTCATTCGAAATATGCACAACCGGGCTATTGTTTACAAAGTCATGTGGCACGTAGGTAAGGTCATATCCCTTTTTGGCTGATCTTGCCATATTAGCCTAAGATCAGGCTACTGGCCAGCTTGCATTAGGGCCGGACTTATTCTTGGCTTGTGAAGGATCTACTTCTCCACGATTTAAATTTTCTCCAAGACCACTTGGAAGACGGGAGGAAAGGCCGGGATTAGGAGGGCCTATAGCAGGTTTGGCAAGCATGCCAGGATGGGTAGGAGCTAGGGTACCTGACTTTCCCCTTTTCTGAGGAGGCCGAGAGTTCCTTCCCTTGCTTCGGCCTCTTCGCCTAGTAGCATAAGAGAGGGATGGACCAGGAGGAGCATCAAGATCCACGGTAATCACCCCACCAGCAACATGATGGGCCCCAACCAGATTCGCATTCTCAATAGCAGAAGAACCCATCATCTAGTAAAGTTCAACCCAACCTATTGGAATTCAAGTCGGCGGAAGACGACTTACCTAATTCCGATGCGCAAATAGCAAACAGCCCCGGAACGAACGTTGAATTGCCGATGAAACACGAACAAAAACTATCTCACGTCGGTCTGGATGCGATCACAAGGAAAGCAACCGATTTCCACGGTGTAAATGCAAACTGTTCTTACAAAATTGAAATGGAATGCCTTCTTATTTGATGATGGAAATGGAGAGAGATTTTGGTGCAAATGATCTGACAACCTATCCAACGGTTGTGTTCGTGAGGATTATATACGTCTCCCTTCGTACCCCTCCATTAGTGTCTCTCCATCGTAACGTTTCAACTTGAAACGGTGCGTCCAATCTCACCCTATCATGGACGTACCAGCTAAAGTACAACGTCTCCCACTCGAATATGATGAGCTTGATAGCACTCTATCAAGAATATAAGGCAAGGTGTTCAACATTCATCAACTTTACAGAACAATTCATTCTTGCAAATAAGCTGTGCGACCAGTGAGTACACCTGTACTTGGGAGCTCAAATTATGCACCTGTTAGGGATGACATAATGGCTACAACCCCGAAAAGAAATAAACAATCGATGTCTCACAGTGCCCTAGACTTATTTTGTTACATCAATTCAAGTATACATATCCCTTAAATGCTATACTTGATTATCCTCAAAACACCATGTATTTACAATTATATCTGCAACCACAGAGGGCAATGTAATTAGTCGACCAGTAAATACATGTGATAGATGTAAAACAATAATAGTCTTCCTTCGCACTCATGTCTCTCTCAATTTCAGAACAACTGTTTTCCTAGACATGTCCCATAGGCAATATCTATTCATGACCAGCCGTAACATGCTAAAGTAGCAACATTGATCTTTCATTTCGAGAACGTAGTCAGAAGTAACATAGGGCACAAAATGAGGTAAATTATAAATTACCTCAAGGGCTCACACGATGAGTAAATAGGGATAATCTTACTCACCTTCCCTTGTCGGTCGAACAATGCACATGTAGTATGAATTACATGCTATATTGGATTTCTCTTTCTATAAGAGCGTATGTCATTTCTTAAATATATCCACTATACGGATCTTAGCCTAAACATAGTCACGTGCTTCTCACGTACTCATGTTTAGCTCGAGTGCTATATTAGCTCGCTTTCTAAAACGCCCAATTAAGTACTCGCATCCGGCATCTTACAAGCATACATGATTGTGGGACTATTATGTTCGGTCTTATTATTAAACAAATCACAAATCTTATCTTGACTCCAATCAAGGTGACAAATTTTATGTACCAAACTTGCTTTTCAACATTTATTTATACATAACGTCTCATCTCAACGTGCTAACTATAGCACTTGAGGCGATTGCTCATGTGAGTGAGCCAATCATTACCTGCTGACATACTTTCCAATAATATACGTGTGCTTGTGCTAGTCTCATAATGGATTTGTACTTCTTGATAATACATCAAGTCATTAATAAACAAACAAGTACAATACATATGTCCATAAATACATAAAACAATGATTCTCTACAATAACACATATCACATTCTACGCAAACCTAGTGATATCCTGTGGGTCAAGAATATGTCTCTAGGAATAGCCTTCGTAAATGGATCAGCAACCATTCTATTGGTTGAAATGTATTGTAGAATCATTTCTTTCCGTGCTATAATATCTCTGATGAAGTTATTCTTTATGTCAATGTGCTTCATCCTTCCATGATACTTGGGATCTTTCACATAGGCAATGGCTGCTTGACTATCGCAATAAACTGTCACCGGTCTTGGAACCTCAATGACAGTGGCTAAATTTTGAAAGAAACGTTTTAGCCATACTGCTTCTTGCACTGCGTCAAAACACGCAATAAATCCAGCCTCCATAGTAGATAAGGCTGTGCATGTCTGTTTCTTGCTATTCTAAGAAATTGCACCTCCATTGAGCAAGAACGCATATCCAGAAGTCGATTTACGCTCATCCAGGTTTCCACCCCAATCAGCATCTGAATAACCTAATAGGCGTAAATCATTTCCTTGGTAACAAAGTCGATAGTCCATAGTGCCCTTCAAGTATCTCAGGATCCTCATCACTGCTTTCCAGTGTGCTTGACCGGGATTTGATTGATATTGGCTCACCAATCTCATGGCATAACATATGTCGGGTCGAGTACACATCATAGCATACATCAAACTTCCGATCGCACTAGCGTAAGGAATAGTTTCCATCATTTTAATTTCTTTTGGAGTCTTAGGACACATCTCAGTACTTAGACCTTCACCTTGCATGATAAGAGTATCAATGGGATTACAGTGCTGCATATTGAAACGATCAAAAATCTTCATAAGATAAGACTCTTGTGATAAAGTAAGGAGTTTCATTGATCGATCTCTTTCGATCTTAACTCCTAATATATAAGCAGCTTCTCCAATGTCCTTCATTTGAAAATTGGAGGACAACCATTCTTTTATGGTGATTACCATAACCTTGTCATTTCCAGCCAACAGAATATTGTCCACGTAAAGTGATAAAATCACAAATTTATCTTCGGACCGGTTGACATATACACAATGATCTTCTTCGATCACCGTGAAACCAAAAGTTGTTATAGCTCGATGAAAATGAAGATACCACTGTCTAGACGATTGCTTAAGGCCATATATTGAGCGACAAAGTTTGCAAACTTTATGCTCTTGACCTTTAGCTATGAAACCTATTGGTTGTTTCATATAAATTTCCTCATCTAGTTCTCTATTGAGAAATGCCGTCTTTACATCCATTTGATATAATTCAAGGTCCAAATGTGCAACGATGGCTAGAATAAGGCGTATTGAGGCAAACCTTACAACCGGTGAAAAGGTTTCCTCATAGTCTATACCCTCTTGTTGAGTATAACCTTTCGTCACAAGACGAGCCTTATACTTTTCAATGGATCCATCCGCCCTTTGCTTAATCTTAAAGACCCATTTGTTTCCAATGGCCTTACGATTGGATGATAGATCAATCAAGTCCCAGACATGATTTGTACTCATTGACTTCATCTCATCTTCCAAAGCTTTTATCCATTCTTCCTTATCAGAGGATGAGAGAGCCTTTGGAATAGTCTTAGGCTCGGCATCATCTTTATCAGCAATCATAAATACTTCACCTTCAATCTCAAAACGACGACAGGGAATACTTTTACGATTGCTTTTACACAATTGAATTTCTCTTGAATTCAATTCGCCAGACGATGCAACACTCCCACAAGGTCTTTCATGTTGAGGTAAATTTTCTTTTCCCTCCATAACATTAGTGGGTGTGCTATTAGGATCTTCCATCTCATATAATTGGAAATCCTTATCAATCTCACCTCTACTAGGAAAATCGTTCTCCAAGAACGTGACATCTCGTGACTCCATTTCGATCACACTCCCATTAGCTTGTTCACCTATGAACACATACCATTTGGAGTGTTCAGAATATCTTATAAAGATACATTTCTTCCTTCTAGGGTCTAATTTGCCATATTAAGATTCATGAACATAAGCTGCACATCCCCATAGACGTAGACGTAGACTACTTAAGTTTGGTTTTCTACTAGTCCATAATTCATAAGGGGTGGAACTGACCGATTTTGAGGGCACTCGGTTAAGTACATAGGCAGCAGTCAATAATGCATCTTCCCAAAAGGAGATAGGTAAATTTGCTTGCACCATCATAGACCTAACCATTTCCAATAGGGTTTTATTCCTTCTTTCAGCTATCCTATTTTGTTGTGGAGTACTAGGAATAGTCAATTGTTGTACAATTCCCTTTTTATCACAAAGAGCCTTGAATTACTCCGATAGATACTCACGTCCACGATCGGTTCTTAATGCCTTTATCGTTTTGTTCAACTGATTCTCTACCATCGTTATATATCGTCTAAAGCAGTCTAATGCTTCTGACTTATGGGAGATCAGAAAGATATAACCGAAACGCGTGAAGTCATCTATGAAAGTAATGAAATATGAGGCTCCATGCCTCGCCCTCACATTCAAAAGACCACAAATGTTAGAATGTATGAGTTGCAATGGAAATTCAGCTCTAGTCCCTTTACCAAATGGTTTTCTAGTTGTTTTTCCCGCTAGACAATGTTCACATATGGGTAGATCAACATTAGTGAGTGACCCTAAAAGACACTCTCTAGCTAATCCTTGCATTCTTTGCAACCCAATGTGACCTAATCTAGCATGCCAAGTACTTGCATCAATCTCAACATTACTAGAAGATGCAATTAAAGAAAAACAACCATTAACTTTAACATTGTACTGATCATAGTCAATGTCTAACACCATAAAACCATTCAATACATGACCTGAACCATAATAAACTGTTTCATACAAAATATCAACATAATGACCATGAAAATTTAATACATAACCTAGGCTAAGAAGAACAACTACGGACACCAAGTATCGTCGAATATCCGGAGCATAGAGAACATCATGTAGGAATAGGCTTCGACTACCACGTAAAATTAATTTACATGTGCCGATACCCTTCACTTCAACTCTTGAGTTATTCCCAACATATATCCATCTTCTTCCAGGCTGTATCCGACGATACTCCACAAATGCTTCTCGGTCTGTAGCTACGTGGTCTGTTACTCCTGAGTCTACAGTCCACATTGGATGAGATTCAGCAAGCATTACAGTACTAGAAACAAAAGCATTACTTAAAGTAATGGAGTAATAGGGTACCTCTTTTGGCTCAATGCATTCTTGAGCAAAGTGACCCATCTTGCCACAATTGTAGCACTTCATCTTGGCCTTGTCCTTCTTCCCACCACGCTTCTTGCGTTGGAAGGTCTTAGCCCTTTTAGGTGCTTGATCAGTCTTCTTCCCTTTGTTGTTGAATTGAGAATTCATTTTGCGCTTGAAGCCCGAAGCTTTGCACAAACTCGATTCAGCAACATAAGCATGAGTAGAGGATCTCGCAGCCTCTAGGCGCTCATCCTCTAATTCCAAATGACGCGCTATATTATCAAAAGTGACAATATTCTCATTATGCGTCATATTGATCTTCATATGCTCCCAATTGTCAGGAAAAGACCTTATAACAGCCCGAACCTGTTGTTCATTAGTAAGGGAGTGACCTGCCGACTTCAGCTCACGAATCATATTTGACATCTCCCGAAGATGCTGCCTCATTGTTATATTTGGGTGCTTTCGGTATGTGTCAAACTTGATGGTGAGTCTCCTCAGCTTAGTAGTAGATGTACCCCCAAGCTTATCTTTCAAGGCAACCCACATTGTCTGAACTTTATCATAACTTTCAAACTCACACATGAGATCATCTTGCACACAGCTCAGTAACGTGATGCGAGCAATGCTATTCTTCTTTTTCCAAGCTTGATAAGCTTCTAGATCTCTCTTGTGTTGAGCTGAAGTTCCATGCTCAGGTTCATCCATGGTGTAGTTGAGGGTTTCCAAAACCTCTTGCTCCTCAAGGATATACTGAACCTTTCGGTGCCAAATATCATAATTGTCACCATTTAGCTTCTCACCCTTATTGAGGTTAGCCACAATGGTCTTGGATGCCGATGCCATAATCAATTGCTATAACACATTGACATAATAGATGCAAAATCAATACTAGCACATTTTCAGAGTAACACACATACCTAATTTGCAGCAAAACAAACTAAAATAATGATAATTCAACAAAAAGACACAGAAACAAAAGTTCACTATGTTCCCAATCAACTTCTATGTACGATTGTTCTATTATCATTAATTAGTTTAATTTGCACAAAATTTGAGTTCTAGGTGAGAACTCCTTCGAATTCTACCAACCTACGAACTCCCACTAGGAAAAATAATTACATGACCTCATGTAATGTCTACATTTTTCCATTAACACAAAAACATAGCATGATGTAAACCAATGTACAAATAACAATCATGCAGCAACTCAAAAGCAAAAACCACAATTTAACATGTAATGGATTTTCTACCATTGTTCGAATTTTCTAGCAACTTGAAAATTGCAAGTATATTAAACTCTATACATGATATCATCGAACCAAGCTCTACACAGCATATATGACATCATTTGCACACAAGCTAGCTACTGTATTTCCTAAATCACAAGAAAATACAAGCTACAAATGAATAAACTATGCATTAAACCCCAAAAAATATGCGTACATAGGGTTCCCTACACATTTTCATACAATTATAAAATCCAAAAAATAAAAAATAATTATACCACAGTGTAGAGGACATCCATACGAACTAAACGCCATCGACCACGCTCCAATTGGAGCTCGCACGCGCCCCCATGCGCCGCTTAAGTGCGTGGCGCATGTGGCGCACGCGCCAGCGAGCCCAAAGGCTCCTAGCTGGTCCGACCGTTGACTGGTGCGACTCTTGACCGGTTAACGGTCAACGGGTCGGGTAAATGGTCACGAGTCAGGTCGGGTTAATGGTCAACGGGTCGGGTCGGGTCGGGTCGCCGGCCGGTGACCGATCGGCCAACTACTCCTGGCGCTGACGTCATCGGTGACGTCATCCTAGCGGTTACCGACCGATGGGTGACGTCATAATGACATCATCACACGTCGATTCGCCGACCGGTGCATGACGCGCACTTGCCGATTCGTTGACCGACGCGTGTGGCACATGCGCTGGCAAAGCCAGCGCTTCAAGCGCGTGGTGCCCACGTGCAGCGGCTTCTGGTCGCGTGTGTGGGTGCGTTCGACGTCGTCCGGCGACACTCGACCCATCGCCGAATTTGTCTCGACGAGATCTTTCACCTTGTATATTCAAAAATTAATTTTGGCCAAAAAATTATTTCGAAAAATGGCCAAAACCGTACGGGTGTACACGACCCCGAGTCCGTTCTTCGCTTCGATTCAATTTCAAGTTTTTCACATGTCAATTCCAACCATTAGACATCCAAACAGTGTAGATTTCATACTATGATTCTCAATATCAAATGGTAAATGAGAAAACTCAATGAAATACAAGGCAGAAATCACGACCGGGCTCTGATACCAATGTTGGACTTCAAGTCGGTGGAAGACGACTTACCTGATTTCGATGCGCAAATAGCAAACAGCCCTGGAACGAACGTTGAATTGCCGATGAAACACGAACAAAAACTATCTCACGTCGGTCTGGATGCGATCACAAGGAAAGCAACCGATTTCCACGGTGTAAAAGCAAACTGTTCTTACAAAATTGAAATGAAATGCCTTCTTATTTGATGATGGAAATGGAGAGAGATTTTGGTGCAAATGATCTGACAACCTATCCAACGGTTGTGTTCGTGAGGATTATATATGTCTCCCTTCGTACCCCTCCATTAGTGTCTCTCCATTCTAACGTTTCAATTTGAAACAGTGCGTTCAATCGCACCCCATCATGGACGTACCAGCTAAAGTACAACACAACCAGAACAGAGGACAATGGACACCCACGAAGCCCTAATCAAAAAGGAACATACTTACCAAAGAAGAGAGTCCCAAGAGAGAACCTTCGGTGGAAATGGAGATGGAAGCAGGTTGAACCAAACCTCCACAGCCCAGCTCCAAAGACCGATCGAAGCTTCGGGGAACAAGAAATTCGCAAACCAGGTTGATAAATAAAATCATTTGGATGATTTTTGGAATCCATGATCTCTCAGCAGTGTCCTATGTAAAGTATAGACAATGCATAGCTTGGGTTGACAAAAACATATTGGTGCATGCACATCTACGGAAAAATTTAGTAGTGAGGCTAGCTATTTACATTGCAATAGATGTGTGTAGACGCTAGCTTTTTAGGAGAAGTTACGAGCTAGGACTTATTCAGATTCTTAAAATATGGTTGGTTTAGACCAATAAAATAAATGGCTGATTTTGGAGGTCGACTATTAATTCTTTGGACAATTCAAAGATGCAATGTGTAACAAAAGTATGAGCGAATGGTTTCAAGTTCTGTATAGGTTCCACTTGGAATCTGGTAGAACCTACCCGTTGGTATAGGTTACTTATGTTTTAGAATTTGGGACTTACCTTGCATACCATGGAACTTGGAACCTACCTTATTATAAGTTCCAGGATTTATTTAGGTTCCACTTAAATTATTAATTCAATGATTGTTGTGAATCATAATTTTTAATGACTACTATTTGTTATTACAATTCACTAATTATAACTTATATTTAGACGCATGAAAAATATGAAACATTAACAAAATGAAAGTCTCCATCATAAAATGGAAGTTTAGACTATGGTTCCATATTTTGCACTTATCATCGATTGCCATGGAATATTGTAGGATTGCGCCAAAAAATAGATTAAAAAAAGAATGCAAAAACTTATTCTATGTTCTAAGTTATAGATTTTAGGTTCCACCAATTTAGAACTTGGAACCTACCCTATATATCTTGGAACCTAAAATCGATAGGTTCCCATCGGTCTGGTTTTTCAATTTTCAAGTTTTACCCTAGAATTACCCCTAAACAAAATTATTAATTGAAAAACATCAGATTCAAAGCTAAAAAAATGTGCATGACCAAACACTGCATCTATTTTTTCCTCGAGCAAAATCTTGATGCAAGACCTAAATCTTTAGCGTAGGCAACTGATGATGCGCACGCCAATAAATAAGAAGTCTCATGAGATTTTCTTTATGAGCACCTTTTGATACTTAAGTGAGTATGAGTCGATTATGGATTGAAGAAGATTATGACGAGAGAAAGAGAGTCTGTGCCGGAAAAGATCTGCATCCAAGAGTTGGTCACGAAAATCACGTAAATTAAGGTCTTCTGAACCTCAGCAGTCTATCTACGCTCCTAAAGTTAGCAAAGGAGAAATAAAAGTGCCCTTGACTGAGTGAAGTGACTACATTGGGCTTTCCGAGCCCATCGTGAGTACGCTGGTCAGCCCAACATCCGTTCCTTTGATCCTGCATGCCCAAAAAGTCATTGATTATCTGATTGAACATGTTTTCCGACTTCTAGTTCAACTACACCGCATGTGATCCCTAAACATAAGCCTTCGCTCTGACTCATTTCTGCCTTATAATGCATGCTCTCATGAACATATTCAACCTTCTAGATTTTGAGCATCAATGGTGATACACTCCCCAGAAAACCAAAACCTAAAAAGATAGACGAAAGGAAGACAGTCAAAGAATTGGTTTGTGCCTATTTATAAATATCCCACTTGTGCCTCGACAAGTGGAAGCTTTTGCCAACAAAATGGGAGAGAAATAATTATATTCTTGTCTGTCTTATCGCACGTCTGGTATCTTCCGACACCGATATCAGAGCAGCTGTTTTTCGTGATCAGCTTTAAAAGTTGTCCAAAAATATCCAGTGAGATAGGATCAACATTTTCTGCGTGTTGAGGGTTTTGAACTGAACGTGGTCTAGTTGGATTTCTTTGTTATCTTGCTGCAAGTAGACGGACTTTGCATGCTTCTGGAAGAGTTGATAAAGGAACTAAATGCAGGTAAGCTATTTTTTTTTTTTTAAAAAAAAGGAACGAAAAAAGAATCCAAGCCCAAGTATGTATGCAATATGCGCTTTCTTGAGAAAAGGATTGAATTCTCTTAATTTAGGAGGTAAATTGACATTCATAATGGTGTGAGATTATCATAGTGACGCATGGAGGGGGCAGTTGTGCTAGTGCCTCCACATCCCCTTGCCATTTTGGTGAAAAGAATCTCAAGAAAAGAGGAATGACACATCAACTCATTCTAATCTAATGTCAAATGAACAAAAAACCTAATTCTTGAATCAGTCAAAACTCTTATGAAGTCATATATTTCCTCCATCGTTAATGAAAGGAAATTTCTACCAATTAGGCCTTTATTTAGTGAATTATAAATATGGGGATCACCTGCATGCGAACATAACTAAAATTTAATGTGAGTCATATGTAGGCAATTCGCCAATAATGATTGGTTGGGGAGGAACATTTCTCCAGCGAAAGATGGATGGCGACACAGCCCTTGGAACATGCCCAATCCCTCTCACAACCCAAATTAGTCTCCTGTGTCCCAGCCCTTGGAACATGCCCAATCCCTCTCCCAACCCAAATTAGTCTCCTGTGTCCAGCACTGCATCTTCCGCCTTCGGCCCCAAAAACAACATTGTCAACACTTCACCTCTGGCGACCATTCTAGATATATGCGGCATGCGACACTATAAGAACATGCTTCTGTGTTCGGTGCACGCAAACATATTCAGACGCGCGCAAGCAGAGGGAGAAGGGGGGGTGTGGGGATGGGGGAGGGAGGGCGGGAGGCAATGTCTCTGATACCTTCAGGTAATGAATAGAGGAAGCGATAATTCTTGCAAATGGAACAGAGGGACTGTGACTAGGGTTTTAGCGAATTGCAAATTTATCCAAAGTGTGAGAAGACGTAGTTGTCAGTTTGTTCATGTGGTTGAATCAAAACCCTCAAGTGTTTGTTTGCTAGTATGTCGTACGTTTAGTAAGGAAGGAAAATCAAAGACGTCGAGAAAGTTTCAATCCCAAAGAACTATGCACATTCTCAATCATAGGATAGTGTTAATTAAGCGTTTTGCTTCTTGGAATCAGAAAATTCATTCCCATTTCTAATTGGCGATACTTGACGTCCCCCACCAACTCTTTAAACAAAGCTTGGAACAATTTTGAGACCAGTGATGACATATGCGTGGGACATGGGCATTTATATGGCCGTGCCAAGCTAATCAAATCTCCCCATCTAGGTACCTCAACAAACATGCTTAAACATGTCCTTCACGTGGCCCATCTTTGAGTACATGTGATGGAGCCATACAAGGTGGACCACGCTGGTTCTTCTTCCTCCGACAATATATTTTACGGCAGTGGCTCGTGTCGCTTCTTTACTCAACCCAAAGCATACGTGCGAGCGTAGATTGGTCTATGCGAACCAAAAAGAACCGGAAATAAAGAAGAGCACGTTGTGTATGTCTATCGTGATGCTCCACAGGTGAGAAGCAACGCAAGCAGAGATTGTTCTCTTGCCATTGGTCCCCTCGTGATTGCTAAATGCGCATTGAAATCTTCCCATGTGAAGGAAACGTGGAATCTAATCGGATTTCTCTTTAATTTAATTGATTTCTTCTCCCACCAAACTCTTGTTTCTCTTGATCTTTGACTATGGTAGTTACGACTTCCTCTTGACTGGATCATATCTTCTATAACCTCATCCCTTCGACGGATGGATTTCCTTGGAACATGTTTGTGTTCATTAGAGTCATCGTCCTGTTTAGAACCCGACATGAGCACTCTACTCTACAAGGTAGAAGAAGTAATCACTTCACTATTTATTTCCTATCACGCGTTAGATACACCATTACATGCATGTATTGTATCGAAATTGAGTTTCATAGTTAAAATATTGCTCTTGAATTCTAAATCATATGCGTGTGTGTGAGAGAGGTCCAATCACCTCTAGCTGTGTTACCGACTTGCCTTTGATGACTTCCGTGACATCCAGATTTTTGGACCTACCCAGTTAGTGAGCTAGGAGCATCGAAATTGGTAGCGATGATTAGATAAGTTAAATTGACACTATTGAAAATTTTTCAATGGCAGGATTGAAGGACAACAATTTGAACCGTAATTTTTGGGACTTATTAGATAAATTCTAGATTTAGTTTACTGTGATGAACTTGACTGGGCTTATTGTTGCGACATCTTGGGTGCATCACTTATCCTTTTCTTTTCAATTTTATCTTATTCTTATGAGCATGTGGAAGCATGTGCAACAACCATCTCCCAAACAACACAACAATCATACAGCCAGGAAAACACAACACAAAACTCAATACTTCTATTCAGCATCAATTTACAAGCCATTTTCTATGAGCTCTTTTTTATTTACATTAATCTTCTATTAGCTGTAAGCCAGGGGATTACTACATCTTCTAGCATGGCCTCGGCTCCAAAGAGGTGAGACTTCCGTACCTACAAAATTGAGGAAAAACAATAGGGTGTGTTGAAGACTCAATAAGTAAAATCACTAATCTTCTAATAGGAGGACATCTCGTCATCGAACCTAATATGTGAACATTATTCATGCTAATGCATCGATGCCAGATCAATAGCAAGTCCATTGCAATATCTTAATTATGTGCATGTTATCAATTTTGGCTTACCGTCAATGCATAATTTACCTTTGGCTTATCCATAAGCATACCAAACAAACACATATCAACATGCATAAAAGGTGCATTAATTGTCATCAAACCGTTCTTTCCATATTTCAGGGGCTTCTTGGCATCAATTAGGGCATCGTACTCTGGTGGCAACCTTACAACTTATCAAACAAGCTACCTTCAACTTACCAAACAAGCTTATCAAATAACACACGGCGACATGCACAAAAAGTTCATTAACCGTCTCAAATGGTTCTTCTCATATTTTTAGGGGCTTCCAATCTCAAGTTAGGCATCTGCCCTCAAGCCAAGCATTCCATACTTTCAAGGGTTTCTTGACTCAACTAGTGCATCCGGTTATCAAGTTAGGCATCCCATATTTTTAGTGGCTTCTAGTTTCGGGCCGGGCATCTAGAATTCACCGGGCATCCCATACTCTTGTGGGCTTCCCATTCTCATGAACGTGTTAACGTAACGTGTCATTCAGGGTAAAGGCGTGCTCTCAAACCATCCCTCATCCCAACCTGATATTGCCCTCTTTAGCGTGTGCTCTTGGACCATCCCCCTCAGGGATTTGTCCTTGGCGAAGTCAAGACGTGTTGATGGCATTTATCTTTCCTTTAGGTGACCACACATCATGTGTAACACAATTTGGTTCATTATCTTTCTATCTTAACATACACCAACGAGGCCCGAAAGCATGCTCATGCAAGTGCGTGTGCACGTGCTGACCTAAGACATCATGACTACTAATATGCCGAGTGTGACACGGAACTTGTGGTTTGAACTGATACACTTAGTGCCGAAATGAAATCGAGTGAGACTCAAATCAGCATGCCTCAATGCCGATCCAAGACCAAGCAAGAATTGGATCCGTCATGCCTTAACGTTAATCCTAAAACTGAGCAAGACTCATCCATGACTTTGGGCATAATCATACTTACGCATGCAAAGACATGAACAAAATATACAACCATCATTAACATGTTCACAACTAAGGTTGAATGAGAACACCATCGAGGAACTCATGGCTTGAACCACCACGCCTCAATGCCGACCTAAGGTCATGCGAGACCCATTCATGACCCGAGGCGTGATTGTGATTCATACATGCAAATCATGAGTAAACCATACAAAATACTCGTCACCGTGCACATGATTAATCATAGTTGAGCATACATCCAAATCCAACAATTCAGCATATTGTCCTAGTTAAGGGTTAGGGATTCTACTTACCAATGAAAGGACATGAGTAACATGTACATAACTAAGCACAAATGAGAACATAGCTAAGTTCTAACAACGCAGCACATCACCCTAGCTAAAAGTTAGGGATTTCACTTACTGTTGATGGAGTAACGTCGATTTGCCAAGGAAAGATCGAATAGTGAGGGCAGTGAGTGGGTGTGGCTAATGCATGGTTCAATTAGGTCGTTAGCAGTGTTGAATTTTGGCAACAAAGTGCAAGATAGGTTCGGCTAGTAGGTATGTTTGGTGTAATCCAATTGTGTCTTTGGTAGTTGTCAATTTTTGAGTCGAGTTAGCTTTGGATTATCAAAATGATGTAGACTTTTGGGATTGAGTATTTGAGATTGTCAATCCTAGTTATGAGTTGTTTTTGAGGTAGGGCCTGTATGTTTAATGATAAGATAATTATACATGGATTGCATGTTAAGACATCGTGTAATGAATACCGTTGGAGAGCGTACTAATAATACCCGTGGAGTCGGAGAGAAATTCGGGATGCCCAAGGAGAGCATATCCTGGAAGCCTAGGGAGAGCGTATTCTAGATACCCTAGAGTTTGGGATGGCATGGTTAATGGACCATGAAGCCTGTATGGGTCGAAGAGTGTACTAGCGTACACCACAGCAAATCAGAGGACGCACTGGAATTCCGCTAGATGAGAGTTATTCCTCCTTGTGCGGTTTGGCGAATGCACCGATCATGTGTCTTGGAGTGGAAACATTGATTTAAAGTGAAGCCTAATATGTGTGAATTCCTATGCGTATGTCGTTCATCAAGATCGATGGGTCCTTATGTCATGATTCTGGATATACTTGAGTCCTGTTGTTGTTTACTTGTCCTTATTCTTGTATGGTACTGTTATGCCATAGTTGTTAGGTGAGTCGCATGTTTTAGACAATTTTTTCGTACATGTGATGGGTGGATCATATAGTATAAAGAATTCGATATTTTATTTACTGAGCATTAGCTCACCTTTGTTGATGTTCACATTTTTTAGATCCATAAATATGGTTGCAATTCCTGCTATCCCTATCTCCTGTTACGATGACCCAATAGACTCCAAGGGGTGACTATACAAGTTCATCGACCCTGCCTTTTCATCCTTGGTCTTTGCATGGTATACTTCTATGCTATGGGTAGATGTAGGCTTGCTCACTAGGCGCGTCTGTCGTCTTTGTGTGGCACTCACTTTGATATCAAGATTTTTTTTTTTTTTATTTATCACTCAAATGTCATATCGAAGAACAATCAATCACTTTAGTGTCTCTGATTACATATTTTGGTGATTTGTTCCATGTGGCTTTTCTTATTGAACTTTTTAGTCCAACATGGCTTCTTAAAAAAAAACTAAGGTCTAACTTAGACAAAAGATGAGATAACGTGGCAAATGGTCTAACTAACTCACCAATCTACCTTCTCTTCTCCTTCATCTTCTTTGTATTCATAATCATATGTAGCTATTGTCACACCCCGAACCCCAAGTACGCAAACATCCCTTAGCAGTCGATTAAAAATGCAACACCTTAGGACACGTCACCGACCCATTCTTTTTATCTTTTGATTATACGCAAGGTGGAAACGAATTAAATTAAACACCTAGTCAATCAATAATAGTAGGGATAGTAAAAACACCACAACAATTTTTCGCAATCTACGATTTATTTATTAACAGGTTAACTCGAGGAGTTTAATATATACAGGCCTACCACAAAAAGAACTCTACAAACAAAAAGGGTCAAGGTCGGGGTTAACTTCCAAATACACAAGTTACAACATCCACTCTAGTACCCAGGCCCAGCCACGAAGTCAGGCATGAGGTTAGGTGAGCATAGCTCCCCGGGTCCTTCCGGCTTGGAATCTGGATCCACTACGACACCATCAGGATGTCGATATCCATGGGGTCACTATGTTGCTCAATCACATTTCCGACAGGTAGCCATCAAAACCATGCAGTGGACCCTCCCGATCACTGTTCAGCTCCGTAATAAACCATGCTTTGAAGTGGTGGGGCACCACATTCACAAAGCCCTCATCTACCCATATCGTTGTAACTACCAACTTGCGAAATCGGTTGGTCCCAAGGATAGGATAGAGAGTAGTCTCTACCTCCATTACCTAGGGAACCCTAAAACAGACCGAGCGAATCTCCATACTACGGACCTAAAAACATTTTGACAACAACGAGGTGAGATAAAAATCTCAGCAAGTTAAAATCCCTAAGCCTCGATTAGGACGCGAATTCGCCTCAAAGGTGGCCTAAGCACATGCCGCACATAAACTCACATTGCCTTGGCACATCTTTGCATATTAGCACGTCTCGCATAGCAATAATAGTATAATGTGCAAAAATATTTATCAGAACACACACGAGAATTTGATGTGCATTGTCAACACACGTGTTCCAATTATTACGACCTCTTAGGCTACGGCCAACACAAGTGTCCACGGTCTTCTGGCGTAACCGGGCATCGTCCCGCCCCGTCAGGCACCGCATTGTCTAGGACTCCTGCCCAACCGCGATTCGGCATTCGGACCCCGCTAGGCATCCGATAAACTCAGACATCATCCCCAAACTCTCATTGGGTGACGGGTTCAATTAAATGACCACTCACACACATCATCAATCAAGTCCACTTTTATTGCCGTAATTTAACCAAGAATACAATACTTCCTTTTCAAATAATAAACTTGACAATTTTTTCATATTTAAAAATCCCGGTAAATAATCGTGCGCGGTCACGTATTCAAATTGAACCGTCAAACTTGGCACATTTCTATCTTAACACTCCATTGTTTTATCTGGCATGTAAAACTTGGTGTCCAAACTCGACACCTCAATTTTTTCTATTTAATTGCCTATGAAACCGAGTTTTGTAATAATAATCAATATCTACCATCAAGCAATCAATCACATAATATCGGATGTGCAAACAATCAAAATCACACATAATTTCATCCAAGAAAAACGAGCGTAAAATTCTACCTAACGACTAATCCATCACTAATTACACTAATTGCGTTTAATTAAACAAATTATGATTAATAAATCTAAACGCAATTAATTAATCTAAACATGATTAATTAAACTAAACGAAATTACTTACACTAATCGTAATTAACCTAAACCATTCTTAATCTCAATTAAAATTAAACCAAGCTTAATTAAGACTAATGACTATTAACACTAATCTAACCACCCCTAAAGGTAATTAACCGCCTAATAAAATATTAGGAAGTTAATTCACGGATTTTCGACGGCGGCGGGCTTGCAGCAACAGCAACGCGACGGCGTCAAGGGTGTGACACATGCGGCTGGAACGGGGCTCGACAATGACGGTGGCAGCCCTTCAAGCCCTCAGCTAAGGGGGAAAGGTGTGGCTTGGTGGGTGGCCGCAGGGTACTGGTGGTCGGTGAAGGTGATGGGCGGCGCTGGTGCTGATGGGTTGACGTCGGTGGGGTGGTGAGGAGTTGTAGGTGTGTTGGAGTTGCGGGCGGTGGTCGCTGGTGGTGATGGGGTTGCAGGCGTGAGGTGTGGGCAGAGGTGGGCTGGAGCTACTGGGTGTGAGGAGAGGGCTGGTGTGGAGATGATGAAGATGATGGATGATGTGTTGGTGTGAGGGCTGGTGCTAGCGTGATGTGGTGTGGTGAGGGGTGCAGCAAAGATGAAAAGGAAAGAAGAACTAGAACCAGGTGAAGAGAAAAATGGAGCTGGCGGCAGAGAAGGAAAAGGGAATGGAGGGGAAAGAAGAACGTGAGGAAGAAGGGAACATGGGGAGAGAAGGAAGGATCGGCTGGGGGGGGAAGAGCTTCACACGTGAGAGAGAATAAAATAAAGCAACCAATCAAAGGCCCTTAGGAAAATATTTCACATTTTCCATCATCACACAAGCCACAAAAGTCTCAAAAGCTCATCTATAGTCTCCCAATCAAATTTTAACTCTAATTTCCCAAAATTAAAGCTTTTTGGGGTACAAAATTTCCAATTTACTTCCCCATCCGAATTTCATTTCCTTTTTCTTTTTGTCCGAAAATTATTTTTCCGAAAAATTTTAGACTCGTCAAAAATTTTGCAAAAGATGAGATGACATCCAATAAATAAATCATGACACACTCAAACATTCGATTCCCGAAACCGAATTAAATTTCATGGTTAAAATCGACTGAATGCGACTTTAGTACAACCTAATCTATTGAGTAGCTTTTAGGGGTTTTAGCACGTTTGACTCGTGGTCAATAATTTTCAACCCACGTTTGTGCATCTTTGAATCGTAGACGACCCTCGATTATCATGTAATCGCGATGGTTCAATTACGTATCCTGAATATAATATCAATAGAAAATCGGTTTATTGTCGTTCGACGCGAATATCATAATCGTGCGGAACCACCCGCAATTCGATTACATACTTCCATCGAATCGATTTATATCCGTTCGCTAATTAATTTATAATTGTATAGTATTGACCTTTGCTGATTATTATGGTCAAGCAGTCGATTTCTAATCAAATTCTCTAGTCTGTCACGCTTATAACCCTTTATGGCTTTACCTAATAAGTTAGTTAACTCGTGAATGATCAGTTCTGAGTAAATTAACCATAAGCGTGTTGATGAAATAACCATCTTTCATATATTCGAAACAGGGGCCAAATTTCATGATGTCATAGCTATTTTAACTTTCATGCATATTTTTCTTTTTATTCTTTTCCAATCATTTTCTTAACCGTCGTCTACATCTTAAAAGGGACTAGTTAAACTAAAACGAAATTAAAAAACGAAATGAAATCTAATTAAATTCTTAGCCTTTGTGTCTATCTTTATTTGAAGATGTGATGTGTGCTTCTCTCTAGTGAGTCTCTAAATGATTGCGACAAGTACAACATAAGTGTCATAACTTTATATAGTATTCATTTGAGTGCCATAAATTTTATGTTCACTAAGTACTATATTAGAGTAAAATTAATCACTTGAGTGCCATTTCTAGCAAATCGTCTTATCTGGATTTTTTTTAACTTAATTTTGCATTCGAGGTGGAATTTTATAAAATAAATGGAATTCCTACATAGAAATTTTTTTTCCACTTGGAGAGATATGTTGCAACCTAATCCTCTGAGCTTTTGATCACAAGGAATAGGTTTAGAGATACTTATTCAAGAGATAATCCTCAAGGCACATCACTCAAAGAAGGCTTGAGAGCAACTTCTTTAAAGTTCATCTAGGAGGTCTAGCAATCGAGAACATGGATCACATGACAATGGTTCATTTTAAGTTTTTAGGCATAAAAAAAATGTTAATTAGGAGTCGCCACTAACTTCTTTGTTGGGGGCCGATTAGGAACCCAATCAAGGTTCAAGATACCTCCCTTGATTTCCATGAACCTAAAGATTTCGTGGGCTTGGGGACTTGGGCTATGGTAAAATGTTCATTAAGCCCTTTTGGTACCTATGAGTATGGCTATTACCTAAAGTGGTCATATAGTTTTTTAATATTTTGGCGCAAGTTTAAAACTAAGTGATCACACACAGAAGATTCATTCATACAATTATACACTAACTATCAAAATGGATAGAAAAAGAATCAATAAATTGAATTGAAATTGCATTGCAAGAAATAAACACCTAAAACAACAGTAAAAGGAAGCGAGGAACAATTCAAAGTACAAGTAAAGTAGACCCGTAACTCGTTAGGTATCTATACAACACAAAAAAGAAGCTCGACACATACATCGGGAAATGAATTGGTACAAATTGTCAAAGCCAGACTATACATTGGCTATTTCACCATTTTCAAGTCCTCATAACCATTTCCTCCAAGAGTCGCCTTTGGAACTAGTCTAATACTAACTATTGCTAAAATAACAATCAAAAGTATATTCAAATGCAATTGGACAAATGCAAACATTTTAAGGCAATTCAAAACACAGTGCATGGACTTGGGATCAACCTTTGATTTTCAAACATTTTGAGTCATCCTATAACCTCTAATTGATTGTTTTTGAGTTGTCGGTATTTGACCATCCCTTTTGTTCATAAAGTGATGAACAAAATTGAATGACTCCTACAATTTGGGTATGTTCTGGCCCTTTGGTTTACCTCATGTACATGCATTAGTCCTAAATCATTCACCTAACAAATACATGCAAAAGGAATATAAACTCATACGCTTAAGTCCTAAGACTTTGATTCCCAATCAATTAAATAATGAAAATGGATCCAAACAGATCACTTGCACAATCAAAATTAGTACAACCATTCAAGTATGCACACATTGGGATTTTAAAGGCCGAAAACCAAAAAGTTTAAACTTTCAAAGATTAGCAATCAAGGTCAAAATTTTGGAGAAATTGCAATTATAGACAAAAATTTGGAAAAATTGCAATTCAATCCTTAAAAGGAAATTGTCAAGTTACAAGTGATCTAAACAAGGATATTAACCACTGGGATTCGCCCTAGTGGCCACCCTTCCAATATGGAAGGGGGAGGTGAGGGGTTCACATCCCTACCTTCTCAGGGGGGGATGGGGTGGGGACGCGTAAGTTTCAAGAGTGGGTTTCGACTCTCACGTCCTGCAAGAGGCAGAGCAAAAGTCTGAGAGTGAGTGTAGAATAGGAATAGAGTAGGACTAACCAAAAAAAAAAAAAAAAACAAGGATATTAAATTCGTTAGAATTTTGGGACAAGTCCGATACCTTGGGAAATGAATTCCAGGACCAAGGTGTGCATAATGTCGGCCCACTCATCGGTCCTTTGAACCATTGAATATGATTTAGTTTCGATAAACTTAATATCAAAAGAAAGCTTAGATTGACTTCTAAAACTTTCGGGTTTTTGAAAAATTTTCAGCAATGGTCATTAACTTCATTAAAGTTGTGACATACTTCCAGGTATTCAATAAGAACTTGGGTGTGGAATTAACGGTACATTGATCAAGTTTCTTTTGAATACCTTAAAGGATTTCGAACTTAACTATACTGATACTAAATTAAAGATTGAAAAGCTTTTTAAAACTTTCATGAAGCATACTTTTAGAGATTTGGAGTATATGAATTTATAAAACTCAAATAATGCACACATATAAGTTTTGTAAAATGAATTATAGCAAGTCCTGCAGCTTTGAGAAGATTAGCAAAAATAACAAATCAATTTTTTATTTTTCTGGAAATTTTTGAAATAATTTCAGCATGTGGCAAACAAATCTCATAAAGACACCATCATACAATTATCAACACATGAATTTGTAAAAATCAATGAATAAGCATCAATCATTCAGAAAATCTAGCAACATAGAAGTAAGCTAGCTTAGTTAAAGCAGCTCACTCAATCTAAGATTTTTACGCAAAATTGATCAATGAGTGCCCTAAAAATTTCATGTAGACATTACATCCAAATTCAGATATATGAATTTACAAAAACTATTGATTGCATGCATACCAGTCAAAATAACCAATTTTCAATAACAAGCAAGTTCGGTTTAAGCATGGTCGACTTGACCTAATCACGTCCATTCATTATGGAAATTTCACATGTAGTAGAAAAGGAGATAATGAACAACTTCCAAGGAGGCTTCAATCACAAAATCTGAATGTATGATTTTTCAAAAATCAAGGAATGCTAATAAGTTAATTTGCAGAGCAAAATCACAACAATGTACACTAATGTTCAAGACTTGATTGACCTAAGTAAATGAGCTTCAATCATCATGGAAATTTTATATGATGTAAATTTGGACCTTATGAACAACCTTCATTAATGCACGAACTTAAGAATGTAGGCATAAAAGTCATATGAAATTACGAAATAGCAAAGGTCATAGAATCATAGCATATTCACTTTATACATTTGAACGTTGGTTTTGTAAAAATTATTTGGCCTGGCAAACAGTGACCAAATTTAACAAATAAGGTGTCCACAAAAACTTCTTGAATCCCTTTATAAATCATCCTAAGACATAACGAACAATCGAAATCATCTATAAGCTCAATTAAAGATGTTAAGCAAATCAATCCAACCAACCATCCAAATTTCCAAAATCAAACCACGATATTGTGATGAACTTTTGACAAGGCAAATGACTCTAAAATAAGGCATTTGATATGCTGTTGAAAAGCTTATCGCATCTAGTTTAAATCTCATGAGGCATCAAAGTCGAAAAGCCTCATCCAATAGCTCATTTCTAATCCTCAATCAGGTCAGTCAGATCAGAATTTCGAATTTCTAGAGACATGATCAAAGCTTCATTGAGTCATATTCTCATTATCAAACCTTATCAAATCACAAACAATCATCTTCAAACATTCATATAGCTCATATAAATGTAAATTGCAACCTAAGTACGAATCCTAGCTCGGGATACCTATCGTAACCTTGCTTCATCGGATTCATGATTCAAGAGAGATTATCTTGATTAACTTTGATCCGACATTGAGATGAGCAATTCGACATTCATGCTAGCAACTAGGGTGTTGAAAACCTTGCTAAAGTTTACTTGATCAAACTAAAACAAGGTTTTAGAAATCGAAATGAAAATTTACACTCAACAATCTCAAAGTTGAACTAAAATGGACTAAAGTTGAAGAGGCGAGGAGATTGCAGTTTCCGGCGAGAACTTGAGAGACTAGGACCACCATGAGTTCACAAACTCATTAAGGAACAACAACGGTTGAGAGGTTGAGGATAGCCATCGTAATGCTAAAATAGGTTGAAGTAGCTTGGCAAACTTCACTGATTCAAAAACTGATGATCATTACCACAAAGAAAACGCCGTCGAATGGGGCAATCCAGTGGTGATTTGAACGAACGACAGCCACTACTAGGTAGATGGCTGTCCGATGATTGTCGAAGGGGTAGGTGTCGGCCATGAAGTGACCGGAGCAAGGGTCGGTTCAATTAGCAAGAGAGAGATCTAAAAATTCTTCCAGCCCCTTGGTTTTTGAGTGAAAAATTGAACCTATACCCCATCTCAATATCAAATTTGGGCCTTTGGATTGATCCAAGGGTTCAAATTATTCCTTTTTTATCAAAGCTTAATTCTATTTGTTTAAAGTTGATCTCATGGATCAATGACATGTCAAGATGGATGATTAGGATTAATAATCAAGGAATGGCTAAGATTTAATGTTTAATCCTTAAGTCTCCTAATTGACTTAATCTTAATGACTAGTATTAGTGACATGGCACTTAGGAGTATTTTGGTAAATTCACTAAGGGCGTTTCTATTAATTTTGTGCAAAAGGGGTAAGGGAGAGTTGGCCATGGCATGGGTTAATCAGGGATGGTCGCCGACTACTAGTGGCTTGCGGAAAAATGGTAGAATTGGCCATTTCCTACCAGAAATTGATTGGGCTAGTCGGATTGGTTTGGTTGGTTTAGGCTAGTTTTGGCCGGTTTTTCCAAGAATTTTATGCATTTAGGTCCGGACCTAATTGTAAAGAATTATTGTCCGATTAGAAGGAAAATGAGCTAATTTCAAGGGAAGCAATCCGAAATCGTTGAAGTTAAACCAATTAAATCACTCAAAAAACATATTAATTGATCATAATTGGTTTAATCACCTCAAGAATATTGAAAATCATGCTTAAATTCAATGGGCGTGTGAATTTGGAATTTCTTATCGATTTGCATAATTTGTGTAATTCCTAACCCCGAAAACTAAATTAATCGAAATTGAATTTAATTGATACAACAAGATATTAATTGATTCAATTATCCATGTTCATGATGACTTAATGCATCCAAATTGATACTAGAATGGTGGTACAAACTTTACATCAACATTAGATTGAGGGTTAATGATGAAATTGAACCTTAACTCGCCAAATTAAGCCTTAGTCTAGAGTGAGTCAACTTAAATTGCGCTAATTAAAGCTCATTAGCCTAACTTCCCAAAGTTCAATTAAGCTAAATCTATCAAATTGGAAATTTCCCGAGTGAATTTGTCAAAATTAATGTTGGATTCAAATTTAGTGTGAGAAAATGAGTTTATTTAGGGTAATGGCTCTTAAACCATGAAGAGCATCTCGAGACTCCAAATTAGAGCTAAAAATGGCAAATTTTTCCCTAAACATGCCAAATCACATAAATGGTTGCACGAGTGATCTTGAAATGGCTTCTAGATCAGATGTCATAAAAGAAGCTAAGTCAAAATATGACTAGAAAGGAAGTAATTTTATTTTTGGTCGATTCTGAACATAAATCCAAAAAATTTGGAAAATATGATTCTTATTGATTTTTGCAAAATTTTCGATGACAAAGTCCAATTGCAGCTAAAACGAAATGATTTTTGGATTTTCAATTTTTGGATTTTTTTGGTTTTGGTGACTTTTCACTAAAATGTTGATTTCACAATTAAAACTTTGAATTTTTAAAAAAAAACTATTGTGGCCAATGTGAAATTAAGACCAATTGGAAAATTTTTATGCAAAAAAATAATTTTTGACTTAAGGTTAATTTTTTATTAAACGGTTGACCAAAGAGTCAACTCAAAAATAAGCTTTGCCATTTGTTTCTCGCGCGGGCATTGTTCATGGGTGCTCTTTACTGGGCGATCTGGCACTGTTCATCCGTCTGGTGCTCTATTCGTTCTCGGAGTTCCAACCGTCCGTTTGGGCCGAAATACGGAGGACAAGTTCTTCCGACTTTCCTCTTCATCTTCACCAAACGGTTTCCCCTTATTTGTTCTACAAGTCAAGATCTCCTACACCCTAGGGCGTGCTCGTAATCCCGCTCTGCTGGTCTAGGTTTTGCTCGGCACGAGTGGTTCAGTTGGTCGTTTGGCCTTTGCCTTGGAGGACAAGGTCGCCCAGCCTTCATCCTCTGCCCCCACCAAGCCTCTCCTTCTAATTCCAACTCCAAGCTCAGTTCTCGCCTGCTTTAGTGATTTGTGAACTATTCATGTGCATTTGTTGCTGCTCGGCCCGTGTGTATTGGTCATTCGTTGGGCCCAAGGTTGGGAGGTTAGGGGCACCTGGTCTCCCTCCTATCCCTCATGAAGCTTTACCCTCTGTTTTGGCCTGCCCCATCTCTAGCCTCCTACGACGCGTTCGAGCTGTTGCTTTCCCCCCTCGATTCAGCTGCTATTGTGTCTGTTGTTATCTACTAGGCCATCTCTATGTAAGCGTGACTTGCCTACTCTCCTGCCTTGTCCCGCTGAAGCCTACCCTGGTACGTCCCATTCCTTCCAATGGTCTGCCTGTGGTAGTGTGCTGCAGATAAGGTATTTGTGTTATGGCCTCTTCCACTCTTGGCGTGGGTGGCCTTTCTTGCAAGGCCCAGTAAGCCGTTGGCATCTCAATGGGGCGAAACCCCTCCTCCCGTGTCCATGATGGCATGCCCTCTATGCCTTCAGGTCAGTCCGACTCCACCAAGTCAGGCCCTATAGGTCTAAGTGACAAACAGCAAGTGCCATAAAAGGCCCTAGCCTGTTTGGGGCGTTCTCGTGTCCGGAGCCATGCACGGTCTTCCTCCAAGCGACCACACGTACATGCCCAGCAACCAGGAGACTCAAAGCCTACCCTTGCCCGCTCTTGGGCGAATGTTGCATGGCTTGCTGCAAAAGGATATGATCTATCCTATGCTCCCCCTTCCTTTGTGGATAACAAGTTGATTGTCCACCTCTCGGAGGAAGTGTTGGAGGCAATCGATCCCAAGTAGCACAAGTGCCTCATTGGGTATTATGTTGGGAAGAAGCTTCCTTTCAAACTCACGGAACAAGCATTGATGCAAACTTGGGGCTCGAAGCTTGTGGAGGTGATGGTGGACAATCGAGGCTTCTTTTTCTTCCATATCCCAAACCTGGCTTTCCGGCGAAGGATCCTCGAAGATGGGCCCCTTACGGTGGCAAGAGTGCCCTTCATCTTACAGTAATGGTAGCCACTCTTGGAATTAAAGAGGGATAATCAAACCTCTTTTCCGGTCTGGATTAGGTTGGGGAACCTTCTTCTTCTTTTTTCTATGGTCGGTGCCGGCGATTAGTGGCATTGTGAGTGCGGTTGGTAAACCCCTCTATGTCGATCAATGCACGGAACAAATGAAGATGCTTTCTTTTGCTAGGGTGTGCGTAGAGGTTTATGCTAAGCAACTGAGGTGCACATCGGTGGACGTGGTCTTGAACGGGGTTTCGCACTCGATTGCTATTGAGTAAGAATGGAAGCCAGTTGAATGCCCTATTTGTGGTACTTTTTGTCACAGCTGCAAGGATGTCACAGCCAACGTCAACCCGGACAAAGTCTTGCAGCAAGCTCAGCTTGTCACCAGCCCTTTCATCCCTGCCTAGGTTCTCGATCCTACTCCAGTTGTGGTTGAGAACCCAAAGGCATCGCAACAAGGTTGGAGGTAGGTTAAAGGGAAAAAGAAGAAGCCTTTGCAGTCGAGGGAAGGACCCTCATCCCGCCCGTCTTCCACTAGTGAAGTGGGCAGTATACTCAAGCTCAAGGGCTCCACCTCTGAAAAGGGTTTGCCTCCTCCCTCATCTTGCAAGTCTTTGAGGAGTCTTAGATTGTCGAAGCCGGTGTCCCCTCCTTCTAGCCATATGGAGGAGAGACCTAGCTCTTTGCTGGAGGTCCCTTCTCCTTCTCACATGGAAGACAAAGACCTAGCCGAAGCCTCGACTTTCGGTCCGCTTGGTCTTAGTGTTGAGTTGGAATTCTTGGACAGCTTTAGTAGTTCTAATGATGATTTGCTCTCACCTGGCCCTTCCCCAAAGGCTCCTCCTACTACAAGAAGAGTCGAGACCATTCAAGAGAAGCTACTAGCCTTTGATCCAGCCCCGCCTCCTTCTACGACCACTGCTGCCTTGGCAGCTAGTAGACGGAATCCTAGTAGGCGGAGGTAGGCCTCCCTTCCCTCCTTTCGGTTCTACTATATATTTATTTTATTTATCTATGTATATTGGTTTTTGGAATGTGAGAGGTCTTGTTGACCCCTTGAGGCAAGCTGAAGTTAGGAACTTCGCTTCTTCTAATGGGCTATGTTTGATTGGTTTATTGGAGACCAAAGTGCCGGAGTCTCTGTTTGGTTCCATTTTTGCTAGGCTTTTGTCGAGATGGAATTGGGTTGCCAATTATGACTCCTCTCATAGGGGTAGGATTTGGGTTGGTTGGAACCCTTCTTTGGTGAGTTTTGAAATGATTTCTTCCAATAATCAAGCGATTCATGGTAGCTTGAAGTTCCTTATGTCTAGTATGTGCTACTACATCTTGGTGGTATATGCTGAACATACTTTTATAGCTCGAAGGCCTCTGTGGGCAGACCTTGTACAAATGAATGCTCTTTTCTAGGATCTGGCCTGGCTGGTGGCCGAAGATTTCAATGCCATCAAGGTCCCTTCTAATCGGTTTGGGGGCTCCAACTCCTAGATTCCTTACTTTGATGAATTCAATTAGTATTTAATTCAGTCAGAATTAGAGGACCTGAGGTATGTTGGCTTTCGCTATACTTGCTCCACTTCTTTGGGAGTTAAACGGAAGGCTAGGAAGATAGATTGTGTGCTTGTGAATGCTAAATGGAGCCATGATTTCTCTTACTCGGAAGCGTCTTTTATGGCGCTTAGCATTTCTGACCATACATCGATGGTGGTTAAAGTGTTGCAACCAGTTCTTCGAAGAAAGCCTTTTAAATTCTTTGATTTCTGGACTAAGCACCCGTCCTTCCATGACATTGTTTCACAAGTATGGGAGACCCTGAGTGAAGGGGTTCCTATGTATAGGTTGGTGAATAAGCTAAAGGCCCTTAAAGGCCGTTTAAAACATCTCAATAGAGAGTCTTTCTCTAATATCTCCGAAAGGGTTGCTGCGGCGAGGAATGATTTAAGGCTCACCCATATGGGCCTTTAGTAGGACCCGACTAGTGAGCTTCTTGCAGAGTTGGAGAAGATTCATTGGAGGACTTTCATGGAGTTAAGGAATCAGGAAGAGTCATTCTTCAGACAAAAGTCCAAGATCATGTGGCTCAAGGAAGGTGACCAAAATACCAAATTCTTTCACCATTTCATTGGTAGGAGATAGCTAAGGAACATGATTCTTTCTGTTATGGATACCTCTGGTAATATTGTTTCAGAACCGAGCTTAGTGCAACATACCTTCGTCTCTCACTATCAGGAGCTCTTGGCAATGTGCACCCTATCTTCTAGACCCTATTTACTGGATCTATAGGAGGTCATTTGGTTCCCTCTTAAGGAGGAACGGGTTAGTTTCCTCTCTCATCCCTTCACTGATGTAGAGATTCACGATATCGTGTTCTCCCTTGCTCGAGGGAAGGCTCGTAGGCCGGATGAGTTTGATGTCGAATTTTTTAAGCACAATTGGGAGATGGTAGTGCCATTGGTCATTAAAGCGGTGAAGGATTTCCTTGCCACGGGAAGACTTTTCAGGGAGATCAACAACACCATCCTAGTGTTGATTCCGAAAGTTCCCAATGCGACGTCTATCAATGATTATAGACCTATTACATGTTGTAATACTATTTATAAATGTATTACCAAGGTTTTAGCTAACCGTGTGGCTGCAGTTCTTTGCGAGATTATCAGCCCTTCTCAAAATGTACTTTCGTTAAAGGTCGATGAATCAAAGACAATATTCTTTTGGTCCATGAGTTGTTTGATGGATTCCATCTTGATCCGTTCGTTCCTAAGTGTGCTGTCAAGGTGGATTTTCAGAAAGCCTATGATACGGTGGATCGAGACTTTCTTGAGATGGTTCTTCGTGCGTTTGGATTCCCGGACCACCTTGTTCAACTTATCATGGTATGTGTGCGCACTCCAAAGTTTTTTTATTTCTTTGAATGGGTTTTTCCCTAGTGGCCGGGGCCTTAGTCAATGGGATCCCATTTCTCCCTATCTTTTCACTTTGGTTATGGAGGTCTTCTCTAGGATCCTTAGTGCTTGTGCTAGGCAACCGGGTTTCAAGTTTTTTCGGAGATGCAAGGCTTTGAGTTTATCTCACCCATTCTTTGCAGACGATGTCTTCCTGTTTTGTGGAGCTGAATTGGCCTCGATCTCTCTCTTGAAGGAAGGTTTAGATACCTTCTCCACATGGAGTGGACTAAAGCCAAACACCAATAAAAGTGAGATCTTTATTGCTTGAGGGTTGGCTGAGTTGTTGAGTGAGATTCTTCTTGCCCTTGGTTTCCTTGAATGGAAATTGCCGGTGCGTTATTTGGGAGTGCCTATGATTTCCTCACGGCTCGGCAAGGCGGACTGTGTCTTCCTAGTTGATCTTATAATGACCAGGGTCTAATCTTGGACCCAGCACTTTGTCTCCTTTGTTGGCCGTCTTCAGCTAATAAGGTTAGTACTTCATGCAATCCAAGCTTATTGGGTGAGTGTATTTACTATACCCATTGCGGTGTTAGACCGTATTAAGCATATCTTGAGACAGTTTCTTTAGAAGGGCCCGGGCTTAGGGAGGGGTGGAGCCAAAGTTTCCTGGGAATACGTATGCCTTCTGAATGAGGAAGAAGGACTCGGCATTCGCAGATTGAGGGATTATAATAAGGCAGTGATGCTGAAGCACATCTGGATCTTGTTTATGGACAAGGAGTCCTTGTGGTGCAAGTGGATCCATTAGACTTTCTTGAAAAGGAAGAGTTTCTAGGTGGTTAGGAAGCCTACTTTCTGCTCTTGGGCTTGGAAGGGAATCCTCCATCTCAGGATCGAGTTCCGCCTCTCCTTCCTCTAGAGTTTAGGGGATGGCCTTTCTATCTCTTTCTAGTTTGACCACTGGCACTTAAGAGGCTCCCTTAATCTTTTATTCTCGGACTCTTTGATCTATATCTCTAGTTTACCCAAGCACACTATGGTGGCTGATCTTTTTTCATCGTCTGGACAGTCCATGAGGACAATGTTAGAGTCTTGGGAGTAGCCCATTCTTTTGCTTTCTCAGGTACCGGACCGTTTTACTTGGCTTGAAAGCCCTTCCGATTTATTCTTGGTTGCTTCGGCATGGCATGCCATTAGAAGGAAGAAGGCTCCGGTCAATTGGGCATCCTTAATCTGGAGCAA
Source organism: Eucalyptus cloeziana (assembly GCA_014182715.1). Lineage (NCBI taxonomy): Eukaryota > Viridiplantae > Streptophyta > Magnoliopsida > Myrtales > Myrtaceae > Eucalyptus > Eucalyptus cloeziana. The sequence goes on along the minus strand of CM024637.1, from coordinate 5,377,454 downwards.
TGTTATCGCTCCGAGATATTAGTTCAATCTCTGGCTTATTACCAAGAACCGTCTTCCTACTCAAGCCTTGATTTTATTGTATGGTTGCAAACTGACGTCGGACTCCATCAATCATCTGTTTTTTGGTTGTTGCATCACAGCCAAGTTTGCTCTCTTTTGGGCTGCTAGATGCAACCTCCCATGGCGCAACAAGGCTTGGTCAGAGAATCTTCGATGGGCTTTGAAGTTCCTTTTCAGTAAGGATTTCTATCGTTTCATTGCCCGCTTTTCTTTTGGTGCTCTTTGCCACCTTATTTGGAAGTACATGAATGAGATTCTGTTTAGAGACCATACTTTCGCACTTCCGGCCATGAAAAACCACCTCATTAAAGTTGTTAAGAACAAGGCCTTAACGTTCAGAAATGTTGAGGATAACTCGAGGAATAGGAGACTTCAATGTAGCTCAGGGATTGATCCTTGCATTTTCTCTTTTAATCCTACTGATCCTTAATGTTCCTGCTTGTGGGCGCCGTTTTTTGTTCCTGGATGGCTCGACGCTGCTGAATTTTCCTTGCAAGGGTTGTGGCGCGAGTGGTGGATCTGCCGGTGGGTAGTATGCTGGCTTGGTTCGCTTCGATCCTACCACGAAACGCTTCGCCAATTGCCGTTCGTAGAGGGCGTCGACGCTCTTGTTTGGGGTTGTTTAGGTGTGGGTAGCCATTGTTTGGCAGGCCGATTGCCTTCTTTTGTTAGTTGGTCCTCGTTCTAGTTGTTGCCTTGGTTGAGCTGGCTTTTGACGTGTAGCTTCTTATGCCTTTGTTGGCTTTTCTGTTTTTCTTTCTTTCAACGCCCTTCCACTCATTATGCCTCGTTTCATTTTAAGTGTAAGTTTTGGTGCCGTTTTCTTGTATATGTTGGTTAAAGCTCAATAAAATTACTTTTCACCAAAAAAAAAAAAAAAAAAAGTCAACTCAAATGGAAATGGCAAGAAAGTTATGCACAAATGAAAGGCCGATGAAAATAAAAATGAAAAATGACACTTCTTACTCAAGAAACAAGTTCCATTGCAATCGATAATCCTAATCTTAAAGTTGTACCTTTTATGACGCGTCGACTAAAAATTAGGTGTCAACAAGATACGATATCATTTCCTATGTGTGTAAAGATCTATCTCTCTCTAATGGAAATGACATTGTTTCTTTGCTTGTAGTGGCCTGAAACGACAATGTCATTCTCATATGCAAATTTGGCTTCTCGCTTGCATGTCATCTTCCTTCTATTCATGCACATTGTCTTCCATCTTACTCTCTAATTGATTTCTCTCTCTAATCACAAATCAGGGCTTCAATCTTGTTTGATTTCTCAACACTTTGTCTCTAAAGCAAATTGAGCTCTCATTGGCACTCTCTCAATATGGCTAAAATCTCAAATCAATCTATCTCTATAATCACAAATTAGGGCTTTGATCTTTCTTAACACTTCAATCTTCACTTTTGTGCACTATCTATCTGTCGAGTTTTCTATTGCTCATCATCCTCTTTCATTGGACAGAGACTAAAAAGGCGACACTGTTGAGGGAAAAGTTTAGGCTTGTTGTGTGATGAATTTTGTTCAACAAAGAGTAAATGTTATTCATTTGTTGTTTTTTGTGTTGACTGATCAACAAAGTGAGTAAATGCTTATTAAATTTGGTGTTGTTGACAGATTGTAAAAGTATAGGAGAAGGTGATACCTTGAAGTGCAAATATTAGGGTTTGGCGACAGAGTGTAAACATGAGTGCTTTAGTTTATTCATGGTTATACTTTGTCGTTTTTTGTCCACCAACCGATACGCTTTATTTTTTATTATAGTTGTGGGGACCGATTGGTTGTTTGTGTTACGGTTCCCTATTACAGAAATAATTTTTCTTGTATCGGTTGTAGTGTTAACATGGGCAATATTAGTGCACCCATTAAAGTTTGATAAGGTGGGGAGTTTGTTATTGGGGAAGAGTGAGAATAAGTTGATATAAATGTTGTTGTTATCCTTGTCAGTCTCACTATAAAGGCTTTAAGAAGGATATAGTGAATTCTTGTAATGCAAAATAGGGAAATTACATTATCCAATACATGGTAAGAGTTTTAAGGATGGTTTAAGATATCCATATAATAATAATAATGGTATGAGGGATCTTGTTTACCATCATTTTTATGGTCATGATATTTATGTGGATGTTGAATATCATGGCGATGAAGATGAGCAAGTAGTGTTAGAAGTTGGTATGGAACCCGGGCTGGTGATAAAGCTATTTTAGAGGGAGATGTGAGAGTAAAGGATAACGAGGTTTCGAATACAGTTGATGTGTTAGAGTTATTTGAGCAACTTGAGAATACTGGTGGCATAGATGATGGTGAAGATACACTATCTAAAGAATTGACTAGAATAAATATAGGCTCTTGGAAAATTGCAATGTCTGATGATGAAGAGGAAGAAACACTAGTACATACCATTTGTACAAGTGATGTTGATGATCAGAACATTGCACAAGTAAAGGAACAAGTGAGGGCATTTCAGCAAAGGAAAAGAAACACCATTTAGAGTAGTGAATGAAGGCATTTCAGTAAATAGGGATGAATGAGATCCTATGGCTGATGGTGATAATACTGATTATGAGGAAGGTGGTCACGATGACGGTAGTTGCTCAAAGCATGATGATGATGAAGATGGTGTTGTGTAGTATAGAAGTAGAAGTCAGTATCTTCTGATGATTTAATTGGTATAAATCATGCCTTTTGTGTATCAATGAGATTTGATGATGTCAAGTAATTTAGAGATGCTATTATCACGTGCTCAATCACTCAATAAAAGAATGTTAAATTCGCTAGAACTACCAAGAATTTTATTAAAGCAAGGGTGCACGATACAATTGTCCATGGAAGATATATGATGTATTGAGTACAAAGAGTGGCTCATTCCAAATCCGGTCACTCTGAGAAGCATAGTTGTAATATTGTATTTGACAATAAAAGAGTAACTACTATGCGGTTGGCCAAGCACTTCTTTAACACCATCAAGATAATGCTACAAATTAAAAGTCCTCAATTGAAACAGTTAATGAAAGAGCAACTAGGTGTTAATGTGTCTAAAAAACAGTGCAAAAGGACTTAGTACAAGGTGATGATTATATTACTGGGTACGTACAAGAAAGAATATACAAAGATCTGGGATTATGCTAGGGAATGTTGGTTTAAGAATCCACCCAGTAGAATTTTATGTAGAAGTTGTGGAGAAGTCATAACTTGATTATAGGACATAGTTTAGTAGGATATATATATATATATATATATATATAGCACATTGTTGAACTTAGCATAAATCTTTCTTTGCTTTTTAAAACCTTATAAAATATATAGCATATTGTTGAAAATTTAAATAGTTTTGAAAAAATGAGAGCCCTTATTTTGTAACAGCTTTATAACAAAATTGAAAGTGATTGTTTTGCAACAATTTTGTAATGGCTTGATTTTAGATATTACAACGGTCTAATTTAATTTTTTTTTCTCACCAACTTTCTCTTTCAATTGCTTATAGATAGAACCCACAAGCCATAATAAAATTATTCAAAAAATCTTAAACATATTGCATTTTTTTTTTTAATTTAGTCATATATTTATTAATTTTCTCTATTGAGTCTATTCAGTTAATTTTGATTGAAAACCGCTAACATGGAGGCCAACCATCATACATGGCAAAACCAACGCTGATGTGAATAATTTTTAATATTCTTCAAGTCTTTTATATTTATTTTTCTTTTCTAGTTTTTTTTCTTTCCCTTCTTCCTCCTCCAGCTAGTCGCTAGGTCTTGACAATTGGTCAGAGGTCGAGGGCCAGCAAAATCGACCTTGTTAGCCTCTGGTGAAGCTCGCCCTCACTAGCCCCTAGCAAGGGCAAGCCATGTTGTCGCTAGGCAAAGTCAAGCCTCGCCAGGGGTGGGCAAGTCTCACTATTGAGGGAAAAAAACAAGAGAAAAAAAATGAAAAAATAATATAAAAATTCAAAAAATATTTAAATATTATCTAAAATTGTTACCATCAGCATCAGCTATGCCACATAGAAAGATTGATGTCCATGTTAGACATTTCTAAATTAAAATTTGTAAAAGTGCAATATGTTTAGGACTTTTTGGACAATTTTCCTCACAAAATAAAATCCAAAGATACACCTCAACCAGATGATTCTCTCTTCTCTTCCATTTCTTTATTGGGTTTTACATATAATTTAATTGTTCATAATCTCTTTATTATTCTGTGTAGAGTAAAAAGGAAAGTCTGTTATATATTGGGAGGATTACTAGAGCTTGCTGTATTGAATTTCAAATTTCACGGGGTATAATTATCTTTAAAAACAATGCTAGCATGCCCCAAACAGTTGATATTATTTTTCATCCCCTCTAATTTTTTCCAACGCGTGACAGTTGACAACGTGACAATTCATAATGTAACTTTTAATGACATCCAATGGTTGAGATTGGAAGTTATTATGTTAGGCCAAGAGTTAGAGATTGTCTTACGAGTACAACCCTAGTTTACATAGGCCTTTATATCACTTTGTCATTGGTTTTTCTTAGTCAATAAACATATTGGTTGTCGTAAACTGTAGAATGAATTTTCTTTTCCAGCTTCAATTCATCTCGATTTTAATGCTCATCTTTGTTCTTTGCTATCTTTTACTTCTCTAATTGCATAAATATTTCAAGGTACGAACACCTGGAGTGCCAAAACTTGGCACGGAGGGACACATAAGTGCCAAAACTTTGAAAATGTACACTTAAGTGCCACTTCCGCCAAAATCCAGCCAAATTGCTGACGTGGCAATTTTCCGGTGAGGTGAGTGCAAAACAGCGTCATTTTGCATGCTGACGTGGCGAGAAAATGCAAAAACGACGTTATTTTGTCTTTGATATGTAAATAATTAATATAAAAATTAATTAAATAAAATTGAAAACTAAATTTATTTAAAATATTTTTAAAAGAAATTTAAAAAAAAAAGGTGGGGGATTGAAGGGAGGTGGCCGAGGGCCGAGCCCTCACCATCGCCACCGGAAGGGCCAGCGACTGAGGGAGGAGGGTCGGCTGGGGTGGCTGGACCTTGGCAGATCGGCGATGAGGGCCGTGACCCTCGCCCTAAATCTAGGCGAGCGCTCGCGAGCCCTCGCCACCTCCCCACCATCGCCGAGAAAGGCCAGCGATGGTGGGCGGAGCATTGGCCGGGGTCGACGAGCCCTGGCCAGGAGCTGGTGACACCAGCCAATCGGCGACGAGGGTCTGCAAGCCCTTGCCGACCCCCGGTCGACCGGCGACGAGGGTCCGCGAGCCCTCGTTGACCCTTAGCCAACCAGCGGCGATGGCTCGCAAGCCCTCGCCGGACCTAGGCAAGGGCCGTGACGCTCACCCCTGATCTGGGCGAGGGCTCGTGGGCCCTCGTCACCAGCCCCTGGCTAAGGCCCAGTGACCCTGGTCGATACTCCCCCCACCGTCATCGGCCCTTCCCAGCGATGGCGAAGACGTGACGAGGGCTCGCAGCCCTCGCCGCCGATCAGCCAAGGGCTGGCCACCCCGCCGACCCTCCCCCTTCATCGCCGCCCCTTCTCGGCGCCGGCGGCGAGGGCTCAACCCTCGCCACCTCCCTTCGCCCCCGCCCGCCACCCACTCCCATTTTTTTTAATTTTAAGTTTGTTTAGAATATTTCAAATAAATTTAAGTTTAAATTTGATTTAATTAATTTTTATATTAATTATTTACATATCAGACACAAAACGACGTCGTTTTTGCATTTTCTTGCCACTTTAGCGTGCAAAACGACACCGTTTTGCACTGACCTCGCCGAAAAATTGCCACGTCAACAATTTCGCAGGATTTTGGTCAGAGTGGCACTTAAGTGATCCATTTTACTTTGATTTTGGCACTTAAGTGTACATTTCCAAAGTTTTGGTACTTAAGTGTCCCTCCGTGCCAAGTTTTGGCACTTGGGGTGTACTTCTGCCTAAATATTTCAATGTAAGATTATTTATGACATTGACAAAGCTACATTGTTGGCAAACTACAGCATTTTCATCAAATAATTTTATTTCTATTATTGATAATCATCATTGTCCTTAAATGATAGAATCATCAGTAATTAAGATAGTGGAGAGAGATAATATAATTCAAGTTTCACGTTACAAAAGATAAAATGGTAATGAGAATGAAGAAATGATCTTTTTGTTCGAAGTATCCTAAGCATATTGAAAATAGTCTAGCAGAAATTCTGGAAACTGAAGAGTCTTTTTTAAACATAAATTCTGCTTCAGCCTAAAGGATGAGCTATAGTTAATAGATACTGTCTTGACATATGCATGGCGAACATACTCAGATTAAGTTCGAGGTGCTAGTATTGAATCTTCGCCGAATTCATTCTTCAGATCACCAAATCAACCTAGAGTATGAGCTTAAAGTTTATAGAGACTAGCTGCCTAATGAAGTGCAGAAGACGGAGACAAGTCATGCTATACCATGAACTCCACGTTATATGGTTACCCTCGGCATTTTTAGCTGTATCTAGGGTATATTATTTCAAGGATCCATTCGTTCTCTCATCATTTGGATAATTGATTAGCATATGTCGAGTTGTCCAAAGATTATTTGGCTACAGTGGCTTTTAGAGCATTCACCGGAGTTACTCTAGTCTCTCAGTAGAAGTGTCGTATAAATGAGAGCAGAGATATTTGAAGCAATTATTTTCATAACCGAGGAGTATGGGCTTGGAGACCTAACTACTTGGATGCCACTAGAACTCCTTGCAAGTCCTATGAACTGGTTAAATCCAGATTTTTTATCGATGTAGTTGGTCCTTATTTCAAATAGTTTGCACACAGTTAATGAGATTTGAATAAATGCATATCCATTTCATAGGTGAGAAATCCTTTCACAATCCAACCAACGATGCCAATCCTGGAGGAGATAAGTACCTAAGCTTTTGGCCGTTGTCTAATCGACTACATAAACTTTATTTTGTTCATTCAAGGTAGGCTCATTCCTATCTCTCGGGTAATAAAAATATTATCAGCTTGTCGTTATTAGTTGTACACCTGGAACGTCAATGTGTCTTCTTAGGATGATGCCCAAATCAATAAATACCCGTCGAACAGCCGAGATGCTTCCACCCCATCTCTATTTTTCATCCTACCCACAAACCCCCACCCATTTTTCTTAAAAAAAAAATAAAAATAAATAAATAAAGTTTCTTCTAGCCACCATCGAAGATCATCCCCCACCACAAGCTGACCACCAGCATGACTTTGAAAATACATATTAAGCATGTCTAAGAAAGAAACTTTCGATTTTCAAGAAGCGAATACAAAAGCAGTATGATGTATCTGCACTTTTTATTAATTTGACTGCTTGAGAAGTATCGTGACTATTGTTTCAGTAAAAGCCTCGCTATAGAAAAATATTACCTCGTATTTCAAGGAAGAGTCAAATTATTTGATGAACCTTGTTAGCTCCTCTGGTCAAGCAATAACTGAATCATGTCAAGCTTGAATTTGAGAAATTGAAATTTTTTTTTTTTTGGTTAGTGTTAAAGGCGTAAAGCTCAAAGGTACCAGTAAGACAAAACTTACAGCTCTGAAAGACAAAGATAATGTATAATAGAGCCCCATGATTGTGCCAAAAGAAAAGTCTAGACAGTCTCATCTTTCGCCAAAACGTTCATAATTTTTTTAAATGATTCTTGAGTGACTCGGCTTTTTTTTTTTTTATAAGAAATCAAACGAAGACACATGACTGTTCCAGAGAATTCAGTGGAAACATGTATTGATTAAAATATAATCGATTGAAACCCGTTCCAAGACTACGTCTAAAGTTGCGACAGAGAGCCACATTCACATTGAACCTGGGCGGGTCGTAGCTAGCCACCATTCACATTTATTCTCTTCAAGTAATTAATGTATAACAAGATGCGCTTTTGGTCTCCCGAAGGGACACGTTTTGACTTGTCAGAGAATCTCCCGATGCCCTAACCTTTTCTCCAAGGGCCAGACCAAGCTGATTGTTGTTATTACTATTATATCTTTGAGCATTAACTACTATTATTTCGGTGCAGAATTTAATGCAGGGGTCTTGTGTTGTTACTTGCGTGTGGTTGGTTTTCTGACTTACGTTCGACATTCGACGTGTCTTCTTCGTTTCCAGGAATTCTACGGCCCTTTATTGGTCACTCCAAGTTACTAGGTATGTATCTGGTCACTCCAATGTTAGGATGAACAGATGGATGAGTTCAATGATCTAATTTTTAAAATGTGACTTCGACTAGCTGCTATCAACTGCTCACCTTTCCCGATACATATTCAACCTTTTAGACCCTAATAATTTCAACCTTTGCCCGATCCATGAAAAATATGTCTTAAGTTCGAGTCCAAGGAAAAAGTCCAATCTAACTAGATTTTGTGATTTTAATAGACTTCCTAGTTTGAATAAATTTCTTGAATTGAATAGTTTTCTAGTTGCAATTTGATTCTTAGTTTTAGTAGGTTTCTTGTTATTTTTCCAAATCCCTTCTATATAAGAAATGGGATTTTGCGTGAAGAGTATCCAAGAGTGGCTTCTTCAGGAATCACATCCTGAAGCAATTTGAGAGTATCAAAGCTAGTTTAATCGTGTACGTAAGATTTGTGAATTCTTTTGTTAAATTGAAATTTTGTTCTGTGGATAACTATGAGGGCTACATATTGTGTGAGCATTGGATGTAATTGGAAGCTGTGAAATACTAAGATTATTTGAGTGATTCGAGTGCGGTTTTAATCTCCATTGTATCATCTCATCTATAGTAGGATTATGTCATTGCTCTTTTAATGGATGTAGATCACACCGACCGAACCACGTAAATGTAATATCCAATAGATCTCCTTATTCTGTTTATTTTATTATTTGATCTCTTGTTCTTCACAACAGAAACACTTAGGAGGTTTAGGTTCTCAATCGATTTAGAAAATAAATCAATTGGCTTCTACAGGAGTTCTTTTTCATAGAAAAGAAATAAGATTTGATTTTGCGTTGAACAGTTTCCAGAGAAACAAAAATTATCTTCTGCATTTCTGTTGTCTCCGAACGAGGAGATAAAGTTTTCTAGCCCTCCTCCGCGAGACTGCGACTTGGCATCTGCATGCATGCACAACGTGGAAAGCATCGAAACTTTAGAAACCTTACTAGTAAAAGGAAAAAAAAAAACAAAAACAAAAACCTTTACGCGACATGCTTGTGGCTTCCATGACTGGGGCATATCTAGACTCGACAGAGCTTCAAGGGACAATAAATTAAACATATAATGAATTTTACAGAGTACTCGCAATGCTTGTTAGGGTTTTCATCGTATATATTTCAAATTACTTAAATTTTTGTATATGCATAACTTTTTGTACTATATTTAGCCACATTCAATTCAAATGACCAAATCCATTCCCTTTTTCGAACCTGTGTGCGGGAGAGTCCGTCACATACCAACGGGATTCGAGAAAATCCTCGGCATTCAATTTGCAAATGAAGGGCACGTGGCATCCGGACTTTTCGACATGTTTGCTTCACTTAATATCATATAGCCACAACTTATCAATTATAGATTGCACTTTTTTTCTCTACTTTACTACAGAAGTCTGACTGCAGTTAGAAATTCACAACAATGCTTGTTGAGTTATTTCGACGTGTTGAGTGTTGAGTTTGCTCCATTTCATTCTTAAATGTGAGTGGATTGTTTCCTGATAGCCATTTTGAAAATTTTTTAAATATTAATGGTGTCCATTTTGAACTCTCAGATGAGCTTGTTGTGCATACTTATAAAAGTTTTGAATTTCTTGACCCTCATATGAAATTACCAACTTAAATTGAAAAGAATCACCAATTTATGTTGGACTAAAGTACATACCCTCATTTGAGTTACTTATTAACATTTACTTATTCTTTACTTACTAACTTTTCTATTGATTTACATGGTGTTATCAATCTAGCCAAATTAGCGTGATTGATCAATTTTTATCTCATTAAATCACCACATTGTATTCAGTTACCAACTCTCATTTGAGTTATTTACTAGCTATGTTGTTTCTTTTAATTAGCCAACTTTTCTTATCTTTCATAGACTTTAATTTGTATTGCTTAACAATGCCTTAAATTCACTAAATTTTTCAGAAATCACCAATCTTAATTAGATTGACTAACAAAATTTTCTCTGATTAACTCATAAACTTTAATTTGTATTGCTTAACAACGCCTTAAATTCTCGGATTACCAACTTTTCTTATTTTTCACAAACTTTTATTTAACTTTCTCAACTACGATTGAAATATTATAACTCTCATATGAAATTTGTAACTTTAAATTTAAGTGATTATCAATTTTTCTCCGACTAAGTCATTAATAATTTTTTTTTAGTACCAATTCTCATTTAACTTAGTTACCAACAATTAATTTTTTTAGATTGACAAAGGGTAATAATTTCATGTAATAATGGGTGAATATAAGGTATTGTAAGAAAGTAAAATAAATGTTGGTAAATAATAAGAAAGTTCTTTTGTCAAATATATAAAAAAAATTAATTTAAAAAAAATAAGCATTGCTAACTAACTCATATAAGAGTCAATATTGTGAAACTATTTACTAACTTAGATGTACAAAAGGCTTATTAAGTGATGTAAATAATATTATAAATGTTGAGTTTTGACTTTCAAATTAGCAAGAAGGGTATTTTGGACCATTCACATTTGTTTCGGGTTTTTTTATGGGAGACTATAAAAGGATGTGTTCAACAACACATCTCCTCCATATTATTTCTCTTCTTTTGTTGTTTCTATCTTCTTGTTGGATCTTTAGATATTGTGGCTTACAAAGTGGTTTTTTGAGCTTTTGGATTGTTCTCCCATACTCATTGTTGAAGATAGTGAAACCCTTCTCTCTCCTCCTGGTTTTTCCCATTTTAGGTTTCCACGTGTATTATTTCATCTCATGTGATTTCGATTTTTTTGTTTGAGATGGCATCTATCAAATTCGAAGTGGCACCTTTTGATGGCCAAAATAATTTTGGGCTATGGAGGATCAAGATGGAGGCATTATTCCATCGAGAAGGTTTACCTAAAGCCTTGGACGGAAAGTACCCTGACGACATAGTTATGGTTGAGATTAAGGAGATGGAAGAGAGGGCACATAGCACCATCCAATTGTTGTTGTCCAATAAGGTGCTTCGGAAAGTCACCGATGAAGAAACAGCTTCAAGACTGTGGATAAGCTTGAGAGCCTCTACATGAAGAAATCTTTTACGACAACATTATCTTATTTACATGCTTAAAATGCAAGAAAAGGTACTCCTATTTAAGAACATCAAAATTAATTTAATATGATTGCAACAAATATGAAAAATCTAGATTTGAAGTTAGATGATGAAGATCAAGCTCTAATTGTGTTATGCTCATTGCCGAGCTTGTATAAGAATTTTGTGAATTTTATGTTGTATGGAAGGGAATTCATAACTCTTGAGGATGTGAAGGCCTCATTGAATTTCGTAGAGATGCGTACAAAGTTGAATGCGGGTAGTAGTAGGGATAAAGCTAATGGCTTAATTGTCAAGGACAGATTAAATCATCATGATAGACACAATAATAATAAAGGGCGTTCGAAGTCTAGGTTAAGTCAAGATAAGAGTAAGGTAGAATAGTATTATTATCACAAATTCAGACACTACAAAAATGAGTATCTAGTGCTCAAAACTAAGGGGAAGAAATCGATGGAGAATTCTAATTCAGCTAGTCTGATGAACAATATTGAGATAATTATTGTAGACAATGTTCTTAATATTTTGTCTTCAAATTGTTGTGTCAATGATGGATGGATTTAGCGTATTCATACCACATGTGCCCACATAGAGATTGGTTCCACACTTACAAAAAAGTCAATAGTGGTTTAATTTTGATGAGCAACAATGTAGTGCGGGATTGTGGGTATTGATATGGTGCAGATCAAATGTTATGATAAGGTAGTAAGAACTTTGACAAACGTTAGGCACATCCCAAATTAGAACATGAAAAAACCTTATTTCGGTGAGCAATTTAGATTCCATTGGGCACATATAAACACGTTGAGGTGGAGTTTGAAAATTTCAAAAGGCTCCTTGATTGTGATGAAAGGTAATAAGAAGAACAACCTTTACATTCTTTAGGGAAATACCGTTGTAGATGCTTTAAATAATCATCCTCTTCAAATTCTGAAAAATCAAGGTTGTGGCATATGTGGTTGGGCCGCACGAGCGAAAGAGAAATGGCTATCTTGAGTAAACGTGATTTACTTTGTAAAATCATATGGTCTCACTTGACTTTTGTGAACCTTGTGTTTTTAGGAAGCAGCGCGGAGTTGGTCTTAGTATGAGGGTGCACTCGATGAAGAGCACAATTGACTATATTCACTTTGACTCGTGGGGATCAGCACAGGTTACATCTAAGGGTGATAGTTTACCTTCTAAAATTTATTGATGATTTTTCTAGGAAAGTCAAGGTTTCTTTCTTGAAGCATAAGAGTGACATTTTTTATACATTCAAGAAGTGGAAGATGTTGATAGAAAATCAAACTAGGAAGAGGAAAAAGCATCTCAGAATGGACAATAGTCTTTAGTATTGTGAAGGTGATTTAAATAAGTACTATAAAGATTAAGGGATTATTCAACATAAGAATAGTGAAGCACCCACCTCAATAGAATGGGGTGGCGGAACGCATGAATCAGGCACTTTTAGGGAGAACTAGGTGTATACTCTCTAATGTCGGACTTAGGAAAGAATTCTAGGTTGAAGCCATGAACTCGGCGTGTTATGTGGTGAATCATTCTCCTTCAACTGCAATTGAATATAAGACTCCAAATAAGTTATGGTTAGGTAAATCTTCTTATTATTTTGGTTTTAAAAGTATTGATGTCATGTTTATTATCATGTAAAGGTAAGCTTGAACCTAGGGCCAATAAATGTGTTTTCATTGGTTATGGAAACAAAGTTAAAGCATATAGGTTGAATAGAAGAAGATTACTTTTGATGAAAATTCCATGCTCGAATAGAAAAAGGTTGTTATTGAGTCTAGAGGTGTTCAAAATGAGAATGTTGGAAAAGAGGTGGAGCTTTATGTAGAGCATCCATGGAGAACATTTGAAGATATTCCTACTCACCCAGAAAATGACAATGAATAACAAGACTCATATTTCATAAAAAAATGATATAGAAAAAATTGAGGAACTTTAGAATTTGGCTACAAGGAGGGCTAAACAACAAATTAACCATTCCTAAAGGTATGGTTTCACTGACTTGGAAGCATATGCTCTTACAATTACTGAAAAGCTTGGTGTTGAGGAACCTTCTACATTTCGTGAAGCTATCATTTGCTCCTCAATTTGAGAAGTGACTTGTTGCGATAAATGAAAAGATCAAGTGTCACACCCCGATCCTTGAGCGTGCGCACATCCCTTGGTGGTTGATGAAATTGGGACGTCCCTGGATGTGTCGCTAACCCATTCATTTTATTGCACATGCGGAAGCGAAACGATAACCCTTGACAGCAACCAACATGGGATAGAAAAGCAAGATAATCAATTTTCACCAAAAACCACACTTTATAAACAAGCTGAGTTTATATACAATACTAGTCTATCTACCAAAAAGATCAGCCCTTAAAATGGAAACTATCATACGATCCACTTGTCGGACACGTTCACTGATCCTTCGAACTCCTCAGTCTCCAGGGGTGCCGGATCCACCACAACACCATTAGGAGGGTCACTTGTGCCCTCGCCAAAAGCGGTGTCTACCACCACAGTCGAGACCTCAAAACCCTAGAGGGGACCCACTATGTATCTATTGAGCCCGGGCAAAACCACGCCCTAAATCGATGAGGTACCCTCTGAGGTAGGCCCTCATCGACCTAAACGGTGGTCACTACGAGCTCATAGACCCAAACCCCATGGCCCCCGGGAATAGGGAAATCAGTAACCTGCTCGGTAACCCTCCTAGGCTAACCAAAACGAACTGGCGAGGCCGCCATCTAAGGACCTGAAAGTTAAAGCCCATGACGGGGTGAGGCAATGTCTCAACAAATTCACCCCCTAAACTCTGACAGAGGACTTACCTCGCCTTAGTTCCCTCCTGCATGTTAGCACAATTCATATATTCAATCAATCAATTCAATCAATACAATTGATCAACCAATCAATTCAATCAATTCAATCAATACAATCACATGGGTCCTGATTACAAGACCCAATTGTTATGACACATTCCATACCGTACCACATAATTTTGCCCCATAATTCGGCATGTCAATATCAATCAATCACATGTTCCAATTTCGATTACTACCCGCACAGGCAAAATATACTGATGCACAACAGTTTCTAGTGTAGCTAGGCTTCGTCTCACACCTTTGAGTACGGCCACATCCATCGACACACATCGGGGACAGCATTCCCGAATGAGCATCGGTCCAGAATCTACTGCGACTGGCATACCAAGACATCACATAGACAAAAGGCCAACCTTGGTATCTCCAAGTTTTCATGAGCTATTCATCATGTTGGAACTTGGTCTTCTATTGTCTAGACATTTGTCTTAGTCTTCACTGGTATTGTAGAAATCAGCAATATAATCACAATTCATCTTGATAATAACATATGCACTCATCATATTAAATATTAGCATTAATTATAGTTTTGGAATCATCAAGATTTTAGAGGGATGTTTTCCCATAAAATTTTCGTGCATCACAAATTAAGTCATGAATTTTAGCTTAGTCCTGAAATAAATAACGAGAGGGTTAAAGAGAAACGAATTGTTTGTCCTAAGCAATTTAGCACTAAGTTTGTCGGGTGTTGGTCAGCACACCTAAGTTGTAAGTTGTTCCAATTTTGAGAACGATTTGAGCTGTGATTTCGGCGCCACCGGATTGCAATTTCCGCGTGCTATGCTAAACTTCATTTTTGGGAGTATCAGGACTTCATTGCTATAGGTAAAGGTAGGACAAGCTTGCATGGCAGTCTGCAATTAATTTTTTTGTTTTATGTCATAGGGTGTTGTGTTAGATGAAAGAGAGCACATCTGACCAATGCCTGGGACCAAGTTCATCCTTTGCTGTTAAATTCCATGTTGTATCGGAATCCATGCGATTTGATATACAGAATTACTAATGTTTCAACGTGAAAAAAGGAATAAACTGGGAGTTTTAAAGGACTCAAAATTCAAGAGTTAACTTCGTTGACCGATTGATAAGAGTTCTAAGTAATTTGAAAAATGGAAAAAAGAAGAGTGTTGTAGGCATGAAAATGCCATGAAGTAGGAGTGACCAACATGGCCGGTTCAACTTGAGAACTGGATTGAACTGACTTACCTAACTGAATCCAAGCCGGTTGCAAGAAAAACTGATCTGCTTCTTGATTCTTATGTCAGAACCGTTGAGCGGACACCGGAATCGGTCGACCAAGGAACAAAATGAGTATTGAGAATGGAACTCATGACCTCCAACAAGCAGTAGGCACATATGACCACTCAACTTACGAAACTTTACTAGCTTTAGACTAAGCATAATAATATATAATATCAACTATATGATTTTTACGAAATAAACCTGATTCTCGGGTGGAACTACGAAACGGCTTAGAACCATCCAGCTATTCAAGTCCAGTTTAGTTCCATGTATAATAGGTTCTATTCTCAGTTCCAAATTTTCAGAATCGAGATCTATATGGTAGGTTCTAGTCCCCGTCTTGAAACCAAAATACCATGTAATTTATCACCTCCACTATTAAACTGCAAAATCCAGATGAAGTATGCTTCATAAGAAAATGTTTATGTTATGGTGCACTTTTGAGAATGTTAAGAAGTCGCACATCGTATGTAGGCCAATAAATATATTCTAATTGGCTATGCGTCATTGGTTTAACTAATTTGAATGAAAATGAATCATGCTGCATACATTAGTGGAATTTGACTTAGCCTTTCTCTTTCCGATCCCTTCAGGTTCCAGCGCGTCTTCACAGTTAATATATAGATATATTGTTTATACATCCCATGGATCAAAAAGGTCAATGGGCACTTCTTTTTTCATTTAATAAGGATGATTAATTAAATAGATGCTACCAAAGGTGGCTCCACAATCAAGAGGCGGCCGATGAGGCCAATATACTAGTATTTGACCGACCAAAAGGGAAGCACACTCGAGCATTTCTTTCGGTTATTAAAGTGCTCGCCCTTTCTTTAGAAGCCGCACGATACACAAATTTAGCACTAAAGGATGTTCTCTTCCAGGTTTATTTGTTTTAAGTTATCCTATACAGCATTAGAGAGGTAGTTTTGTTATCTATCTATCCAAAGGAAGTGGGAAAATTGAGTGTGGCCACTCCGCATCTATCTCCTTAAGTGGAGCAATGATAGAAAATTTCCTGATGGGTCATAACCAAAGCCGAGGCTGATGAAATTTTATTGCCTAATTAAGAAGAAAAGTGACTAAATGCGCTTTATTTAACAGGCCTTGATTTGTCATCGCAGACACCAGTCATACCTAAGGAGAGCATTGTGTGAGTGTGATCATGACACAGAAAAGAGCAGCATGTCTATCTCATAGGACGGCGCCAATTAAACAATATCAAAAAGTGCATATGAGTAGTCCTTAAATATCTCAACCTGGTTTATCCGCCGATCGGCACACTTGGAGGAGCTCCCGTGTAGTCTCGATACTACAAAATAATTCTATTAGATCTAATGACCAATCACTTATTAAAAGTTAGATTATCATTTCTTTTGGGGGACTTTATCACTTCCTAAAAGACCATTTTGAGAGGTTTACAATTATTCGAATCTTCCTCTCTATAAATTATCCTAACTGTCGAAATGCATATGTGAAGACATTGATAAATTGGAATCTCCAAAGAGCTAATTGATGATGGGTGGAAAATTTAATAAATTTGTGTAAGCTTTTGAGTATAGGTTTTTGCAAATAGATAAGTTAATTGTTGGGAGTGCACAATGAAATTCAGATACCTTCTTTACGGAGATATCACCAAGAGGGAGCTTAAGTCCAAGCCTATAAACATATTTAGTTGGACCCACGTTTACTCAAAAGCTTAAACCAATGAGTTATGAGTCAATTAGGATAATAACTATTTTACACCATATTAATTTTTCGATGTGAGATTTCTCTAACATAATCCACTTCCACATGCATCCACTTAGTGTTAGGTCCGATCTGCTTTAATTCAGGCATCCTTTTGCATCAACTTCCTACAGGCCTACGTTGCTACATCACAATACCCACCTATATAGAAACCACAAGAATGGGCTCTGATACCATTTTTTTGAAGGGTTTAGGGATATCACCAAGAGAAAGTCTAAATCCGAGTCTGTCAACATATCTAGATAAACCAACTTTCACTCAAAAGCTTAGGTCAAAGAGTACGAGTCAACTGGAATATATTAATTACTCTACACCATACAAATTTTCTGATGTGGAATTTCTCTAACACAACTCACTCACATGTACATCCGCCCAATGTTAGGTCTACTCTTCGATAATTCAGGTATCCTTTGCATTAACTGCCTATAGGCATCCTGCCATTAACTTCAACTTCAATTTTGTGAATAAATATTCCAAAGGTAGGTATTAGACTTTTCTTATTCATCCCTTCAAATTAATTTAGTAAATCAATAGTTGATTGAATATGCTCGCTGACATGCATCACATAAATATCTTAAGAAAATACTCACGCAATTGGGAATAATTCTAGGAAAGATGCTCATCATGGTTCAATTTGCGAAAGAGACCTATGCTATCACCCATTAGTGTAGAATGATAATAGAATACAAGGACTACAAAAATAATCACATTATACAAAGGCTTATACAAATCATGTCGAGATGCAAAAATCCACCATCTCAACAAGAGAAAATGTTCCAGACCCAAAAAGAACATGGGAAGATGTTTGAAAGGAAATACAAGTTCGCGAGCCCGCCAATACGTCTATGGTTTGACATGATTTCAATTTACTTGAAAAGGTAAAGTTATCGAGTTATTAGCTAACTAATCGATATGGCAGTGTTTTTGTTTAGTAACACCTCTCATATCAACTTAACAAATCAGTGGCAGTCATTTTTTCAACCTTTCAAATGACACCCACCTTTCTTAATAACAAAATGGTCGATGGGAACCGCTTTTTCCCTGCTTGTTCTCGGTGAAGAATAAACTATAAACAAACTGGGTCAGAGCATCATAGCATATTGCTCTCTTTCTGCAGCCTGCATCAGTTGGTTCGTCATCCTCCATGATTTTAGTTACCAGAAGATGACGTTACACACTCTCTCTCCCTCTTCTGCCCCCTCCCCCAAAAACCTTAGGTCAAAGAGTACGGATTAATTATGATATATTAACTACTCTACACCACATCAATTTTCTGATGTGGGATTTTTTTAACACAACTCACTCACATGACATCCGCCCAATGTTAGGTCTACTCTCCAATAATTTAGGTATCCTTTTGCGTTAACTGCTTATGGGCATCCTGCCATTAATGTGCTTGGACTTCAGCTTCAATTTTGTGAATAAATATCCCAAAGGTAGGTATTAGACTTTTCTTATTCGTCCCTTCAAATTCATTTAGTAAATCGATAGTTGATTGAATATGCTCGCTGACGTGCATCACATAAATATCTTAAGGAAAGACTCACACAATTGGGAATAATACCGGGAAAGATGCTCATCATGGTTCAATTTGCGAAAGAGACCTATGCTATCACCCATTAGTGTAGAATGATAATAGAATACAAGGACCACAAAAAAATCACATTATACAAAGGCTTATGTAAATCATGTCGAGATGCAAAAATCCACCATCTCAACATGGGAAGATGTTCTAGACCCAAAAAAGAACATGGGAAGATGTTAACCAAAAGAAAAAAAAAATAAAAAATGGGAAGATGTTTGAAAGGAAATACAAGTTCGCGAGCCCGCCAATTTGTCTATAGTTTGACATGATTTCAATTTACTTGAAAACGTAAAGTTATCGAGTTATTAGCTAACTAACCGATATGGCAGTGTTTCGTTTAGTAACACCCTCTCATATCAACTTAACAAATCAATGGCAGTCATTATTTCAACCTTTCAACTGACACCCACCTTTCCCAATAACAAAATGGTCGATGGGAACCGCATTTTCCCTGCTTGTTCTCGGTGAAGAAGAAACTATAAACAAACTGGGTCAGAGCATCATAGCATATTGCTCTCTTGCTGCAGTCTGCTTCAGTTGGTTCGTCATCCTCCACGATTTCAGTTACCAGAAGATGACGTTACGCTCTCTCGCTCTCTCTCTCTCTTCCACCAGCCGCCCCCACCCCAGAAAACAACTTGAGCTCCAATCCAATACGAGAGGCGGCAACGTATGCGGCCATGTCATACACCAAACACACGGATTACACGTACCCACGCACACAAAATTAATTGCCTTTGCTCTCTCTCTCTCTCTCTCTCTCTCTCTCTCCTCTCTCTCTCTCTCTCTCCCCTGTGATTTCGGCCCTCTGTCAGGAGGAAGCAACACCTTCTAACCAATGACGGCCACTGTCGGAGTCAGACACGACCGATCCTACATCTTTTGACCGACTTGCACACGTGGACTCATGGGATTCTCTCGTGCTTTCGCTTTTCCTCGGCGTTCGCATGCGAGGTCTCTCGGTTTCTCCGCAGTTGGTCAACATCTAACGTTGGTTCCACGTGAAATTCATGTGCCCCTGTGGCAGGGAAATCAACTGAACGGGCGGAAAAATAGATTAAAAAGAGAGAGAGAGAGAGAGAGAGGGAGAGAGAGAGAGAACAATTCCCTTGATAGTTTTACGAAGGGTGCTGCTAAAATTCATCTAATGCGTCTTTCCTTGTGATATTGTCTGGAGATAAATTAGGCAAAAGACCATGTTTTGTTTTGTATTTTCAAAGTTCATTTGCCTGATTTAGAAGACAATGTCAACCGAGTGAAAGAATCACCAAGAAAAGATAATGATAGATATGCAAATTTAAGTTGTAGTTAATTCCGTGTCTCCAATTATTAGCTTGTATTTAATTGCAATACACATGTGGGTTGTAGTAGAGAAGCCCCACGTTGAAGATTTGATGTGCTATTGTCCAATCAAAACATCTTAGTTGACACATAACTCCTTGATTTAAGTTTTGAATGAAGGAATGTTTAATTAAAAATATTAATGGAATTTTTTTTTTTTTGTCGTACCTACTCTACGCTTATTTTAACCTCACTCTTAGACTTTTGTCCTGCCTCATTGCAGGGCGTGGGAATTGAAACCCATTCCTGAAATTAATTCATCCCCACCCCCAACCTCCCTGAGAATGTGAGAATTCGAACCCCTCACCTCCCCCTTCAATGTTTTCTTTTTTTTTTTTGTCGGTCCCTCTTTCATGTTGGAAGGGTGGCCACTAGGGTAAACATAGGTCTCATTTGGACAGCAAATATAGGTGTAGACTTTATTTTGAGTGTTTTTTTCTTTTAACTTATAACTTTTTTAAATCTTTGGGCACACCCACTTTGACCTTCTTTTCATATAAAGAACCCTTAAATATCATGGAATATAATTGTTGATATATAGATTCATGTATAATTTTCTTAAGATTTTTAAGAATTTGAATGATATGTTAGGTTTTGTTGGGATAGTTAAAAAATCACTTGTGACTTTTCATAGGTGGTAACATATAAAATCTTTGAATACAGCCATTTAGTTTCCAAGGGTGTTTTTGTTTAATGGAAAATACAAGATTTGAAAAACATTTTCTGAAAAATAATTGTTTGTCATTTACAAAAATAAATGAATGTAAAATATTTTTATTACTCAACAATATAGTTAGGTATAAATTATTTCCAATAATGAAAATATTTTTCGTACACTAATTTTCTAAAAAACTATTAGCTCAGCATTGCTTCTCATGAAACTTAGGATGAACTGGAGATGGAATACATGTCTCGATGCAGTCTCCTCGGTGGGAGGATTCTACAACGTCAGTTCAATAATGAGCGCGTTGTAGTAGAAAACAAAAGTGCCAAGGACAATTTTCCCCGTATGAGGTAGTCAAAATCTCTCTTCGTTGGGATTGAAAGAAAGTCACCAATCCTTGGGACTAGGAATCCTATTCCCCTTCTAGCGCTATTGATGATGCTCCGTACGTGCGTCAACTTAAACATGACGCGATGTGGAGATGACGTTGAAACATCCTTATCCCCTCCCCCTCCCTCTCTCTCTCTCTCTCTCTGAGATAGCCACGTGGTGGAGAAAACTGAGGAATTTTGAAAACTGAGGAATATTATTTGCAAAAGCTAATGCGAAATCTTATATGGGTAATCAAGAAAATGGATCTTGACTTTGATACCGTATTAGAAGCATTCGTTCAGGAAATGATGCAATGATGAATTAAAAGTAAGGTTTTGAGTTAACAAATTTCAACATCGAAATTTATGCAATTTGTGAAGTAGAATTCATCAAATAGAAGATGATAAGCAAAGTGACAATCTTGAATACAACATCTCAAGTTGTTAGGCACGCATCAGAGCCCCTGAAGAGTTCATTCTTTTTCCAGTGACGGCAGGGAGCAAGGGCCATTGGCCCTGGAAATAATGTTTACATAATGTGCGGACATATAGGAAAAGAATAAATTATAAGCAAATCATGCCCCTCCCCCCTTGTAGTAATTTGTATTATGTACATGTAATCTCATCTTTTGTTTCTAGGTTCGAAATTTTGTAAAATTCCTTGAAAATTAATGTCGATTTGCTTAAGATAAGTTGTAGTTATATGTTGTATTGATTGAGTAAAGATGTAAATTAATAAAATCAGAAGAAAATCTCTCGAATCTAATGAAAGATGCTCTCATCCACAAATTAAATAATTGAAGTCTTTGGACTTTCTAACCTAAATATATGCAAAGGTTTTGTTTATTCATTTCCTTGCACTTTTATGCTCTTTTTTTTTTTATTATTGTTCTGAAGAGATTAAAGTAGTAATAGCTAGAACAATATGTTTTTTTAATATCAAATCTATGCGTAATTGATTAACAAGTAAAGAAAAAATATTTTATTTTAGTTGAAAGAATCACATCAAATGAGGAGCTGAAATTGCATCCGTCATGTCTGAGTAAAATTATCATTGGATGTCATATCCTCTCATATCTTTTTCATAAGTATTGACAATTCCATAATAATTTCTTTTCTTCTTAATAATATTTGTGTAAGAAATTGATTTTTTTTTTTTCATTTACAAGTGGTAATCTATCTTGTTTAGATAAATTACTTCAGTCATATATCAATATTATCTAATATGGATGAAGCCAATACTAATGGGATATTTTAGTGGAAAATTAACGTTTAAGAGGTAATTTTTGCATAATTATAATCAACACTCATCGGGAAAAGAATTTTTCATTTGTCCAAGACACTCATTTAGATCCGTAGCCCGTCACTCGTCAAATTAAAGACTAAAACACGAGTGGGACACCAACGTTTACCTACGGACTTTAGAGTAGGGGGCAAATGATAAACGAACATTTTAAGTAACCTATTAGAGGACTCTACGTGGCAAAGAAACTAGAATAACCTGCCGAGACCATGCCTCGGGAGATTATACATCCACACAATATTCAATTTGATAAAGAGATGAGATTACCAATTCAAAACTCAGATTGTGTTCCCTATGATTAAGCTATCCATCCATTAAACTCAACTACATATATGTAGGTTGTTTGCTTTATATTACCTTTTATTTTGTTTTTGATATAAACAAACTTGTAATTATTGTCCAACAGCTCTACGAAACTCATCTTTTCGAGTTTGAAATTCCTTTTCATTGCATGGTATCGGAGTTCCAAAATATTCAAGCCAGTACCGATCTCATGGCCGGAAAAAGCCACTCAGGTAAGTGTTTCATCTTCTCCCTCCACTGATGCTAAAAGCCCAACCCTAAGAGCCATCAATGCAGCCAACAAATTCCCTGCCAAGCTTTCACCATCCAACTATACCTTTGGCGGGGAAAAGTAGCAAAAAAGTCCTAAAGCCATTTTATTGATATTAATTTAGTAATAAACTTTTCAAATGAAGTAATTTAGTCTTAAAACTTTATGCATTAGTACCAATTCAATATATCTGGCCAATTTAGACTAGATGTTATTGACATGGACTGCAGTGGTCCTATGTGACATGACCAGTATTGATGAGAAATTTTTTATAATTTTTAATATTTTTTCTGGAATTTTTAATTTTGTTTCTCTTTTCTTTTCTTTTCTTTCTTTTTCTTCACCCTTTGGCTAGTGAGATCTCCAGCCATAGGTTAGTCTAGGCGAGGGCCGTCGTGCCTTCACTGGCCACTAGTGAGGGCTTCGAGCCCCCGCCTAGATCTAGAAACCCTTGCCTATGGTCAACAAGGGCGAAGAGGCCCTCGCCAACCAATAGGTGAGGGTCGCCAGCGCTCACTTGTGCCCAGTGATGGTTTGCTGGTGATCTTGTTGGCCAATAATGAATAGAAAAATAAAAAATTAAAAAAAGACAGAAAAAAAAAAAAAAATATAAACATTAAAAAATTCTGAAAATTTTAAATATATATATTATCTATGTTAGCACTAGTCGTGTCATATAAGATCACTAGCATTCATGTTAGCAATTTTCAGCTTAAATTTGCCAGATGGACTGAATTAATACTAATGTAAAAATGTTTATAACTAAATTAGTACAATTGATAAGTTTATGATTAAATTGATATCAAGACCATAAGATATCAATGTAATAAGTTTATGATTTTTTTTTTGTACTTTTCTCCTTTGTGGTGTACCCTAGTTCTTGCCTTGCTTGTGGGATTTTGATTTCTATTATTATCTAAATTGCATGTCTAATTTTAATTTCGAATTTCATAAAAAAAAAAATTGCATGTTTAATTTTAGGTTTAGATAGATCTTTAGATAAATGGCATGATAGGTTATTTTTTTAAAATGAATGTTTAGAAAGCATTTAGAATAGATAGTATTTCACTTTAGTTTGATTTTCATTTTTAGTCATTTTAATTACGAATTTTCGTTAAATAAAAATTAAAAAAAAATGTGCATGTCATATAGAATTAGATTCACGAAAAGCACGTCATGTAGAATTAGGTTCATAAAATGCACGTCATTTAGGGATTATTGTTAGGTTCATTTAATTAGAAATTGCCCGTCATTAGAATTAGGTCATTTTGGTTAATTTAGATTGCATATTTAATTATCGCATGTCTATTAAGAAATCATTAGTTTTTTTTTTTTACTCATTCATATAGTTTAGGACATTTTGCCATGTCATATTATTTCATTTTATATTAGAAGCATTGCATTGCATATGGACTATATTCTCGTTAAAAAGTGAAAGCAAAAATTGAGTGATTGCTTGTTAATTAGAAATCATATCTAGGATTGCCGATGTGAATTTTGATCTAACACTACAGATGCTTTCGTTGCTATGAGGTAAGTTCTGCATTATTTTATTCATTTTCTTGAGTGTTAAATTGGTGGTTTACACACCTGCATGAACACCTCACATGTTAGGGAACTAAATTAAAATCAATTCAATTGCCAAACATTTAAAAAAAAAAAAAAATGAAAGAGAAAGGTACCGAAAGGGCACTAGGAAAGTTTAGTGTAACCAAGTCTCCGTATCCAAAGTCTCTAGTTCATAGCAGTGAAATAATTCTCCCATTATTTTACTTAGGTGTCTAATCAACCTACCGCAAACCGATTAGTGGCGACTCCCTTTTGCATGCTATATATTTAAATTTAAGTCGCGAGTTGGTATGGGCTTGGGAGAGCCCGAGCTAAGTTTAGGCTTAGTAATCCATTAGCCTAATTCTAGGTGGTTCACCGAAAATTTGGTCGCAACACTCAGGAATATGTATGCCAATCGTTCCCGTGCTTGGATGATGACTCTTAAGGAACGGTTACAATTATCCACTCACAACTCAAAATCTGTTTATGAATTGATTGCCGATGACCTTATCAAAACCTAATGTCCATTGAAGATCCTACCTTGCATGTCCTCAATGGTATCTAAGTTTCGCTAGATATCAGTTCCATTTGCACCAGTGACACCCTTTTAATTAGTGGCCAAATTCCACCAATCAGCCATTGTCACAACCTTCTAAGAGATGAATCGCCAAAAAGAAAGCTAATAGATTATTAAGTCAAAGACTCAGTGCAGACTCTCCAAGCCCATACCAATCAAAACTAGTGTATTAGTGATTTAATTAATTTAGACATGCAATTCCAATTTGTTTAGGAGTCATCACTGATCTATTGTGAGTTGATTAGCAATCTAAGTAAGATGTGTGAAAATATCTTACTTCTATCATGCAAAGTTTTAGTCCAAAGCTGCTTATTATGCCTAAAAATGAATTCCTATTTTTGGGAAAATCCCTTATATTGTTTTGAAGATGACAAAATAATTAAAGGTTGTCACGCCTCGATCCTCTGAACGTGTGCCCATCCCTCATTAGTCGATTAAATAGTGACGTCCCAGGACGCATCGCCAAGCCATTCGTTTTGATCCACATACGGAAGCAAATAAATAATCCCCAGACAACAGCAAGATGGGATAGAAAAGTAGGCAACAAGTTACAACCAAAATGAACCTTTTATAAACACTTCAAATTTATACACAATACTAGGCTGTTTACAAAAGATTGGCTCAACAAAAAGGGAACTGTCCTATGACCACTAGTCAGACACATTTGCCGATTCTTCGGTCTCCTCCTCAACTATCTCCATAGCTTCGAGTCCTCTTCAACTGCCATCTAAGGACATGAAAATGTTATTCCACAGCAGGGTGAGATGACGTCTCAACAAGTTCACCCCCTAAGACCTAACTAGGAAGAAAATAAGCCCCAAGAGCTGCCTAAGCACAAGCACGGGTCAAAGGACTTACCTTTGCCTCAATTCCTTCCTGCAATTCAGTATAATTCATATATCATAGAAGTGCAATCATCACTCAACAATTGGAACGTATCGTACTATATCTCAATTGATCACTCGTTCCAACTATTAACCACGGCCCCACTGGCACGGCCTACTAAATGTTTAGCGATAAATCACGGCCCGATGGGCACAACCAATTCCAAGTTCGACAGTAATTCACGGCCCAATGGGCACAACCATACTTCGGCGGTTCATCACAGCCCAATGGGCGTAGCCATACTTCGGCAGTTAATCACGACCCAATGGGCATAGCCTACTAGAAGTTCGGCGGTTTTCTTGACCCATCCCATATCATCACGCACAACATACGTTACCTCGTCTTTCAATAGTCATCTTAATACGACTATAGACCATCACACGAGTATTCACCCATGGCCAAGGACATTGTGCTTCCCACTTGAATTCCTCAATTAAAATAATGTCCTGGCCTATTTTCTTCGTGTTAAAAATGCCCGGTAAAAATAATCATGTGTACCGTATACAGTCGGTCTGAGCCAAAAATATAATATTTTTAATTTATAAAATCCCATTATTTTCAGTAGTCCACAAACACATTTTTGGTGCTATAAACCAATGCTCGGTAATTTTCTAATTAAATACTAAAATTAATAAGTTTTGGGATAAATACCTAAAATCACAAATTACACTCAATGTGCACAAAATATCACTCAATTAATTAAAAAAATCTCACCATTGCAATCAGCATAAAGATCCAGTCACCGTCTATCCCGGTTTAATATCCAAAAAAATAATAATTAATTAAATAATTACGAAAATTAATTATTAAATACCAATAATGCACACTTAGGCCGTAAAAGTCGAGACGAACCCGAAAAACTTCCGAACCACCCTAGATAAATACTAGTGCTTGTCTAGGCTCTAATTACACTATTCTAACCACCTAACATGCAATATCGAACGATTAAATTACTAATCTATTCTAACTATCCACCTAATCCATACTTAACTTAAACTAATAAACCCTTAAGCATAATTAACTTTCATAAGTAGGAATTAGTGAGTAAACTCACTTGATTAACGAACTGCTTGGACCATAACGATGGGGACGCGGAAATGGACCTCAAACTTTGAAGTGGGTGTGCCTTTCGAGGTCCAAAAGGGCACCAAAGTGGGCCAAACAGTGCTGGTGAGACCCATTGCTATTCGGTTCTTCTCTTGGCCGAGAGAGCTCTTTCAACGATCGATTGAGCTGGAAACGGGCAAGGAAGGGATGGACCGGTTTCGGTGGGGCTTGGCGAAGCTCGGCAGGCGTCCAGGCAGCTTTGGTGATGACGAGGCAAGGTTGAACGGCTCTGGGGATGTCCTGGGGTCACAACATAGGTGGAATGACAGCTAGGGGAACACGGATGAGCAGCTAGGCGTGCAGGGCTCCCGGCGGGGCTCGACGGCGATGCGGCAGCTCTAGGTGGTCGGACGGGACTGCTCGACAATTTTCTGGAAATTTTGAAGTTCTTCTACCTTGTTGGAGATGAGGGCCGACGGGAATGGAGGGGGAAGAAGGGAGAGGGGACTGGTTGGCTAAGGAGGGGGCCACCTTGGTCTGTTCTATCCACTTTGGTCCTCTTGCCTTGGTCCCACCACCAAGCTGGCTTCCTTCGCACATTTTCCAGCCTCAAACTTCCTCTAGAAGCTTTGGAGATTGTCCAAAAGTCATGGACCATGGGGGCTATGAATTTTGGCTTGATTTCCCTCAATTTGAATTCAACTCCTTCTTGAATCAACTCAAATCGACTCCTATACATTCCATTATCGAACTCTCGATCAAATTGGTATTTTTCTTTACCATTAGAACCCACTTGCATCCCAATTTCGCGATAAAAAACAGTCATCTGAATTTTCCGGTCGAAAACAACCCTATATCGACTTTTTTCAACAAAACCTTGGTTTGCAGAAAAATCTTTGAAGGATGAGTCGACGTTTCTAAAATGACTTGTGATATGGCAGAACTTTTAATTTCTAAAATTGGATTCAAATTCGCGGTTAATTTGAATCCGGCGCGATTTTGGCGTGACCTAGGCTACCAGGTAGCTTTTAGAAATTTTTAGTTCAAAAGACCCGTGGTTGATTTTCTTCGAGCCACAATGAACCTCTTCAACACATTGGTGACTCTCGGTGGTTGTGAAAATTTCAAGGTTTCAAATACAAACACAAGATACTAAAACGACAGAAAAATCAGTCTAGTGCCGCTTGACGAGAATTTTGCAATTTAGTTGAATCACCCACGTTTAGCCACACATCTCAGCCAAACTAACCTATCTTTGATCTCTGATCGATTTTTAACTATGTTGTAATGATCTCTACAGATGAGCACGGTTGAGTAGTCATTTCCTAGTCGAATTTTCAAGTCTATCACCTTAAAATTCCTTAACGACTTTCCCAGCTAGTCTAGTTATCCCAAGAATGATCAGCTCTGAGAATATCACTATAAACGCATCGATGAAAGGTCTGATTTATTCAATGGAAAACAATATTGAAAATTCAGGATGTCATAAAGGTTATTAATGTGTGTAATGGTTAAGTAGTACTAGGTGATATATACAGAAGTCACTATGCAGATGGTGTCCTGTTAGGTAATTCTAAAATGAGAAGTACTCTTCCACTATCAAGAGTACTGTATTGATATGGAAGGATTTGGGTGTACAATTAATTCATGTAAGATTTTAATAAATAAAAGTAATAAATAAATTGTTAGAGATAGGGCAAACTTTAATGCATTAAGCAAAGCATAACTTCACTATGATTGAATTCCCATTATCTACAAAATGTTAATCCAAAAATGCATGTCCTAAGCAGAATTTTTAAATGTAATGATGACTATTATTTTTGGGTTTTTCTTGTTTAATAAAAGATTACAGTATGTGCAATGCATGATATGCACATAAATTCTAAATTATTTCTACGTGAATTCTAGTTTAAAAAAATGACATGTGACATGAAATTATTTAAATGAAAATCTGCGTGACCTAATTCTAATGGCAAGCAAGACAAATATGGACTACACTACCATGACATGCAATTTATGAACCTACGCACATAATCACTAAATGACATGAATTAAGTGACGTGGATATTATTACATGGAAATTATGGCATGGAATGTTATGATGACATGGAAATATGATGTGGAAAGATGACATAGAATTTATGAAACTAATTCTATATAGAATATGCGTGTTCTATTTTTTTTTTTTTTTTGTGACCTTTCTACTAAAGATAAAATAGGAAATTACTTAAAGTGTGTGATTACCTAATTTAAACTAGGAAATAATTTATATCAGATCATATTTTAAATAGATAATTTCCTAAATAACTAGATGATTCATAAATATACAATTCTAAACTAGGACGCTAATAAGAATACAATTTATCCTCCTTGGAGAAACATCTCAAAGAAATTTCGATGATCCCAAAAGTATCCTTAATATAATATTAACTATGGCATTTGTAGATGTCCATGACAATGTGTAAAACACAGAAATGATATCCGTAAAGGAAAAAGAATCACAAATTTGTTTTGTCCATAA
The DNA here is from genome assembly GCA_014182715.1 of Eucalyptus cloeziana. Lineage (NCBI taxonomy): Eukaryota > Viridiplantae > Streptophyta > Magnoliopsida > Myrtales > Myrtaceae > Eucalyptus > Eucalyptus cloeziana. Next base: position 5,347,878 of record CM024637.1, on the reverse strand, counting down.
ACAACACCAACGGGTCTTAAGATCGGTTGAAGACAATGTTAATGCCAGTGCTAAGGACATCAAGTTACTAGCGATGTTACAATAACAAACATTTGATAATATTAGTTGGCTCACAAATATAGCCGTTTTTTGGTGGATGTGCACAGCAAAAGAATCAGGAGTCAAATAGAGAATTAGAGATCAAATTGTCCGACAGACTTGTTAGAGTCGCAGCAATGAAACAATAGCATAATCTATTTTAGGGTAGCCTACAAATGTTCTGAAAACGAACTATGTGGGCAGTTCTATCCTTAGACAGCAACAGCAGTGGGTGTCTAACGGCTCTCTGCTTCTCCAAGACATCTCCAACGAAAAGGTTGAAAATGGCTACATAAGAGAAGACCCTTAAAGCCAAAACATTAGATAGTGCAATACAAACACTTTGAAATCTACAAGAAGTTTTGTTCTAAGCAAAAAGCTCTTTTCATCTGTTATCTTCTCTTGAATCAAAAGATCAAATGCACCAATTGATAGCGACACCTAATTCCTGATAGTATAGTCTACCATCTCAAAGGATCGGTGTGTGTTGAGTGTAATCTATTCAACACATTACTAATATAATCCAACCAGACTCATGGCTATTACTAGTAAAAGTGGACGTAAACTTGTGGATAAAATTGAACTACTATGTGTTGTTGTTTCCCTCTTCTTTACTTGCATAAGCACACAAATTTGCTCATGACATCCAAAACATCAACTTGACCTGATCTTTATCTAGTTTCTACTCATTTTTGCAAAAAATTGTCAAAACTTTTCAAAACAACTAATTCACCTATTGAAGATATCACCGCCTATCTCTTGTGACTCTTCGTGTTTTGGTCGAAAGACTGTTCAGTTTCCGAAAAAAGTCTTTTTGACACCCATATTAAAGTGTCTTTATTACTATTTATTTAGACGTGTCTTCTCATATTTCTAAGGAATGTCAAGAGTCGTGTTTTAAGCCTACATATAAACGAATCTTGTAATCGTTTTAATGATGGAGAGTGCAAAGACTTTTCTACAAGTAAAGTAGTGTATTCATCTCCTTCCTTAAGAGCTTCTCTTGTGAGAGTGTTATCAAAGCTGTGCGACTCTGATATTCAACAATTGGTATCAGAGCAAGGTTATCTAGAACCGAGAGCACGGTTGTTAGGGACCGTGAGTCAAGTCTTCCGAAGCATAGTTCGTGAAGACAGTGGTCAAGGACCATTGTTTGTGCGAAGGCGGTTGAGGACCGAAATACGTTGAAGTTCTGCCAGTGTACAGTCAGGGACTATGATCGATTGGTCGAGGATCAAAGTTTCTTGGAGTAGTGCTGGGCATTATTTCAAGTCAGATGGCGGACATTTCAAATTCGACGAATGGCATTGAGAAGCTCAACACCTCCAATTACAATAATTGGAGTGTCCAGATGCAGTTTTATTTGATGGGTAAGGATTTGTGGGATATTGTTGGCGGTATCAACACCATGGCACCTAGAGGCGATGATGAACATAGGATATGGAAGATCAAAGCGGGTAAAGCTCTTTATGCTCTTCCTGTAACTGTCAAAGATGATCTATCACACATTAAGAGTGCACAGACTCCTAGCAAGGCGTGGGATAACTTGGCAGCGTTATTCACAAGGTCGAATGATGCCAAGCTACAAAGGCCGGAGAATGAGCTGTTAAATATGACGGTGAGTTAGTATTTCTCCAAAATTAAGTCTATTTGTGACGAAATTTCAAAGTTGGATCCCGTTAATGCCATCTTAGAAACAAGAATGAGAAGAATTATTATTCACGGGTTAAAGCCAGAGTATAACGGTATTATTACGGCTACTCATGGATGGGCAACTCAACCGACGTTGACCGATTTGGAGAATATTTTGGCTAACCAAGAGACTTTAGATAGTCAAATGTCTAAGGTTACGATTAAGGAAGAAGAAAGTGCCCTCTACAATGATAAAAGAGGGTTCAAGGGCCAGAGGCGAATCGATGTTGAAAATAAACATGGCAAGTCTAGGAAAAGCCATGTCAAATGACAAAAGCCAGCTCATGAAGGATGGCAAAAGCATCCAAGAGAGTCGAGCCTTCGATTAGGGGGAGCTGAGCAACGCGATGGCAAAAGATGTAGCGAACGATGTTACGTCTACGGCAAGGAGGGCCATTTTGCTAGAGATTGTCGAGCGAAGAAAGTTTAAGGAAATGTCGCAGCATCATCGAAGAGGAATGATTTCGATGAAGATAAGGAATGGGATTTCCAAACGTCTGTTGCAATAGTGGTGTCAGACGAGTTTGCTGCCTCTTCCGTAATCGAGTTAAACGATGCGATGGCATTAATCTCTGTAAGTGAAAAGTCGATTAATTATGATTACGACTGGATTGTTGATTCAGGGTATTCGAGTCATATGACTGGAGATCAAGGAAAGCTGTCGAACATGCGTAATTATACCGGAGGACGTGTTGTTATTACTGCAGATGGCTCGAGGTTGCCGATTACTCATATTGGCAAAATGATGATAACTCCTCAGTTCAATTCACAGCAAGTTGAATCGAAAAGCGTGTACCACGTGCCAGGAATGAAGAAGAATTTATTGTCCATGTCCCAGCTCACAAACTCGAGTAATTATGTGGTGTTCGGTCCACAAGATGTTAAGGTGTACCAAAGTTTGAAGCCCACTAGTCGACCAATCATGGAGGGACGTCGGCTGGAGTCCATTTACGTGATGTCTGCTCAAATAGCATACGTAAACAAAACCCGAAGGAATGATACACCCGATTTATGGCATGCGCGGCTTAGGCATGTAAGTTATCACAAGTTGAAGGTGATGATGCAAAAGAACATGCTGAGGGGTCTTCCCCAGTTGGAAGTGCAAGAAAATGTGGTTTGTGCCGGGTGCCAGTACGGAAAGGCACATCAACTTCCGTATGAGGAATCGCCGTTCAAAGCTTGGATGCCTCTCGAGCTTGTTCACTCGGATGTGTTTGGTCCAGTGAAGCAGCAATTTGTTAGCAGATTCAAGTATATGATCACTTTCATCGATCAGTTCTCCAGGTATGTCTGGGTTGATTTCATGAAGAAAAAATCTGAGGCATTTATCAAATTTAAGGTGTTTAAGGAGAAGGTTGAAAGTGAAGTAGGTAGAAAAATTCGTTGCCTACACACCGATAACGAGGGAGAGTACATTTCTTATGAGTTTACGAAGTATTTGCAAGAGTACAAGATACGTTGACAGTATTCTTGTCCGTATACACCACAGCAGAACTGTGTTGCCAAAAGAAAGAATCGACATCTAGCTGAGACATGCAAGAGCATGTTGCACGCAAAGAATGTTCCACTGAGGTTTTGGGCTGAATGTATGAAGATGGTGGCTCATGTGACTAACAGGCTGCCACAAGCAAGGCTTGGTTTTATGTCACCATATGAGAAGCTATGGAATTGCAAGCTAGTGGTAAGTCACTTTAGAGTTTTCAGATGTATATGTTATGCATTTGTGCATGATCATCTTCACAGCAAATTCGACAAGAAGGCAGTCCGCTGCATATTCGTGGGATATGATGATCAACAAAAGGGGTGGAAGTGTTGTGACCCTACAATAAGGAGGTGCTATACTTCAAGGAATGTGGTGTTCGATGAAATGTCGTCTTGGTGGTCATCTCAAGCTGTCGAATCACCAAATTCACAACATTTCAACGAAGAGGTCGAAGAAAGGATGAAAGAATTCAATGAGGATCAACCTGTTGAAAAAGATGTTGAAGCACAATCATCAAGATCGACAAGTTCATCTAGTGAGCATCCAAGGTCGATAGAAGAACTTTGACCAAGTCAGGTCGAAGAACTTGAAGAGGAGGAGCCTCAAGTTCAAAGATCGACGAGACAAAGGAAGTCGAATCCCAAGTATGCCAATGCAGCATTGACTGAAAATCTTGGCATGGTCGAGCCTTCGACATATGAAGAGTTTCGAGCTCAGCTTGGTATGGTCGCGAGGACTATCTTTAGAGAGAGTAGTCGATGAGGGGGAGTATTGAAGATATCACCACCTATCTCTCGTGACTCTTTGTGTTTTGGTCGAAAGACTGTTCAGTTTCCGAAAAAAGTCTTTTCGACACCCATATTAAAGTGTCTTTATTACTATTTATTTAGACGTGTCTTTTCATATTTCTAAAGAATGTCAAGAGTCGTGTTTTAAGCCTATATATAACGAATCTTGTAATCATTTTAATGATGGAGAGTGAAAAGACTTTTCTGCAAGTAAAGTAGTGTATTCATCTCCTTCCTTAAGAGCTTCTTTTGTGAGAGTGTTATCAGAGCTGTGCGACTCTAATATTCAACATCACCCCTCTAGGTTTGTATTGTTAGCCCCGACAAGCCTAACACGCAATGCAATTTTTTCATAATTTCAAAATTAGAAATTTAATAAATTAGTAACATGCAATATAACAAGCCCATATAATACACATATTCACCTTAACCCAAAATAAGAAACAAAGGTAATTAAAATCTGATAAGTCATAAAGACCGAATTCTCAATTATATGCACGATTTAATTTTCTCTCGCGTTGTAGAGTTTTCTCCCTATTGATATGTTAGTCGTCTTCTTCCTTTCGAACCCTAAATTTCCAAAATTCTCTTCTCTTTCGGACCTTCTGTCTCAATCCTGTTTTAACAATCAGTTTCACCCATGAATTTCTTGGATGGGCTCCATCTCCGCGCCTTTAGACGTATCAACATCACTTACTTCCTCCTTTTGTGTCATCGTCTTTTCTTCGAACCCTCAATTTCCACTGTGTAGATTTACAACCACCTCCTTCGCTGGTCCTACATAGATTTCGCATGCCTCCATCCACCTTTCCATTACACCACTTCTAGATTGTGCATGCAACCAGTTTAGTAACCCACCTTGCCTGGTGTTCCAATTGAAACTGTTTCCCACTATGGAAAATGCAGATTCAGCTGAGGAAGCTCGGCTAGCTGAGTTATGTAGTCGGTTAGGCCGACTTTGGTCAACCCAAGCAATTGAAGTGTGGGACGAAGCACCTCCTGTAGAGACAGTCGAAGAATGTAAGTTAATCCTTGTCGGCAAAATTCTTGCACATACACCTGTTAATTTTCCAGCCTTTCAGCACACGATGAAAAAAGCTTGACATTTAAATCATGTTGATATTACTCAACGAGAAGGACTTTATGTGTTCAAATTTAAGTCAGAGGGGGAAAAACAGCGTGTTCTAGACAATGGACCTTGGTTATTCTCTAGCAATTTGGTTCTACTCAAACCCTGGGTTCCTAACACGCCATTGCACTGCTATAGATTTACTACTTGTGCTTTTTGGGTGCAAGTTCTTGGTTTACCATTAGAAATATGTACGGAGCAGCTTTTAAGTAAGGTAGTTAGGGATGTTGGCAAGGTTTTAGAAGTCAAAATAGAGGTGAAAGAAGGATAGGCTTTGCGAACAAGGAGAGTTAGAGTTGAAATTAATCTCAATGAAGCACTTAAACCGGGTGAACTTATTCATGTGGAAGGAAAAAATATTTGGCTTGATTTTCATTATGACGGTTGCCACATTATTGCTATTCCTGTGGTGTTTTAGGCCACTATGCATCCTACTGTAAAGACATTCCATACGATAAGGCCAAATTTGAAGGGCGGGACAAGATGTACTATGGACAATGGTTACGGACTAAAGTAAGGGAACACAACCCTTTCTGGCAAGCATTATATGAATTTAACACTACTCAAGCAGAATTTGAAGAAACGGTACCTGAAACACCTCAGCCTGGGTTGCTGTTACTCCCTACTGCACCTCATGATGTCCACACACAGCCGGCCTCTATGGATAATTAGACTGTTCAACACATCCATACCTCAACTGTAAACTTACTGCCCACTGCCCCTTTTCTTGACACTTCACAAGCCGTTATTTCAAATAAGATGGAATCTCTTGCTTCCCTTGTACAAGCAAACAAGACAGAGGTTAAAGCTTTTACATCTGAAGCGTCATCATCCAAAAAATCCAAAAACCCTCATTTGCTGGCTAAGACTAATACTTTAAAGAAAGCAAGGAGATTTTCTCCTTATGGGTTACACCCTCTTCTGCCAGAAATACTCGATGAAAGCACTCTGATGGAGACTCCAGTACTCCAGGCCGAAAGGGTCAATGAGGGGGTTGTGGTGGCTTGCCCAAATAAGCCACCAATTGACAGATGAAGATCCTAAACTGGAATTGTCAGGGACTGGGCAACTCCCTGACAGTCCGAGCACTGAGGGCCGTAGTGGCTCAAGATAGGCCTGAAATAATATTTTTGATGGAGACTCGGAATCAGGAACCAGTTATTAAGCAAATCCAACGAAGACTGAATTATAGAAAGAGTTTTATGGTGAATCCTCAAGGTTTGGCTGGAGGGATGGTTCTTTTTTGGAGATTTCAATGACTGCCAAGGCTCATACCTCCCATTTGATTGACACTGTTTGCTCGGAAGATAGTGGCGTCACTTCTATGAGCCTTACTGTTTTGCATGCTTCGGCCGTTTATCAACAAAGACAACTATTCTGGGCAAAATTGAGGCAATTGAGCCATTTAAACACTCAACCTTGGGTGTGTCTAGGGGATTTTAATGAAGTTTTATATCACTGGGAGAAAGTAAGTAAGCGACCAGCTGAGCCTTATAGACTGCACTCCTTTCGGGAATTATTACATGATTGTGCTTTGATGGACCTAGAGACTAAGGGTTGTGCCTATACGTGGGGCAACAACAGAAGTGGGTAGGAAATGGTAAAAGAGAGACTGGATAGAGCTTTGTGCACTATTGAATGGCGTTTAACTTATCCAGAAGCTGAAGTTGTGGCTTTACTTGCGATAGGGTCGGATCATAGTATGATCCTATTAACTACCAATATCAAAATAGGTAGGAGGAACAAATTTTTTACCTTCGAATCCTTTTAGCTTGAACATGAAGAATGTCGACAGGTGGTAGTGGATTCTTGGTTAGCATTATCACTCACCAGCTCCTCAATGTCCTGGAAGATTCGGGCAACAACTAGAGTTCTGGCCAAGTGGAGTAAATCAACTTTTACAGAAGGTCATCGTCAAATAAGTCTTCTGCAGAAGCAACTTCAGTTTTTCACTAACCAACCTGCTTGCAATTATGACTAACATCAGGTTATATCTTTGAAGGAACAAATTCAGCAAATGTGGTTACAGGAAGAACAATATTGGGGGATGCGTTCTAGAATTAAATGGATGCGATGGGGGACAGAAATATGAAATTCTTTCATGCCACCACAGTACAAAGAAGACAAAGAAATAGAATCAGTATCTTGAAGGATGATAATGAAGAGTGGATCAGAGAACCAGATTGGCTGAAATAGACGACTCTTGCTTTCTTTAAGACGCTTTACACTTCATGTGGTCAGAGAGCCTTTGAACCTATTCTAATGCAATGTCCTCAAGTTGTAACAGAAGCTATGAACACGCACCTAACACTAAGATTACTCGAGAGGAAGTCAAGAAGGCAACTTTTTAGTTAAGAGCCACAAAAGCCCCCGGACTTAATGGTTTAAATGGATTGTTCTATCATAGTTATTGGGATATTATTCAGGAAGATGTTTTTCAAACCATCTAATCTTTTTTCAACACAGGAAGAATGCCAGCTGATATTAACAGAACAGCCATCTCTCTATTCCCTAAAATTCCCAACCCTGAGAGGTTAGATCAATTTTTCCCTATTAGTTTATGTAATTTTATCTACAAGATTATTTCAAAAGTTTTGGCAAATCGCCTGAAGCCTTGGCTGCTAGATTTGATATCTAAAGAACAAAGTGCCTTTGTATCAGGCAGACAAATACAAGACAATGTCTTGCTAGTTCAGGAGGTACTTTATTAGTTAAAGGTTCGAAAAAGAAAGAAACGGTTTTACGAGATCCTTAAATTGGATATGCATAAAGCATATGATAGGGTGGAGTGGGACATTTTACAAGCTTATCTTTGTCGAATGGGATTTAATGAGTTTTGGGTAAATTGGATGATGCAGTGTGTTAATACGACCTCTCTAAGTGTAAAGTTCAATGGCGAATTTCTTACATATTTTCAACCATCACGGGGACTCAGGCAAGGTGACCCTCTCTCTCCTTACTTGTTTATACTATTGGCTAATTTGCTCTCGAACCTAATCCAGCAAGCTGTTGACATGGGTAATCTTCGGGGTATAAAACTTAATAGATGGTGTCCAACTTTATCCCATTTATTCTTTGCCGATGACGCTATCTTTTTCATTGATGGTAGAATTCAGGAATGTCAAAACTTAGCAAGCCTTCTAAATCAGTATTGCCTAGCTACAGGTCAAGCAATCAATAGGAACAAATCAGGCTTGTTTCTTAGCAAATACTGTTGGATGCAAATTGCGCAACCCCAAGATCTCCATAACCAGAACAAGAACATGCATAATTGAGAAGAAAGATTAACGCACCTGTTTTGGGATTCATCAAATATAAAGCGGAAGTAGAAAAGGGATTTCCCACATATCAAGGGGATCCACGCATCAAGTCCTTCTCCTCTATTGCCCTCCGTATCACTGGCTCAATGAGGCGGCCCCCCTCACGTTTAGCGTTAGGTAAACACCTCTTAGGTGAGGATACATGTGAGAATTAGGGTTAGAAGAGAGACTTGAGCACTATTTATAGAGTTTCCAGCTAGGCCCCCTCATTACAGGCCAGGCTCAACTCGGCCCACACTAGCCAGCCCATATTAGACTAATTAAGAAACCTTCTATCTCACCTTAGAGCAATCCCCGTAAAACGGTAAACGTTAAACGGTAAATTACAATATCAATTAATGTAGTCCACATTAGGAAAACTCTTACATTCTCCCACTTGGACTATATTAATTGAAATCGTATTGTATGTGCGCACATTGGTCTAGAGATAATTCTTAATAGTCAATCCTATCTCATAAAATCTCAAACACCGAATCGTAGCGGTAACTGCATGTATACACACAGAGCCTTCCATGGTCACGAATGTTCTCAACTCTATAGATATGGATCCAATATGGTAGTGTGTCAAATGGATAACATCTCTCATGGAGAGATCTCATTTGTCAGTCACCATTCTCTTACCTTAAGTGTCACAAAAACTTGTGCCACTAGAGAATGTCAATTCTCTTACCTTAAGCGTCACAAAAAACTTGTGCCACTAGAGAATGCATTTATGGTTCCATGAACGCACATATGTCTTGTCCTTACGGTTAACCATTCTTTATGTATAACAAGACATATGGACAAGGCTAATAACCGGATGCCCCTAGCCTTCACTCAAGGTTTATATAATACCTTGAGACTTTATCAATATGTAATCAACATAATAACAATACATTTAAAAAATACTTTATTGAATGCGAAAGTTGATACATATCAAAACGTTACAAATGTAACGAACACAGATGAAACCTTTATCAAAGTAAAGCCAAAATAGCTCCCACTAAACAATAGCATCTCATGATGCTCCTAGGCCCATGCTAATGACATGTCGCTTAAAATACACATGGGCGTAGATCTTTAGTTAGTGGATCTACAACCATATCATCTATGGAAATATGTTATATTAAAACGTCACATTTCTGTACCGTTTCCTTTTGGTCAAATATTTTGACCACCATATATTTAGACCCCTTGAGACCTTTGTAGTAAATAAATAATACTACAAATTTGTTATCTCAATACAACCGTATGGGTCTATCCATAAAATTAAAACGATTAACTCTTTCATAAGGTTCCGAAGCCTAATAGCCCAGGTAACAGTCTAGAAGAATGTTACTAACACTGCTTTCATAATAAAAGATGATATAGAACTTTATTTACTGCACTTCCTACTAACATAAATATGTATTTTGTTATTAATCTCATGTCATCATAACAGCTAGCAAAGTTTAAATCTAAATACCCTACTAACTACAAGAATTGAACATATCCACATATTAACATATAATCTCTTATTCTCTTTAAGTACCTTAAAACCTTCTTAGCAGCAACGCAATGATCGCGTCCTGAATTTGATTGATGTCTGCCTAGAAGTCCCGTCACAAAGACGATATTTAGTTTAGTGCAAATTCGAACATACATTATACTTTTAAGTGTACTGACACAAGGTACACATTTTAATTAGATTTTCTCAATATCTAAATAAGGACAATGTGATAGATTCAGTCCATCACCCTTAAGAACAAGAGCAATTTCTAACTTGCAATAATGTATATTGAATATTTCCAATATACAATCAGTAAATGTCCTCCGAGAAAATCTAATATAATATGGCAAAAAACAATCCTTACAAACCTTAGTACAAAAGATATAAGATGTCTCAAGGTCACAACTTGTAAGCAAAATATCATGTACATAGAGTATGAGAAAAAATAAATAAATTTCCTCCCACTGATCTTGCAGTATATTGAATTACTTTGTTCTTAATTGAACAAAATAACAACACTATGAAACTTTAATAATATTGTCTAGAAACTTGCTTAAGGCCATGAATTAAGACTTTTCAGTCTACACACAAGTTTACTTGAATTTACTGCAAAATCTTTCGATTGCACTATATAGATTTTGTATCTATTTGGCGTAACTCCATATAAAAAACAAACTATCAATGCAACGTTCACTCTGAAAGAATCTATAAATAAATAATTATTTCTTCACTAACTATCCACCCCTCTTTCAGAGTAAAAATATTATTATCCTTTTTTTATGACATCTAATCACATACTTAATTAAGAACAAGAAATGACATGTATATAAGTTGCTAAAACAACCATGTAATGGATATTGTGATCATACTCTTACAAATAGACTATATAGCTGATGGTATAACTGATCGTCTTTCCCTAACAAATCTCCTTAATAAAGTTGTAACCACTTCATTCTGCACTTGAGATGTTTAAGAAATTTCATTATAAATTATATCAAGAATAGTATCTTAAACCTCAACAAGTTTAGTCTATGGTACAGGAGATTCCATAATTATCTGTATAGATAAAGACAAAAACACAGTAACCCCCATCATACTATTATCTTTAATAGTCTGAGAACAGCTATCCTCTACAATTACGTCGATCTTAAGAAACTTTAGAGTATGTGATTCCATAATTCTTATACCTTCTTTAGGGTCATAAGATCAATACATCTTTAACAATCTGGATAAAATACAAAATAATATCGAGTGGATCTAAATTCCAACATACTTAATATTTGATTAGATAACCTCACTCCTAGATGATACCTCTAAATTTAATATGATTCAATTAATTTACGTCCAGTCCATAACTCAAAAGAAGTTTATGAAACAACTTTGATAAGAAATACGTTTTGTATGTGAAAAAATTGCTTTCAAAATATCAACCCACAATAGACCGATAAATTAGTCTTACTCATCACCATGTTAATTATGGTGCAATTATGCCTTTTGGCAAATCTTTTTGTCAGGAATTTCAGACATAGTAATTAAATTACCACCCATAATATACTAAGTATTTGACAAATGACCCTTTAAGCAATTTAGTATTGTCATACTTGCCAAAATACTTACCGCTGCTATTAGGCCTGACAACCTTCAAGACTAATTTTAACCAGTTTATTCTTTATCTCGGTCATTTTCCTTAAATAAAAAACTTTTGGAAACAACCTTTTAACCATATACGAGATGTATATGTCATTAGGACTTAAACATCATCTTTGCAGATATGTCCTAATTTCAATATCATACAAAACATAATTTCAAGCAACTAAGAATTCCATCATATTATAGTAGTGCAGTCCGCGAGCAAACCTCTTTTCAAGTGTTCCGAATGGAACGCTTCATGGACAAGATAAGCAAATTTTATTGCATTTTCAAGCAACAAATCATATGTCCACAACTTAAAATTTGAAGTAGTAAAAACCTCAATAACAGTAGAGTTATTAATTACAGAAAAAAGTGACTAAAATAACAAGCAATGTATATAATTAGCATCATGTGAGCATTGTGTAACTTGACAAACAAGTACACATCTAGAGAGTTACATGCATAATCATATAATCACCTTTGGGCAGAGTACATGACATGCAGTTGTACACTCCCCACATGATAGCGGTTATGAGAATATATTCCAATTTTTCGTGAATTCATCACCTTTGGGCATATGAATCACTAGAATCAATCACTCCTCCACCATACTATCATGTATCCCTCCATGAACTAATACACAATCACCTCCTTTGGGAGTATGACTACACATTAGACCAGGAGACATCCCAATCAATATACGAGACTGAAATTTCTCAAACCTAATCAAGCGTGCCACTTTGGCAGTCACTACTCAATTGAATCCTTGAAACTCTCTCATACCAAGGATATAAATTTTACTCCTCACATACACCATATACATATGATTTTAACTTTAGTGATAGGGGCAATAAATCACCAAAATCACATATCATGCTAATTACACTGCTTTATTCATTAATAAAAATTAATCATACATATATATAAATAAATATATATATATATATATATAGTGAACTTGAAAAAAAACAGATTCCAATGAGATCACCATTCACAGCAACACAAGAAACTTCTCATAACATAGAAGCAAGCATCTCTTGTGCACCTCGATTACTGATTACTAGAACAATATTAAAGAATGCTAATCTAGAATATCTCTCACAAATTAACAACAATAGTAATACAGGGTACACCAGATCGACAAGCTTGATAGCTAATCCATTATTGCTCATGAATTTCATAAGGCAAAACATGACTCCAAGACCAACAGCTAATATATTAGCCAATTTTTTTTAAGTAACAAAATTATCATTGTTATCATCTAGTGGCCTAATAAATGAGTCAAACCCAGAGAACCATTAATAAATAAAAGGTTGAACTTGATAGACATTAACAAGTGACCAGATGAGTTGATGTACAATGTGCAATAACTTAATTGACATGCATTACCCATATTCAACAGATGTGTTAATCAGTACAATCAGTTTGGTCACAAGTTTTTAAAAAACGTCCATCATGCAAAGGTTACTAGCATGTAAAGGAGTATGCATGAGTAACAAAAGTTTCATAACCTTTTAGTGTTTCTCATCACCTCAATACATAGTTCAATTACTATTCCATAATGGTTCTATCTCATTAACCCAACTTTAATTCACAATAAAAATTAATTTTTATTAATGAATCACACCATTATAATGTTCATGTGATAACATATCAGTAACCCAACACTTGTATTTCGAAAATCACAGAAAAATACAAAAAAAATATGCGAAAATACACTAAAAATACGCGTATTTAGGGCTTTGTATGTATTTTCACGTCCATAAAATAATCAAAAAACTAAAATAAACACACCACAAGATAGAGAATGAAGATATGAGTCCAACGCCGCTGACCACGCGCGGATCGGGGCCTCCACGCGCCCGCACGCGCCTCCTGAGTGCGCGGCGCGTGGAGCCCACGCGCGGGCAATCTGACCGGTCAAAACCGGTCCTGCCGGAACCGGTCCGACCGGTTCCCGGTTCGACCGTCCGGTCCGACCGGCTAACCGGACCGGTCAACCATTGACTGGGTCGAGTCGGGTCAACGGTCAACTTCGGGTCGGGTCAAAGGTCAACAGTCGGGTCGGGTCAAAGGTCAACAGTCGGGTCGGGTCGAGTCAACGGTCGGGTCGGGTCGGCGCCATCCAGGCCGGGTCGATCGCCATCGCTGACGTCAGCGTGACGTTAGCGGGTCGGCGCACGGATCGAATCCGAATTCGAGTCCGGGTTCAGGTCCGGGTCGCTGATGTCAGCGTGATGTCAACGCCCGCATGCGCCGCACGCGCGTCCAACGCCCCGCGCGTGGGGGCGCGTGAGGGCGCGTGATCGCGCGTGGGCGCGCATCTATGACGCCCAGCGGCGCGTGGCCGCGCGTGGAGGCGCATGCGGCCTCCTCCGGTGACACGCCGCCTATGGATCTTCCGTCTCGTCGAGCCCAATCCGAATTTGTGATTTAATTTTATTTTTATTGAACAAAAAATCTCGAAAATCACAAATTAGGGCAAAAAACTTATGCGTTCAAGTTCTAGGGTTATGGAGGCTCTGATACCACATGTTGGATGCAAATTGCGCAACCCCAAGATCTCCATAACCAGAACAAGAACATGCATAATTGAGAAGAAAGATTAACGCACCTGTTTTGGGATTCATCAAATATAAAGCGGAAGTAGAAAAGGGATTTCCCACATATCAAGGGGATCCACGCATCAAGTCCTTCTCCTCTATTGCCCTCCGTATCATTGGCTCAATGAGGCGGCCCCCCTCATGTTTAGCGTTAGGTAAACACCCCTTAGGTGAGGATACATGTGAGAATTAGGGTTAGAAGAGAGACTTGAGCACTATTTATAGAGTTTCCAGCCAGCCCTCATTACGGGCCAGCTCAACTCGGCCCACACTAGCCAGCCCATATTAGACTAATTAAGAAACCTTCTATCTCATCTTAGACCAATCTCCGTAAAACGGTAAACGTTAAACGGTAAATTAACAATATCAATTAATGTAGTCCACATTAGGAAAACTCTTACAAATACTACCCTCAGCTTCTTAAGACAAATTTGGCTAGAGAATTAAGGGTACCCCTATTGGATAAAACTGGCAAATATCTAGACCTACCCTCTGATTGGGGATCATCAAAAACGGATATGTTTGCTTGGATTCTAGGACTAGTCAATGCTAAATTGGAGGGATGGAAAGAAAATCTAATTTCTAAAGGCGAGAAAGAAATTCTGTTGAAATCAGTGGTTCAAGCCTTACCTCAGTATGCTATGATGATATTTAAAGTCCCGATTTCTACATGCAAATCTGTTGAGCAAAAAATAGCTTGTTTATGGTGGTAAAATAATAGTAACAAAGCTAGTATTCACTGGAAAAATTGGGATTTTCTGAAAGAGAGAAAGGAGAAAGGATGGATGGGATTTAGAGACCTAATGTCCTTCAATAAAGCCCTTTTGGGGAAGCAAGCTTGGCGTCTTTTTCAAAACCCTTCATCTCTATGGGCCAGTGTTTTTAAAGCCTTATATTTTCACTCAACATCTTTCTGGCAAGCTAATAAGGGGACTAGACCCTCTTGGGGATGGCAGAGTCTTATACTTGGTAGAGATTCTATTTTAGATGGACTTAAATGGTCAGTTGGTAATGGTAACTCGATCAATGCTAGAGAGGATAAATGGTTGAATATGGGCATTCTCGGTGGGCTAGCGACTAAGGAGGAATCGAAATCAGTAGCGGGTTTTATTATTCTTGAGTAGAATGAATGGAATGTTGAGCTTCTCCATCACACATTCCAACCACAAATCATCAAGGAAATTCTAACTATCAACCTATGGACAGCCTCATCTGAAGATAAACTCATATGGATAGCCACTCATGATGGAAATTATACTGTTAGAGTGGCTATCATTGCATCAAACAATCAGTACCTGGTAAGGTAAATTCTCATGCATCCTCTTCTTATATTCCACCTACAAAGCAATGGAAACAGATCTAGAAAACATAAACAACCCCAAAAATTCGTACCTTCCTCTGGTCTTTATGCCAAAATGCGTTACCTACTAAAGATAATCTGTTTCAATGAAGGATTACCCCCGGCTCATTTTGTAAACTCTTTTCATCTAATACCCCCGAAACCCTTGAACACTTGTTTCTCCTTTGTCCCTCGACATGTTATATTTGGAGCAACCCCAAAGTGCAGATCAACATTTCAAGTTATACAACAAACCGCATCGATGCATGGCTTGCAGATATTATCGAGCAGAAGGGGAACATACCGTATTTTGAGATAATTGAAGCCCTTTTATGGCAGATTTGGAAGGCTCGGAACCAATTCGTCTTTTGCCATCTACGCACCCATCCGAATATTCTTGTTGACACGGCCTTAATGCTGGCTCAGTCTTGTTTCAGATCTCAACAGCAGGAATCACTCATAGGAACAACTCGGCTGAATCCGAATATAATCTAGAAACACCGAAGCGAGGAGTTATTAAGGTAAACATGGACGGTGCCTTTTTGAACGCACATCACATGGCTGCAATCGCGAGTTTAGCTTGCGATCACACTAGTAGATTGATCGATGGATTTACGCGTAGCATTCACGCATCTGCAGCACTAGAGACGGAGACCCCGGCACTCTTGTATACGCTTAAGGACCTATTGTAGAAAGGGAAAACCGATTCTCACCTGCTGCTAGAATCTGAAAATCTCATACTTGTTGAGACCATTAACCGGAGCCGTCTGCCGCCATGGGATTGCCGTGCTTTGTTCGCCGAATGTGCTGCCCTCATGCTCTGTTTTTCCAACCTCTCAATGAAGCACTGCCAATGTGAGGTAAATGCCCTAGCTGATTGGGCCACGAAGGCCCATGGGCGAGGCCTCCTTCCACCAAACTGGGTTCATTCTCCTCCTCAAGTTATGTTGGATATAATATGTACCGATGCCCTAGTTAAGGGTTGCTCTTTCTTTCCTACTTGAATATAAATCTAGTTTTCTTCGACCAAAAAAAAATATTAATAATAATAAGAAAATTTCCCAGTCGGGATACGCCTAAATTCTTAACACAAATCCCGTCAGAATCGTAACAATTCCAATTTAAGTAACCAAACATTCAAATTGAGTTTTGTTTAAGGACTTTTAAGTTGACAATTGCTTCCATTGGACAAGTGGCGAAGGAAATTACGACGGTGAACACTTGCCAAGGAGGAACTCATGGTGGGGCAATTGCGTGGGCTTGTCCATATAGGAGGAGCTTGCTAGTGGTTGTTGGACGGGCTCGATCGAGGTGTGATGGAGGGCTCGCCAAAACAGCGAGGCTAACGAGGGAACTCAATGATATGGCGCAAGTTTGAGCCAAGAAC
Organism: Eucalyptus cloeziana; assembly: GCA_014182715.1. Lineage (NCBI taxonomy): Eukaryota > Viridiplantae > Streptophyta > Magnoliopsida > Myrtales > Myrtaceae > Eucalyptus > Eucalyptus cloeziana. The sequence continues at coordinate 5,330,959 of CM024637.1, read as the reverse complement.
CAAGGTATCACTGGGATTGCCTCCTGCAAGTAACTTCGAAAAAAATTGGACATTGGAGACGTTGCAAGTCAATAGTTGTGGCATCAAGTATGGACGAGAGCAAGGCTCAACAGTGGGATCTGGAGCAACGGGGGATTACAAGAGACGTGACTATGGTCCGTTAATAGCTTTATTGTGCTAGAAGACGTTGGACATGCAGTTGTAGGCATCAGGAAGCCATTGACCTCATCGAGCTACTGTAAAGGGGCGTCGAGAACTATTGAGGTCACTAGGCTTCTGTGTAGGTTGTCAAGAATTATAGGCAAACGCATGCCAGAGCAAGAATACGCCAGCCCAAGTGGAGGCACGCGGCTGAGACTAGCAGGACACAGTGGTAAATGAGTAAAAGTCATGGGAGAAGACCTTGTTTTTCTTGTGCACTTTCTCTCATGTATTGTGTCTTTAGATGTGTCTAACCCCCTAATTATGAAGCGAACAAGTCTTTATATAAGTTTAAATAAGGGCTTCTTCAAAGATATCCCATTCCTATCTTGAACTCAAAGGATAAATGACATATTCAAGAATAGAAAACCCCTCCTTTATTTAAATGGATTTAAATTTTGATGACATAAAGCTTAATTCCTCCACAAATTTACTTTTAATAAATCAATCCCAACTTGGCATCCCCTATCCACAAATTTTCGGCCACTTAATGGGCTCAATTTGATTTTCTACCTTATGAGCTCAGTTCAATTAATTCGGTTAAGCACATAACTTCCCTCGCTTTAAGTCTTTTTAACTCCAATCCAATGCAATTATATGGGTATAATTAAAATGCTAATGGTATCTATATGCAATTTAACTAATTATTTTGTTTGGGGGTCACAATTGATCTTTAAATTTTCCCAATGCAACAAATGCCTAAGTGGGTCATCAAAATTTAAGTGTCAATTGCCATTTGAAAGGGGCTAGTGAATACACCTAGAGGGGGGGTGAATAGGTGTATATAAACATTTTCATAGGACTTAAAAGGATATTTTTTATGGATAGTAAGATAGAACTCAACTATTAAATAAATAAACAACTCGTAAGCATAAATAAGAGGATCAGGGATGAGAGAAAATGAACACAGAGTTTATAGTGGTTCGGCTTATTCCAAGCCTACGTCCACTCTCCTGTACTGACAGCCCATCGGCTAGATTTCACTATGAATCAAAAGAGTTGTTACAATATCACGTCCTTGATTTCACAGTATAGAGACTTTGCTATACTTCCCCTAGGTCACACAAGTATCTAATCTCTCTTTTGAGTATAGATTTTGCTCAATAGTTGTATCAACAAAGAACAAGGAGCTTTAGATTTTGGAATTTCTCTATCACACACACACTCGAATAACCAGAGCTTCTTCCTTTTATACTCCTCCATACCTTCATACCTGTTGACACTTTCCAAAGGAGTTCTTCCATCTAACCGTTGGACGGAATCAATTAGAGACATCTTCAAGTCACTTAAGGAATGTGATGATAGTCCACCAATCCTGCTCGCCCATACAATTAGAATCTAGGTTTCCTTAAGTAAAATCTTCCAAGTATACCTTGCCAATGAACAAATCTAATTTATTCGTATCAAATTTAAAACGAATAAAAGATCTTGAAATGCTATCTCCAGCCATGAGAAGCTTCTTTAACCGCTCGAATCAAATTCTTAAATAAATCATTGATTCTGGATAAATCTTCTTCGACGGTCTAGAAACTGTCAATGAGGGCAGACTCTAAAGCTTGAATCTGATGGTCTTCAGACTTTGATGAAAGAGTCTTCAAGTCTTCAGACTAGACTGATGGAAATGTTTTGTCAACTTCAAAACACATAAGAAATTTTCTCCAACACCTCCTGCAACCAATGGCCAAAATGGCAAATTCTCACTTGAATTAATCAACCTATCATCACGTTAGTGTCTAAAATCAAAGACCCACTCACAATTGCTATTCGTACACTTACCTTGTCTATCAACTTTGTAACCAACAAGGTAGAGATTCCGAGGCCACTATATAGCCTCCATTAGTCCCTTCAACAAGATTTGCATTATAAGTCCTATGGTTTGGCCAAAGTTGTTATTGGTGTTGGTAAAGGTTTACATGTTACATTTGTGGGATCCACACACCTCCAAGCCCTTTCATCTTCCTTTACACTATTAAATGTTCTTTATACCCCTATTATCACCAAAATCTCATCTCTATTTCAAAAGATTGTAAATTCAATAATGTATTGATTGGATTTCATCCCTTTCACTTTGTTATCAATGATCTGTTGGGAAAAGTTCCTATTGTTACTTTGAATACAACAAAATAATCAAAAGCTATCAATATGTATATTCATTGAGTAGTATGAGGTGATATATGTTTTGGAGAAACATCTTTAAATGATTTTGATGATGTTCAAACTATCCTTAGTATAATATTTACTATGATGTATGCAGATTCTTGGACCAAAGGCCTGCACAATATCCATGGTATCGATCCATTGGAAAGAAGTTCACAAAAATGTGTTGATAAGGATTTTTCGTAAACAATACCAGTAGACCTAAAAGATTAGCAGTTGATGATGTTTGTTCAAATTTGTAAAGATTGGGGTAATGGTGCTATGAGAACCACGTACATTTGATGGTGTTCATTGGTCAGCAAACTAGTTGTTGTAGCCTTGAATTCGCAAAGCAGCAAAATCTAGATGAAACATGTAGCCATGTAGCTAGGTTGTCTGACATGATTGTTAGAGATTGCAACGAGAAGACAATAGCAATTGCTACCTACAAAGGTTCGAGGAAAAGAGTTATATGGGCAGTTCCATCCATGGATGGTAGCTCAATAGTAACTCTAATGGCTATCTGCTTCTTCAATCCACCCTAAATGGATAGATTGAATATGGCTATAAAAGAGAAGAGCTTAGAAGCCATATGTTAGAGTGCACAACTTAAAAAGATCAAGAAGCTTACTTCCTATTATTTTTCTTGGCTATATGCTCTTTGTCATACTATTTTAGTATTTATGCTATTTAGTAATTGTGTTAAGGAATAAGTATACAAGACTAAGAGCTACAGCTGAGTCATGATAGTGATAACTATCTTGTAAAGGATAAGTGCTAGCCATTTGTAACTTTCCAAGCAATTTATTAGTGAAATTCAACTCATCTTGTGGCTATTAGTCTGAGGCGTGGACGTAGGCTTGTGAGTAAAACCAAACCACTATATGTCTCTATGTGCCGCTGTTTTCATCCATTTACCCTTATTTGCACACAGTTACTTCATGGCTTTTCTAAACATCATGTTGACTTGATCTTTACTTAGCGATTAGTTGATTTTCGCGAAAGATCGTTAAATATAATAAAACAACTATTCACCCCTCCTCTAAGTTGGTATCGGAGCCTTGTTGCTCGTTATTTAAAATGTATTTCTTTTAAGTATAAAGATCCTCACTTGTGGCTAATTTTGGCAGCTTCCTTACCAATGATGTTTAAGCTCCTAACAAGATGCCTTACTTTAATGAAAGCAACTATAGTTACTAGAAGCAAAGAATGCAATCATACAGCAAAGCTGCAAATTTCAATACATGGAATGTAGTTGTAAATGGTGTAGAATTACCAGCTCCTGCACAAGCTCTTACTCGCCAAGACGGTCAAGAAGCCATTGTTGTTAACAACACAGAAGAAGCTCGGAAAAGAGATGCTCTTAATACTAAAGCCAAACATCTCATGTATTGTGCTTTATCACCATTTGAATTTAATAGAATTTCTTCTTATGATACAGCTAAGGAAATCCAGCATCGCATCATGCCTAAAGATTGATTTATCGATTATTTGCACGTTATGGATTATGAAATTTTCCTAATTTGGAAATGCCTAAAATCTCAAAATAAACATGTTAGACAATAATAGCATCAAAATAGGCAAGAAAATATTGAATTTAAATTTGGTTTAGATAATAACCTAAATAGAGGATTTTGTTTCCAGATCGAGGATCATCAAACCTCGTGGCCATGACTAGTGGCTAGAGAGCGTCGAATGGCAACGAAAGGTGGTGCTCAACAAGGGTGGGCCAATGGTGGTTGTCGTAGCAAAGGAGGGAGCTTGTGATGACTCAACTTGGTTATTAATGGCAAGGCTGGCCAAAGGTTACGAAGGTGGCTGGCGGTCGTATGGCTCGAGGTTCGCGATTGGTGTTGGTGTAGTAACTGATGCTTGTCATGGGTGAGGCAATAGAGAAACAATAGTACCTCGTGATTGGGCTCGTCATGGTGGAGCAAGGTAGCTTCATTGTCAAGGGAGGCTTCATAATAGGTCGTCATGGTGCTCAGCAAGGTCGCTTTGCTGGATGGATCATAGCTCAACAAGGTAGCAAATTGTAGTGGCTCTCAACTGGAAAAACTATAGCTCTGTCGATGAGGTCTCGATGAGGTCTCGACTACAAGGATGGGAGCTTAAAGCAGCTAGGTCGATTGTCGCGGTGGCTTGAGCCGGAGCAAAAATAGGCATGATATAATGCAAGGGGTACTTGAGCAAGGCACGACCAAAAGAGGCTTGACTATGAGTTGTTCATGAGAGGGTGCTCCGTCGCCGTCGCCGGACTCTCCTCTCCCCCCCCTCCTCTCTCTCTCTCTCTCTCTCTCTCTCTCTCTCTTCTCTCTCTCGTCTTTCCTCGTTAATGTTTTGCCGTTCTAATGTCTCCGCCACCTCTCAATTAATGACCGCCCTTTACTGCGAAGATCTAAAAGTGTTTATATAATGTTAACCTAGGTCTAGTCTTGATTATAGGGCTTTTTCTAATAATGGGCTTAATCCCTACTGGCTTATTCTAATTAACCTCAAAGTCTTTTAACTATAATGGACTAAATCCAACCAATTAAATTCAACCCCCCTTCCTTTCACTTTTCGAATAGTATTTGTATGCAATGGGCTTGACCAAATTTTGCTGCATTATCGGCTTTGTCTAGATAATTCTAATTAATTCAAAACTTCTAATTAAGTCCACCATCAGTTCAATTAAATGCAATTTAATAAATTTATCTATATGCTATAAAATGAAAAATGTTACTATATGATTTTTAAATGACTTTCTTTTTGTTTAGGGCTGGGGTCAATACCTAATTTTCTATGCACTTAATTCCTAAATGATTTGCCAAAATTTAAGTGTTAACATTACCAATTATGAGCAGGAGGTAGACTTTGATAAGAGAAGACTATCTATTTTGCGACATGCCACTACTAAAGAGACAATCTAACGATTACAAGTGACTATTGGCAATGGTAGAACCAATTTGACAATTATAAGTGGTTGTTGGCAATGGTAGAACCAATGTCTACTTTGAAAAGGGCTAGAGAATACACCTAAAGGGGGGTGAATAGGTGTTTAAACGAAACCTTGGCAAATATATGCGGAATAAAATAAATGAGTTGAGGGAAGAGAATAAGAACACAATGTTTATAGTGGTTCGGCTTAATCCAAGCCTATGTCCACTCTCCCACGCTAACAGCCTTCTGCTGGATTCCACTATGCAATCAACAAGAGATTACAACTTTGAGTGCAAACACTTAGTAGTAGATCACACTATCTCACTAAGTCACTTTTTTGGTATTTCTCTCAAGATCACAAACGTTTAAGTTCACGAGAGACAAGTGTATGATCGAAGTTGCTCAGACTTTGGAATTATAAATTCTATGCTCCGTCTCTTACTTGCTCATCGGTCCTTCATCTCCTTAAATACTCCTCCACTTCCAAACTAGCGTTGGACAGTATCTTGAAGATCGTCTTCCAATCTACCCATTGGACAAATCAATATCTAGAAGATTTAGTAGCCGTTGAGTGACAAAAGTAGAATCCCAAATTGATTCCGATCGTCCATACAAACAGAATATTGGTTTCCATAAGTAAAGCTTCTTCCTATAGAAATTTTTTGTCTTCAAGATTTAATTGTCAATCAATTAGATTGAATCAATCAAATCAATCTTGATGTGGAATCCAAACTAGATCACTAGCCGTTATATCTTCGAGGCTTGTGTTACGCTCTGTCGAATCTGGATGTAAAGTCTGAGAGTAATAAACTTTACAATCTGAGTTTGAGTGCAATAGACTTTGCAATCTGAGTCTGAACATATTCTGTTTCTGAACAGATTTAGCTTTAAGGTCTATTCACAGTTCAGCTTCAGCATAGAGTCTATCTTCTGGTTCTTCCAAGTATAGACTTTGACAATATCCTTTACATGTTCTATCATCTGCATAGTCTATTACTCAACCATTAAACATGTTAGTAGCCTTTGATTTTTTTGGTCATCTTCAAAACATCATGAGGGATTTCCCTAACAATCTCCCCCTTTTTGATGATGACAAAACAATCTTTGAATATGCAGATTTGTAAACATACTTTTAAAGTCTTTAATTTAAATCAAAGGATATCAGAAGATAGCAAATAGATTGAGCATAACAATATATAGAAAAATAATTGCAGCTCAATATTATGCAATAAATAATATCAACCAATCAACACATATGCATATTCATATCTTCTCTCCCCCTTTTTGTCATAATCGAAAAGCGATATCAATTGAAAAAGTATCACGTAGAGAATATAAAGCGATAACAAATAATTTCCAAAAATCAGCTTTTATAAATCGAATATTAAATATATGCAATATAGCTCACTTCGATCATATATATCAGCAAATAAAAATCACGGATGCATTATAAAATTCACTTATCCTTTTTGTCATAAAATATAATACCAATAAAATATTTGTTAATGACAAAAGGTAATAAAAGATGCACTAACCGGATTTTATAGAACTTCAATTCTGACACATTTACCTTTTCCTTCCTTCCATAATAATCAAGATCACGATCAATTCAAAAAGATTTTTCCATAATTGATCAAAGCTCCCCCTCAATTTGTTGCCTTTTTGAGATGATCACGATTCTTTTCTTTCTCTTGGATTCGCTTTCTCCCCCTATCATCATGACAATATTTGCGAATAGAAACAATTGTTGCTTGTGCACGTTGAACAGAATATTTTTTCCAATATTTCCTTTGCAGCGACAACATCCGCAACGATCACTTGCATTTTGAAATTCGAGGCAAAAATTTATTTTCTTCAATCAAGCTCGTCTCGAATTTAGCCTGCATCAACTTAACGAACTTTTTGCACAAATAAGCTGTAATAATATCCATATAATATATAATCCCCTTTCTTCAAATAAATAAATTGAATAGCATGCATAAAATTATCAATTATTAAAATTCAGAACTGCTCAACCTTTTGTATGACGCATAAGGGATTTCCTTAATAAGCAAAAATTTTGCACAAGGAATAGAATTTTTGAACCTCCAGAAGATAGTACAGAATCTCCATGATTTTCAAATCGAGCTTTTCAAAATCCAAAAGGAAGATTCTTTTGTGACCTGCAAATTCTTGTACAATAGATAACAATCTTTGCACATAATACATTCCTTTGATTTATGGATCAAACTTGCTAGATATGAGATATCTTCTAAAATTATAGCAAGAGTGTCCTTGAATATGCAATAATATATTTCGAGATCAAAGGGATTTCCTTGAGCATAAATCTCAAAAATATATTATAAATGCATTTCACAAAAAGAAAGATGATATTGCTATCACGTGTCAAATCAAGTAAAAAAAAAAAAAAAAATATTGCAATGCCTTATATTTATGAGAAGAAATATTTGCAATATAAATGATAAGCAATTGTCCAAAATCAAGATAAATGCACATAGAAATTTGTATGGCGGAATGATAAAAAAAAAAAAAAAAATCTCTTTACCCAAGGTATATGTTCGAAATATACCAAAAAAAAAAAAATTATTACCAATCTTCGTAGGAGATACTTTTCTTATTGCACCAAAATCTGTGAAGATTCGCAATCATTCTTGCCTTATTGAATTTCCTTTCTTACCAAATTCTCTTTCTTCTTCTCCTTTATTTCCTGCAAAAACAACTCATCTTTTCTTTGGTACCCATTTTTTCTTGGGTCCATGAGAGTTAGTAGAGTATGTTGCTTTTATCCAATCTTTCTTAACAGATCTCCAGACTTTAGGACATTCTTTCTCAAAGTGTTTTGAATCTCCACAATTTGAATACTTGAGGGCATTTCGACCAACAGGTTTTGTAAAGATCTGTTGAAAATGCTTCTTGTATGCAAGTCTACGAGGTTTTTGTTTAAGTCCCTCCTTGACTTTAGGAAAATCTATTAGAGAATCGTTTTCCTTATTGAAACCAAGTCTCGACTTATATAGTAAGGAACTTGTATAGAAAGGATATGCTCTAATGTTTTTGATCCATTTGAAAACTTTGTCGAAATATTTGAAACTTCTTTTTTTAAACAATTATTTTCTTTGACAAGTAAATCTCGACTTTCTTTTGTTAGTAGAAAATCTTTTTGCAAAATTTCAAACTTTTCTTTTCGAGAAATATCCTGTTCCCTAAGCCGAGAATTCTCCTTTTTAAGTTCGGAGATCCTTTTAAGATAAGATTTGAGATTTAAGCAAAGCTCATTTATATATTTTGAGACTTTGATAGGAATTTTTGAATTGCTTACCTCGATTTCCTCATCGGATTTTGAGTCTGTGTCTGAGTCAGACTCTAATTTTGAATATGTTTCTGAGTCAGACTCTGATTCTGATTCCGAATTTAAGTTTGAATGTGCCATCAAGCATATATATCCTTGCTCGTCATCTTCTTTCATGGTTCTTTTCTGCCCATTTTGCTTGTATTGTTTTCTTTCACTGAATTTCCTTCCTTTTCTACTTTCCTTTTTGAATCTCTTGATCATAAAAGCAAGTTTTTCGTCGTCCATATCATTTTCTAAATTTGTATCATCTAAATCAACGTTAGATATTAAAGCGATGGACTTCTTACCTTCGGGATCTTCATCATTGATTTGTTCCACTTCATAGGATTGAAGAGAGCCAATCAATTCATCAACAGAGAGTTGCATAATCCTCTGAGTTTCTCGGATTGAGGTCTTGACATGGTTCCAATCTTTTGAGAGACCTCGCAAGAGTTTGTTGACTTTCATTGGGGAAGAAATTGGATGACCTTGATATGCCAAACCATTTACAATTTCTGTAAAACGATCAAACATATCTCCAATCAACTCTCCTTGCTTCATCTTGAAGGATTCATATTTGCCGAGCAGGAAGTTTACTTTTGTCTCTTTTACACGATCATTCCCTTCATAAGTAACATGAAGTCTATCCCAAACTTCCTTAGCTGTTTCACATGAAGAAATTATGTTATATTCAACAAGAGACAAGGCGTAATATAAAGAATAAATGGCTTTTGCATCAAGCACTTCTCTTTTGGACATCTCCGTCCGAGACATAGGAGCAGGGGGTTTGGTTTCTTTGTCTTTGCCATTCTTATTTGATGTAGACGCAGTAGTGGGATTGATTCCTCTTTCCACAACATCCCACTGCAAGGGATCTAGCCGCCAGAGTTCCAGTGAAGCTGATGTATCTGTAGCCGCCTACAGGTGTAGGTGGTGCCATGGTTTATCTCTGGATTTTAGGAATGCTTTCATTTTGTTCTTCCACATGTTGTATTATTTTCCATCAAAATATGGTGGCCTTGTGTTGCTTTGTCCTTCCATAAGTCCTGGTGCCAAGATACTAGCCAAAAAAGATCTTTAGCTCAAAAGTAAAAACACTTTTATAAAACGAGCACTTGACTCTGATACCAATTGAAAGGGGCTAGAGAGTACACCTAGAGGGGGGTGAATAGGTGTTTAAACGAAACCTTGGCAAATATATGCGGAATAAAATAAATTAGTTGAGGGAAGAGAATAAGAATACAATGTTTATAGTGGTTCAGCTTAATCCAAGCCTACGTCCACTCTCCCACGCTAACAGCCTTCTGCTGGATTCCACTATGCAATCAACAAGAGATTACAACTTTGAGTGCAAACACTTAGTAGTAGATCACACTATCTCACTAAGTCACTTTTTTGGTATTTCTCTCAAGATCACAAACATTTAAGCTCACGAGAGACAATTGTATGATCGAAGTTGCTCAGACTTTGGAATTATAAATTCTATGCTCCGTCTCTTACTTGCTCATCGGTCCTTCATCTCCTTAAATACTCCTCCACTTCCAAACTAGCCGTTGGACAGTATCTTGAGGATCGTCTTCCAATCTACCCGTTGGACAGATCTGTATCTAGAAGATATGGCGACCATTGAGTGACAAAAGTAGAATCCCAAATTGATTCCGATCGCCCATACAAACAAAATCTTGGTTTCCATAAGTAAAGCTTCTTCCTATAGAAAGTTTTTGTCTTCAAGATTTAATTGTCAATCAATTAGATTAAATCAATCAAATCAATCTTGATGTGGAATCCAAACCAGATCACTAGCCGTTATATCTTCGGGGCTTGTGTTACGTTCTATCGAATCTAGATGTAAAGTCTGAGAGCAATAAACTTTATAATCCGAGTTTGAGTGCGATAGACTTTGCAATCTGAGTCTGAACATATTCTACTTCTGAACAAATTTAGCTTTAAGGTCTGTACCCAATTCAGCTTCAGCATAGAGTTTGTCTTCTGGTTCTTCCAAGTATAGACTTTGACAATATCTTTTACATGTTCTATCATCTACATAGTCTATTACTCAACCATTAAACATGTTAGTAGTCTTTGATTTATTTTGTCATCTTCAAAACATCATAAGGGATTTCCCTAACAATTGAGGGATATGAGTTGGAAACAATCATCTAAGGTTCAATGATCGTACATTCAATCCAAAAGAAGGAGGGGGGGTGTTCAGGTGAAAACAAACAAAATTAGTCAAGTGCTTTTGAGTGTTCCTTCTTTGATCCTTTATTGTTGGTAGTTACCGTGTATTGCTGATTATTTTTCCTTGAATGTTCTTACTGCTTTGTAATCATGGTAAGAGTAGTGTGTCATTTAGTAGGAGCAATATGTGCTAATTGTAACTTGTTTTGAATATTACTAATGGATTCTAACCTTGTTATGGATGTTAGTGTTGGGAGTAGATGTAAGCTAGGAAATAAAGTCAAACCACTATGTATATTTGCTTGCAATATTCTCTCTCTTTACTGTTGGCATTAGCTATTCATTATCATCATTATTTGTTAATTAATAGCATGCGCACTTGATATCTATGTTCATTTTCTAATATTGTTTGAAGTTCAACCTATTATCTACTACAAAAGTATTTCATAGTTCTTTAACAACCTATTCACCCCTCTAGGTTGTATTACTTTTTTCCCAACAGTTGGTATAAAAGCTTTGTTACTTATTATTTAAAGTGTTTTATTTTTAAGCGTAAAGATCCTTATCTATGACTAACATTATTGGTTTTGGTGCTTTTGAGGAGCTCTAAGCAAGCCAACTAACTTTGACTATACCACTTATGGATACTAGAAGTAGATAATGAGAGCTTATATATAAGAAACTGATTTACAATGTGGAATGTGATCGAGAATGGACCAGTCTTCCACCAGCCGGAAACGAACAATCACCAGCTCCACCTACTTCTACATAGGACGAGATTCAGGGAAGACTTGCACTAAATGACCAAGCTAAACATTTATTATATTATGCATTGTCTATCTTTGAATTTAATTGAATCTGTTTGGTTATTATAGCTAAAAAAATATGGGATAGACTCCTAGATACATTTGAAGGAATAGATAAAATGAAAGATACAAAGATGAATGTCTACCTCAAAATAATGAGACATTTAAAATGGAGCAACATGAAAACATCACTAAAATGTTCATGTGCTACAATGATATCGTGAGTGAACTTGCTGATCTCTACACTAATGAGGAATATGCAAGCAAGATTCTTCAAGCACTACCAAAAGAATGGATTCGTGTGAAAACATCAATTCATGAACCTCAAAGAGTACAACCCTTGACCTTGGATGAGCTTATGGGAACTCTCATGACTTATGAAATTGAATTCAACAATAAATCGAGAAAATCCAAAGGTAAAAAGTCTATTATATATGAACTAACTCCTTTCTTGTTTATTTTGAAGGATTGTCCTCCAACAATGATGATGACGATGATGGCGATGAGAATTGTTGATTGAAGAACTCCTAAAGTTCTTAAAGAAAAAGAAGAAATTTAGAGGCAATCATATCGTGTATCCAAAGCTCAAAAAGATGAAGAAAATTTGAAAAGCAAAAGTTTCGAGTGAATCAGAATGGGAGTTAATTGATAATAGTAGCCAACTTGAACAATACCAGAAAAAGTTAGATAAGAACACTACCCATGATTCATTAAAGATGATGATCAAACCTAGTATTATCCAAATCTTAATGCTATCAAAGAAGGATTTCAAGTATTGATCGATGAAAATCATATTCAAATGTATGATATTTGCTAAACATCTACATTGATAAGAGAATCTAACTTCATATTTATCTTCTAACGTGCCTTGAAAATTTTGACATGGATTTATTTTAACTTTTGATAATAATAAAGCTTGATAATTGTTAAATTGTTAATGATTATGTGTGATCCATATTGATATTATTTTGTGTCATAAGTACAAGTCATTACATGCATTTATTGGAAGACAAGGCATGGGTAATGCTTCTATACAATTAAAGCATTGGCATATCCTTTTGCAAATATTGCTAGTGATACATGTTATATTCTTAATGCATTTGTGACTCTTCGCTACAAGGAAATCCCCTTATGTTGAAAGTAACTATCACATGCTTTTATGTATTTGGATACAAATGCTATATTCTTATGAGTACTAATAACAATGTTGGTAAGTTCAAACCAAGGCTTATGAATGTATATTTCTAGTAAAGTTTATCATGTATTTGACAAAATTTTGCAGGAAGTGAAAAATTCAATAAATGTTAGGTTCAAGTATAGTTTGAAAGGTGCATAAGCTGATGATAATAAAGGACTAGTGCTACTGCCAGCACTAATTTATGATATTTATCAAGATTAGCGACCCAATACCAAGTTCAAAATCCACACCATTTCTAAAAGTTTGAATATACAAATCTAGTTATCCTAAGAAACAAATCCTTGGAGATACTAGGAAAGGAGTTAAGATCATATTATCATTCAAAGACCTTCTCATTGGGTTGAGATCAAGCCTAATGGAATTGAAGTAGTTGCCACTAATGAAAATTGGATTAAAGCTCTACTAGAACAACTTTGTCAATTCAAAATGAGCAAGGTTTGAGAACTAGTACCTCGTTCGAAAGATCATCCTATTGTTGGAGCAAAATGGTTTTTTAAAAATAAATTGGATGACAAAGGTAATGTGGTATGTAACAAGGCAAGGTTAGTTACAAAACGTTATTTCTAGGAGGAATGTATAGATTATGATGAAACTTATGCTCTTGTTACCAAACTAAAAACAATTAAATTGTCACTAACTTATGCTTGATTTTATGATTTCAAGTTATACCAAATGGATATGAAAAGTGTATTTCCTAATGGTGTTTGTAGAGCAATCCAAGCAAGATCAACAACGTGTATCATCTCAAGAAAGCACTTTATGGACTCAAACAAGCGCCAAGAGCATGGGATCAAAGGTTATTTATTATTTTATTTTTTTGTTGAAGATGGGTTTAAGAAAGGTAAAGTTGATACAACGATGTTCATAAAGAAAAAAGATGATGATATTTTATTGTATCAAATATATGTTAGCTATATTATCTTTGGATCTACTAATGAACTATTAATTGCAAGTATCCTAAAAGTGAATTCGAAATGAGCATAATAGGAGAGCTCAGCTTCTTGATTGGGGCTACAAGTCAAATAGAGAAAAGTAAAATATGCAATTGAATTGGTACAAAAGTTCGGGATGGAAAGTTATCATAAAATTAATATGCCAATGGCATCATCAACCAAACTTTACGAGGATGAGAAAGGTATATTCTTTATATACTTACCATCTTGCATAATCATTTTTTTATTTTTTTCAACAATGTAGGTAGTAAAATAATCCATATATATAAACTTTAACAATTCTTGAAGAGCATAATCAGCGGTAGTAAATTTTGCTAACAGCAGCAAAATTCATTAACATTAGCAAATTTCACTAATATTAGTAAATTTCTCAGACAGCAGCATTTACTCCTAAGAAGCCTACATATTATGCTATTTATATCAAAATGCTTTGAATGATATGAGCAAACCCTTAAAAGTTTTGTATGAAAGGTTGAGTAATTTCTTGATTGAAATGTTTCAAATGGTTATAAATACTACTCTCATTTATTCAAAAGCAAGGACATGATACATGACTTGACATCATTTGCGCAAGAAGTTTATTGAGCTTATGCATATTGAAATTGGGACAAGTGTGATTGTAGATGGTAGCTCACACAAACCGATATATATAGATGGTAGGTCGCACAAACTCATATATATAGATAGTAGCTCCACCAAGTTGATATATATATATATATATATATATATATTATAAGTCACCCAAGCTGATACAGTATACTGCTCTCACAAGCTGACATATCAATGCGCACATAGGCTAATATAGTATACTGCTCTCACAAGCTGACAATTTAATAATGCTCACACAAGTTGACATACAATAATGCTCTCACAAGCTGACGATTCACCGTGTTAAAAATACCCAATAAAAATAATCGTGCATGGATACACGGTCGGTCTGAGCCAAAAATGCAATATCTTTCTTTTAGAAAATCCCACTACTTATATAGTGCGTAAACACATTTTTGGCATTGAAAATTGACGCCCAGTATTTTCTAATTAAAATATCGAAATTCCACAATTTTGGAATAAATACTCAAAATTATAATTACCACTCAAATTGTACAAATTAGCACTCAATTAAATAAATAAAGCACACCATTGCAATTAACATGAAATTCCAATCACCGACTATCTCGGTATAATTTCTAGAAAATAATAAATAATTAATTAAATACCAAAAATAATTAAATAAATGCAATTAATTATCAAAAATAGAAATTTAGACGGGAAATGCCTAATTAAACACCAAAACGGGCCTAGAAAAATTGCGAACCAATCTAGATAAATAGTACAACTTATCTATTCTCTAATTAAGCCATTCTAACCATTTAACATGCAAAATCAAATAATTAAATCACTAATCCATTCTAACTAACCACATAAACCATACTTGGCCTAAGCTAATCAACCCTTAAGCATCATTAACTCCCTAAGCAGAGTTTAGCAAGTAAACACACCGGTTTATCGATTCGGTAAGTCCATGGTGACGGAGACGCGAAGACAGGTGACTAACCTCCTAGCAGTGACACCAAACGAGGATGGGATGGGCCTGAAAACCGGCCTTGAAGTCCAAAGAACCTTGCTGGACTTTGGTTCTGCTCTAGGCCGAAGGAGGGCTGCTAGTGGCTCAGCTTGGGCCGAAACAAGCCAGGCGAGCAAATTGGACTGCAGCGGGCGAGCAGGGGCGACGACGGTTGCTGGACGGCGGCCAAGGGAGCTCCGACGGCAACCAGGGAGGCTCGGGGGATGGGGCTGGGTGACGAGATAAGTGGGAAGAGCAAGAATGGGCGGACGGGCAGGCGGGGCTGGCTCGAGCTCGTGGCTGGCGTGTAATGGCTCTAGCTGCTCCAACAGGCGTCGATGGCAATGAGGGAGGGCTTGGCTCGATTTCTCTGGTTTTTATAGCTTCAAAAGCCACAACAATGGAGAAAGGCAGAGCAAGGAAGGAGAAAAAGCTACTGGAAATTGAGGGGGACCCAATTTGACTGCAAAAGTCTTCATTCTATCCATTTACACTCATTGGCAAGGCCCCACTTATTGGGCTGTCTTCCTCAGCTAATTTGGAGCACAAAAATCCCCCTAGAACCAATCTCAAGTAGTCCAAAATGTTACACACTCCTTGGCCTACAAATTTTGGCTAATTCCCCCAAATTGAACCAAATTCCTCTTCAACTGGACCTAAATCGGTCCCCATAAATTCAACCAAGGTGTCCTCGACCGAATTAATATTTTTCCTCACCAATTGAACCAACTTGAATCCCAAAAACGCAATAAAAAACATTCGTCGGATTTTTCCGGTAAAAAATGGCCCTATTTTGAATTTTCACCAAAAATCTCGTTTAGCCAAAAAATCTTCGAAGGATGAGTTGGTTCCTAAATTTTATCGTGACATAACAGAACTTTCAATTTCTAAAATCGGGTTCAAATCTGCTATTAATTTCAATCTAGCGCGATTTTAGCGTGACCTAGCCTACCGAATAGCTTTTAAGGATTTTTAGTACAATTGACCCATGGTCAATTATTTTGAGCCACAATGTACATCTTCGACACATTGGCGACTCTCGGTTGTCGTGAAAATCTTGAGGTTTTAGATATGAACACAGGGTACCAAAACGATAGAAAAATCGGTTTAGTGCTGATCGACGAGAATTTTGCAATTAGGTGGAATTACCCACACTAAATCACATGACTCAGTTGAATTGACCTATCTCCAGTCTCTAATCGATATTTAATTGTGCCGTAATAACCTTGGTAGATTAGCACAGTCGAGCACTCGATTCCTGGTCGAATTCTCAAGTCTATTGCATTATAATCCCTTAATGGCTTTCTCGAATAGACTAGTTATCTCGTGAGTGATCAACTCAGAGAATAGAACTATAGGCACGTCAATGAAAAACCTAATTCATTCAATTGAAAACAGAACTGGAAATTCAGGATGTCACAACTCTTCCCCTCTTATAAAAAGTTCATCCTCGAAATTTAAACCATTACAATTCTATAAAAAAAAGGTGGGGGTACAGTCGTCTCATCAAATCCTCACTTTCCCACGTTGCTCCTTCTGTGCCATTGTGTGACCAGACCACTTTCACCAACGGAATCGTCTTGGTGCGCAGAACTTGTTCCTTGCGATCTATAATATGAACCAGTCTTTCCACGGAGTCCACATCTAATTCCTCAAAATTCAGCATGTGGGTCAGGTCAGGTTCATGCTTCCTCAACATTGACATGTGAAAGACGTCATGCACTTGCGCGAGCCTCGGCGGCAATGTAAGACGATACACTAAGGTCCTTATCCTTTCCAGAATCTCAAAGGGACCTACGTACCTTGGACTCAGCTTCCCTTTCTTGCCGAAGCGCAAAGTACCCCTCATTGATGACACCTTCAGAAAGACATGCTCACCAACTTGGAATTCCAATGGTCTCCGACTCTTGTCTACGTAGCTTTTCTGGGGGCTCTGAGCGGTCTTTAGTCTATCCTTGATGACAACAACTACATCTACAGACTGCTAAACTAACTCTAGGCCTGTGATCTTTCGTTCTCCGACCTTATCCCAACAAACTGGAGTTCTGCACGCTCTGCCATACAACGCTTCGAAAGGAGCCATCTGAATGCTCTGCTGATAGCTATTGTTGTAGGCAAACTCGACAAGGTGAAGCTGTTCCTCCCAGCTTCCCTTGAAATCTAACACGCAAGCTTGTAACATGTCTTCGAGGGTTTGAATCGTCCTCTCAGACTAGCCATCCGTCTGAGAATGATAAACCGTACTGTACTACAGCTTCATTCCTAAAGCGATCTGTAAACTCTTCCAAAAGGCAACTGTAAACCTTGGGTCTCTATCAGATGTAATCGTCACCGCACTCCATGTAGAAGAACAATCTAATGCACGTACAATTCTGCATGCCTATCCAAATCTAGGTCCTTTCGTACAGCGATGAAGTGAACCGACTTCGTCAGTCTATCGACCACTACCTAAATAGAATCATTATCCCTCTGAGTCCTTAGTAAGCCTATCACAAAGTCTATTGTGATGTGCTCCCATTTCCACTCGGGAATCTCGAGAGGTTGCAAAAGTTCCCTCGACTTACAATAATGTGCCTTCACTTGCTGACACATCAGACACTTGGCGACATGCTTGGTGATGTCCGCCTTCATATCGAACCACCAATAGTGTTGACGCAGATTTTGATACATATTCGTAGTACCGGGATGAATGTTGTAACTGCTACAATGAGCTTCTGATAAGATCTCCTCTTTAAGCTCCGCATCGTCAAGTACACATAATCGTCCTCGGAACCTTAGTGTTCCATCCTCAGAAATCTGAAAATCAGCCTTTCTCTTATCGGTATCCTCTTGCAGGATCTTCTGAACATCCGGGTCTGTCAACTGAAGTGTCTTGATTCTAATCTGCCCTTCCGGCTCAATTCTGCGGGTGGCCATAAGACTTGAAAGGTGGCCTACCTCAAATTTGAAAACCGAATCTCGAGCTCTCTCGAGTAAAATCAATTCCTTGACCATCATCTATGCAACTGAAGACTTTCGACTCAAAGCGTCTGCAACCCTATTTGCCTTTCCAGGATGATACAAAATATCACAATCATAGTCCTTAAGAAGTTCCATTCAGCGACGCTGTCTCATATTCAACTCCTTCTGAGAAAATAAGTACTTGAGACTTTGATGGTCAGTGAAGATCTGGAATCTTTCTTCACGCAAATAATGTCTCCAAATCTTCAGAGCGAAAATGATCACTGCGAGTTCTAAGTCATGCGTCAGATAATTCAGCTCGTGAGGTCTCAACTAACGAGCCACATATGCAACAACCCTACCATGTTGCATTAGCACGCAACCCAATCCTCTAAACGATGCATCACTATAGATCTCGTATCCTCCAGGACCAGATGGAATGGTCAGCATAGGTGTGGTAGTCAGCTTCTGCTTAAGCTCTTGGAAACTACGCTCGCATTTGTCTGTCCATACGAACTTATCTTCCTTCTTCAGTAGTCGATTCAACGGCGACACTAACACTGAAAATGCTTCCACGAACCTTCTGTAGTAACCTGCCAAACCCAAAAAGCTTCTTATCCCTATCACTGTAGTCGATCTGGGCCAATTGATAACTGCTTCGATCTTGGTCGAGTCCACAGAGATTCCTTTGCCTGAAATCACGTGACCTAGGAACGTTACACGACTCAACCAAAACTCGCACTTACTAAACTTGGCATACAGCTCATGAATCCTCAAGGTCTGAAGTACTCTTCTCAAATGCCTCCCGTGCTCCTCAGAACTTTTTGAATACATTAGGATATCGTCGATGAACACGATCACAAACTGATCCAGATACTCTTTGAAAACTCGGTTCATCATATCCATAAAAGCAGTTGGGGCGTTCGTCAAACCAAATAGCATCATAGTGAACTCATAATGGCCGTATCAAGTACGAAACACTGACTTCGATATGTCCTCCTTTTTGATCCTCAGCTAATGATATCTCGTCCTTAAGTCGATCTTGAAAATATCGATGCTCCTTGCAATTGGTCAAACAAGTCGTCAATCCTTAGGAGCGGATACTTGTCCTTGATCGTCACCTGGTTGAGTTGACAATAGTCGATGCATAGGCGCAACGAACCATCTTTCTTCTTCACGAACAGTACTTGTGCTCCCCAAGGTGATGCACTGGGACATATGAATCCCTTATCTAACAATTCCTGCATCTACACCTTCAGTTCTTTCAACTTAGACAATGACATCCGATAAGGAGCTTTAGAGATTGGCTCTTTCTCGGGTGCTAACTCGATCACAAATTCTATCTCTCTCTCTAATGGCAAGCCTGACAATTCCTTTGGAAACACGTTTGGAAATTCTTGAACTATTGAGATATCTTCGATCTTCAGCTTCTCAACTGTCATATCCACGAGAGTTGCCAAGTTACCCTGACAACCCCCATCTAACAAACAGGTTGCCTCAAGCGACGAGATTAAGGTAATCGAGAGTCCTCATTGACTCCTAATAAACTCGAAACTTTCACCCGATAATGGGTTAAACTGAATCGCTTTACAATAGCAGTCCATTTTAGCTCGTTGCTTGGTGAACCAATCCATACCAATTATCACATCAAAATCATACATGGCTAGGACTAACAAATCTATCTTCCCCTCTCGCTCACCAATCACTAACTTGCACCCAAGACAACCCAATGCAGATAACACATGATATGCTAACCACTGACTCTAACAACTAAAGACTCAATCCTATCAGCTTAACAAATTGTTCAGTTATAAATGAATGAGTCACACCAGGATCAAATAAAACATATGCAGTATGGTCGTTCAGCGAAACTGTACCTGTAATCACATCATAAGAGTCATCTGTCTGTCCTCTCGTGATGTCATACACTCATCCTTGTGCTGGAAGTCTATTCTGTTCTCCCTATTGTGCAATTTGCGGCACAAACCTTCTATTCTAACCCATCGGTGGCGGCGGCGGTAATTACTATAGTCCCCTCAATCTTCTGGGACAATCTTTGGCCAAGTGACCTTGCTAGCCACATTCAAAACAAACGCCCATCCTAAGATGGCATGGGGTCAAACCATGTCGCCTTCCATAGAAGTGACACGCGTCATTCTGACTCGGCACTGACTTGACAATTCCACCCTTCCTATTGGGCGGAACATAGAACCTCCCTCCGGTCATGGGCTTCTTCCCAAACCGGTTTCCATCTCTATTCGAACTAAACCACAACCCAGACGAGGCGGCTTGCTCACTCAAATTTCTCTCTATCAGCAGAGCCCAATTATACACCTCATTGTAACCTTGAGATCAAGTGGCACCAGTAGGTTCTTCAATTCTTATCGAAGGCCATTCTTGAACCTCCGAGCTTTGTCTTCAGGATCCTCTATCAGCCTTGGAGCATACTGCGATAGCTCCGCGAATTTGGCCCCATACTAATCCACTGTCAGCATTCCTTGGCAGAGGCAATGAAATTCCTCCATCTTCTGTTCTCGGGCGCTACCCGAAAAGTATTTGCCATTAAAGGCTCTAAGGAAGGTATTCCACACCGAGACCTCGCCTTCTAGGAATACTATACCTCTAGTGGCCGTCCACCAAGTATTCGTGTTACCTTGCAGCTAATATACTGCCAGGACAACCTTTTCCTTCTCATTGCACATTAGAAGTGCCAAGGCCTTCTCCAGGTCTTGGATCCAGAGTGATGCAATCTCGGGATCTCTGGCACCAGTGAACCTCAGTAGGTTCAGCTTCAAGAATTGCTCCACGAGCTTATGAATTGGTCTCTCTCTCTCCACAACTACGTTCTCAACTGGAACTTCGATGGGTGTGGCAGCAGCAGCTGTGGTGGTGGCAACGGCAGCAGTAGCAATAGCTATAGCAGCGGCGGTAGTGGCGACGGCTTGATTATGGGCCTGTTGCCCCATCAGTGTTCCCATTGCCTCAAGCGCCTGCATGATCCCTTTGATCTTGGGATCACCAAGGGTTACTACCCTAGTACCAACAGGAGGCGGTGCTACTCCACTAGCGCTAGCCTAAGCTAGCGCTCGACCACGACCTTTTCGGGTTCCAACCCTCGTCGGCGTCCTACCCCGAGTAACAGGTCCAATGGTCCTTTTTCTAGGAGTCTTCTGCTCCTGATCACTCATTATGTAGATTCTTTATAGAAACCTGCTTTCCAATTCCACATAGAATTAGAAGCTGAGCGATCACACCAAACAATCTACCAAACAGCTATCACTGACATGCATCAGCATGAAATAAAGGCCATTCTACTAACTATCCCATAAACCATCGCACCTTATCACTCCAACTATCGACCAACTTTAATACCACTCTGGGCGGGGATGTCACGCCCCGATCCTCGAGCGCATGTCCATCCCTCGGTGATCGATTATATTGCGATGCCCCAGGACGCATTACCGACCCATTCATTTTAATGCGCATGCAGAAGCGTATAAATAAATCCCCAGATAGTACAAAGATGTGATAGAAAAGCATAACCACAATTTCACAACCACAACAAGCCTTTATACACAGCCGACTAGTTTATATACAAAAGTCTACTCAAGCAGAAAGTTACAAGTCCTTTAGGCGTTCGAACCCCCAACTGAAAACCCCGAGGTCCCTTAAGGACTTGGGTCCACCATTGCACCACCAGGAGGGTCAGTTGTACCCTCACCAAAAGAAATCTCTAATATCAACTGTCACACCCCGATCCTCGAACGCATGCCCATCCCTCACCTGGTCGATTAATAGCGACATCCCAGGACGCATCGCTGACCCTTTCTTGATATGCGCATGCGGAAGCATAAAATAATCCCTAGACAGTAAAACAATAGGATAGAAAAGTAGGGCTATATTTTTCACATTGAAAACCATAAGCACACTTTATATACAAGGCAAACTATATAGTATATAATATAATACTATTCACGAGTCTTATCTATTGTACACCAATCAAAACTCATAGTTTGCAAAACAGAAAAGGATCTCAATCCTCATCCAGGTCGTACTCGGGATCATCTTGATCCTCCTCTGATTCCTCTTCACTAAGCTTATTTTCTTCCAGCTCTTCTTCTTCTTCTTCTTCTTCTTCAGGCTCATCCTCGACTTCAGTCTATAGGCTCCTCCTCCATAGGTTCATCCTCCTGCCACTCCTGCTTCACGATCTCTTCGTTCTCTCCATTCTAGTTGTCGTCATCGACTGAATACACGGGAGTACGAGCTTCGTCCTCAAGTTTAGGGTCCTTAACATCCACTACTAACCCATCCTTATGATCAGCCATTCCTTCTCCGAACACCTCTTCCAGTACATACTGAGGTACATCCTCTTCAGGTATATGAACCTTTCTTCACCCATCGAAGTATTCACGGTACCACAACCGATACTCATGGGGCCTTAGGTCCTCTGTATCCACATCAACCTAGACAATCGACTTAACTAGTACATACTCTAATCCTTCCGGGTGAGCGTGTATGTGGAAGTGGTACTCTATCTCGCTCATCTCTTGGGGAATACCGAAATGCACAGCAGGACGAGGAGGTGGAGGTGCTACCATCTATGGGCCTGAAATGGTTATTTAATGACCAGTGAGACAACATCTCAGCGTATTCTACCCCCTAAAACCCGATTAGTAAACCAATACACTTGAGCTGCTTATGCACACACGAGTTAGAGGACTTACCTTGGCCTCAAATTCCACCTGCATATTAACACAGTTCAATAGGCACCTAAACAATCACATCACATATCGATGTCTCGATCAATCGACTTAGTCGATTAGATGTCAACCAAACCATTCCCCATGATGGAATATCTAGACGTCGGGCCACGTGCATTCTCCAGGACGATGTACCGAGTCTCCGAGCCCACGTGCCTTCTCTAAGGCGACCTCTTCGCCAAGATGACATACTCAATCCTTGGGCCCACGGGCATTCTCTAAGGCACTAGTTCGCCAAGATGATGCATCGAATCACCAAGCCCACGTGCCCCTTTCACGATGCCGTACTCAACACTGGACCCACACGCATTCTCTTAGGCATTAGTTCGCCAAAGTGACGCAGCAAATCACCGAGCCCACGTGTCCTTTTCATGATGCCATACTAAAATTGATGGGCCCATGTGCATTCTCTTAGGCACAGATTCACCAAAGTGATGCATCAAATCAACGAACCCACGTGCCCATTTTACGAGGCCACTCTCAACACTTCTCTCTACTTTAGCCCATCAAAGCATTATTGGCACTAAACAATTATACTCAACCATCTACCAATCGATCACTCAATTTCCATTCAATTTAGAATAAATTGTTGAAATCTGACAAACCATTTAATTCAACACAACGTAAAGCTCAAATAAATAAACGGATTGCACCATGACAATCAACATAAAACTCTGGTCGTCGACCATCCCGGTCTAATTTTCGGAAATTAATTAATTAATTAAATAATTTCGAAAATTAATTAAATAAATACTAAAAATCCAATTTAGGCCCGTATCGCCTGATTGGAAGCCAAGACAAACCCGGAAAATTACCGAGACCCGTTCAATAAATAATATAACACATCTACTTGCTAATGTCTATGTCTAACCACCTAACATGCATTGATAAGTCACTAATTTAATAGATCTAAACTAATCTAACCACCTAATTGCACTTAATTAACACTAATCAATCCCTAAGCATAATTAGCAAACTAAGTAGGGTTTAGTGAGTTAAACTCACTTGTACAAAGCGAAGATTGCTTACCGCGACGGCGGCGTGACGGCGGCTGAACTTGGGCTTGCGACGATACCCACAGGCTTGGACCGGGCCTCAAACTTGGCCCAACAAATCTCAGCAAGGCTAAGATTAATTGCTGAATTGGGCTGGGCCTGCAGCGGGCTTGGGCCTGGACTGCTGACTTCTTTGGCTGAAATTCGGCTAAACAAGAAAGCCTAAAGGAGCTACTAAAGTTTTGAGTTGGATCCAAGTTAGGCTTTAATTGGACTTAAATTCTCTCTTGAATTAATCGCAAATGACCTCAATAAATTCAATTGATCACCCGTTGATCATCTCTGCATTTTTCCTCACTCTAGAATCCATCTTGCATTCCAATTTTGCCATAAAAAACAATTATTGGCTTTTTCTGCACAAAAATGACCCGGCGACGACTTTTTCCCAAAAAGTGTTGGGTGTCAGAAAAGTCTTTTAAGACTGAGTCGACACTACTAGAATTTATTGTGACATGATAGAAACTTCAATTTCTGAAATCGGACTTGAATTCACCGTTAATTTCTATTCAATGCGTTTTTAGCATGACCTAGGCTACCAGGTAACTTTCAGACAATTTTAGTACAAATGACCTGTGGTCGATTTTCTTTGAACTACCATGAAACCACTCGATCCATTGGCGACTCTCGGTTGTCATGAAAATCTCGATGATTCAAATATGGACACAGTGTACCAAAACAATAAGAACATCAGTCTAAGGCTAGTCAACGAGAATTTCCCAATTTAGTGGTATCACCCACGATTAGCCACACATCTCTGTCGAACCAGTCTATCTCTGATTTTAAATTGATTTTTACCTGTGCTGTAATGGCCTATAAAGATGGACACAATCGAGAAGCCAATTCCTAGTCGAATTCTCAAGTTTATTTGTCTTAAAATTCTTAATGATTTCCTCGGATAGTCTAGTTATCTCAAGAATGATCAGTTATGAGAACAGCCCTATAAACGCATCAATAAAATGCTCGATTTATTCAGTAGAAAACGGAGTTTAAATTCTGGGATGTCACATCGACAGTGGATCTCAGAATCCTGTAGGGGACCTTCTCTGGGTCCATTTCGCCGCGACAATACCATGCTCTAAATTGATGGGGTACCCTCCGAGGTAGACCCACATCGACCCAGACACTGATCCTCACGAGTTCATAGACCCAGGCTCCTTAACCCTTGGGAAGAGGAATCTGGGTGACCTATTCGGTGACCCTCTTAGGCTAGCCAACACGTTCCAAAGGAACCGCTATCTAAGGACCTGAAAAGGTTGAGCCCACAACGGGGTGAGACAATGTCTGAGCAAGTTCACCCCCTAAACTCTTACTAGGAAGGAAATACGCCTAAAAGCAGTCTATGCACACACAAGATAGAAAACTTACCTTGCCTCAGTTCCTTCCTGCACGTTAGTACAATTCATATGCTCAATCAATCGATTCAATCCAATCAATCACTCAATCCATTCAATCAATTCAATACCATCGATATGATCAATACCATCTATTAATCAGTCAATACGATCACTGCTCACACAAGCTGAAATAGACAGTAATAGCTCTCACAAGCTGATAAATAGATGGTAGCTCGCACAAGCTGATATATATAGATGGTAGCTCGCACAAGCTGATATATATAAATAGTAGCTCGTAAGAGCCGATATATATAGATAGTAGCTCGCACAAGCCGATATATATATATATATATATATATATATATATATAATAGCTCGCACAAGCTGATATAGTATATTGCTCTCACAAGCTAACATATCAATGCGCACATAGGCTGATATAGTATACTGCTCTCACAAGCTGACAATTTAATAATGCTCACACAAGCTGACGTACAATAATGCTCTCACAAGCTGACGATTCACCGTGTTAAAAATATCTGATAAAAATAATCGTGTGTAGGTACACGGTCGGTCTAAGCTAAAAATGCAATATATTTCTTTTAGGAAATCCCACTACTTATATAGTGCGTAAACACATTTTCGGCATTGAAAACCGACGCTCGGTATTTTCTAATTAAAATACCGAAATTCCACAATTTTGGAATAAATACTCAAAATTATAATTACCACTCAAATTGCATAAATTAGCACTCAATTAAATAAACAAAGCACGCCATTGTAATCAACAAGAAATTCCGGTCACCGACTATCCCGGTATAATTTCTAGAAAATAATAAATAATTAATTAAATGCCAAAATAATTAAATAAATGCAATTAATTATCAAAAATAGAAATTTATACGGGAAATGCCTAATTAAACACCGAAATGGGCCTGGAAAAATTGCGAACCAATCTTGATAAATAGTACAACTTATCTATTCTCTAATTAAGCTATTCTAACCACCTAACATGCAAAATCGAATAATTAAATCGCTAATCCTTTCTAACTAACCACTTAAACCATACTTAGCCTAAGCTACTCAACCCTTAAGTATCATTAACTCCCTAAGAAGAGTTTAGCAAGTAAACTCACCAGTTTAGCGATCTGGTGAGTCCACGGCGACGGCAACGTGGAGACAGTAGACAAACCTCCGAGCGGCGACACCAAACGGGGACAGGATGGGCCTGAAAATGGGGCTTGAAGTCCAAAGAATATTGTTAGGCTTCGATTTTGCTCTAGGCCGAAGGAGGGCTGCTTAAGGCTCGACTTGGGTAGAAATAAGCCTGGTGGGCAGACTGGATTGTGGCACGCGAGCAGGGGCGACGACGGCTGTTGGACGACGGCTAGGGGAGCTCCAGTGGCAACCACGGAGGCTCTGGGGACAAGGCTGGGCTACGAGACTGGCGAGACAAGCAAGAACGAGTGGACGGGCAAGCGGGGCTGGCTTAGGCTCGCGGCTAGCGTGCGGTGGCTCTGGCTGCTCTAGCGGGCGTCGACAATAAGGGGGGAGGGATTGGCTCAATTTCTCTAGTTTTTATAACTTCAAAAGCCACAACAATGGAGAAAGGCAAAGCAAGGAAGGAGAAGAAGCTGCTGGAAATTGAGGGGGACCCAATTTGGCCACAAAAGTCTTCCTTCTATCCATTTACACTCATTGGCAAGGTCCCACTTGTTGGGCTATCTTCCTCAGCCAATTTGGAGCACAAAAATCCCCCTAGAACCAATCCCAAGTGGTCCAAAATGTTGCACACCCCTTGGCCTACGAATTTTGGCCAATTCTCCCAAATTGAACCAAATTCCTATTCAACTAGACCTAAATCGGTCCCCATAAATTCAACGAAGGTGTCCTCAACCAAATTAACATTTTCCTCACCAATTGAACCAATTTGAATCCCAAAAATGGAATAAAAAATGGTCCTCAGATTTTTCCAGTAAAAAACAGCCCTATTTTGAATTTTTGCCAAAAATCTTGATTTGCAAAAAAGTCTTCGGAGGATGAGTCGACGTTCCTAAATTGAATCGTGACATGACAGAACTTTCAACTTCTGAAATCGGGTTCAAATCCGCGGTTAATTTCAATCTGGCACAATTTTAGCGTAACCTAGTCTACCGGGTGGCTTTTAAGAATTTTTAGTGCAATTGACCCGTAGTCGATTATTTTTGAGCCACAATGTACATCTTCGACACATTGGTGACTCTTGATTGTCGTGAAAATCTTGAGGTTTTAAATACGGACATGAGGTATCAAAACGACAGAAAAATCGGTTTAGTGCCGATCGACAAGAATTTTGCAATCAGGTGGAATCACCCACACTAAATCACATGACTCAGTTGAATCGACCTCTCTCTAGTCTCTAATCGATTTTTAACTATGCTATAATGACCTTGGCAGATTAGCACGGTCGAGTAGTCGATTCCTAGTCGAATTCTCAAGTTTATGGCATTATAATCCCTGAACGGCTTCCTCAGATAGACTAGTTATCTCGTGAGTGATCAGCTCAGAGAATAGAACTATAGGCGCGTCAATGAGAAGCCCGATTCATTCAATTGAAAATAGAACTGGAAATTTAGGATGTCACGGAGATAAAGTAAACAACCGAAGGACCTTGATCAAGGATGAACAAGTCAATAATAATTGGGTAGTGATAACTTGTAGGTACCAATATCTGGTGAACAATTGGATAGACCTAGTAATAGTGAAGAAGCCTTAAATGAGGATATGTGGTAAAATGTAGAAGGATCATGGAAGGTGAACTATTCGGTAGAGTCAGAATCACCAATAAGTTTAGAAGGGCCAATAGATAGAAAATATTATTGTTCTAAATGAAAAAAAAAAAAAAAAAAAAGGGAATCATTATCGGGAGTAACAGATTATTGGCAGTAGTAGCTCTCTCTATCAGATGAGGTGGAAGACTATGATGATATCAATGATTTGTGGGAGTTCAATGAAGACTGATGAATTAGAGAACAAGTTTAACATGATAAGGATTTCATGCATACTTGGAGGTACTATAGTCAATCTTTCATAACTTGAAGTCCTTAGAAGCTAACATGCTCAGAAAGATCATTAAATGATTGATCGAAGTCATTCTATATGGTTTGACCATGACAGCACCAATAGATTGATAATAATGAGCACATCCTAATTATAGGTAATGGATCATGATGATTTCAAGTCTTGGAAGGTGCTAGTCTCTTACACATCTAATTGGAACATTTATCACAATATAAATAGCCATTGACAAGGCTTGGAATTTGTCTCGGGAGCACTACAGTTGAATCATAGTAGTATTGCAAATTATGAGCAAGAGGCAGACTCTTACAAAAGCAAACCACCATTGTCGGACAGAAGTTTTGATGATCATGAGCGACAGAGAAATGTTATGCTATTGGAAACAGTAGAACCAATGGCTACTTGAGGAATTTGAGTTTGAAATAGTCATCTAAGGTTAGATGGCTATATATTAAATCCAAGAGAAGTAGTGGGGTTGGGTAAAAACAAACAAAACTAGTCTAGTGCTTTTGAGTGTTCTGTTTTACTTTGCTCTTATTCAATATTGCTATGCATTGGTGATTACTCTCCATGTAGTATTTTTGTTGCTTTGTAATTGTGATAAAAGTAAGCTTACAAGAGTTATAACAATATAAGATGATTCTTCACAATGCCCTTGCCTAAACCAAGTGAAGGTCAGCCGACAACCTCACCAACCTAGGGTTGGGAAAAAAAGAAAGAAAAGGAAACGGGAAATAAAAGAAAAAAAAAAAAATAATAATAATATAAAAAATTACAAAATTACAAAAATTTCAAAAGTATCAACATCAACACCAATCATGCCATATAGGATGGCTAGCACTAACTAGACTCTCATGTTAACGATTTCTAACCAAAATTGGTCGAAATAACTAAATTAGCAAAATGTTGAAAGGTTTAGGATTAAGTTAGCAAATCGTCAAAAGATTTTGGACTAAATTGGCATGATTGAAAGATTTAGGACTAAATTGACAAATCATGAAAAGTTCAGGATTCAATTGGTCAAATTAAAAGGTTTAGGATTGAACTAGTACATGTGCAATAGGATTAGAACTTTTTTTGGTGATTTTTCCATTAACTGATGTGGGATTGAACATTTAATTAATATAACTGGACACTAATGCAATGCTTTAAATTATATTTGAGCTAAGAGGGATCCAAATACATAAGTTAATCAGCTCAAATCTGTGTGACCTGTTGGAGATCTTTTTTAGATGAGTATCAAACTTCCGTTGTGCATTCTAAACAAAAGATAGTAGATCTTCACGTGCTGTGCTGTTTACAATTTCAAATAAGACTGTAAGAAAATGAACCTAAAGAAATTGAAGATATCAAAAATAGACACACGAGATTTCACATAATTTAAAATAAAACTACTTTAAATTAAAGGACTAATGAGATGACTATGGCTAAGAACCACATATTGCATAGATAGTTCAGTGAAATTAGAAAAAAAAGTCTGCCAATTACATGTTATGAGATAAAAGAATGGTTGAAGTACTTAATGACAAAGCAAAACGAATTTTGTGAAGTACCGCAGGCAGTGGGGGAATAGAAACAAGCCAATGGAAGGCTTTGAGATAACACTAAAAATGAGAGAGAGAGAGAGAGAGAGAGAGAGAGAGAGAGAGGAGAGAGAGAGGGAGAGGGAGAGGGAGAGGGCATCAAATCTGGAGTTTGGTCGGCTGTCAGCTAGTGATAGATATTTTTCAGATGCTAAACAAAACATGACAAATCACTCTCAACTGGTCTCGGTGCTTTGCCTTTTCAACTGGGTTTTCTCGACTGCCATCAATCCACATGCAGGACTTGCATGAGAAGCCCAGCAGCTCACCTTTTCCCCTCTAATGTCCCACCTCCTCCTATAAAGAACAAAAAAGCCTCTTGAATACCTCTAATTAATAAACCCACGTTGTACCTCTAAATACGCAGCCACTTTTCCGAGAGAGAGAGAGAGAGAGAGAGCGTGTGAAGGCACTTAGAGACAGACGGCGGCTTTGTGGGGTTGTTGGACTGGTGGTCGGCGGAGATTTCTGTCCCATGGGACAAACTTGTTCAGAAAAGTTATTGAATGTATTTCAAGTTTCCACGAGAAAATTTGCTCCAAAGGTTTCACTAGGAAAATAGCGCTCGAAAAATCATCTTTGCCCTTTCTTTTACATGTGAAAGAGACGTCCTTGGTATACTTCAAAAACAACAAAGTCAATAATATGAAGTAAGCTCATCCATCATGATTTCAATTCGAATGTGATTATATATTATGGACATGCTTAATTTTTATACTCGGTTTTGGCTTACTAATAATATATGAAAATGTCTATATATTTCTAGATTATAATTGATTTTATAATTATATGTTTGCCTACGAAGGTTTTCTCCTATTAAGGTTGTCTTATTAGGTTATTGAAAATCCTCTCATGCTGATCCTTCAACTCTTAAGTTATCATAAATTTGAAATATACATCAAGTGAAAATAGCAAATCAATATCTTCTACGATTTTCCATTTACAGTTAAAATAAGAAGAAAACCAAAACTTTGTGGATATCTTTCCATGTTTGATTCGTTTAATTCATAATTGGACCCAAAATGAGTATCTTTTTAACACGGGTAAGGGAACTTGCTTGGCCAATCCTGATAGACACACATAAATAGTTTCTACTTTTTTAGTGCGCATTGAATTAGGTAACCATCATAGACAGAATAGAGTGAGCCGCTAGGCCAGTTTACTATGAGTGAACAACGTTAAGATTTAAATTACAAGATTAATTAAATTCAAGTAATGCATCTAACAACTCAGTCAACCCTCTTTGAAACTTATTATTCATTATAGAACAAAAAAAAAACCACATTTCCCATGAGGGAAAAAAATGTAACAAACTTATGTTATATGGAAGCAACAAGTCTTTAGAAAAGCCAAAAGAAAAGAAAGAATCAACTAAACTCCACAAAAATAAATTTACCTTGACAAGGAATCTCAACGTGGGAATAAACAACAATCACGTGTAAATACAAGGCGTGGGCACAAAGTTTCAAAGGCTGCGAGAGACTAATCAGAAGGAAAACGGACCATACAATTTATGAGAGAGGCCAATTTGACCTTGGCAAGGAGCAATCGCATGTGTGTTTGTGCCCCTTCTTGGGTGTCTCCCATTTTGGCTGTTTGCTTGGGTACCTTTAAGTCATTCCCGTCCCAAAAAGTCACTGCCTCAGTCGTGGTCCCCCTCGCGACCATTCTACAGTCGGTGTCGCTAATGCTTGAGAAAGTTATTGTCAGTAAGTCTCTTGGATTTGGTTCTTAGGAATAGTTGTCATGCTCATTTTCACATCAAAATCCTCTTCCTTTTAGTCTTTTCCACCCACCTTCGAAACTTTATCATTCCTTTTCAAAACCCTTTTCAATTTCCACCGAGAATCGCAACCAAACCGAGAAACATTAACCCATTTTTGATAAGAGGTTATTTTTTCTTCCATCCTTGTTTTGATGAAGTTTTCCATTACCTTGCCTCTAATTGGTCGGTCACAAGTTATGGATATCAATCATGTGAAAAGTTAACTAACATTCAAAGTGAATGGCAACCCATGTTTGTAACCGTCAATAAAAGACATGGTTAAGGGAAATTTGCTCTCCAAACCAAGATGGAGGAAAACATGGCTCATAATAATGTTAACTTCCTCGATCCCATTCATTTAATTGGATGCAGATCATTTTATGACCATGCATTATGAATCTCATTGAGTTTCTCATTCAGGATAAAACTCAGTGATCACGTATGTTATCATGTAAATGAAGCTTTAAGCAACTGATTTATCCATGAATATTTATTCAATTAAAGTTGGATATCCTTAATAGGTTAAAAAATCCAGAAAAGAGAAACATGATGTATGTCCTAATCCAAGATATTTGAGGATTCCCCATGTATGTGCACCTATATACACCGCAAAGTCAGTTTATATCATAATAACCTAACAATTTCTCGGGAAACGAAATCATTCGACTTAGAAGAATAGGACTATGTTTTTTTTTCCTCAAACGAGAGTGTTCCTATAGAAATAGCTGTTTTTTCCATTAAAATTCTTCTTAAGAATTGGCAAGTTCGAATCTTTGACCAATTTATGATTATGTCCATTTCTTGATGGAGGAAGTAGGCTCTATTCCAACAAGAAAAACTATTGCTTGTTAAGTTCAAAATCAACATCCACTTGGTCTCTGCTTTATTTAGTGAATACCAATCAGGAATAAAATAGATATATACCAATTAATCTTCTCATGAAATGTTAGTCAAAAGATATACAATAGACCTTTCTTCCGGGCCAAATAAGTTTTTGTACCCCCACTGTAACCAAACTAGAGTTATATTGTTGCAAATTATATTGAGACCGGAATAATTCTGATGGCACACCTTATCCCATATACCTAATCTCTTACACAGTGCATAATGAGGAAAGATTTTCTAAACAAATGAGTAATTGTTTTCTCCAAATTCGGCAAATGGATGCCTGACCCTTAAGGGAGAATGAACTCGAAGTTGGTAAACGTGCGAAGCACGTAATCCTTGTATTATTGGTCGTATGACTTACGGGTTCAAAGAGGAAAATGAATTTTGAGTGACTCAGAGTAAAAGACCGATAACGCCAGCTCAAAATAAACTCACAAGGGTGAGAGCTTGACAAAATAAAATTAAAAAGGAATGAAAACTTGGATGAAATAAGTAAAATCTTTCGATTTGGTTGAGTTTCGATGCGCTCTTCCTCATGTTTTGAGCTTGACATTGGCTCGTCTCAAAAGTGATTGCCACGTGCCATATCGCTTGACAAAAGTTTTCCTTTACTCCTCAATCTTTCGCCAGCTATAGGGTTGGCATCTAGGAGGTTTGGTACATCATCTGTTCATCACGTTAGCCATGTCCAATTTTAGTGCCAGCACAATTATCGAAGCAAAGAAAAGTAAATAATAATCCCTTTCCCGTACATGTAGGTAAGGATTTGCATAACGTTAGCAAGATTTGGCAAGTTACGAATCTTTGACTCGTTCTTTACATTGTCTTTGATGCCTTAACTTCCATGCATTTTGCCTTTGATTAACAATATAAAACAGCCCCTTTTTTCCCTAACTAGCGCTTGATAAATTCATGATTTTCAGCCGTTCATCTAGTGACAATGACACATTTTAAAGCTCGTCTTTCCATGGATGGAAACTGATCAAGCATGCACGCATGTGGAGAGAGAAAGTAGGTAAGTCGGCGAGTTCCCACCGCATATTCGTCTCGTAGTTAAGCAATAAAAGTGAATAATCGCACAAAAGGACAAATACATTTGTCTTACTACTTGTCGAACCGATGAAGTGCAGTACACAAACCAACCAAATTGCTAGAAATACCCATTCGGAAAATCTGAAAATGTTATTTATTTCTCTAATTGAATGCAAAATACATTTATTGGTTTCGGTTTCTTTCTACTTTGTAAATATCTGTATCCATTAAATATATATATACACATGTAACAAAATACACTGAAAGATTTAAAAAAAAAATCCTTACCTTAAAATTCCAAATTATTTGAAATTACGTTAATAAATAAATACCATCTTCTTTATATATTTTCCCTTTACCTATATCAAAAGAAGCAATACTTTATGCCTTGGTGGCATTAATACAATTAATAAAAATTAGGAAACTACTTAAAACTAGGTGCATAAAAATCACTAATTTTTCCAATATTAATTGTGTAAAATATAGGATCTCGGAACTAAAAGGTGCAGGCTATAAATTTAATAAGTGTATAAATTTTCTTATCAAAGCAAATCGCAAGGGTTACCTTGGTGAATTTCCTAGAACTTTTAATTGTGACTATGTATTTCACAAAATTCAAGGGGAAAAAAGAAGAAGCAAGACGTGGGTAACTTTAATCGTCGGTCAAACTTTCTTTGATTTTACTATAACATAAGGAAAAAAAAAATGAAGAAACTACTTTCTTCTAGAGAGAAGACTAGACTTTTTAAACCTCTACAAGACAAAAACTTTAAGTAGGACTTTCTTTGCCCTTGCCAAATCTCTCTCTCTCTCTTCTCTGTGTCAGTGTCCATAAAATTCCTTTTCCCCCTTCAGTTATGGACAGCATTCAATCCGCGGCAAAATAGCAAATAAATTCGAAAATGCTTGAGCAATTAAGACGTGGATTTGCTTGTCATTGTTCGATAATCCAATGGACCATTCCACATTCGTCGTTATTCCATGTCTATCATATGCTTTTCTGGCCACCGAGAGGGAACAAAAAGTCCGCGCCTATTGAGAAAAGAGACTTAGATTCTTGGGAATTGGAAAGTGAATTATTTTTGGATTTGATGGGCTTGAATTTTGCTAACATGCCTACAGAAAGAAAAAATAAAAGCAGTGAGTTCATCAATCTTCATTAATCAGAAATCATATTGACATGATTAGACCGACCGACACGTTTTGTGGACATAATTGCAAGGGGCCATTTTCTTTTATCCATCTCAAGTAAATATTACTTAATTGACTTTCCTACCAAAAACGAAACTATATCAAATTTATCATTAATATGTATGGGTTTCGGTTGATTTGAGGTTTTTTAAAGTAAATGTAAATCAATTTAGATTCAACTACTAGAAAGCAAAAAAGTAAAAAATGAAAAATCAATTTAAACATAACTTAGATTGGGCTTTCCTTGGTAAATTCCTTAGTTGATACCATACTTCACAAGAGCTCCAGAGTTTCAAATTCTTTTATACTTTAGGGCATGAGCATAGAGATTAAACTATTTGGAAACCCCTGAACACCGTAAGAGTCTCGCAAACCAATTCAGTCCAAGTTTGTTGCAAGTAATCATGGCTCACAATGATCTATACTTAGGTGATGGGATTTGGCGTGCGACGTCTATTTCGTAAGTAAGAAAAATCCCTTAACACTCCACTCCACTCCACTGTATGCCATGGTTCAGAGTTAGAAAATATTTTAGCATGACTGAGTGTCCCTTCCCAAGGTATGAGTTTGGCTCTAATGAGCAATTGATTATTATATCATCTTTCAAAAACTTTATGAGAATTTTCTATTCTTTAAATTTGAGTATCATTCACAAAAAGTAATGAATTGATGTAAATTATACTTATAAATGTTTACTATTAAGCAAAGTCATCATGCTAATAACGACATTTCCTGCTTCAAATTGGGCGACTACCTTTATTGTGAAAAGATCCAACCATTTTTTTGGAATTGAATAGATTAGATTTATATATCAATAATTAATGAGATAGTTTCTTTCACGAAGATAGTTGACAATTAATGAAGTAAGTTGCTTTTCAAACTTAAATAACCATGTTTGTGATTAAAAAAAAAGAAAAAAAAAAGGGCACCAAAAAATATTAAATTATGCCTACTATGACACATTTATCTAGAACTTTTTATTGTGACATAAAATATCCCAAACTATGTCCATTATGATACATTTATTCTAAACTTTTTCTTATGACATAAAACAATCCCAAACTTGTATTTACATTGTAAATTTACTCTCCGTCAGAGCTCTATCAAATGATTTTTCAACTAAAACGTCATTTTTATTTCATTTAAGTTGTGTCATATCAACAATGTTTGCCTTCCGACATCAATGTTGATAAATTTTTAACGATACTCATTGACGGAAGGCAAATGTGTCGTGCAAATACAAGTTTGAGATTTTTGGTGTTTCAAAAAAAGGTTTAAAGTAAATGTGTCACAATGGGCATAATTTAAGATTTTTACTAACTTTTTCCCCAAAAAAGGGTCCAACTTAGAATGGATTACACGTAAAGATTATTAATCAATGGATTAGTGGTCTTTAACGAAGATAGTGGCCAATTGGTGAAGTTAGTTGTTTCCAAAATAGATTGCCACATTTAATTTGTTCACCAAATAAAATTAAGTCATAGCACTCAACAAACACTTGCAATGTGGTTTTTCTCATAATTGCTTCCCGTATAGTTAAATTAAAAAATTTCACCGTGTTCCTCTTTTATCTTTTCTGATAATGATTTAGCGTAATTACACTAGAAGAATAGTAATTTAGTATTAGTGCGATAGGGTATGGCTGCTATAATAATATGAACTGTATCTTTATGTGTTGGGACTCATACCTAATTAGCCAAATCTTAGGGGTCGTGGGGCAATTTCCCAAAAGTTTTGGAGGCTTGGGAATCCCTGGCTGGCTTCATGGGGTTTGCATTCACATGAAGACTTAATAGATTCCACTATGGCCCTAATTTTTTTTAAAAAGAAAAAAAGTAGAATAAGTTATTGTATCTAGCAATTCTATAATATTCTCTATATACAATATAGAGTACTGGGAGCCTAATTGAACTGGCCACAGATGATCTTCAAAGGTTATAGCAGTACATAGACTAAATGGTCAACAAAAATGTTAAATCTTGAAATTAGTTATTATTAACCATAGGTCGGTCAATGATGATGGTAATACCGGGCAACTCAACCGCATACTTATACAAAATAAAGGCCACGACCCGCTACCCGATTTTAGTGAATAAAGATAAGATGACGTTCTGAATGTATAAGTGATGTCTTGGGGCTACGTTATGCATACGTAGCTCCAAAGAAAACCAAATAGGTAGAACTCTATAATAAAAAATATATATAATTTTTTTTACTCTAGAATTCCTGTGTTGCCCATCCACCAAAACAGGTAAAAGAAGGAGGAAAACATATTTTTACTCTACAGATACAAGAATTGCAATTGGAGAAGGAAGAGAGATATTTTACAGAACGCAGAAATAAAAAATTAACTAATAACAACATTACATAATAGTGAGAGAAGGAAAAGCCGAAAAAAGAGAAAATAAAAACAGAAACCAGCTGAGCTCAAAACCTGCACACTGTCCAAAAGCTACAAGCTGCTCTCTGCTCAAACTTGTTCTTTTTTCCCAACAATAAAAAAGAAAAAATTAAAACAACGAACGAAACCAGAAAGTCTGGTTTTCTCTTGCGTTTCAGGTTTCGTGTTCCCCGAGGAACCGGACGGCCTGTCTCTCCGGTGAAGACCTCCTCCTCCTCCGCCCCCGCCGCCGCCGCCGCTTCCGCTTCTGCTTCACTCTATAACAACACGTACACTACACCGATCCGGAAGGGGAAAAATCCCCCCCAAAAGAAACAGAACAAAAACTAGAAGGTTTATGTCACTCATACTTGGCTCGCTAGGTCTTTGGACTCGACGAACGTCCCATGAAAGCCGTAGGGGACCCTGGACGGCAGCTTGACCGAGGCCTCGAGCTCCAGGTTCGCGGCGTTCACGATCTGGAGCTCCGACGTCCACGCCTCCTCGTCGTGCACGAAGGCGAGAATGTGGCCGTGATCTTCGCTCGCAGGGTCTTGGCCGGCCGGCAAGAAGAAGGGTTCGCCGCCGTATCTGTTGTCGCCGTAGAAGTACTTCTTGACCTCGCCCGTCTCGAGGTTGACCTTGGCGAACCCAGAGACCTTGGGCCACGGCTCGGCGATGGCGAGGTATGCGTATTTGGTTTTTCGGCCCAGGAGGTTCCGGTTCACCATGCCGGCCTCCAAGTTCACTTGCTCGGAGGGGTGAATTATGGACCGGCGAGTGGACTTTCCGGTCGTCGGGTTTAGGCGAATTTCGGAGAGCACGCTCTGGAGGCTCTCGTCGCACTCGTTGAAGATCTTGTCCGCAGGCGTCATGCATGACCCGATCACCACCACCTCGCCCCGCTCCGGCTCCTCCCACGCATTCCAGAGGTGGAAGCAGAACGTTCCCGGCACCTCAACCCACCGGATTCCCGACCCGTCGCTCGCCCTCTTGTCCAGGATCCCAAAGCGGGACGTCTTGTCCTTATCGTAGATCACCGGCGAGCCACCGCTTAGCATCTCCTGGAGCTTGAACACGACCTGCTGGTCGGGGATCACAACAAAGTTCTCGGTGATGGCGAAGTCGTGCATCATCGTCGGGACCGGCAGGGGGATCTCAACGTCCGGCGACTTCTCGCCGTCCGGCGAGACCCTGAAGTACTTGAGGTAAGGCTTGTGGACGACGTCGTAGCTCAGGGCAAAGAGCTCCTTTGTGATGGGGTCGACCTTCGGGTGGGCGATCATGGTGGACTCGAGCTGGCCGTCAAAGTTGTACCGGCCCACAGTTTCGAGGTCGCCGGAGTGCTTGACCCTCACCTGGTATGGCAGGTCATCCTCGGACATCGCCAGCAGGCGGTTGTTGAAGTAGACAAGGCCGGCGTTGGCGACGCCGCTCCCACAGCTGTGGTCAAGGAGGCCGAATGCCCCCCTCGCGTAGAAGAGGAGGAGGCGGGCGATACCGGAGTGGCCGTGAAGCTCGCCTATGGCCTTCGGGAACACAGGCCGGCCCAGCTCCCGCTCCTGGACCAGCCTCTGTGTCTCCGTAAACCGGCAGGCATAGCTGGCAGAACCTCCGCCAATCGTCACCGCGTGGACCATGCCGTCACCGTCGAACAAGTGGTGCCCCGCCATGGGCTCGTGCAGCGGGTTCGCGCCGTTCCGTACATAGACTCCATTAATGCAATCGGGGATCTTGCCGGCCACTGGGAGGTAGCGGCAGACGGGCTGCTCGGGAACCGGGGCGAAGTTTCCCCCAATTTGTACGTTGGGGTCGGCGGTCTTGGGGAGCGGCTGATGGAGCTCTCGCGAAATCAGTGCGCTCTCGACGAAGTCCAAGGCTGTGGCGGCAGCTTTCTGTAGGAAATTCCACCGTGGAAGGTGGTGGGGGTTGTGGGTTTTCTTGGTGGTGGTGGTGGTGGTGGTGGTGGTGGTGGTGGAGGTGCTTACGGGTTCTTTAATAGTTATTACAGGTGGGGGCTGCTGATGGGATTTCTTTGGGAAGTGGAGGATGGAAGGAGATTGCAAAGCACCATTTATTGTGTATTTGGTGTTGGTGGGCTTGATCTTCTTGCTCTTGGCCATGTGCAAGAAGCCCAAGTCCGCTAGCGAAGAAGATGACGAAGAAGAAGATGATGCGAGGTGCTCATAACTAGCCCAACTACTAGAGTTGGGTGATATCGTTGGAACAGCCATGGCTTCTTTTTTTCTTTCGCCTTCTCTCTTCTTGATTTTTTTGGTTTCTTCTCCACCTTCTTTTTTCTAGGTTGGTCCAGAAATCTTGTCAGAAGAAGAAGAAGAAGAGAGAAGCAACAATGAAGTCTAGAGAGAGAGTGAGAGGGAGAGGTTTGGGGGAGAAGAAACGAGGGAAAATGGGTATAAATAGAGTTGGCGGTGGGGAGAGAGAGATAGAGAGAGAGAGAGAGGGGGGCAGGCATCGTGTGTGAGGAGGTCCACCTCAGACATTTAGGAGGAGACCACGTGGTGGATTTGTGGGGAGGGCACTCGACGATTGACATTGAAAGGGCTTAAATTATTTAGATTAAAATAATAGCTATTGACACATCAGCGAAAAAGGAAAAGTGGAAGATGAAGTGATACCAAACATGAGGCGGGTCAGAACTTTGAATTTGTCTTGCTAACATATAGTTTGAAACATTACCAATATACGAGTCACAACCATTAACACATAAAAGGGAAAAGAGGATAGAGAGAGCTATGATTGGAGGGTATCCTAAAATTAAGGAGCAATAAGAGCGAGGTTAGAGTCAAACACATTTTTAAATTCATATTTATTCAATCTAACCGGTAATCTTTTTCCGTCTTTTAAATACAAATGCCTTATAAATCGTGGGATCCACAAAATCGACGGTTGAGATGGACTTGATTTGCATGATTTTATATACAGTATAATATTTTATATATTTAACATCTAACTCCGCGTCCCTCCCTCTTCAATTTCTCTTTTGGGGGTATTTTGTTTTTTCTTTTCTTTTTTTTTTTAATAAAGAAATTTGCTTCGAATGAACGCTCACATGGGGCCTTTTTCTACTCTGTTTCGACCCCGAAATCTTGGTCACATCACCGACCCCACACGCCCTCGAACGCAGCCTCCGCTATGGACAACAGAAATGGTCTGTTTCTTTATCACCGTTTTCATTAGGCCCCGTTTGCTGTCCACATGACTAGCCCCATTTCAATCACTTGTCCCCATACCGTAAAACCACAGTTCAGATAATAATTACAATAAAACGACAGCAAGAAGTTCACCTCTTTTCTTGAGTAACCTTACAATGTTATAATTTTCTATATCAAATTACTTACTCACGGGATAAGATATTACTTCATATACTTGATAATTAAAATTTTGGATTGTTTTGTTCTAAGGTCATATCATAGTCAAGTTTCAATCAATCATTGTCCCCTTTTATTTATTATTTTTCACATTATTGATTCTTACTTATCTTATTCCTTACTTTTTAGCCCCCGCGATTTTATTTCGATGGTAAAGTGAGGGCGGGTGTTTTAATTATCTCATCACACTTGTTTATGGGGTTTATCGTGACACTGAACAGCTCCTTTTCATTGGCAAAACAAACTGGAAGGGTTGACCAGCCAGCACTAGTGACTTTCTATGGGCATTATTATAGGGGTTTTACATTAGGAATATTGTAATTAGATAACGTATCAAGAGCGATTCAGAGATATATTCATCAAGTAAATTGAACTAATGATCTCGTGGAAAGCAGCTCATCCATTTCCATTTAAGCCAACATACTCGGCGGTGTAGCAATTAATAGCTTGATTGGTTGGGTTATTGATTAACACAGACAGGTCCCTACTTTCCTAACTGGTTGGTCATACCTAGCTAAAGTGGTTTCTTGGGGTCAAAGTTCAAAAAGCACAAGTTAAGCAGCAGTCATTGAGTTATTATACGAATGGCTCTTGATTTTTATTTCATTAAGTCATTTCAAGAGGACCTTTGACTGCATACATAAGATTTGTTAATTTAAAACTCTTTTGACTTTTTTAATGATCCATGAGAAAGATGCAAAATCCAATCTATTGAAACGATTTAGCCACGATGGTTATCAACTTTTCTATAAATTATTTAACATGTACTCTCAATATCATTTGATGGAACCAGCATGAAACCTAGCAATTACGTGTTGGGATTATCCATATAATTTCCCACCCATGTAGTTTTTCCATGGAAGCAGCTACGAAAGCAACATTACAATTTTTTCCCTTTGCCCAGAATTAGAGCCACAGCATCTTGTTGGAGGTCCCCCATTTGTGAACAATTCAATTCATCTGCTCTCTCGTATAGCGTATTTCGTCTCTCGAAAAGATGATGGTGGCTTCCGACCTTCTGCCATCTTTGAGAAGATAACTAATGACTAAACTTTAGATGCTGTGTTTCTCCTTGGATCTATGCGGCAGTGGTGGTTTTCAGACTTCTAGTTGCGGTCCTCGGGAACGACCCGGTTGTGGAGACGGTGCTGTCGGGGGCCACCGGAAGAGGAGAGGGACGAAAGCGATGCGTCTCGATGGATCTACATCACATGGTCTCTTCAATGTTTCCCATTGCCAGTGGATGCCACAAGCTTTAGATATCGATGCTCAAAAAGCGGTTTTTTGCTTCGCTTTCGTAGATGTAACTCATTACCATCACAAAACAATCACAATTTTTTAATTTTTATTTTAAATCGTTGTTGCTTTCGTCCTTATCAAACGAGGAGACAAAAGCATGATTATCTTCACGGCAACATATAGGATTAATATCATCCTATTTATGGATGATTAATCATCAAAAGCTCTTTCCCAGAAAATATCTCACTTATGTAGTGACGAGCAATTAAAAATTCCACATTGTGTAGTGAACACGGCATTTTGAAACATCTGTTCACGCTGACATTATTCGTGAGCAGATCTCTAAGGTGGAGATTTTTCTGCTGCTTTAATTAAGAAAAAAGGGTCATTTGATAATTTCAATTTCTGCTAATGATGAGTGAGAGTCTCTCTACTGACCAATCATCAACTTACACACGAACCCTAGCTTCTATCTAATGTCATGGATGACTCAAGAAAAGAACGAGGTGCTAGTGAGCGTGGTATTATTTAATTAAAGAGCGGGAAATTAGTAGATTTAAGAGACAGAGATGCACTTTCCTTTCATCGCCATCCGATCCATTTCTTGCGACCATCGGCGACCCAAAAATCATCCACATGTCGAGTCCTTTTGGAGAGCTTAACCAAAAAAAGAAAAGAAGAAGAAGAAGAAAAACGAAAAATTGGTGCGACCATATGTTGGACCCACCGATAGGTGCAGTACTTTAATATTGTTTAATTGAATGGTAGAACATTCGAGCTTTGGTTTGGGTCCCTCGAGTAATTAATGTTGTAATCTAACAACATATGATAAAGATATGTGGTATTAGCACATTATCTATTTTAGTTATGAAAAAAAGAAATCTTGTGTTACGATGATGTCAATAGAAACCAAGCATGGATGTTCAAGATCTTCCGCAAGCTATACTTACCCGCCATTTGAATAATACACCCTTTCCAAATCAAGCGGTAGATCCACGATTTTATATTTAAACGAGGAATTTCTAATCTTTTGCAATTTTCTATTTTCATCTCAATATTTAATCATTTTAAATTATAAAGTAGGATGACTTCGTTGGTCTATGGAGATTCCCTACTCTTGGGGACTCTTTTGGATAATTCTATTCAATGTAAGTTGGCCAATACATCATCTACCCTCATTGTCCATTCGTAGTGATTAATCAATTTCGCTATAGACTCCCGAAAATGACTTAACGGTTGAGCAACAAAATTATTTTTAAGAAACTCCCCAATGATGTTTTGAAAATGACAAAATATTCGAAGGTTGCTAATGTTATCATTTGAATTTGTAGAATTTCTTTTATGTACACAAGCCATATGCAGATGGTATTGGAACATGACATCCAAAAAAAAAAAGACTTTGGTTCTACAAAATGAGAATAAGCATTAGACGACAAATGTGTCTAAGACTGGAAGGACCTTTGGATAAGGTAAATAAGCTATAAATGATGATTCGTTAAAGTCTGGCTGACCAATAGAATGTGAATAGCTTATAAAACATGAGGGCGTAAACATGCTTGGAAAAACTTGCTTGTGGAAGGTGAGCAGACTATTTAGTGAAAGTTCAAGAAAGTCTGGAAGGATCACTTTGCAGGAGTAACTCATGCCACAAGCGGTGGAAATGGTTGACATACGAGCCCCTATAATCGTTATGGGAAGACCTGGAGAATCTTCCTGAGATGTAGGAATAATAAAAACTATTCTATCTTTTCTTGTCTTTATATTTAAATAAGGTATAAAAATATGAAAAATAAAATGTCAAGATACATCGTTATCTATCACATCCTTTTATTTCTCATTTGATCTAATTCTTACTGTCTAAGGATTATCTCTATGAAACAATCAAAGGATCACTTATTCCTTTTTTTACTAGGATTTGTTGAAAATAAATAATTTTTTTTTTCATTTTAATTATATAAAGCCAATTTTCCATCAAATTGTTATTGGATACCAAGGACTTAGAGACTTTCTTGAGTCTATATATAAACCATATCAATTTCATTGGTATACAAATTGGTGTTTCATAGCTGTCTTCACTTCCTGAAATCCGTCAAAAGCAACCTCGAGTTCATGTCAGGCAAATTTTCGTGAAGGCAAAGAGGAATGTCAGGCAAACTGCAGAAGCAGAGAATTCTACTTTGGGAAATGGCTTGCATTGCTCATAGACTACCGTCTGATTATGTAGA
The DNA here is from genome assembly GCA_014182715.1 of Eucalyptus cloeziana. Classification (NCBI taxonomy): domain Eukaryota; kingdom Viridiplantae; phylum Streptophyta; class Magnoliopsida; order Myrtales; family Myrtaceae; genus Eucalyptus; species Eucalyptus cloeziana. The sequence goes on along the minus strand of CM024637.1, from coordinate 5,286,823 downwards.
AAGCAGCTTTAATGATCAAGAAGGTCAAATCAACAGCTCTTTAGTTTTTAAAGCTAACAATGACAATGCAATAAAGAAACATCATCATCAGATGATGATGAGGATACGACACTGTTCACCTGGAAGTTCAAGAACTTCATGAGAAAAGGAGGAACTACAGAGGAAGAAGACATCCCAAATTCTTAGAAGAAAAGAAGTCATTCCAAAAAAAGAGGGTAGCAAAGGTAAAAATATTGTTTGTCGTGAATGGAGGAAATTGGGACACATAAGCCATATTGTCCACTTGTCAAGATAAAGAAAAGCAAGTTCGAAAAGAAGAAACATGGAGTGACACCGAACGAGAATCCAACAACAATGAAGAAACAAATCTTTGCCTATGGCAAACTATGTAAGTGAAGAAAAAAAATGAGGTAAATGCTGCTAAACTATCTTATAAAGAGATGTGGAATTTTCTAAAAGAAATGTAAGAATTCTAAAAGAATTTCTGAAATGAAAAAAAACAAACAAAACAATAATAAAAAAAAAAAACAAAAAAAAAAAATAAAGCAAAACGAGATCAGAAACTCAAGTCAAAACATTTCTCATAAAGAGAATCTAAAAATCTCCAGAAGGAAATGCTCACCATCAAAAGTGAACATAAGCTTTCTCAGAAAGAAAGTAACTTTCTCAGAGAAGAGATTTCAAAATCAACACCAAGTTTTCTCTACATTCAAAAAATAAGTAGTACACTCATTATAACAACTTTGGTTTGGGACATGAAGATAATGATGATGAGAAGAATCATTTTCCCAAAGTCAAGTTAAGATTGAAACAAAAACCTCATGTACATCATTATAAAAAAAAAAAAAAAATTATGCAAAGCATTTTACAAAATCTATTGGCATGCAATTCTTCAATTAAGAATGGCCATTTCAAACACAAATGTCCAAAAGAGCATATGAAGCTCAAAAGATTCATTAGAGATTCAACTCTAATTTAAATCCTAAGAGCAAGGGACCTAGCTTATCTAGGTACTAAAGAAGATATGAGAATTTCTGTGATTGCAGTTAATCATGAAGAAAAACAAATGGTATCTAGATAATGGCTGCTCACAACATATGACCGGAAATAGTACCAAGTTTGAAAGCATTAGTCAAGTCGATGGAGAAACTGTCACCTTTAAAGGATGCAGGATAATTGGATAAGGAAACATTAGGTTAGGAAATTTGATCAATGAAGATGTTTCACTCATCAAGGGATTGAAACAATCTCACAAGTATCAGTCAACTATACGACAAAGGATGCAAGATTGGCTTTGAAGAAGGAAAATGTATTAGAGTAAGTCAAGTCAACTTCTAGTCATTTACTTGAAAGTGGCATGGAAATATATATCTTGATATCAATCTTGACAATGCCCAGTGCTTAGTATCAATCAAAGAAGAAAGGGATCTATAACAGAAGAAATCGGGACATGTGAGAATGAAACAAGTCTCCAAGATATCTTCAAAAGATCATATATGTGGACTACCCAAGATCCACTATGAGAAATCAGATTCTTGCAATGCATGCTCCTTGAGAAAGTAGTTTGGAAATTCTTTCTAGTTAATGAATATTGTTTCTACTAACTGATCTTTTTAGTTATTGCATATGACTTATTGGACCAACAAGGACAAAGAGTCTTGGAGGAAAGAGATATTGTCTAGTTATTGTTAATGATTACTCAAGGTTTATATGGATAACATTTCTAGTTCACAAACACGATGCATTCTAATCTTCTATGAAACTTGAGTGAAAAATTAAAAACAAGAAGGGATACAACATCATCTAAATCAGAACAGATCATAGGGAAAAAGTCGAGAGCCAAAGTTTCTTAAAATATTCTATGAAAATGGTTTGGATCACAATTTCTCTACTTCCTACACTCCTCAACAAAATGACATGGCTAAAAGAAGAAATTGTTGGCTCCAAGAGATGGCACAAACCATGATGATAGCAAGTTGTAACATACTCAATTTCAGCCCTTATATTGGTCTCGACTAACAAGCTAAGGATCGATACGCTAATGGCAGGAATAGGCCATGAATCGACTTGGGGGTCAATTATGGATCAAGGACTAGCCACAGGACCAGCTAGCGAACCAACCAAAGGACCGCCCGACTGGCCCAAGGCCTAGCCCTTAGACCTAGTCATGAGCCCTTTACACGAGAAAGGAGAAGTCCAAACTCAATTTCACTGGTTAAACCCGGTTGTGTCCAATTTCATCCGATCAGAGCTTAGGCACGAATTTTGGGCCAAATAAGGTAGTTGGTCGCGGTTAGACTTGATTAACTCCCACCCAATGAGATGGTCTTCTAACTTTGATATTTTCCCATGGTGCATTTAATGTTTGTAGAAGGTAGTCAATCAATGCATAATGACTAAGTAGGACACTTGGCACAAATGGTCTTACCCTTGCAAGGTAATCATGAACTTTGGATTCTTGCACATAAAGAAAGGGTGAGTCATAAGCCTATTAAGAAGACCTAGAGACCAAGCTAGATAGGCTAATTTCTTAAAGAATAAGAGTCAAATGCATTAAATGGGGGTAATAAATATGGAGGCTTAGGTGTCCTAAGTAATCAATGGAAGAAGATGAGTCATAAGCTTAGGTGTATGGTCATCATGATAAGCCATTAATGAATGAGGTCAATCACATGTCCACGTGTCCCTATTAGATTAGGGTCATAATTTCCTTTACTTTGAGACTTGGAAGATAAGCTCTTTCCAACTATGAATGCTTGATGAATCATTGGACAAGAAGAATTAATGAGTGATGGTCTTGGAAGACCGTTAGGGGTGCCACCTCTCCTTCATAGACTTGCCACCTTTGGTTTCTTAAGTTCTGACTTTGATTTCTGTTTTCAAAACTACTGGACCCTTGTGGTTTTCTGATTTTATAGAACTCCTTGTGGTACAAATTTGGAGAAATTTCCTTCATAAACATTGTTCAAAACATTGTGAAATACAACATATTTAAATTTCATATTTTTCTGAACTGAAATGGTTGTCACGAAGGCCCAATTACTTACCATATCAAAACTGTCCAGTGCAAAAAAAAAATGGTGACCTTGTTTGTCTTCTCAATTTTTCATAAAATTTCCCCTCCCGAATCTAAACATACTTCCTCCAAAAAAAGTTGTAGAGTACATCCATGTCTACAACATATTAAAATTCAAAGAGTTTTATGAAGATTTGGATTTTGAAATGGGTTTTCCTTTGTAGTCGTTGAATTTGTTCAATGGACAAACTGTTGGGTTGTGCTTAGTGATTTTTTTCTCTTTCCACAGACCCAATTTGACTTGGCTTCCCCATGAAAAATGTTAGTTAAGGTCTTTTCTACAACATATTAAATTTTTATAATTTTTCAAGCCCTTTCGCTAAGATAATGACATTGATTTCGAACGTTACTTGAAACTGTTCTTCAATTTAGAATGGGAGAGCCACACACCCAAACTTGGAGGGGAAGGGGCTGCACATCCAACTTGATGAGCAAGCCAATCTAGAGTCTTCTTGCCTTGAACATAAGAATGCATTAAATGCTTTTGGACCGTAGTGTGCTAAAGAGAAGAAACTTGAAGAGCAAGTTGGGTAATGTGAACACATCTAAGCCTTATGATTGCATGAAATCTAGGCAATTAATGAGAGAGGTGAGTCATCTAGCTTAGGTGTTCCCCAAAAGAATAGACCATAATGACACCTAACCTAAAACTTGGAGAGCAAGTATCTATTTCATCATTACAAGACTCTAGTGGCCCAATAAGATAAAGAAACAAGTGTGGCCCTAGGGATTAGGCTTGCCACATCCTTCTCCTTAGCCTTGCCACCTTATCAACCTAGGCTTGCCACCTAAAGAAATCCTATTGGTCCATTTGGAAGGGTAATGATGAGAGGTTTGTCTACAAATAGAAGCATTCCTCCCATTACCACACCACACTACCCCACTTCTCCCTCACTTACTCTTTCTTTTTCTCTCACACCCTCTTAACGCTACTCTCTCTCCCTCTCTCGGCCTTGCTTGCCCACTGCTTCATCCAACGACCCTTTATTGGTAAAACCACATATGGTCCATCGAGGTTCACCGAAGATAAGTAGAATCTCTAACTCTTAGCTAGGGCGATAGCTTATGTCATAAAATTTAGTGGTGTGCTCACCCGTATAAGCTGTGTGGATGTTGTAATGTTCTTTTGTATGGTTTGCTCATGTTTGCATGCTTGAATGCGTTCATGGCCCTGGACAAGATCAAGGTTCCTTAAACTCGTGATCAACGTCAAGTCGTGATAGCCTAAAGCCGTGAAGCCTTAGATCAGTATTGAAGCATGCCAGTTCCAAGTCTTGCTTAGTGTGGAGATCGACCTAGGCATGTGGCTCAAGCCATGAACCAAGAATTGTGTCTGGCATATCATATAGTATAATGTTAAGAGCCATGACACACTCACTTGAATGAGCACGCCTTCAGACCATATATGAGTTGACTAAGAAGAAAAGTAAGAACTAGGTTGTGTGATGCACTTTTACTATGCACTTAAAAAGAAAAAAAAATGCCCTTCCCATATAGCGTTGGCAGCGATACCTTGTTCATTGAACGGGATACCCTAGTTGAGCCATGATGCTTGGGTTTGAACATGGATGCCTCAGGTAAGCTAGCCTCAAAATGCCCAAGTTAAATCAGGATGCCTAGGTTGAGCCCAGATGCCTTGATGAGCTAACACCATGATACCTCGATTGAGCCGAGATGCCCTAATTGAGCCAGGAAGCTCGACTAAAGCTGGAAGCCTCGGTCAAGCCAAGAAGGCCTAGTCGAGCGAGGACGACAATAAAAGCATCATGTTATTAATGTCGATATATGCATAAGAATGATATGTTGATGTGTTCATTGATACGCTGAAGGTAAGCATGCATTGAAGTATGCGGTAATGGACATTTGCGTGAAGTCGAGGTGTAGTAATAAGTTTGCTATTGATCTGTCATAAACATTATATTGTGAGTGTTATATCTATTAGATTTTGATGATGAGATGCCCTCCTAGTAAAGAATTAGGGGTTTTATTTACTGAGTCCATAACTCATCTCATTATTTTTCAAAATTATAAATATTTAGGAGTTGCAGTCTCGCTAGAAGTGCTAAGGTTTACCCTGGCCTTTTTGAGTATAGATCATGTATTTGTTGTAAATATAACGGATTGTGACGTAAGAGCTTGTAAATATAACAGATATAATTGTGCGTTTGCAAATAGTTGTTTTCCTGGCTGCTTGTTATTTTTTGGGTGTTGTATGTATGCTTCCGCATGTGCTTAAATTGAAAATTAAAACAAAATGGGACAGTGACACCCTTAGGACATCGCAAAAATAACCCCTACTGCTGAAGACCTTGGGGATGGAGTTGGGGTCGTTACAAAAGTGGTGTTCTTGCCTACTTCTAGGCTGAAGTTGTTGCTATAGCATGCTAGATTATGAACGGAGTTATGACATCCTGATTTTCAACCCTATTTTCGATGAAATGAATTTGGCCTTTCATCAACGCACCTATGGATTTTTTCTCTAAGCTGATCACTCACGAGATAAGTAGTCTATCGGGTGAAGCCGTCAAGGAATCTAAACGCGACTGACTTGAGAATTCGATCAGAAATCGACTGCTCGACCATGCTAATCTGCAAGGGTCAATACGACACCATTAAAATCGATCAAAGACCGAAGATAGGTTGATTCGATAGAAGTATGTAATTAAAGTGTGGGTGATTCCACCTAATTGCAAAATTTGCGTCGAATGGCACTAAACCGATTTTTCTATCATTTCTGTACTCTGTGCCTGTATTTGAAACCTCGAGATTTTCACGACAACCGAGAGTCGCCTATGAGTCGAAGATGCACAATGTGGATCGAAAATAATTGACCACAGGTCAATTGCGCTAAAAATTCCTAAAAGCTACCCGGTAGGTTAAGTCACGCTAAAATCACGTCCGGTTGAAATTAACCACGAAATTGAATCCGATTTCAAGTTTTTTCATGTCACAATTTATTTTAGGAACGTTGACTCATCCTTCAAAGAATTTTTGGCAAACCCGAATTTTGGCGAAAAATCAAAGTTAGGCGATTTTGGACCGGGAAATTCAGAGGGCCGTTTTTTGTGAGCATTTTTGGCCTTCAAGTTGGATCAATTTTGATGAGGATAATTGTGGAATTGAGTGTGGGCACCTATCTTGGCAAGTTGGCCATTAATTTGAGGCCAATTGAAGAGGGATTTAGTGGAAATTGAAGGTGAAATGGTGAAATTCGTAGCCATTGTGGGGGGGGGGGGAGGCTTGTTGGAGAAGTCTTAGAGGAGAAATGGCTATGGATAATGGCTGTGGACTTTGGGGGCCTTGTGATAATGAGTTGGGAGATTTAGAGAAGACTTTGATGGCCTTTGTCCCCCTTGAAGCAGCAGCCCTTCTTCTTCCTTAGCTTCTTCACCATTTTCCAACAGCTGAAGATCTTCATTTCTAGAGAAACCAGCCCTCCATCCTAGCAACAACCAATACCGAGCTAGTCCCCACCATCGATCGTTGAAGCTGCTGCCGCCCAAGCACCACCCACCAACCCCTCTCGCCGTTGCACCCGAGCTCGCGTGACTCCAGCCCGCGCACCCGTCTCGCTCACGCGCTATCCCCCACGCCTGCTCGCCATCCGCCTAAGCCACCGCTCTCAGCCCCTGCCCACGCTGCTGTCCAACTCCGCCTCTTCCCTCGCCATTCCAGCCAAGCCAAGCCTTCGGTCTAGCCCTCTCAGCCCTTGGATAGAACGAAAACCCACAGTTGGGCGGTGAGCTTCGTGGCCCGTTTTCGACCCTTTCTGGACCTCCCTTGGCATCGCTCTAGGCTCGAGTCTCGCTCGAGTTCGCGTCGCTGTCACCGTGAACTCATCGGCTCGCAAATCCAGTGAGTTTACTTGCTAAACCTTGTTTAGGGGGTTTATTATGCTTATAGTAGGATTAGCTTAGCTTAAGATTGGTTTAGGTGATTAGATTAATGTAATTAGTGATTTAGTTAGTTAATTAGGCTAATTAGGTGGTTAGATTAGTTTAGTTAATAGTTAATTAGATTGTGTGATTTAATTAGCTTAGTGGGACTATTTATTTAAGTCCAATTAGGTGGTTAGGTTAGTGTATTTAGCTTAATTAGGCATTTATCTAATTATTTTGCATTTATTTAATTAATTTTTTAATTTATTTAATTATTTATTATTTTCCTGAAATTATACCGGGATAGTCGATTGTCAAAATTTCATGCTGATTGTCGTGGTGTAATTAATTTATGCAATTGAGTGATGATTGTTGATTTTGAGTTATTATTTCAAAAACATGGAATTTTGGTATTTAATTAGAAAAATACCGAGTGTTGGGTTTTGTCACCAAAAATATTTTTGAATACTATATTTAATAGTGGAATTTTTAAAAGGAAATGTATCACTTTTTATGGTTCGATCTGGCTGTGTACCCATACACAATTATTTTACCAGGTGTTTTTAATATGAAAAAAATAGGCCAAGCACATTATTTTAATTAAGGCATTTGAGTACAAAGCACAATGTCATTGGTCGAGATTGGATGGTCGTGTGATGGTTATGTGAAATTGTCGCGAGCGTTTACACCGAATGATGCTCCTATATGGAATGCCCTTGTCAACGAATGCCGGTCGCAGTAGAGGTTGGGCCAATGTTCCTTCAGGAATGCCATCTAGAGGTAGACGTTGCCATGCTCAATGGGGCGAGATGACGCCCGGCTATGCCGGAAGGCCGCCGAACGTCGAGTAAGCCGTGCCCATAGGGCCGTAATCAATTGGAATGCATGAATGAGTGTTATAACCGCGCATGATTATGGGACAAAATTGCATGGCACAGTATGGGATGTGTCATAACGATTTGGCCTTATAATTGGGACTCATGTGATTGATTGACAATTGAACAGGATGTGTTCCAATTGATGAGTGCATTTACTATATGTATCTGTTATATAAACTATACTAACGTGCAGGAAGGTGCTAAGGCGAGGTTAGTCTTTTGTGATGTGTGATTAGACTGTCTCTAGGCGTATTACCTTACTAATCGAGGTTTAGGGGGTGAACTCGCTGGGATATTATCTCACCCCATTGTGGTTTAACTCTTTACAAGTCCTTAGATGGAGGTGAGACCAGTTTGTTTCAGGTGGCCACAAGAGGCTGAAGAGCAGCGTACCATACTCCCTATCCACGGGAACCCTGACTAGACCTGTGAACTCGTGGTTACTACACTCTCAAGCCAAGCACTTTGAAGTTCATCACCATTTCATTTGACATGATGTCAATAGTGTGGTATTTTCGTTTATTTTGTTGACTCTAAGCATCAAATAGCTAATATTTTTACTAAGCCTCTTGACAAGAACACTTTTGAGTTCATTAGAAATGAACTAGGAATATGTGATCCTTTTGAGTAGCAGTTTTTATGAACTCAATAGTTAAATTTCAATATTAGCACGAGCTTATTGATATATGGTCAAAGATCAAAATCGACTAAGTTATGGAGATGAGATACGTACTATTTTTGAAAAAGTTACCGTTATTTTTTTTTTTGGTAAAAAAAAAAAAAGTTACCGTTATTGTGCAAACTATATTTCAATATTATGCCCGTTTGACATTAATTGACTGTATTGGTCGCATGCAACTTTTGTTACCGTTCTATAGTAATTATACAGCCTTTAATTCAATTTATTTTCTTAAAATCATGAAAATTGAATAAGGAGTTATCATTAATCTGAAATGGCGAAGCACTTCTGATCGTGGCTACTACCTTTAATTCACTTGAGCCTTTTGCCCCTAAAAGTGAATTTTATTCAACAAAATCTTGACTTTATGCATTTGTCCCAAGTCCTCCACTAACGACGTTTCTTGTTATGAAGCAAGACTAATTTAGGCCATTCTCAAAAAATTCTCCTTCTCCCTCTCTCACTTCATAATCATTCCCATGTACCAATGCGTGAGAACGAAGGTTGTCAAGCTCCCCTATGGCGTTCTTATCACTCAAATCAAATGATCCAAGGGTATAGACTTTGCTGATGTTGCTGATCAGAGCTTGGTCAATATCGAAATCGGGAAGGAAACCTAGAAAAAAGATGATGTCGAGGATGATTCCTGAAGATTGGGTCAATCCTAGGAATGAGGTCATTCCTATAGTCCAAGCTAATGATGAAAGAATGAAGGATGTTCTGAAAGAACGACTCAAAGAATAGGCTGAAAAGGAAAGGAGAAGGCAAAAACACTTACGCCTTGCGAAGACAATTTGATTCTTGTCCACCCCATCCAAAAAGATCACCATCTCCCGTGGACCTGCCTTATTCTGCTTTGCACAACCGAAAACGGATGTCCACGAACTAAAAGCTTCAATTGCCTCTGTTGGACAATGTCTTGTGAAAATAAACATTAGTTTGAGTTATTACAATCCTCTCTAGTCGGCCCCAGAACAATCAGCTCCTACTCTCCCCACTTAGCAACACAAGCACTGGCACCCATTTTAAATTTCACTATCAATTGTGCCTACTTGCTTTTGTTTTTTGAAATGTTGCCAATAACCGATGTATGCTCTTGTTCATATTTATTGGGATTATCTTTTGCATACAAGTGTTGTTCTTGTTTGTCGCGACCTTTTTTTTTCGATGGGTGAATCACCTAAAACTAGGTTAATGGAATACTAAGTCCGAAGACTTGGCGCGGACTCTCCCAAGCCCTACCAATCGTGACTTGATACTAAGAAAAAGACCCATTAAAACATGCAATTATTTCAAATTGGAGCCGCCACTAACCAATTAGGGCTGATTAGAAACCCAGGTAAAGTATGGGAGAATACTTTACCTTTTACGAACCAGAGATTTAATGGATTCAAGGACATGGTTACGCTAGATTAATCTAACGCCCTTTCAGTACCTTAAAAAAAAAAAAAAAAAACATTTTTGCAGGCAGTCTTGATTAATTTTAACCTAAGATACTAACATGCAAATGGTGGTCATGCGGGTGCACAATCAATTAAATAACATTCAATAAATCAAGATGCTAAAAATTATAAACCACAACTTTATTAAAGTCCACTCTCTAGGAAAACATTAAAAAAATGTTAATAAAAATGCATGCCCTAAACATGATTTCTAAATGACATGACACATAAATTTTCTTTTTCTTTTTTTAAAAAATTAATTAAATGCAATCTTAATCTAAAATTAATATGCATGAATTCTACTTTAATGATATGTGAAACGTAATTTACGTGGCCTAATATGAACTATATGCATGTAATCTAAATTATATAATTCTAATATGCATGCGTTTCATGACATGGGATGAATGACATTAATCCTATATGCATGTTCTTTTTGTGATTTTTTTATGTATGCAACCTATATTAAATAATGATGATATGAAATGGGATTAATTATGAACTAATTTATTAATTAATCAAGAAAATAACTTTTGTGTTTTCTCTTTTTATTTATTTTTATTTATTTTTTAAAAAGGCCGAATAATTTCTATTAAGAAAAACATAATGATGCAATGCTAACTTTTTAATCTAAAAAAAAACTAATTAAGCTATTGAAAATGGAATGATTTCCTAATTCAATTTCGGGATTAATTTGATTTAAACCCCATTTGTTTTAGAATCATTATTCTTTTTAAATTTTTTTATTATCTTTTTATATTATGAAAACATGTAAACTTTTCCTAAAAATAATCCTAAAGGTTAATTTAAACCTACGTGACCTACATGCTCATGCAAATTTTTAATTTTTGACTATTCTCTTTTTTATAATTTTCATTTTTTCTCAAACAAGTAATTTAAAAAAAAACTAAGATAAGAGTTAAAATAATCAAAAAGATAATCCGTTGTGTCACGGATTAAATTAATAATTATTTTAACTCTTCAATCACAACGAGGAAATCAAAATAATTACAAATTTGGTCCGAAGTCTTACGGACCAAATTAAATAATTATCGTGATTTAACAATTGAAATTCTACCACGAAACCAAAAATTATTATAAAAAAAAAATGATCCGATGTCTCTCGGACCAAATTAGTAACTATAATAATTTTAGGTAAAATCTATGGATAATGCAAACATAAATTACAAATATTAACACCCACTATTTAAATATCTAAACTAAAAATGCTATCAAATGAAATAAACAGGAAAATAAACATAAGATATAAACAAAAAAACCTAAACTACAAAGTAATGAAAAATAAAAATAAAGAAGTAAAACTACCTAAGTAAACCAACGGAACAAGAAGGCAACCGAGGGAAAGACGGCCGGCGACCGGAGCTCCGGTGAGGGCTAGACGGCGGCACGGCGGGCGCGGGCCTGGTATCGCGGAGGTGCTCGAGGCACGGCGAGGAGCCCGGCAAGAGGGAGGCGGAGCTCCGGTGTTGGTGCGGTGGAGCGGAGGATCTCGGACCGGCGAGTCGCGGGTCCGCGCGGTGAGATCCGATGCGGCAGGGGCTGGCGAGAGCTGTTCCGGCGTCGCCTGGTGTGGTGGCGAGAGCGGTGGTTGCTCGTGAGTCGTCGGCGAAATCTGGAACTCGACGGTGCAAGGATCAACCGCGCAATGAAGGAACGCTTGGAGAAGATGAACAGCAGCCCCCTTTTTCTTTTCCTTTTTTTTTCTTTTTTTTTTTTTTTGTTTCCTCACGTCACTTCCTCTTTTTGCTGCAGTGTTCTTTCCTTTCCTTCTGCTGCACGTCCCTCCACGCGGACTTCTCTGTCTTTCTTTGGTCACTTTTCTCTGCAGCAAATCAACGAAAGAAAAAAATCTACTGCTGACTTTTCCTTTTTCTTGTCAGAGAAAGGAGAGAAAGAGTGTTTTCTCTCTGACCAACGAAGATTTCCTTTCGCACGTCCCTCGCAAAATTTTTTCGCTCTTCAATTTTCTTTTCTGAATTTTCTCCCCCTTTTTGTACGAAGAGAAGCTCCTTTTATAGTGCAAGGACTTCCATTTAATAGTGGAAAGTCAGGACCCGTGCTCTCTTGTTCGCGGGGATTGCCGAAATCTTAGCCCTGATTTATTGCCGTAAATCCTTCACTTTCTTTCGCAATTCATTTATATTGCTGCGAACATGTCCAAATTCATGCCCAATATTTGAGCGAGTGTCCATTCCTTCCATATTGCTAGTCAAATCCCATTAATTCCTCTCATTGATTTCGCTTTTTTTTTCCTTTTTAAAAAAAAAAATTGAAATGAAGATATGTGTTCAACAATAAAAATGCTTCATCATTCAAATTTTGTTTTTTTTTTCGAAATCTCCTCCACAAACCCAAATGCTTTATTTTATTTATTACCTTCTATTTTATTTCCTAAAATAAAAAAATTTGATCCTAAATTAGGTGTCAACATTGTTATAATGACAAAAAGTGGGAGAATGACTAAGATGTGACTAAGATGTGATAGCATGGGGCAAAGATAGTGATAAATCTTAATGATGATAGCATTAAAAGAAGAGGAGCAACAAAACAACCTGCTCCTTAATAAAATTTTCAATTTGTTAACATATTGTCTCTTTGGACTTGTCTTATGTTGAATTTCACAGTATAATTACGAGTTATTGTGAAAATATCACTAATCTAAAAGTACGAAACATATTGTTCATATCATTCAAACTCTTCTAGATATCTCCATGTTTATTGAAAATCATCTAGAGCCTCTAAGGTTTGCTTGAGTATTGTGACATCCTGATTTTCTGATTCTATTTTCAATTGAATGAGTTGGGCTTTTCATCGACGCGCCTATAGTTCTTTTCTCTGAGCTGATCATTTACGAGATAACTAGTCTATCTGGTGAAGCCGTTAAGGGATTCTAACGCAATAAACTTAAGATTCGATCAGAAATCGACTGCTCGACCGTGCTAATCTACAAGGGTCAACACGGCACTATCAAAATCGATTAGAGATCAGAGATAGGTCGATTTGACTGAGATATGTGATTAAAGTGTGGGTGATTCCACCTAATTGCAAAATTCTCGTTAAACGGCACTAAACTGATTTTTCTATCATTTCTGTACTATGTGCTCGTATTTGAAACCTCGAGATTTTCATGACAACCGAGGGTCATCAATGAGTCGAAAATGCACAATGTGGCTCGAAAATAATTGACCACAGGTCAATTGCACAAAAATTCCTAAAAGCTACCTGGTAGGTTAAGTTACGCTAAAATCGCGACCGGTTGAAATTAACTGTGAATTTGAACTGATTTCAAAAATTGAAAGTTTTGTCATGTCACAATTTATTTTAGAAACATCAACTCGTCCTCCGAAGATTTTTCTGCAAACTCAAGTTTTTGGCGAAAAATCACATTTAGGCATTTTTGGACTGGAAAAATTAGAGGACCGTTTTTTGTTGCATTTTTGGTATTCAAGTTGGACTAATTGGCAAGGAAAAATGTGGAATGTGATGTGGGCACCTTGGCTGAATTTATGGGCATCATTTTGGGTTAATTTGAGTTGAAATTGAATTGAAATTGGAGGAGCAAATGTTCAAATTCGTAGCTAGGGAGAGCAACCTTTTGGACACTTTGGATGGCTTCTAGGGGAAGTTTAGGGAGGGAAAGTGGCTGGGGATGAAGGCTAAAGGTGGTGTGGGCCTTGTGATGATGAAGGAAGATATTTGTTGAAGACTTATGGGGCTTTTGGTCCCCCTCTACCCAACAGCTCTCATTCTTACTCTTCCTGGTTGCTCTCCTCCTCCATTGCTGTGTTTGTGAGCTCAAGAACTAGAGAGAGACCCCCTGCAGCCGAGGCAACGATCGTCCGAGCAGCCGAGCACCGCCCGAGCTCGTCGTCCCGCACACGCGCGCTGTCTCGCTCGTGCGCTATCCACACGTACTCGCCACTCGAGTGCCATCCCCACAAGCCTAGCCCGCCATCTCAAGCTCGCCTAGCCGCCATCCAAAGCTGTGGAGGCACCCGTCGCCACCGCCTGATTGCCGTAGCCGTCCCCTTCGCCATTTGCCAATCGCCAGCCGTCCTAGCTCATTCGGTCCAGCTTTCTCGGCCCAAAGTAGAATTGAAACCTCAGCCTAGGCCCCGTCCGAACCTCCGTTGGTGTTGCCACAGGCTTATGTTTCGCTCACCTCCGCGTCGCCATCGCCATGAACTCATCGGCCCACAAAACCGATGAGTTTACTCATTAAACCTTGCTTATAAGGTTAATGATGCTTAAGGGGTGATTAATTTAAGTTAAGATTAGATTATTATAATTTTTAGCTTGTTTAGTTAAATTAGGTTAGTTAAATTAGCTAATTAGGTGGTTAGAGATTGTAGCTAGTTAGCTTATTATGTTGTCTTGTAATTAGAAGCGTTATAATAATTTAATTAGTCCATTAGGTGGTTAGATTAGCATTATTAGGCTTAAGTAGGTATTTATATATTTAATTTTTATTTATTTAATTAATTTTGCTATTTATTTAATTATTTAATATTTTCCGAAAATTATACCGGGATAGCCGGTGATCGGAATTTCGTGCTGATTGTAGTGGTGTGCTTAGTTTATGCAATTGAATGTTAATTTGTGCAAATTGAGTGGTGATTGGGATTTTTAGTATTTATTTCAAAATTAGGAGATTTTGGTATTTAATTAGAAAATACCAAGTGTCGAGTTTTGACACCAAAAATGGTTTCAAATACTATATCAAATAGTGAGATTTTAAAAATGAAGGATATCAATTTTTAAAGTTCAATCTGATCGTGTATCCACACACTATTATTTTCACCGGGTGTTTTTAATACGAAAAAAAGGGCCAAGCACATTATCTTAAATGAGACATTTGAGTACAATGCACAATGTCATTGGCCGAAAGTGAATGATCGTGTGATGGATATGAGAATCCGCCCCCAATATGAGTCGGGTGGACATTGCCCCTATATGGGATGCCCCTAGACAACGAATGCCGGTCGCAGTAAATTCTGGACCAATGCTCCTTCGGGATTGCCGTCGCGAGGTAAACGTTGCCGTGCTCAATGGGGTGAGAAGATGCCTGGTTACACCAGAAGACGCCCGAACGTTGAGTAGGTTGTGCCCGTTGGGCCGTGATAAAATTGGAACGCGTGAATGAGTGGTTTAACTACACCTGATTATGAGACAAAATTGTGTGGCACGGTATGGGACATGTCATAACGATTTGGCCTTATAATCGGGACCCCTGTGACTGATTGAGTTTTAGTGAGGCGTTCCAATTGATGTGTGCATCTATTATATGCATTGTGTATATGAACTGTGCTTACGTGCAAGGATGAACTGAGGCGAGGTAAGTCTTTGTGGTTTTGTGGTTAGGCCACCTCTAGGCGTATTTCCTTCCTAGTTGGAGTTTAGGGGGTAAACTTGCTGAGATAATGTCTCACCCCGTCGTGAGCTCATTCTTTTCAAGTCCTTAGACGGCAGTCCCTCCGGAATGTTTTGGTCAGCCTCAAGGGGTAATCGAGTGGGGCATAGACGTCCTTGTTCCCGGGAGTCATTGGGTCTATGAGCTTGTTGTGACCATTGTCTAGGTCGATGAGGGCCTACTTCAGAGGGTACCTCATCGATTCAGGGCGTGGTTTCACCATGGACTCATTGGGTATAGGGTAGGTCCCCTTCAAGGTTTTGATATCCCCGTCGTTGCAGTCAACGCCGCTCTAGGTGAGGGTGCAACTGACCCTCCTGATGGGGTTGTGGAGGACCTGAAGCCCCCGGAGCCTGTAGAGGTGGAGTTTGAAGGATTGGTGAATGTTCCAACTAGTAGAGTGTATGACAGCTTCTTTTTGAGAGCCAATCTTTTTGTAGACAGACTAGTTTGTTTATAAAAAGCATGTTTTGTTTGTGAATTTGTTGTCCTACTTTTCTATCCCACATTTGTGTTGTCCAGGGATTTGTTTATACGCTTCCGTATGTGTAATAAAATGAAAGGGTCGGCAACGTGTCCTAGGACGTCACAATTTTATCGACCACCGAGGGATGTACGCACGCTCGAGGTTCAGGGCGTGACAAATATGCTTCACTGAAAATATCGTTTATATATATATATATATATATATATATATATATATATATATATATATATTGCAAATTCTAATACGATGTTTATTACATCTGTGGAATAATTTTGCCATAATTAAAAAAAAAAATTTAAAAAGAATGGAAAGATTATTAGAAGACATCCCTTGGAATTTTGATGTTTCCCAAACCATCATTTTGAATAATATCTACTATGGTAAGTGTAGATGTTTGTGATGATTACTTGGGACTATGTGATATCCATGATGTCTTCATTGGAAGAAGATCGCAAGATTTCCTTATATGGCCAACCCGTGAACAGCATCAACTAACGATGATAATTAGCTAGTGATAATTTCTATGTCACTTACTAGGATATCATGTCACTAACAATGCCGGAATAATTACCATTAAAGAATGTTCATTTAAGGGTTAAATTATAGCCATTGGCAGTTAGAACAACACAATAGAAGAATTAGCAATCGTCAAAGAAAGGGGAAAGCTTTCTAATGTTTGCAAAAAAGGACTGTTCGACCAATCTAGCTTCAGAATAGTAGCTATTTAAGAATCCTAACACTTGTTTCTCAAGAAAATCTCCAACGGAAGATTATAGATGTCTATAAAAGAGAAAGTCATTGAAGTTCGAAAGAGTTGGACAAAAAATCTAGAACAAACTGAAAGTGTTCAATGTTGTATTCCGAGAAAACTATGTTTCATTCCTTGAGATTTCCAGAATAGCAGCATTTGAGTATTGTTTGGTGATTTTTGCAAAATCTTCAAAGCAACCTATTCACCCCTCTAGGTTGCATAGTTAGCCTCACCATCAATGATGTCTCGTGCATTGCAAATAGTTTATAAAATATATGGTCTCTATGCATGATTATTTTTATAAAAAAAAAAAAAAAAAAAGCTTCATTGAAATATGGAAATTTGTATGTCATTAAAGATTATCGATGCATTTTTTTTTTTTTTTTTGGTACACCGTAAGATTTATTGATAATCATGTGTATATCGAATATTATTATCACACATTCATTTAGAATTTAGGTTATATTCATGATTCTTGACTTAGGGCTCTTATACTTGGGGCAATGCATATTTATTTTAGACATTAATTTTAGAATTTATATAGGTTCATGATAGATAAAGGTTTTTATTGATAAAATAAAATCAAAATAAATAATGTCGTTAGAGTTTCATATAAGTTGCATTCAGGTATGGAATCAATTAGTCCTATTACGTCCATGTTGCATATTGCATCTCATTTAGAGAGTCATTTGTCTTTGGATTAAATTCCAATAAGCATTCCATACAAATAGCTTTACCTAACAATTGCATCTTATGCATTAACCATATTGTATAGGATTTATATAGCATAAAAAAATGAGTTAGAGCGCATCATCAAATTACTAATCATTAAATTAATAAGTTAATGTAAGGTCATTCAAACGTATATAGTGTCCTAAAAACTAATTTACGTATATAGTGTCCTAAAAACTAATTTGCATTTTTTTCCACAAAGTATGGCTTGCATCATATGATTAATCCCTTGTTAATTATATCAGCTTGCTCATGTCATATCATTAGCTTTAGAAATTAATTTCATAGCATTACATGTAAGTTAATTTATCAATAAAACTTAGAGGGAGGGAGGGTGGATAGGTTGTTTGGGAATTCTGAAAAACTTTTGGGGAATATAACAAGTTAAGCATCAACCAGTAACAAAAATAGAATAGATGCGCATGCTACTAATGAATAGATAGTGATGATAATAAAGAGATAGAAGATAAAACGAGATTTATAGTGGTTCAATTTAATCCCTAACCCTATATCCACCCTTTGCGACTAATAGCAACAACAAGGGCAGAATCCACTAATAATCTTCAAGACAAGTTACAATAAGCATGTATTGCTCTTATCAACCAACAAATCACGTTATCAAGATGCAGGTACTGCTATCACTCTTGTACACTTATTATTATCACGATTACAGCCAGTAAAAACACTTCACAAAGAATAATCAATAATACACAACAATTACTAACAAAAACAAAGCTTGGAAGAACACTTAAGGCACTAAATTATTTTTGTTCGTTTTCATCCAACTCAATTACTTCTCTTAGACTAAATATGTAGCCATCCATCCTCATATGACCTTTGCCCATTTGAATCCTTCAAGTAGCGGTCGGTTCTGTGGTTCTACCGTTACCAGCAACAGAACGTCTCTCTAAGGTTCAAAATCGTTAAAACTCTCTCTAACAATGGCAATTTCCCAAAACAATGTCAGTCTGATTTTGTCAAAGTCTGTCCTATACTCAGAAAGAATTACACCTGATCAACTCCAATTCTCCTTTTGCAAATTCTAAGTCTTTGTAATGGCTATTTTTGTTGTGATCAATGTTCCAATCAAATGTGCAAGTGACCAACATCTTCTTGGACTTGATGTCAACATGGTCCATGACCCATAATCAAGACGTGCACATTATCATCAGTCTGTTGATATTGTCCATGGTCAAACCATGTGGAAGGACTTACAATCATCATCCAATGATCCTTCTCAGTATGTCGGCTTTCAAAGACTTTAGTTGCTGAAAGATTAACAATGGTACTTGCAAGTCTTCATGAAATCCTCATCATATTAGGTGTGTTCTCCTCTTGTTGATATCTCCATCAATCTCTTTGAAATAGCATAGGTCATTGTTATCATCATAGTCTTTCACCTCATTCAATAAAGAGAGTTACTCCTGCCAACAGTTTGCTAGTCATGATAGCAATCTGTTGTTCCCGATAATAATAAAATCTTCTATATTTCGGCGATTCCAAGCATCAAATCAAATCACAGAGGTCATTATTAACGTCATAGTCTTCCACCTACACATGTCATTATTATCATCATAGTCTTCCACCTCATTTGATAAAGAGAGTTACTCTTGCCAACAGTCTGCTAGTCATAATAGCAATCCGTTGTCCTTGATAAAAATCAAATCTTCTACATTGTGGTTATTCCAAGCATATTGGCAATTAAAGTTGTTTACATTTACGGTCTTTCCAAGCTTTATTAAACATCCTCATTCTAAGCTTGTTCATCATCACCAGGTCCATCCAAATGTTCACCACATTTTGGTACCTTCAAGTCATCACGAACGCTCCCATTCTTCCCGACTTGTTTACCCTCAGCCAAGGTCCTTTCAAACGTTCACCTTATCTCAAAATCCTTTCAACTTGCAAAAATCTTGACGCTCAAATACCTTGTTCACCCTTAATATCAGTAGCATCCCTTGATATTAGCAGAGCTTTCTTAACAGTGGCAAAGTACTCCTCATTTCAGCTTATTTGGTTTTGATTATGAAATCATATACATATTAGTTTGTGCATATATCACCTATTACTACTCAATAATATATGTATGAATAGCCTATAATTATTATGTCATCTTCAAAACAACATGGACAATTTTCCCAACACATAATATGCATGACATTTAAGATTTCATGCTAGTTCATTAATGCATGGTAGAATAGTACGTATACAATTATGACATTTAAATTGGTCACGATTATATCATAAACAAATAAACCAAAAAAAAAAAAGAATTATTTGGCATTGCATTGTACATTGACCATGTTCATGTAGGCTTTTAACTTATCATTACCATCGGGAAGTACAAAGAAAAGAAATTAAAAAATATATTAGCTTAGTACGCATATTAGATCTACATTATAACAATTCGTTGTCCCTGCGTAATCATATTTACTTTAGAAGTCATATCTAGGACGCACATATATCATATCATCGTTTGCTTCCTAATCAAAGTTGCAGAACCCCGTTTCATTGGAGGGTAAATAGAAATTTGCTCCCCCTTGCTTATGCATTCTTGGTTCTCTAATATTTTCAGTAATCTATTCTTCTTTTTTTGTCAAGTAGTAATTTATTCATCAAGTGTTGATATAACATGATCAAGTCCTCAAATATGTGAATCTCTAATTTGTAGAAGTAAACTTTACTCCTGCATTTTACCAATCGGTCCATAATAGATTAGTGGCAGCTGCAAAGTAAGATAAATTGCATATTGAATTTGATGTAGCTAGAACTAACATCTAGAATGGGTAAATAGGTGTTTGAAAGAATTCTTGACAAATAAATGCGGAAAACAATAATATGTAAGTAAAGTCTAGAAGATAAACAAAATCACGAAACACCAGACTTTATAACTAGAAAGTGCGCAACAGACTTTAAATGAAAGAGTTAAGGGAAGAGCAAATTGTACAAAAATTTTATGGTAATTCGGCTTAGATTAAGCCTGCTCCACTCTTCCACACTAACAACCAACTGACTGGATTTCATTATAGTATCAATAGAATATTACAACTTATAAGTGCAAACACTTAGAGATTGAACTCTCTAATCCACTAAGACACTCTTTTTGTGTTTTTCTCTCTCGATCACAATTTGTAATGCTCACAGACGAAGATAGGTGATTGAGAGAAGTTTCAGACTTTGGAATTCTAAATTCACGTTCCTATCCAACTTGACCAAATGACCTCCTTTAAATACTCATTCATGCAACACTAGTCGTTGACATTCTCCGGAGGAAATTCTTCCAATCAAACTATTAGACAGAATCTTTCAAGGAGATCTTGTGGCCGTTGAAGACAGGAATGGAAATTCCATTTGATTCCAGTTGCCCATACAATCAAAATATTGGTTTCCATAAGTGATGCTTTCTCCTATAGAACTTATCTTCTGGATTGATTTTGTTAAAATATTATCAACTCAATCATTGTTTTTCAATAAGATAAGTAAAATCCTTGGCCAAAAGATAGTTGTTGAAGAATTGTTTTCAAATAAAGTTCATTCTAGATTTATGTTGCAATGTCACTAAGTATGGTGTTGGACTCTTCCTCGTTCTGGACACGATCTCGTCCCAAACTCGTCAGAGTAGGAAATGCTTTTGGCATGGAATAGACTTTGACAGAAGTCTTCAATGGTTCCTTAGAAACAACTCATAAATAATATATACTTAAGATAGGCAGTAGAAATAAAAAAGTTTTATTAATTTCAAAATCTTGGCAGGAATTTTCCCAATAGTCTTGCCCTTCTTTATGATTATAAAGTTTTCATGCATATCTAAACAAAAAGTCTATATCACCTTGCAAAACAATACTTAAGTAGCACAACTTATAGAATTTGAAAATAAGTAAACATTAGATAAGCATAACATATATTAAAAGCAATCACTGACTCAAAAAGTCTGCAAGTTTCTGCATAATCACACCAAAACACTTAAAGTCTGCATAGTCTCCCCCTATTAATCAACAACAAAAGGGAAGATCAAACCAACACAAAAACATACCAAAATGATATAAGCACACACAAGATACTAAGAGATGAGGATTTTTCAAAAGATCAAGGGTTTCTTTGAAATCGGACAAAATGGAAATCCTCCAAATTTTGTACAATCTCCTCAAGCTTAGTCATGCATTAACCAAAGGCAGTCTCAACCTTAGCCAAATTCTGGACGACTTGCTGGTTGATGTTCTGAACTTTTTCATCAAGAGACTATACCTTTCCACTAAGAGATTGTGTCGTAGTATCAAGAGAGGCGTGCAGCTTTTGGATTTCAACCCCGATGCCATATTGCCATGCTTTAATCTCGAGAAGGAGTTCAACTATTTGAGGATAATTTGGATCTAGTTCAGTCTGAGCACTAACCTCTACAAAATGAACTATAGGGATATCTAAACTTGAAGGAAGATTAGTTTGTACCTTGGAAGTATTTTGCACCCCCCTGAACATTAGCCAGCTATTCCTTGTCGCCAACCATGTAGCATCAACATGGACATGCGACATGTGACGCGACATGCCGACACATCATTTCTTAAAAACTAGAAAATTCCGACACATTATATATTAAATATATTTTTATTTATAAATGCACAAATAAATAAATAAATAAATAATATGAGCCTAGTATTAATTTACACTAAAAACATTAATCCAACATTTGTCAATATCATTCATTATTTTAATTTGACAAATTCAACTTTATTACACTGCAATAATCCAAAAAACTTGGAAAAAATAAATCCATATTCTACTATCAAATTTAGGGATATGTGCACTACAGGGCTTAAAACTTATCGCAAAAGTGTAATTGAATCCTAAAACTTATTAAAAAATTGGTATAATCGAGTACTTCCGTTAACACCATCAATATGTTTAATCAAAAATGATGAAGTAATATTTTTAAATTAATTTATTTATCTTACGTAGCAATTTTTTATTACTTTTTTCTTTAAATCTTATTTAAAAATAGTAAAATTTTTAAAAAGCTAAAATAATTCTAAAAAAAAAAACTAGAAAAAAAGGCAGGGTCATGAAAAAAAAAGGCAAGTGGGTTGCTAGGAATAATTCTAAAAAAAAAGGAAGGTTGTGGGTGGCTGGGCATACCGTTGCCACCGTCGGAGGGGACTAGCGTTGGCCTTAGGCGACGAAGAGTGGGCAGCCCTTGTCGGCTCAGGCAAGGCTCACCCAAATCTAGGTGCCACCTCGGCCGAGGTCGGCAAGGCTTGCCTAGATTTGGGTGACGCCAACTCTCGCCTATGGCCGATGAGCCTCCCTAACCCTAGGTGAGGCCTCGCCAGCCCCAAGCGAGGGCCGGTAACCCTCACTAGGCCCAAACAAAGGCGCAACCTCGCTCAGATCTAGACAAGCCTCGCCAACCCATGCCTAGCCAGTGATGGCCTCACTTGGGCCAGTGAGGGCCACCCGCCTCCACCACCTAAGGATGGTGAGATTGCCGACCCCCTCCAACGGTGGTAGTGGCACCTAGATCCCTACTTCTTCGTTTTTCTCTTTTTTTTCATATATTTATATTTTCACCCCTTAAATATTGAACATTTTTAAAAATAACCCCATGTGTGTCGGGATCACGTGTTAAAATTTTGGACTCCCGTGTAGGGGAGAGTTGATCACATGTGAGATTTTCTTACACTCGTTGATCGGGTGTTGAAACGTGTCAGAAGCGTGTAAGACACGTGTCAGAGTGTCAGACATGACACAAAGGCCCTCAGAAAGTATTGGTGCTAAATAGGTCACCAATAGAATCCTTAAGAAAATGAGAAGTGTATATGTCATCTACGTCTGGTGGAGGACAGCCGATACCATCACTCAAGGTTGGTTCTGCATCTTACTCCTGAAGAAGAGTTTTCTCAGCAACTCCCCCTATTTCTATGCCTTCAGTCTAAGCAATGATATTTCCATCTTCTATATCACTTTCTTATCCAGCATCCTCAACACTTTTTTGTTGATCATTTCCCTAGGTCTCATCTCCTGTAACATCTTCAGCATCATCTCCTTCTTTGTCAGACTCTTCCTTATTATGGCCACCTTCTTCCTCTTCTCCTTCCTTTTCTCTTGCTTCTTCTTCTTCTTCACTCTCTTCTTCTTAATCTTTCTCACTTTCTTCAGCTTCTTCTTCAGATTCTGCCATACCTATGACAGGGTCTCTCATAGCAATGTTTGCTACAATTTCTTTAGTTTCTTGCTCATCCTTATCTTGTAATAACAGGACAAATCTTTTTCTTTTGGAGGTCTTAGAGACTACACTTTTTCCTTTCCTCTTTTTCTCAGCCACAGACTCTGTCTTGGTCGAGCTAACAGACCCCTTCTTCGTAACTTGTAAACATCAGAGATATCTTTTAATCTCATCTTGGAAATCATTTTAAAACCAATTTGCATAGAAGAAAGGGTTCTGGAGCAAAAACTGGAAGAATGTTTAATTTGGAAATGATTAGAAAGTCTGGTCACCAAGGCACCAAAAGGAAGTTGGCCTTTTTCCTCATCACCGTTATGTACATGTGGTGCAGAATGGTGTGTAGCAGAGAAGACAACTTTGTTGCAAATAGCCTACATCATTTTGACCTCAAACTTGGAGACATCTATCTTTGAAGTAGCCTTAAGTCTGACACAGTTTATGAAAAATTTATGGAGTAGAATGTTGGAAATAGACAACCTAGAGTAGGTTATACTATCCATTGGGATCTTATCTTTCACTAGAAACTTGATTACTTCTTCATTCGAGACATTAATGGGCATAAAATCACTTATTTCTACTTCCAGAATGTCACCTAGCAAGTCAACATCCACATCAAAAGCTTTTTCACATACAGTGAATTGGATATGTGTGAGAGTCAAAATGGACAAGTTCGAATAGAAATAAGCAGTTGACATTTCCAAACAAAAGTTTTCCATTTGAAGTTTGGAAAACTTTTCCTTCAAAGGTACTTTAATTGTCTCCAAAAAATCAAAGTCAATAGTGCGGGGATTAATCACACCCCTATTCAACACTTGCGCATAAATTTCTTTATATTCTTTAGACTTAAACAACTTCCCTCTAGAGCTTGTAACCTCAGCAACAACACCAATTTTGGACTGAAAATTCTTAAACATCCTTTCATCATCATCTTCCTTTTTACCTTTCGTCTGACTCTCCATTCCAAACCTAGAATCAACAAGAAATACTAAAAATTCCTTCTCCGCTCTTCCAGTGTCACGCCCCGAACCTCTAGCGTGCGCATCCCTCGATGGTCGATAAAATTTGCAAAGTTCCCAGGATGCGTCGCCGACCCAAAACGATTATACACATGCGGAAGCGAAACTAAACAATCCCTAGATAACACAAACATGGGATAGAAAAGCAAGACAATTCTATCAAACCAAACACACTTTTATAAACAACCAAGGTCAGCCTGTAAGGTTATATATACAAAAGTTGAGGTCTCAAAAAGAACTCCCTAGCTAACCCTACCCCGAATCCTATCTACTTAGGGTCCAGATCTATCACGACACCATCAAATGGGTTAGCTACCTCCTTGCCCTCAATGGCAAGTACATCGAAACCCTGAAGGGGACCTTCCCGCACCGCATTAGGCCCATGATGAAACCATGCCCTGAATTAATGAGGTACCAACTATGGTAGGCCCTCATCAACCAAGATAGTGGTCACGATGAGCTCATGGAGCCAGGGACTCCTGGGGACAGGAACATCGATGCTCTGCTCGCTATACCCCCGTGGCTGTCCAAAACGAACCGGACAGGCCTCCATCTAGGGACTTGTAAAAAGTTAAACCACAACGGGGTGAGATAATGTCTCAATAAGTTCAAGACCTAAACCCTGATTAGGAAGGAAATACACCTAAAGACGGCCTAACCACACAACCAATGAGACTCACCTTGCCTCAATTCCTTCCTGCACGTCAGTACAGTTCATATAACATATATATGCAGTAATAACACTTAACCATTGGAACGCCTCAACTTATATCTCAAACAATTACAGGAGTCCCGATTATAAAGCCAAATCGTTATGACATGTCTCATTCCGTGCCACATAATTTTGTCCCATAATCAGACTCGTTTATCTCAATCATTCATGCATCCTAATTGATTACGGCCCCGCGGGCACAGCCTAGTCGATGTTTGGCGGTCTTTTGGCATAGCTGAGCATCGTCTCATCCCTTGAGCACGGCAACGTCTACCACTAGATGGCATTCCCGAAGGAGTTTCAGTCCAGCCTCTATTGCGACCGGCATCCGTTGACAATGGCATTCCATATAGGAGCATCGTCCAGCGTAAACGCTCATGACGGGTTCACATAATTGTCACACGATTGGGACATTGTGCTTTGCACTTAAATGCCTCAATTAAAATAATGTACTTGGCCTATTTTCTTTGTATTAAAAACACCCGGTAAAATAATTGTGTGTGGGTACACGGTCAGATCGAACCATAAAAATTGATACTCTTCCTTTTAAAAATCCCACTATTTGATATAATATCTAAAAACATTTTTTGTGTCAAAACCCAACACCCGGTATTTTCTAATTAAATACCAAAATTTTCTATTTTAAAATAATAACTCAAAATTAACAATCGTCACTCAATTGCACAATTTAGCACTCAATTGCATAAACTAATTACACCATGACAATCAGCACGAAATTCTGACGGCCGGCTATCCCGATATAATTTCCGAAAAATGTTAAATAATTAAATAAATTGCAAAATTAATTAAATAAATGCAAATGAATTACATAAATCACTAATTAAGCTTTAAACACTAATCTACCCACCTAATTGGACTTAGGAAAATAATGCAATAAGCTAATTAAATCATGCAATCTAATTAACCCTTAGCTAATCTAATCTAACCACCTAATTAGCCTAATTAATCAACTAAACCACTAATTACTCTAAACTAACCATCTAAACCAATCTTAAGCTAATCTAATCCTCTACTAAGCATAATTAACCCCCTAAGCAAGGTTTAGCAAGTAAACTCACAGAATTTGCGAGCCGATGAGTTCACAATGACAACGACGTGGAGGCAAGCGAGAGTCAAGCCTACAGCGACACCTAACGAAGACCAGTATGGCCTGGAA
The DNA here is from genome assembly GCA_014182715.1 of Eucalyptus cloeziana. Lineage (NCBI taxonomy): Eukaryota > Viridiplantae > Streptophyta > Magnoliopsida > Myrtales > Myrtaceae > Eucalyptus > Eucalyptus cloeziana. The sequence continues at coordinate 5,260,347 of CM024637.1, read as the reverse complement.
AAGGCCTTGGAAGGCCCACAGCCCAACAAATGCTTCGGTTCTGCCTTGGGTTGAGAGGGACGACGAGTGAAATGAGTTGGGTTGCCGTGGGAATGAGCACAGCGGAACAAGGCGACGTCGAGGACAAGCAGAGGTGGCGGACTGACGACGAAGGAGGCTCAACGGACCAGTAGGGATGATGGACTGGCGTGGGACAGCTGGGGATGCGCGGGACGCGGGACGGTGTGCAGGCACGCCCAAGTGACTCCAGCGGGCTCGAGCCGTGCTTGGACGGGCGAACGACGACACTAGCGGCTGCTGCAGGCTTGGCTGGTCTTCTCTGCTAGTCTTGGGCTCTCAAACAATAATAATGGTGTATCAAGGAACAATGAAGAAGAAGAAGAAAGGGCTGCAGCTGGTAAAGGGAACAAAGGCCTCAAAAGTCTTCACAAATATCTTAGACATTCAAGTAGTTGCCCCCACCATCTTCAGTCTCATCCACAACCCACTTTCCTTCACCAATCTTTTCCAAGAAGCCACCAATGGTGTTGAAATGTTGTAGCCCCCCCCATAGCTACGAATTTGTGCATTTCACATTGAATTTCTTCACAATCCTCTCCAATTCAAACCCATTTGGTGCCCAAAAATACTAGCCAAGGTATCCACATGAATTCTATGATTTCCTTCACCATTTGATCCCACTTGAAGGCTAAAAGTGCACTCAATTTAGTCTATTCGAATTCTTGAATCAATTTCGCCAAAAATTGATTTTTCACTGAAAATCCGGGCTTGCTGAAAATCCTTCAAAGGGCGAGTCGATATCCCTAAAATAAATCGTGACATGACCGAACTTTCAATTTCTGAAATCGGGTTCAATTTCGTCGTTAATTTCAACCGAACGTGATTTTAGCGTAACCTAACCTACCGAGTAGCTTTTAGGAATTTTTAGCGCAATTGACCCATGGTCAATTATTTTTTAGCAACATTGTGCATCTTCAACTTATAGGCGACTCTCGATTTTCATGAAAATTTCAAGATTTCAAATACGGACACAGGGTACAAAAACGACAGAAAAATTAGTTTAGTGCCATTCGACGGAAATTTTGCAATTAGGTGGAATCACCCACACTTTAATTACATGCCTCTGTCGAATTGACCTATCTACGGTCTCTAGTCAATTTTAATGGTGTCATATTGACCCTTACAAATTAGCACGGTCGAGCAGTCGATTTCTAGTCGAATTCTCAAGTCCGTTTAGATTCCTTAACGGCTTCACCTGATAGATTAGTTATCTCGAGAGTGATCAGCTTGGAGAAGAAGGCTATAGGCGCGTCGATGAAAAGCCCATTTCATTTCATCGAAAATAAGGTTGAAAATCAAGATGTCACATCTAGGTTTCACCAGCCCCAATTTTTCCATAACTTTCAAAAACAACATCTTATTTCCGTATCCATTTTCTTTCAAGAAATTTGTAATGATAAGGCTTCCACTTTTCTTTTAGAAATTATAGTGCTTAAAGAGAATATCAAGTTTCCTTATTGAGAGAGAGGTTGCCAACTTCCTGCTCCATTGAAAGTTGATTTGTGCTATGCGGAGATTTGTCTCCAGTAAGATCAAAGTGTGTCTGAGTATCTTTCACAAATCGAGGCCCTTAACTAGCTATGCAGGATGACTTTCGTTGTGAAGAGACTAAGACAAACTTGGAAGATTTTGAAGACAAGATGGCAATAGAAATGGTGAAGAAAGGGGATCAAAGTTAGAGTTGCAAAGAGGAAGATGATTTCGAGAGAGAAAGTCTCTTTGGTGGTTAGGGTTTGCTGAGGAGTGATTTTGCACGAAATAAATAAGAAGAAAAAGGTTTTTTAAGAAATTGAAGAGATACAAACAAACAGACGCAAAAAAGAAAGTAATTGTAATTTGGAATTTTTGAAAATAATTGAAAAAATTTTAGAAATGTTTTATTTAAATTTCGAAACTAGGAAATTATGAAAAATAGATAACAATTCCCAAAAACTATAAATGGAAAATAAAAATTCGGATAATTATAAGATATTCATACTTGTTTGATAAGGAATAAAACTTACACGTCAAAATTTGAAATACAAGTACTTGAGTCGAACAAACTTCCAAAATGATGTCTCTTCCAAAAGATTGTACTTTGAGTCTATCTTGCATAGACATTAATTAAATGAGTAAGTAACGTGCAATTTTCCATGAACAAATTCAAAGGTACATTTCTCCAGAGGCTTGATGAAAATGTTCGTTAATTGATTCTTTGAATCAACGAATTGAATATTGATTTCATCATTTTGCACAAGATCTCTTATGAAATGATGTCGAATTTCAATATGCTTTGCTCTTGAATGGAGAATGGGATTATTGGTGAGATTAATCATGCTTTGTTGTCGCATCTAATTTCAATACAGAATTATTCTTCTCCAAAGTCTCTCAGTTGTTACCTAATCCATAGAATTTGAGAATGACAAGTACCAAGAGCAACATATTCTACTTTTGCGGTTGAAAAAGACACAGTATTTTGTTTCTTTGAAAACTAGGACACCAACATCTGTCCTAGAAGACCACTAGCCGTGGTGGCTCCGCTGAATAAGGGCTTCATTGATCCTTCCCTAAAGGTGAGGAGTTTGAAACCCAGTGGAGGCACTTGGTATCTTAAGCGTGACGTCGGGGTGGTGGGTCATCCGCTAGCGTCGCCCCGGGTTTACCTCGCCGGCTACCGGCTGTACGGGAGTTCCCGGGTCACCAAAAAAAAAAAAAACATCTGTCCTGGAAGTTGACATGTCCCAAAAATATTTTTCCAATCGACTCTACAACCAACTAGGTCAATATCTAAGTATCTAAATAGAGTAAAGTCTTCTCCAATTGGATACCACAGACCTAATTTTGGCTAAGTGACAATATACTTGATAATGCGTTTAACAACATAAGACATGATTCTCTAGGATCAGTTTGGAACCTAGCATACATGTACACACTGAATAATATATTGGGACGTGAAGTAGTAAGATAGAGAAGAGAACCGATCATACTTCTATAAGTCTTTTGATCCACTTTCTTTCCATTTTGGTCCTTATCAAGTTTGAAAGAATTTGACATATAGGAGTCTCAATTTTCTTGTAATTCTCCATTCCAAACTTCTTGATAACATCTTTGGCATATTTCTCTTGATAGAATAAGGTTCTTTCTTTAGATTATTTGATTTGTAAACCCATAAAGAATGTCAATTCTCTCATCATGCTCATCTCAAATTCTTCGTACATAGACTTAGAAAATTTCCTTCACAAAAATTCATTAGAATAATAAAAAATGATGTCATCTATATATATTTGAATAAGTAAGAAGTCTTTATCTTCTTTCCTGATAAATAAAGTGGTGTCAACCATACATTTCTTGAAGCCATTACTCACCAGAAATTTACTCAGTCTCTTATACCAAGCACAAGGTGCTTACTTTAGACCATATAAGACTTTCTTTAGTCTGTAAACAAAGACTGGTTTTTTGGGATCTTCAAATCCTAATGATTGTTCTACATAGACTTCTTGTTAAATGAATCCATTGAGGAATGCACTTTTGACATCCATCTGAACTAGCTCAAAGTTATGAAAATATACATAAGCAAGCAATAGCCTTATGGCTTCTAACCTGGCCACTGATGCATATGTCTTATCTTAGTCTATCTCTTCTTCTTGAGTGTATCATTTTGCCATGAGTATTGCCTTATTTCTAGTCACATTTTCCTTTTCAACCATCTTAATTTCGAATACCCACTTGGTCCCAATCACAAATTTTCCTTTTAAGTTTGGGAACCAACTCCCAAACATCATTAATCTTGAATTGCCTAAGCTCCTCTTGCATTGTGTTTATCTAGCTTTCATCAGATAAGGCCTCTTCTACTCCCTTTGGTTCCACTTCCAAAATAAGTGCTTGAGCATTTGAGTCTTCTTTGTCCTTGAATCTGGTACGGATTCCCTCTTCCATATTGCCAATGATGAGATATTTAGGATGACTTGATTTATACTTCCAATTCTCGTAGAATCTATTCTCATATTCAAGGGTTTCTTGAGTCTCTATCTCTATTGACTCTTCTTTCTTCTCTTTAGCTTGATCTTGTTCAATAGAAGGCTGGTTTTGATTAGGAGACTCAAACTTCGTTAAGTCTAAGACTAACTCAGACCCTTCAAGTTAAGTCTGATCTTGTTGATTCTGGTGGACTTCTTGAAATCTAACGTTCATTGATTCTTCAACAGTCTGAGCGTTCTTGTTGAAGACTCTATATGCCTTACTTGTTGTAGAATATCCAAAAAAATCCCTTTGTCTAACTTTTTCTTCAAACTTACCTAGTCATTCATATGCATTTTTCAAGATAAAATACTTACAGCGAAAAAATGAAAGTAGGAAATATTTGGCTTTCTCCCTTCATAAATCTTAGGGGGTTTTCTCTAAAATGGGCCTTATGTAGAGACTGCTTCTATCCAGAAGCGAGAAAAGACTCTACTTTAAATTAACAGAGTTCTAGCCATTTTCTATAAAGACCAATTTTTCCTCTCTACAAGTCTATTTTGTTTTAGAGTGTAAGAAGAAGAGAAAATGTGTTGAAAACCATTTTCATTACAAAAACTTGTAAAAACTTGATTTTCAAATTCTCCCAATGGTTTGTTTTGATGTTGGAAATAGCATAACACTTCTCATTTTGAATCTTCTTAGAAACTTTAAAAACTAAGAGAAGGCTTTTACTTTTTTTGGCAAGAAGAAAACACATGTAAAGCTTGAGTAATCATCCACAATAACCAAACAATATTTCTTACCTCCAATGCTTTGGGTTCTAGTAGATCCAAAAAGATCCATGTGAAGGAGCTACAAAACACGGTTAGTAGAAACATGTTTTGTGAATTTGAATGAACTTCTAACTTGATTTCCTAAAGCATAGAATACACGGCCCAAACTTATGGTAAATCATTTTAAGAAGACCACGAACCAGTTTCTTGGAAGATAGCTTTGTGATTTGTTTCATGCTGACGTGCCCTAGCTTGCAATGCCAAAGATTTGTTTTATCTTGAATTGAAATAAGACATAAGGAGCTTTCTGGATTTATGTCCAAAAGGTATATGTTGTCATGCCTTCATTCGGTGAAAGTTTAAGCAAAGTCTTGACTAACTCCAAAACAAACATTCTCTTGGAAGTTGATTCTAAACACTATTTCAAACAGCTGGCTGATACTCAAAAAGTTGTAATGAAGACCTTTTATTAGGGAAACATTGTTGATGATCAAGCTACCAATCATTATTGTTCCTTGTCCAACAATTCTTTCCTTGCTATTTTCACCAAATGAAACCTTTCCTCCTTTTTACTTTTCTAATTTGATGAAGTTACTTGAGTCTCTTGTCATATGCCAGGAACACCCCACTATCCAAATACCATTTGCACTTCTTCTTAATAAAAACCTACAATCAAAAGGAGATCTTAAACTCTCTTTGATACCCAAATTTTCTTGGGTCCTGAAGAATTAGTGGAAAAAACTATTTTTGCCCAATCCTTCTTGATAGATCTCTAGATTCTAGGACATTCATTCTCAAAATATTTTGAATCTTCACAGTTAGGACATTTAAGAGTACTTCGACCAATAGGTTTTGTAAAAACATTTTGAAAATGATTTTTGTAAGCAAGTTTGGGAGGTCTCTGCTTGAGTCTCTCCCTGACTTTTGGAAATCAATCAAAATGTCACTTTTTTTACTAAAACCCAAATCAAATTTGTTGTAATAGGGAATTTGAATGAAAAAAATATATATGTTCTAAAGTTTTAGAGCCTTTTGAAAATTTTGTAGCAATATATGAAAATTCATTTTTCATAATCTCATTTTCTTTGGAAAGTGAGTCACGACTTTCCATCAAATTATCAAAATTATTTTTTTCACTCTCAAACTTTTCTTTCCAGGATATTTCTCATTGTCTAAGTTTAGAATTTTCCTTCTTTAGTTCAGAAATATTTTTAAGAAATGATTTGGGGTTCAAACAAAGTTCATTAATGTATTTGGGACATTTTAATAAGAATTTCAAAATGACTTACCTCAATTTCTTTATCCAATTCAGAGTTTATGTCTGAGTCAGGTGTTGATTCTGAGTCTGAGACTAAGTGAGCCATTCTACAAATATTTGCATACTCTTCATCACTCTCTTCGCATTCTCTATCACTCCAAGTTTCTACCTTGAGTACCTTTTTACACTCCTCGTATTTACCCTTCTTCTTTTTCAACAAAAGATAGTTTTTCTTGATGTATCCCTTTCTCTTCACTCAAAGTATTTTACATCCTTACTTGGTTCATCTTTCTCCATTGATCTTTTCTTTTAGTTTTGCTTGCATTGCTTCTCACAGTTGGACCTCCTTCCCTTCCTATTCAGTTTTTTAAACTTCTTGATCAAAAGAGCAAGTTCCTCATTGTCCATGTCATCTTCTAAGTTTGTATCATCATAATCAATATTAGATTTAAGTGCAACGGACTTCTTGAAAGGGCTAGTAATAACACCTAGAGGGGGGTGAATAGGTGTAAATAAAAATTCTTGCAAGATTCAGAAGTAATAATTGTTTTTAGAAAATGATGAATTCAAACTTTAGCAGTTAGATAAAACTTCAAACAAAATAAAGGAGTTGAGGGAAGAGAATAAAAAGACAAGATTTCTAGTGGTTCGGCTTAGATCAAGCCTACGTCCACTCTCCCACGCTAACAATCCACTGGCTGGATTTCACTAAGAATCAAAAGAGATTTTACAACAGTGTTATCTCGGCTTCACAGTGAATAACCTCTACTGGTTTCTCACGAAGTCTCACTAAGTGTTTCTCTCTTTTGTATACAATTTTGAGCTCAGCAAATGAAATAGTAAGAAACTAGGAAGCTTCAGACTTTGAAATTTCTCTCACACTCTCTCTTGAACAACTAGAGAGTCCACCTTAAATACTCCTTCATGCCTTCACGACCGTTGGCACTTTCCAAAGTGATAAGGCTAGTATGAGCACCTAGAGGGGGGTGAATAGGTGTAAAAACAGATTTTGCAAAATGCAGTGAAAACTTTTACTTTTAACCTGAATCTAAATAACAACAGACTTTTGAAACTGAGTTTGAAGAGTAGCAGACTTTAAGCAAGATCAGACTTTAGTAGTTAAATAGAACTACGAACAAAATAAAGGAGTTCAGGGAAGAAAATAAGAACACAAGATAGTGATTCAGCTTAATCCAAGTCTACATCCATTCTTCCACGCTAACAGCCTTCTTGGCTAGATTCCACTATGCAATCAACAAGAGATTACAACTTTGAGTGCAAACACTTAGTAGTAGATCACACTATCTCACTAAGTCACTCTTTTGGTATTTCTCTCAAGATCACAATCATTTAAGCTCACAAGAGACAAGTATATGATCGAAAGCCGCTTAGACTTTGGAATTATAAATTCTATACTCTCTCTCTTACTTGCTCGTCGGTCCTTGATCTCCTTAAATACTCCTCCACTTCCAAACTAGCCGTTGGACAATATCTCAAGGATCGTCTCCCAATGTACTCGTTGGACAGATCTGTATCTAGAAAATTTGGTAGCCGTTGAGTGACAAAAGTAGAATCCCAAATTGATTCTAATTGTCCATACAAACAGAATTTTGGTTTCCATAAGTAAAGCTTCTTCGTATAGAAAGTTCTTGTCTTCAAGATCTTATTGTCAATAAATTACATGAGTCAATCAAATCAATCTTGATGTAGAATCCAAACCAGATCACTAGCCGTTATATTTTCGAGGCTTGAGTTACGTTCTGTCGAGTCTGGATGTAAAGTCTGAGAGCAATAGACTTTACAATCTAAGTCTGAGCACGATAGACTTTACAATCTGAGTTTGAACATATTTTGCTTCTGAATAAATTTAGCTTTAAGGTCTATATACAGTTCAGCTTCAACATAGAGTCTGTCTTCTGGTTCTTCCAAGCACGTTCAGTCTGGAATTTGTCAGAGTAGGCAGACTTCTGATGTAGAACAGACTTTGACACTAAAGTCTGACAGTCTTCAAACTTTGACACAGAAGTCTGGAAATCTCCATAATAGACTTTGATAATATCATTTACATGTTCTATCATCTGCATAGTCTGTTACTCAACAATCAAACATGTTAGTAGCCTTTGATTTATTTTGTCATCTTCAAAACATCATAAAGGATTTTCCTAACACAAAGGAATTCTTCAAATCTACCCATTGGACAAAATCAATCAAGGGGATCTCAAGTTGATTGATTAATTGAGATAAAAGCCTGTCAATCATGTTCGCCCGTACAATCAAGATATTGGTTTCCATAAGTAGGACTTTCCAAGTTTGCTTGCCTTCCAAAAGATTTGATTATCAGAATTGATTCCATTAAGAATAATCATTCATGTAGGTGCTATATCCAACCAGAAAACCACCCATAAGCTTTATGAATCGAATCCTTGAAGAAACAGATATAATCTTGAATTTGGATAAATCTTCATACTTTAGTCTGGAAACTATCAGTGTAGGCAAACTTTGAATCTAAAGTCTGGCGGTCTTCAGACTTTGACACTTCAATCTGAAAGTCTTCAAACTAGACTTTGAAAAGATTTTGTCAACTTCAAAACATTAAAGGAGTTTTCTCCAACACTTCTTACCTTTTGAGTTGTCTTCATCATTGATATGCTCCACTTCATAAGATTGGATAGTGCCAATGAGTTTATCAATGGAAAGTGGCATAATCCTCTACGTCTATTGGATTGGGGTCTTGACATGATTTCAATCCTTTGAAAGTCATCGCCAAAAGTTTGTTGACCTTCATTAGAGCATAAATTGGTTGACCTTGATATACCAAGCCATTTACAATTTGTGTAAATCGGTTGAACATATCTCTAATAAATTATCCAAGCCTCACTTTAAAAGACTCATACTAGCCAAGTAGGATGTTCACTTTTGTCCCTTTTACTTGATATGTTCCTTCATTAAGTGACATGAAATTTGTCCTAGACTTCTTTAACTGTTTCACATGAAGAAATTCTAATATACTCAGCAAGAAAAAGCCCAATATAAGGAATAGATGGCTTTTTCATCAAGAGCCTATCTCTTGATAATTTCTGCTTGATCGATTTCTTCAGCATCCTTATCTATGACTTTTTTTCCCTTGTCTAAAGCCAAAGCAGCCTTTGGATAAATTCCTTTTCCACAACGTCCCACTCCAAATGATCTTTGGATTTTAGGAATGTCTTCATTTTGTTTTTCCACACATTGTATTCATTTCCATCAAAATAAGGTGGTTTGGTGTCACTCTGTCCTTTCACGAGTCTTGGTGCCAAGATACTAGGCATAAAAGATCTTTAGCTTAGAAATAAAGACACTCCAATAAGATGAGCACAAGGCTCTGACGTCAGTTGATGTAGCTAGAACTAACACCTGAAAAGGGTGAATAGGTTTTTAAAAGAATTCTTGACAAATAAACATAGAAAACAATAATATGTATGCAAAGTCTAGAAGATGAATAGAATTGCCAAACACCAGACTTCTGCGATGACCGGAAAGTGTGCAACGGACTTTAAATAAAAGAGTTAAGGGAAGAGAAAATGGCACACAAATTTTATATTGGTTTGACTTAGATTAAATTTACATCTACTCTCCCACACTGACAACCTACCGGCGAAATTTCACCACAAGATCAACAGAAGATTATAGCTTATGAGTGTAAACACCTATTCATCCCTTTTAGGTGTTTTTCTCTAAGACGCTCTTTTTGTGTTTTCTCTCTTGATCACAATTTGTAATGCTCACAGATGAAGACAAGTGATTGAGATAAGCTTCGGGCTTTGGAATTCTAAATTCATGTTTCCATCCAACTTGATTAAATGACCTCCTTTAAATACTCTTCCATGCAACACAAGCCGTTGACATTCTCCAGAGGAAATTCTTCCAATCAAACCATTGAACAGAATCTTTCAGGAGATCTTGTGGCAGTTGAAGATAGGAATGGAAATTCTACTTGATTCTAGTCCTCTCATACAATCATAATCTTGATTTCCATAAGTGATGCTTCCTCATATGGAACTTATCCTTGGGATTGATTTTGTCAATATAATTGACTCAATCAATGTTTTTAAATAAGATATGTAAAATCCTTGGCCAGAAAATAGTCATTGAAGAATTGTTTCCAAATAAAGTTCATTATGGATTTGTGTTGCAACACCACTAAGTCTGGTTCTGGACTCTTCCTTATTCTGGACACAATCTTTTTCTGGACTCGTCAGAGTGGGAATTGCTTCTGGGATGGAATAGACTTTGACAAAAGTCTTCAATGGTTCCTTAGAAATAACTTATAAATAATATGTACTTAAGATAGGCATTAGAAATAGAAGTTTTGTGAACTTCAAAATTTTTGTAGGGGTTTTCTCAACAAAATTGAGTACCAAATTACGATCGTATAAGCTTGGGAGAGTTCACACTAAATGGATTTGTGTTGCAACATCACTAAGTCTGGTTTTGGACTCTTCCTTATTTTAGACACAATCTTTTTCTAGACTCGTCAGAGTGGGAATTGCTTCTGGGATGGAATAGACTTTGACCAAAGTCTTCAATGGTTCCTTAGAAATAACTTATAAATAATATGTACTTAAGATAGGCATTAGAAATAGAAGTTTTGTGAACTTCAAAATTTTTGTAGGGGTTTTCTCAACAAGATTGAGTACCAAATTACGATCGTATAAGCTTGGGAGAGTTCACACTAAATGTGAGTGATTGTCTTGTGAAAAGAACTTTTGTTCCCTCTTTAGTAAATTTATTAGATTTTCCTTAATGGTTCACTTCGAGTAAGGTTGTGATAAATGCAAGAGAACAAAATTACTAGAGAAGTTAATGAGGAATGATAAGGAACGCTAATAATCTACGTGACTCAATTTGAGTGTTGGTATTATTTAATGGGGAGGCCCAGCTGCAAAGCATCTACTATCAATCAAAGAGTTACAAAATTGCAATCACTGTCTTATGTGTGTCCTATAGCCCCACGCCCAAATTCTTACAATTTCTCGTACTTCTCCCCCAAGTTTCGTTAGAAATCCTTAAGAGAAAATCCCTATTAGATGTGTTTGTGTTCTCATGGAGAATTCGGTCCTTATAAACCTTCGAAACCCGAGTTTGCAAAGTTCCGTGTGTCGGCCAGATGCCTGCCTGATGGGCAATAGCAAATTGGCCATCCAGGCCGGGAGCCAGATGCCCGAGCATGTTCACCTGGGTGCCCGGAGGGGCTGGACGGTTTGTCGGTCATGTGCAATTACAAGCTACGGGGCAGCTCTAGGCGGACTCCTAGGCCATGGCCTAGGCTCCCAGTTACTTGTCTCCTTTCACCTAGAACTCATCTAAACTCGTGTCGGACCTATCTGAGATCTCCGGGCTTTAACCTAAACTCTGATTTGGCAAGAACTTAAGCAACATACTCAACGTACTGCTTAACACTCCCAATAGCCTTTCCAATCCTTACAAGCACAATACAGGATGTGTATGTAATGCCGTAACAACATCAACAAGATGATCAGACACCATGAAGATAGACAGAATAATAGGAACAATAAGCTGGAGAAACTTGAGAGAGCACGTCTGGATTTGAACCCTTGGCCGATGCTATGATGCCATTTAGCCAGACAAATCTCTCTCTTTTTCCCTTAAAAGCTTAAAACTACAAGGAAATTGATCAACAATGTGCATATATCATCTTACTTGCCTCAAAGTGCTTAAAACCTAGAACCTTTTATATCTATGAGAACCATTATGCTTTGGACATTATCTAGCGGCAGTGAATCAAGAGGTCGCCTGAAAGCCGTAACCCAACTTGCACAACCGGTTAAAATAGAGGGCATCAGAGGCTTCCTAAAATGGCCATATAGCCACTGCCCAACGCTTTTAAATATTACTGTTCTTTCTAGTTGTGGAAACAACGGTTGTACCAAGGACGATAGGATGTACGCTTCCTACTATAAAGCCAAAAGGTGAAACAGTAGGCTTCTCGTCCACTTGATGGAGAGAAATGACACTCCATTGGCCATTTGTGTAAAATCCGGAGACAGCTCATCTCATTGGCTCTTTGAAAGTGATCGACCACTGAGTGGCTTCGCGAAACGAGGCAAACGTACTGCAACAGTCTCGTGGCCTTTTTTACTCCGCAGAGAGAGATCTGAGGTCGTACGTAATTGTCTGAAGAATGCGATGGCAATTGTCCGTGGAGTCGAAGAGAAAAAAGCATGAGGTGACGCTTGTTTCTATTATTGCAACGTGATTCCAGCGGTACATCATCCCATCAGATCATGTATTTCTTAATGTCGTTTACTAAATTGACATTTCATTATTGAGTTGAGCGTTTCACCCTTGATTGATACATAGTGACCTTCACAATGACCGAGTTAGAGTGATTAATTTTCAGTCCTTAAAAGGAGATTAGAACGGATTACTTCACTCTTGTAGGGAAATTGATTTTAGGTTCGTTTATTTTCATCCTTCGTTATCTAGGGTTTTATCTCTTGTTTGGAGGTGAAAGGAAGAGCGTGTATTGAGATCCTTTGGAATAATTAAATATTACATGTTCATCTTATAGTTTAAGCTTTTGAAATAATTAGTAGTCATTCTCCAAAATCTCACATGAAGCCTAAATTGATCCAAATAAATTGAGTGTGATGTTAACATTCGAAATCCAATTAAAAGTCAAGCGACTGGACTTGACTTGGTGGACTTTCAATCTTGGAAAGAAGAGAATAGACTTTCCTTTAACGCATTGGAGGTTGCTTCAAGAAGGGTTCCTATTTTTGGTGGGGGAAATCATCCAACCAATCATAAATATATTGTATGGATGTTAATTCATTTCAAAGCTTTTCTATTTGTTAGTTTAGTCCTAAACATTCATTTGAAATTTCAATGTAATCCTTCCAGTCAATTTTTGCTAGAAATCGTTTACAAGACGATATGCTATGTAGCATAACTCGCGATGATTGAACTATCACATTAGTAATTTCTAGTGAAAATTGACTAAAAATCTACATTGGAATTTCACACAAAGATTTTGGATTAAATTGGCAAAATGAAAAGTTTATAATAAAATTGATATCTATACATTAAATTTATAACTAATCGGGTAATTATCCCATTTTTGGGTATATATAGATATCTAGCTTGGGGCTGTTTTGTTAATTTCCATGTCTTCTTTTGCTGCATGAGTGGTTGATTTCTATGTTTCTCATGTGGTGACATATTCCGTGAAATCCAAGTGAGGCTTACTCCTGAACACATCCGAGAATTAGTGTTTCTAATCAAGAAATCTTGTGGTAAGACGCTTGAAATTCTTTAGAGATTATTTTACAATAAATTATGAATATTACACACTTGAGATTATTAAATGTAATTGAGAGTAAAAAAATTAATAAGAGTGCTTGAATGATTCAAGCATGTTTGTTATCTGTGTTGTATTGCTTAATCTAATCTAAAGTGGAATCTTGCACTTTTCCATGGAGTTGGTCACATCGACTTAACTACTTAAATTCGGTATCAATTCATTTTATTGTTCTGTTTATTGTTATGTTCAATTGCTTGTTTTCGCGGCCGTGTGCTTATTACATTTTAAGCCTTCAGTACTATTGAGTCAAAATGCTAGAGCGGGAAAAGATCAAACTATCTAATTCTTGTTTAAAAGAAAATAGAAAATAAAATAAAAGACGCTGAAGTGCTCAATAAGTTTGAAGTATGATGAACTCTAGGGCAATTTTCTCGCCAGGTCGAAATATTCAATAATTATTCGATAAGCGTGGGACGGACATATTGTAAAGATTCATTTTTAAATCATCGAATGTTAGAGCGTCTAATCAATATGAAACTTTTCTTGCCTAAACAAATGAAAAGCAATCTAGGTGCATGATCACAATATAGTCCATAATTAAATTGGACTGCCCGGTTTTGTTACTTAGGATTCCATTGATACTAAGATTCTCACTAATTATTAAACGTCAACAATGCTAATCATGATTAAACAAGCATTCTTCGGATTCTCAATATATGGCAATAAAGATTCATTGCAATAGTCCAACCATGGTTGATTTATGTAAACCAGATTTTTGGCATCTTTATACTGACAAAGAGAAATCTACTCGAGTTCACATCCATGCTTAAATCTTTGTGGGAGCATTCAAATCTTCAAAGTTATCAGGTGGGGAGGCCGAAATTTCCGTTCATCAAGCGATTCCGATCATGTGACTTCAATTTTTTTTTCTTTTCACTTGCAAGCCAGTCCATAGATTGGAAGACAAAATTGTTATGTGGCATAGAATATGTGGGGTGTCATGCAAATGATTGATCGGACATATTCAATTTATGTGGTTTGATAAATGTGACCTATTCCATGGGGAGAGCGTCATAAGATAACTTTATTGATCAAGTGAACATTACAACCACACGAAATTATTCGAACACTTACTACAAAAAAATCATCCTAAGGCAACATAATTTTTTTGGGACAAAATCAACTTTCAAAGGTGACATTTCATTAATTTTGTCGCCCTAGGATTGACCAAAGGCAACGAATTATTTAGGGCGACAAACTTAGAAAATGGTTGCCTTTGGTTGATCCCAAAGCGACAAAATTATATTTTCGTCCCTTGAGTCAAACTCAAGCAACAAAATTCATACCTTGTCGTTAAATCAATATTGGAAAAATTCTGAACCCACGACGATAAACATGAAAATTTATCCCTTTATCTAAAGCGACAAAATCATGTTTTCATCAACTTAGGTCAGACCTATTGAAACTTTGTCGCAATGGAGAAGGGAAAACTTTAAATCTATGGCGACAAAATTTATATTGTTGCCTTATGATAGATCTAAAGTGACAAAACGTGTTTTTCATCGCTTTTGACATGACCCAAGGCAAAAAACTTAGTATTTAGTCGCCTTTAGTTATGACTAAAGGCAACATGCCTGAGAATGTATCGAAAGTGTTTGGTCGCCATTGACAGCAATTTAAGCAACAAACTACTCATTTTGTTGCCTTTGGCTAGACTGGGGAATTAATATTTTCTTTGACTACTATCAAACTTTTAATAAGCAGGCAACATAATTAGTGATACATTGTACTTGTCATTACAGACAAACATTGATACTAACAAAGTGGTTGCCAATGGAAGGTGAATATTTTATTTTGACTTTGTCAACTAATCCGGACACGGGTGGTATCACTAGTAAAATGTAAATATTATGTAGTCGACCAACAAGATTGTCGAAAGATCGTCCTCAACACGTAGCAGAGTTTGCTTCGGCTACATCTTGCTCCATCTCTCTCAATCCAATTCGACAACCAAAGACTTGGGAATTTTTAGGTGTCGACAGAATTTAAACGCCACATCTAAGTCGCCTTGATCAAAGGTACAGCATGCATTAGTTTATTTTTCACTTGCAAGTGGCCGGGCTTACACACATTGTAATTCAGTTCAAATTTTGTTAATTGATTCAAACTCAAAACATATTCTCAAACATGTAGGACTCTAAACACCTCGGAAGACCTCATCGGTTTTGATGTATGGATATATAGTATAATTTTGCAAGCTAGTCAAATAGAGAAAAGGCAAAATTATGAGAACATGCTTTATGGTATCTTTATATTAAGGAAAAGGAAATCTTAACGCCTTGAAAGGTCTCAAATGATTTGTTTTGATGCATTATCTATAGTTGCTCTAACTTCGAACGTCTTATGAAAGAAAAAAAAAATACAATCTCCAAACCCTTGTAAAAGTAAATATCCATAGATCTCAGCATATTAAAAACTACTTCTCATTTAGCTGTACATGCTCTTCATTCTACACCATCAATGGTCCCGGAAAATAGACCTCAGATGCTCGGTCGTTCCCGATTTGAATATTTTCATTACCGACGGACTAATTTTGATGAACTTTCTGTCCCTGTAATGCGATAATCATTAGATAGATCCTCGATTCACATGGGTTAGGTGTGAATTTCTCATATGAACTTAATTTAGTCGTCCATAGTTTGATAATCATTAGATAGATCCTTCTTTCATTGTTCTACTATTTTATACAACCCAATTTTTAGTTTCTTTTTTTCTTTTTTATGACACGGAAGCCTGTCTAAGATAGATAGAACTAGGATTCTTGAAATGCAAAGCCAAGATTCAAGTGGCTAATTAATAAAAATCGGAGGTTATTGTGAAATTTTGTGATATCACTTTTAACTGTTTTAAAAATGTAATCTATTAGCCGAATGCGTAGTTTAATATTTAAATATTATAAACTCTCCTTCACACACAAGCTAGACTATGATTTAGGCCTAAAGCACGAAAATATATAACTAGGGATGCAAATTGGGGCCTAAAATATTTGAACCCAAAGCCCTATACTCTGATATCATGTGAGATTTTGTATGACTACTGTCATCTATTCTAAAAACTAAAACTATTAAATGAAGCATGGTTAATATTTAAATGTTTTAACAGTTATTTACATTTCGTTGTGGGAAATCAAAGTAATGTGGTGTATTGAATTCATACAAAAGTTTATGTCTCGACCACTGTAAGGATTTAAAAGTGAATAAGACAAATAAATGAATACGCATTCATATCCTCCCTAATAAAGGAGTAAATTGGCTCCATAAATGTACCATTCTAGGGAGATTAAAATCACCATACAAGGGGATTCTAATGGTCCAGATTTACTTTTGGACTTTCATTTGATACACCAGCATTTTGCAAGCAAAGCTTAAGGGCTGACTTATATGCAATTTTCAATTTTGGTCAGTAAATTTATTTAATTAGTATATGAGAGCTTCCATTTCATGACGCATGAAAACAGTTCATATCAGTAATATGCAATGTTGTATCCCTCCCCCACACACAACCCCCCTTTTCTTCTCCTCCTTCCTTTCTATTTTCTTTTTCTTTTTCTTTTTTCTTTTTCTTTTTTTCTTTTTCTTCCTTTTCATCTTGCCCTTCTCCTTCCCCAACTTTTACTACATAATCAAACTACCCCGTCAGGACATGGAGCTACTCTCATGTGACATGTAAAAGACTAATGCTAGGATTACTAAAGCTAATTACAAAACTATTTCATTAAATAATGGGACAGATTGTGAACGATCCTATAAATTAAGTGGAGTCATATTGAAGAATCGATAACCGCCTAAAATGTTATTTTATAAATCAATTTTTAAATCAGTTTTCATGAGTGCAGTTTGTTCCACGTAAGACTGATTTAAAAACAAGATAAAGGGCAAATATGCTTATGCAATAAGATTGACAAGAACAATGAATTAATATCGGCAAGTTCAAAATGGAGGGTTTGGTCGCACCAGAGGGACAATCATTAGCATCACCATGCCAGTCAATGCACGAATCCCATGTGTGTGGCAGGTGCAAAGAAACTAGGAGACTCTCTTTTGAGAAAGATTTTGATTCCTTTTCCAACATGTCTCTGCCGACAAAGATTGTGGTAGCCAATTGGCCGTGGATCTTCGACGTGTTCACATGGGTGAACGTGATCATATCAAAATGCTGATCCCCAGGAAGATATGAACTTAAACATCTTACCGATCTTCGACGTGTTCACATGGGTCCATGATTTCATACAGTACTTGGAGTTGAAAATCGGTAAGATGTTACAATCTACAATGAACTTAAACTCCCATAGGAGGAAAGATAAAAGGAACTTGAAAGGGTTATCTCTTATCATTCAAACAGCAGCATTACGTCCTTGTCTGAATACCATATCTTGGTGTTAGGCTATCGTGGTCTGAACATTCCACAATGTTAAATACAATCATGCTTAAGATCTACGTGCCCATCTTTTAAATTGTTGATGTCTCTAAAATAGGACCGTTCAAAGTTTTTTTTTTTTTTTTTTTTTTTTTAAGGTAGGACCGCTCAAAGTTTGTCGTTGAAAGATACCATAAAGCATGAATTGGCCAAATCTTATGTTTGGCAACCGCAAAAAATCTTTTCAATGACAAATATGTACTATAGTCTGTCTTTTTCTTCTTCTTTTTTGGATCAAACTATAGTCTATCTATTAGAGTTAGAAACGAAAGTCGAAAAGGAACCATATATTATTTGATTGAATAATGTGCTAAACCAAAGAAGTATTTATATGCGAACAATATGCACAAGAAATAGGGTAATTTAAAAACCTTGAATCTCAAGAAGACTTCTAGTAGCCTGAACAAGGGAGTCGGGGTGTACAAACAAGCAAGGTCGAGCGCCCGAGCAACTAGCCAAGGGGCAAGGGCCTAGACAAAAGCCTGGCCAGGAGTTCTAAGTGGAGCCAGGTTTCAACGGCATATTCGTTGGATGCACAAGTGGCACCCATTCTACAGCTGTGGTATGTCACTTCACTTGTTAAATCAATTGCGTAAGAAATATCCTAGTAATCTCATGGGCTACGTAACAAACCATAATAGGTAGCTCAAACGTAACATTGATTGTATTTAAGGATCCGTTCGTTTCGCGGAAAATAGGGCATTTCCGGAAAATATTTTCCTAGAAGTCATTTTCCAGAAAAATGACAATATTTTCTGGTGTTCGGCTAAAACTTGAAAATGTTTCGGAAAATATATTTCCTGTGTTCGGTAAGGAAAATATTTTCCGCTCACTAGATTGGCGAGCGCAAGCGTCAAGCTCGAGGTTCGCCAGATCAACGAGCGATCCACGACAGTTCACTTGGTGATGGCTGACGACTAGTCAATAAAGAAGAAGATGGGAAACAAAGAAAAGAAAAAAAAAAAAAAAAAAAGAAATAGAAAATTAAAAATAATTTGATATAAAAAAAAAAAAAAAAAAATGCAATTTAAAAATAATTCGAATAAAAAAAGAAAAGAAGAAGAAGAAATGGGAGGAGAAAGTGAGGATTTGTAGATGTGTAAGATAAGAGAGATCAAGTGAGGAAAATGTTTTCCACTTTTCAAAAGTGGAAAACATTTTCCCTAAATTTAGAAGACTTTTTCCCTTCCATGGAAAACATTTTCCCTTAGGAATTCATTTTCCGTGAAACGAACACCGGAAAATCCGGAAAACATTTTCCCGGAAAATATTTTCCGCGAAACGAACGGAGCCTAAGAGTGAGAAAAATTGAATATGTGTCGTGCACTAAATCCACGCACACAAAAGGTTTCCTCTTTAACCATTGTGCCAACTTAAATGCATGGACACCAGCTGCGGCAGATATTTACGCTTTGAGACATACACGTTTTCTTTGCAGCCACCTAGGTGAGTATTTTCGGTCACAGAAGCAAATAAGGAAGTTCCTCCAACCAGACTTCTGATTAGTGACCATCACAGAGATGAGATCCAAGCATCTCGCTTGTCATATCCCTCCAATCAAGTGGCTGCAAAACTCTTTTCTCCTTGTTTGGCAGGTAGGATTTGAGCCGATCCAAATTTTAGGTACTTGCCGATATCTTTTGTCAAAACATCTCTTGTTGACCATGTGCATACGTGAAGGCACCCACAATCACAAAGACAATAAACCATGGAGATTTGGATTCTTATTCCATGCTCATGGTCTCTCTCTCTCTCTCTCTCTCTCTCCACCACCCCCCCCTGCATTTAGTATAATAATTAATTCAGAAATGAAAAATAGAGGCAATATAAGGGATAGATTCTCCAACTGAATGGACCGACAAGAAAGAAACTAACAATTGTCAATGCCCCCACCTAATTCTCAATAGATGCCTAAAATCAATCTCTACTAAATGATAATGAACCAAAGATGAATCTTTGCTCTCCAAGATGTTGAATTGCCGTCGTTTTTCTCTAATTAAAAATGAATGTGGGCGGGTCTATGTACTTTTCATATTTTATTGGCTCTTTCACAGCAGCTTTGGACTTCTTTAATGGACTTGCACTTCTAGAAAAAAGTGAGGTTCAAATTTCGTCTAGAAAGTCAAGGATTGTTGCGTAGATACTATAAGTATGTTAGGTATTTAGTGGTGGCTACATCAAAAAAGGATTGTCGAGAAATACAGATGTCGGAGCTCTTCGTCTAAAAGGTGACAAGACAAAACGAGAGAGAGAGAGAGAGAGAGAGAGAGAGAGAGAGAGAGAGAGAGAGAATATGGGGAAATCTATGTAGCACATGGTATGTGTGTGAGGTTTGTTGGATATTTGATTAGGAATTACCATTAGGTCCACTGACATAGTCAATAACTTTTTTTTTATAGGTACAATGCACCATCGCTATCATGATATTTATGTAGAATTAATCGAATCAATTAAGTTATTACTTAACACATCTCATAACATCAGCTACCAATGGAAAAAAAATCGTAGCGCACAAGTGAGCATTATACAAAAGTTATGACACTTGTATTATAATCGTCCCGACTACTCCATGGTAATTGCTTGTATTATAGGAGGTTATAGGATGGTAACTATATTTATTTGTAATTGTTTATCAATAATATGTTGTTAGTGTCTAATATTGATGAGATGAAATAGAATTGATTAGTGAGCTTGAGATGAAAGACTTAGGTGCATCAAAAAAGATACTTAAATTGGAGATCTAGACAAATTAGTCTGCAAGGATGCCTTTGCTATCACAAGATAATTTCAAAAATAAAGTGTTAAGGTGGTTCAACACGTAGAATATCAACCACAACAAACCACGCTTGCTATAGCCTTTGAGCTTTCAGCTTGTTGCGAAAGCAAGCAATTGAATAATAAAATAGACAAAATAAGGAAATGGATTCGACAACAAATTAATATGATTCAGTTGTAGTAATCTATGTTCACAGGGAGAGTGGAAACAAATTCCATTATAGATCAAGCAATACCACAAAGATTACAATCACACTTGAATCACTCAAGCATTCTCAGTGTTTCCCAAGTCCTAGTTATACTCAATAACTCACGCAGCATTTAGCCCCCACGATTCCTCATGAAATAATCTCTCAATTCCACGAAAGAATTATGTACAAATTTTTACCACAAGAATTTAATTAGCTTCAATACACTTAAATATCTTCAGGGTTCACAAGCAGAAACTCCTCTTTGATAGTCTTCATAAAGAACATCTACTTCTTATATATAAGTAAGAATTGGATCCAAAATAACAAATATCTTTTTAGGAAATCTTCTCAAACCAAGAAACCATTCAATTAGGAAATCTACTCAAAATAAAAAAACTAGCCTGAATAAGGAAACTTTCCTTTTTCGGGCTTAAACTCAAGACATATTTTTAACAATCTCTACTTTGGCTCGACATTTAGACCAACTCACAATCGCTACGCTAAAAATTCATGCTCTGCTACTATTCTCCCATAGCCCCAAATGAGCTTAGCAACCACAGATATTTTCCAAGCCCTACTTGGACTTCGCCATGACCGAGAACCTCATCAAAATAACAAATCCACATGCATTTTTAACTGCTCCACAAGAATTTTACGACAGAACCTCTTCTTCCACAAATAAAGTAAAACCATCGTTGCGTCAATACTTATTGGGAGATCTAATATGTACCTTATCAATATCTACAATTATAGCAACGGTTGGATCAATAGGCCCCACCTCACTATAAGCACCATCTATGCTGATTACTCACTTGTACCCACTACCTCAAGAGTTTGCCATTGCAACTCTACCACAAGCTGAACAATGTTCAGATCCGTATAAACACTGCTATAATCATTCCTAGCTAGAAGTGTTGGACACTAATCAAATGTAACTTCTCTGTTGATAATAAGTTAATTTAATTCCAAGCACCATAATGGGTAACCCTGCTCACCTTATGTATGGCCTAGGAACATGCACTTTCTTACGCTCTCATCAAGCTCACCATTACTAACTCAAACATAATATGGGCAGCCAAATATTTTAAAAATAGAATAATCAGCAACTTTACCTAATCACTCTTCTATAGGAGTCTGACATCCAATTGTAGTTGATGGGGATCTATTTATCAGGTAGCTCGCCATACTAAGTACATCCACTAGGAATCTCCTATTCATAACTACACTAGAGAGAATTTTATGGATAGTCTCTAGTAATGTTATGCTCATCAACTTTGAAACATGTTGTAGTTCATTAGCAATAGTGCACTATTTCACTGTGCTATCCTTCATGCAGAATTCATTTAATAGCTCCAAGCATAACTCCATGCTAATGTCAATCCACACATGCTTGATCATCTTATTAGTCTCCTTTTCAATCAAAGCTCTCAACTACTAGATCGTGACAACAATATCAAACGTGCGCCTAAGCACAAACACCCCCATCTTTCTTGAATAGTTATCAACAACTATAAACATAAATTAGCACTTTTCCTCAAAGGAAACCACGACAACCTATGAACATTCAAGTGAATTAACTTTGTAATTCCCGTGGTTTCTTTGACAATCGTACTAAACTACACTTTTCATTGTTGATTTTAGTCATGACACATGCATATATTTAGTTTATTAGCAACATAACCCCACAAAAAATTTCTCACTTAAAACCTTCAGGTTTCTCTTACCAATGTGCTCTAAATGCATATGCCATAATTCAGACTCTCAAATAGATGCATCCAACATCTCTATGGTGAAATCTGTCACTATCTCACCTTAAAGTTCATTTAGGCCACTATGCTTGATTCTTTTCATTATCACCAAGGTACCTCAAATAATTTTTCAAAACTCCACATTATAAAGTATATTGACACCTAGCTAAATCCAAAGTACTCAAGAAAATCAAGTTCTTCTTCAACTCAAGAACATGTCTCACTCTGATCAATGCCCTCACAACACTATCATGCATTGCCAACACCTATAACATCGCATTTAGCGTTGTCCCCTAACTACACTTTATCATTGATAAGTAATAAACTAGTTTCTATTTGTTGTAGCATGAAACGAAAAACCAAAATCCATAGTCCATTTATCAAACAATGAATCATCGGTGATAAACAAGACAAAATTAGCACTATCATTAGCAATAACTGCAACATTGTCTATAGACACAACTATAATTCCCTTACCCATAAGCCCCCTCTTGCCATAACTCCAACAAACAGCACCATCGTTTCTAGACTAACTATGTTTGTTCATGTTTTCTTGCTAACACATATACTAATTCTTCCTCTATTTTCACCTACTAAAGCAGCATATATAGGTTCACCAGATTATTTTCTATGGATGTCCTCACTAATAATTAAATCTCGAACCACATCAAATGTCAAACTTGTTGACCCAGAGGAATTACTAATAATTGTAACAATAGTATTCCAACTATCAAGTAATAAGGATAAAAGAATCAAGCACATACCTCATCTTCAAAGTCAATCTCAACTGAACAAAATTGACTAACAATTACATTGAATTCATTGATATAATATGCAACTAACCACATTTGCTCATCTTCAAGTTAAACAAATATTGTATCAAATAGATCTTGTTGATTGTAAAGGGCTTCTCATACATATCTGACAAGACTTTCATCAAACCTAAAGTGGTGTTCTCTTTCATGATGTTAAACGTGACGTTATGAGCCAACGTCAATTTAATAACACCCAAAGCTAGTCTATCCAACAAATCCCCATCAGCTTGCTTCATCATCTTTGGTTTCTCCCACTATAAAAGTAGTTTCATTTGGTAAAGATAATCCTCAATCCGCATCTTCTAGAATCCAAAATCATTCTCATCAAATCTATCGATTGTCACTTTTCCTTCTTCTATTACCATCGATTCGCTTCAACTTAGTCAAGCCAAGCTCTGATACCAATTGTTCTTGAAGAAAACGATCGAAAAATAAAATAGTCTCTTAATTTCTCACAAAATAATCTCTCAATCTGACAAAGGAATTATACATAAATTCTAACCACAAGAATTCAATTGGCTTCAACGCACTCAGATATCTTCAAGGTTTACGAGCAGAAGGTCCTCTTTGATAGTCTTCACAAAGAACATCCACTTCTTATATATAGGCAAGAGTTGGATCCAAAATAGGAAATATCTTTCTAAGAAACCTTCTCAAACTCAAAAAACCATTTAATTAGGAAATCTATTCAAAATAGGGAACCTACTTGAATTAGGAAACTTTCTGTTTTCAATCTCAAACTCAAGACGTATTTTGAACACAGCTGACTTTATACCAAAGTCAAAGGATGAGAAGGAATACATGTACCACGTTCCCTATGCCAGCTTTGCCAATAATACTAGGCCAAATATTTCCCATGTTGCTGGTGTTGTGAGCATGTATATGCCTAATTCTGGAAAGAAACATCAGCAAGCTGTGAAATAAATTCTTAAGTTCTGAGAGGGCAATATATGTTGATTTGAATTTTGGGAAGAGACATGTCCAATAGGTATAACAGGCTATGATTTCAATTTGTTGGAAAGCACAATTATAGCCGATAGTTGCTTGGTCAATAATTGAAGTCAGAGCATGTGTCTTCAATCGAGCCAATCTCCTCCTGTGCATGTAATATTCTGTTGTTGAGTTTGGTCTTGCTAGCATGGCAAGTGTGCTTAATATGGGTATAAACTTGCAAGAGACATAGAGAGCATTGAGAGGCATCATCCAAGAGAGTTGAGAGTGTGAGAAAACTCCTTTCTTGTGTGAATTTGGGTTTAGTCTAGAACTAGAAACATTTATGAGTGAGTGTGATTAGGCAATCGTAATCTCATTTTTCCGATTGTGGTGGAACCATTGCATCAA
Organism: Eucalyptus cloeziana; assembly: GCA_014182715.1. Classification (NCBI taxonomy): domain Eukaryota; kingdom Viridiplantae; phylum Streptophyta; class Magnoliopsida; order Myrtales; family Myrtaceae; genus Eucalyptus; species Eucalyptus cloeziana. The sequence continues at coordinate 5,235,668 of CM024637.1, read as the reverse complement.
TCTCTCCCTCTAGAGCAAGCATGCTGCCAAACCACATAAATATGCTGCGTTCAAGTTTTATTTCTGTAATTTATTTATTATTCAAATTGTTTCATTTGTTTATGATTCCACGTCAATTGTAACATACATTAACCTGGAAAAAAGAAAAGAATCAACCACTCCAAACCAATTTACAATAATGGTCATCTCTATTGCTTTCACTTGAGTGTCGTAGTGGAAAACTCGCGTGACTGGGTGGATTCATTGTGTGAATGTGTATTTGAGAGAATCACGCATTCCATAGCAAAAGAGTTTGTGCACGCTATCTATCATTTTTCTCTACTATTTTCTCCCTCTTCCTTGCGTGAATGAAGGGAACTTTAGAAAACTTTCCCCAACATTGATGGTTTAGTTTAGTTGCCCTTGATTTCAAGGAATCCGTAATTCCTTAGGTTTCATGCATGAACCGGCCCATAATTTTCCTCATTTATAAACTTCTTTTGGTTTTTTTTCTCCGCAAAGAGATATGGACGAATCTTCTGACTGAACTTTATGATCCAATATATACGCTAAAGAGGAGGAGAAAGAAGAAAAGAGAAGTAAAGAATTTTTGGCACGCTTCCTTTCTTTCAAAGCAATTTGGACAAAAAGTCAAGGGTAAATCCTCCCTTTGTTGCTTTCATGGCCTTGTCGTGACACGTGACTATGCTCATAGAAACCTTTTTCTTGTTTTCTTAATAATATGCTCGTAGAAAGCTTGGAAAAGGGCAGTGCCATCGGGAGTAAATCAATTGCTAGATTAGTGGTAAAACAGAGGAAGTTTCATTCATATCACGACAACCGATACGTCGTGTTCATTAGGTGCATCAATTTTTCAATTCAATCACCATATTGGTCGACACCTTGCCTTTCAAAAATTTCTATGTCGGCCTTGCTTCTCAGCATGTATATTCAGATGGGATCTCTAGGTCCACAATGTGTAAATAAATAAACAAGTCTATGCAAGCACTTTTAGAAAGATGACAAGGAGTGAAAGCCAACGACAGAACTAACTCCACATGCTCTCCATTTTCCGGTGCTTTTGTAATGTCTTCTATAGGTACATTCATCATAGATCCTTGTGTGAAATTCAATCCTGTTTTTAAGTCACTATCCATGACATCAATCACGCAAGGGCGCAAAGCCTCTCTAAGACCCTATTGCATCGAATTCACCAAGAAGAAGTTGGATTTTCATAGCAATGTGATCGCAAGAAGAGCAAAGTAAATGAAACGGTTGAAGAAGACTCTAACTAGGAACCTTTCCTAGTAATCTTTGTCGCAAGTTATCTGGTCTAAAGTTATACATAAAGATTCGTTGCCTATAATAAGAAATTTTTGTCCAATATAAGACCGCATGCCTAGTCAACTGCGTATCCTACACTTCAACAATAGAGAGTCTTATGCTTTGTCCAGGAAAGCGGGAATTTTCTTCTTCTTTTTCTTCAAATGTTGCTTCAAAGAATAGCATTTAAATTTCATTAATGATGTACCATAACTATGGACATCGAATGCACTTGAAAATATACCTTTCTCAGGACGCGACACATGTGCACTAAATACCAACCCAAGAAAATTCTCTCCCTCCCTCCCCCCGCCCAAGGCCGCATCTGATGGCGGCATGCACAATGTTATTTTCTTTTTCTTTTTGGGGGACGGGGGGGAGGACGGATGGGGGCGTCCCCTCGTAGGCTAGCAAAGTAGAAAGAGAAAGAGAGGATATACTTAGGACTATTTTATTGATGTTGTGGGTATACGCGACCCGCATTTGACGAGAAAATGAATAGCCATATTTGTCCCGAACCGGAGAATTTATACCTCCGCCCTCTAGAAAGTAAATTCTAAAAGCGCTTCGATCTTCAAAATGCTGCCCAACTTTTTTCTATTACAGAGGTAGGCTTTTTTAGTATGTGTAGAAGAGCATTGACGCAATGGTGTATCAAACACCATTTCAACTCACGAATGATTTTTCCTCTCAGAAAGCTCATGGGGGCGCGCGCGTCTAGTACTGCATGGCCCATGCAAGTTGCGTCAAAAGAAAATGGATGGTTCATGTCTTTCCGACCTACCGCTCCTATCATTGACTATTCTCAAGCACCTTTTGCTGGTGCAACTTGTGCCCTGTCGTCTGGCAAGTAGGTTGCGCGACGGTGATGGATTGCAGACAGAGAGCGAGAGAAGGAGAGACAGAAGAAAAGAGTGGAGGCAAGTGGGTCGTCGTACAGTCAACTTCCCCCAAATCCGCGTCAAAAGCCTGCGAGAATCACTGCCTGTCGCCGCCCACTTGCACAGACGCGAAAAGGGCCGTGTCGCGTTCCCACATCTTAGGACGACGACGCACGCTCAGCACGTTTCTCAACTCACCGTCTCGGAGACATCAACCTCACCTCAGCCCACCCCACCCCACCCCACCCCACCCCGACCCTTCCGGTTTCATGGTGTCACGGGGGCCCACCGTCTACAGTGTCATGCCGGAGAACTCGAAATAGTGACTTGGTGGTAGTAATTATGAGCCCGTGTTTCCTCCACCCCTATTGGAGGGAATTTTCTCCAGTCGCACCTATGTAAATTGAGCCATAGACACGAATATCATTTGAGTTAAATTTAATTAAGTTGAAATATAGGTGATGTTCGGGACTTTTCAACCAACCCATCAAACAAGATAGGAGGAAACCTTCTCCAATTAGAAATGAGGACACTATTGCCGTAGTGATAACTCTAGTATGGATGTGTACATGTGGACGCACCTCCTCAACAGTGTCGTTTGAGAGAGATAGAGAGAGTTGTGTATATGCACGCCTCCTTGACAATGTTGTTTATAAGACAGGTTAAATTAAGGATAAATATGGAGAGTGACCGGGCCTAGTCCATCCTATATAATTGAGTCCAGCAATTTGCTAATGATGGCAACAAAGTTTAAGATACTGTATGAACTGAATCGAGCTCATACCAGTTCTTAAAATTAGGACAAAACAGATCCAGATAACTCAATTTTGAAGTCAAAATAAGACCGTCAAATGTTGGGCTGGGCCCAAAAGGCTGGACTTCAAATTGGGTCAGTTGATCAGCATTTAGGTGGGAAGCACTCTCATGGTTCGACGCACAACCAAAATATTCCCAACATTATCACGTTGATAGTGGTCCGACTCTTGGCCCAACATGAAAAAATAATAGTGGCCCGATTGTATAACCATGTTTTGGGTGTGAAAAAAAAAATATTTAGAAATTGAATATATTAAGAAAAATTAAGTTTCTAAATATTTGGAAATGAATTTATTCTTTTGTGAAATAAAAAAAAATAATATTTCCACGTATAAGAAATATTTAGGGTAAAAGAATACTGGAAGTACAAAAAGTTGTATATGGCACTCGTTTTAGTGCCAAAAGCTTTCACCAAATTACTTCAGTACCAAATCGGAGAAAAAACAACCAATTAAGTGCCAACAGCAAAAACTTATGGCCAGAAATAATACATGGCTTTTATAATTAAAAAATTTATATACCTAGGCATATTATTTAAAAAAATCTTGTCCACATGACGTGCTTGGTATTAAAGTGATCATTTTTAATAACGATCGGCACTAAAATAATCACTTTAAATAAAATTTGGCACTCAAATTATCATTATTTACAACTTTTAGACGACATCATTTAAGTGTTACATACTGACTGGACATACTGATGAGCCACGTAGGACTAAGATATTAATAAAATGTAATCATGTCAAATTTCCAACAACTCATATCGAGTTTGCACTTAAGTAATCGTTTTTTTTTTTTTTTTTTTTTTAAGTTGCACTTAAATGATCTTTAAAAACTTTTGGCACTAAAATGAGTGACGTACACAATTTTTGACACTTCTAGTATCATTCTCCCAAATTTTAGATTCAAATTTGGAAATGTTAGAGATCTTAAAATTCACGATTTTAGATATACATTTTGCCTTTGAAATATGAATTCATCCTATATTTGATATTACTATTCACCATGGACTTTTCATGGAATTTATTAGGAAAGAATTCAAATTGGATTGAAACCATTAAAAAAGGACTAAAACTTTAAAAAAAGCACACACTTACACACACACAAATTATTTAAAAATAAAAATAAAAACGGGTGGGAGGGCTAGGGCCAGCCCTCCTACCTGTGGCCATCGTCCCATCACCAGTGGGACATCAGCCTTACCCAATAGGGTCGTCGGCACCTCAACAAAGGCCTGCTAGCCTTCGCTAGGGCTGGGTAAGGGCCGGTGACCGTCACCTAGATCTACGAGAGGGTCACAACCGTTTGCTAGTTCTGACAAGGGCTAACGAGCCCTTGCCTACAATTAGTGAGGTTGCTAGCCCTCGTTGAGGCACTGACCCCATTGGCGATGGCCAATGCCCCACCGGCGATGGGGCAACCACCATAGGCAAGAGAGGGTTGCCAATCCTACTCTTATAATTTTTTTCTTTTTTTTTAGCCTTTTTTTTTCTTTTGAAAGAAAATTAGAAAATGTAAAGGACGGAAATACCCTAGACCAGTCGATGAGGTTAGGTCTTCCTTTGAGACTCATGTGGCCACTTTAGATCCTTATTTAAAATAAGTCCATTTCAAGCCCTTATTTGAAAAAAATGAAAAAAGTTCAAGCCTCTATTTAAAATAAAATTCACTTCATTCACTTATTTGAAAAATTGATGGTACTTCTGATCTTTATTTGGAAGTTTCCTGTTTTATGATGTAGGGAGATAATTGTGGATGAGGAAAAAAGAGTAGCCACAATAAATACAAAATAACTGTTTTACAAAAAACAAAAGAATGGACTATTTCATTTTCAATTATTAATATAGAATTGAAATAGGGCCAAGATTCCACGGAATCATTTTAGTGAGCTTCAGAAAGCTACTTTCGATTTCAGGTTCTATTTTTTAAAAATATGTTTATTATTTTAAAGTATATTCTAAAAAATAAAAAACCCTCCATATTGCAAAAATTAATTTTATTTTTTTAATTATTATAATTAGCAATGTATATGATAATATGTGACTGTTGAGGATTGCTTCAGCAAATAAGTTAAGCATTTGTATCATGCATAGCATTAGCAAAAAGGCTAATTGCACAAGTAATTATTGACGCCTAATTTTTAGTCGACGCTTCATAAAAAGGTAGAAACCGACATCGAGCTTCCAATCGTGACAGAGCTCGTTTCTCAACCAAAAAGTGTTGTTTTTCATTTATTTTTTTTTCCATTGTCACTTTTAAGGAATTTCCCAACCATTTCCAAAAAAAAAAAAAACCCGAAAAGTTAAACGATTGACTTTGGAGAAAACTTTTTAGTCAATCATTTGACCAAAAATCAGCTTTGGTTCAAAAATCGACTTTTCACCTAAAAATATATTAAATAGCCTTAATTTCACTTTAGCAAAGTCAATTTTTCAAAAATTCGAAAATTTGACTCAAAAATCAACATTTTAGGAAAAGTCAACTAAAGAGTTGACTTTTTGTTAAATCTTTAACAAAAAAATTGAAAAAATCAAAATTCTTGAAAATACTTTGTTTAAGTGTCAATTTGACTTTTGTGTTGAAAATTTCACAAAATTCAATTAAGAACCTTGTTTTCCAAATTTTTCAGTTTTAGATTCTAAATTAATAAAAAAAATAAAATTATTTTTATTTTAATCATAATTAAGTTTTTTTTATAACATTTGGTTTATGGACTATTTCTAATCCTCTTGTTTATTAAATTTCGAGAATTGCCATGTTGAAAGACAAATTATCATTTTAAGCTCTAATTAGGGAATCAAAATCAATTCTTTATAAGTCGTGAATGGACAATTGTTTTCCACTCATTTTCTTAAAATAAGTCCAAATCCGAGATCCTTTTGAGAAATTCGCATGAAAAATTTCCAATTTGAGGAATTTTACTCTCTTTAACATAAGAAAATCGAATCATTGAACTTTAATTGACGAAATTTAGATTGTCCCATTTAAGATTATAGTTCAATTTGATGAATCAAGGTCTAATTTTCAAATTAGACCTCGATTCATTTTTGACCTAGGTTTTGTCACTTTAATTCAAGGTCAATTTGAATGCATAAGGTTATCCTAAGCATGGGTAACTAGTCAAATAGGTTAATTAAAATATTAATTGAATTCAATTTCAATTAATTTGCAATTTAGAGCGAAGAATTGCAAAATTGCTCATTTTAGTCTATAATGCCCGATCACATGTACTGATAGTTTAGGTCCATTGTGTTTCACAATAATCATTCAATTAAGTCAATAGAAAGCCCATAGATTGCATTTACAAGGTTTAATTGGCTTAATTGGATCAAAATCGGATAATTTATTCTCAAATCAAGTTTCCTCTTTAATTTGATCCTTGAGGGACCAAATTACATAAATTTTGGACCCACAAAGACCGCTTGGACATGAATTAACAAGAATCTATCAGATTCGATCAGGAACTAGTTAGGAACTGGTTGAACAGACATGAATCGGCCTAATCGATCTAACCAACCACCAGCGAGGTAGGCCAGTTCAGCCCCTTGCCAGCCAGTTTCAAACCTTTGGCAATCAATTCCAAGACCCTCGCTACTCGTATTTTGCTTCCATGCCCTTGCATTTCCAAGATTTTCCAAAATGGTCCTTGAACTTTGTAAAGTTACGATTTAACCCATAATTAGTAGGAGTGTGCAAAAGAACTGGGACCCGCCCAGACCACCCGAAACCGGTCCGATTCCCAGTTCCAATTTGTGGGAACCGGTGGGTACTGGATCGGTTCCCGATTCCATGGGCGGATCCGCCCACCTGGACCAAACTGATTATATTATAATAATATATTAATTTTTAATATTAAAATAAGTTTCAAAATTACTAATTAGAAATCTAAATTTTAGGGCTCCATCTCTTCTCATGGTTTTCATGTTTTAATAAGAATTTAGTAAAGTGTGTAAGTTGTCTTTTAACAACTCAACAAATGGCTCCTTCAAAGAATACTTTCGGGACTCACATATGACACTATGTTCAAGAATATGTGAAGTACTGGTGGAATTGTTTCTACAAAAAAAAAAAAAAAAAATCAGTAAAACAAATGTTATAAGAGATTGAGCATTCTTAGAGGATAAAGGAAACGATGATCTACATATTACAATCATATAGAATCTTGAACTTAAATAATATTTTAGATTTCAACTAAAATGATTCAAAAATAGGAAAAAACCTATTTCTCTTCTTTGGTAGTGTTTTCCAATAAAATAAAGAAAAATGGTACCCTTAATTAAGCCAGTTCGATTTAAAGAAAAATATTACTCGATATGAAAAGTATTCACGGTGGGATTTGGAAAATAATATTATTATTGGTGAAACCAGTTCCATGGATCCATGTGGGAATCGGACTGGACCGGCGGTCCGGTTTTCAGGTGGATCCATGCAACAACAGGTGATTCCCGGTTCCAATTTTTTGAAACCAGTCTTTAGCAAGCGGTTCTTGGTTTTAGGTCGGGAACCGTCCACCCGGACCATGCACACCCCTACTAATTAGGCCCTTAAATGCAATTCTCACTTAAATTCCAATTTTTGCGAATCAGACCCATCCAATCGGTTATAGGATACATCTTATATGTGATTAGCCTTTTAAAAATTTAATTTGGCCATTAAATCAAGTTTTTGACCGTCAGATTGAATTGATGGCCACAATTCGCCAATTATGACCTAATATAAAAGCCATTTTCCCTCCAATTTTCATAGAATGGCTCATTTTTTGCAAATTTTCTCACACTATAATTGAAAAATCATCTCCTTCTCTCTCCTCTCTTCCTGCCTCTCTCTCCTCTCTCTTCTCTCTCTAGCCAAACCGGCTCCTCATAGGTCTGTGCTTACCAACCTCATGCCGATGGCTCACCGACCACCGTCCATCCCTGACGGTCCTCCTCTCCTCCTCCTTGAACCCCTTGCAATCAAAGACGATATGTGCAATGATCAGAATCTATCAGATCAAGCCAGCCTCCCTTCGGCGCTGAAACTGATCTGTCTTGAATCAGTTTCTTTGGTCGCCTAAACCGATGGACAGCAATGGTGCAGCGATCGCTCAATCTAGTCCAATCTCATCCTCAACGAGTCCCCGACCATCCAAAGGTTAGGGATCAACCGATCAGCCACAGGTCGGCCACTAGTGGCTTGATCTCCTCTGATGCGCCCAAGGCCGGTCAATCGAGGACCGGTTTAGCTTGGAGACGAAACCGGCAGTCCAACTAATCCATTAGCAATCCACGACGATCTGATCTGTTCCTCGGAGGTTCATTCATCCTCCAGCAAAGGGGATTTCGTTCGATTACATTTAGTTTCGAGGATAAATGTAAAAAGGTAAATATCTCAAATTCGAATCTGATGAGGTGAGATCGACGTATCCAATCGGGGCTAGGATTCAAGATTAGATTCATATAATATGCTTAGATTTGACATTGACAAAGTTGTTTGATGGTTTGCTAAGTTTGAAGCTCACTGAGGATGAACTTGAGATTATTTGAATGTGTTTAGTGTTGATATGCAATTTTCATACCTCCATGAGTAGCTTAAATTTTGGGCTAAAATGAGATCCTAAATGAGCTTTTTTGGTCTCGATCCCTTCTAGGCTTAGAAAATTGATTTTGAGACATTTGATTTGATAGGTTGTGCGTCCCAAACTAGAGTCATTTGGTCCTTAAAAAACACCTCAGAAACTAGTCGATTCTGCAATAGTTTAGGTCCATTTGTAGTTCTGTTTTTTTTTTACGATTTTTGATTTTCTTATTTTCGTACTGATTTTTATGATCTGATTTTGGAAAAAAATTTCTCCATAAAATTTGTTCCAAATAGCCTTGAGTATGTCATATATTTTTTCTGGATTTTTCGGAGATATTTTGGTCAGTTAAAATCACTTAAAACCGGCCATATCTTGTTCTGCCCTACACTGATCCAAGTTATATTTTTTTGTGAAATTGAACTTGTAGATGAGTTCATTTGACTTCATGATCTTCATAAAGCTTGAAATACATGTGTGCATTCCAACGATATATGATTTGCATGATTTGCTCATTGTTTGGTATGTCAATTGCATGCTCAAATGCATTTAGATACTGATGCACTTAATACATGCCATGACAGGTCTCTATTTTGCTATTTTCGCACAGGTCTGTGTAATCCCAATTAAGTCGCATTGTCTTCACAAAAAATGTTCTTCATTGTATGTTTTGCTCGTAGAATTTTTCCTTAGATTTTTTCATGTCATTAGGTAAGCAAAATGAAGCATGTTCTGCGATGTTTGTGCTAGATTATGGGTTTATCTCGAACATACTAAAACATATTTGTTTGGGTCTCTTAAAGACCAAATTATGCATCAATGTCTTCTTGATATTGAAAATACATGTTACAAGGTTCGCATTCATATATGGCACATCATGATTGAGCATCATTTGATATGCAAATGTTATGCACCAATTAAGCTAGTCACAATTGAAAATCATTCGGCACACCATTTTAGTTTCAAGTCATTTTGCGATGTCAATGACTTAAATGATTCTTTTGCATCTCGACCTAAGATTAGATGTTTTACCCAACTTATTATTGCATTCAAATCTTCATCGTACGCAAATTTCATACCATTTAAGCATTGTTTAATTGATCTTTTGAACTCTTAATCATAAATCATATTCTGTCTTGGTAATGGCTGACATGCATGCTTCCACGAAAATTGATTTTCGAACATCAAATTGACCCCGATTAAACTCAAACTCTTCTAGAAAGTCATAGGACTCATCTAGATCTTTCCAACGTCGCTAATTTTGTGCAATTCTCTTGTCATTTGGCCCCCTTTCCATTTTTTCCAAGTTAGGTTAGAATTCTAACTTTGTTAAATTCAAAACCCTTGTTTTATCTCTATTTAGTCAGACTTTTGTTATTTCTGTGTGATTTTTTCGGTAGAGATTCTAGAATTAGAACCTTAACAAACTTTGATTGTTACTCTTTGATCTATGTTGTGGTGAAATTTGACATTTTTTAGAGCTTGTTTGATGGGACAAATTTCAGTTGTAATACCATGTTACCCTACTGTTTGATAAAATTTCTGAAGCGACATTGAAATTCATTGAATTTTTAAAAATGTTTATGTGACTTGTTTTAGAAAACTTTCTTAATGAAGTTTGTTCCTTATGATGTCCTGCATGTGTGTAATGTTCTTAAGGACAAATCATCAATGGGTCCATTTCAATTTTGTTGATTTTTCTTGTCATGTCTGAGATGTTTTGTTGTAAACCCTTGTTATGATTTCCTTTTAAGATTTTTTAGGATGACTTGCATGTGAAATTAGGATTCATAGTCTTCATGAAATCCATTTCAAATTCTGTAATCTTCATTCTTAAAAAAAAAAAAAAAAAAATGAAATGATCTTTTGATTTTATTTTCTCCAAAGTTGTTTTAAAATATCGATTTTGCGTACTAAAATGAATTAGGTACATGTGATGCTTCCGACACCAATTGTCTAAAATCCTTTAAATCTTTTGATCTGAGGTTAGGATTATCATGGTTTTGATTGTATTTAAAATACTAGCAATGCCTGTGAGTACATGATATGCGAATCCCAGACTAGTCTTGGCAATTAAATGCGTTTCATAACCAAGATGTTCCTTGTCTAAAATGTTTTAAGATCTTTGAAATGCTTGATTTAACATCGAGATTGTCAAGGTTTGGACCGTATTTAAAATGCTTGTGATGTCTATGAGTACATAATATGAGAGCCCTAGACTAGCCTTGGCAATTAAATGTGTTCCATAGCCAAGATTTTCCTTTGTCCAAAGGTCTCATCTTCTTTTTCAACGTTTCAAACACATCCAAATCTTTCGAAGTATTACATGAACCACACATATGCAGAAATCGCTCCATTCATTAGAAATACTTGTGATTGTGATTGGCACCTATCCATAAAATAAGTAATCCGTCGTCGGCTAATTAAAATTGTTTGATTGCTTGAGAAATAAGGCTCAAGGGCCTACCTACATGTTTAATTATTAATTATACATGTGAATATTAGATGTATGTTAGGTGTGATGCCTGATTCCGTGGATAAAAACTTAGGATTTACCTAGAACATGTCCTAGAAACTTATAAGCATTAGTGGTCATACGAGAACACAAATAGTCACTAATGGCTATAAGTTGTAAAATGAATTAGGTAGGTGTCTAAAGGAATCGATGCACGAATTGCAAAGGTTGACCCCAAGACCATGTTTGTTCATTCGTGTACATGACTCCCTTATTTCATTTGATTGATTGTTTCTCATGCTTTTTGTTTGTTTTGTCATGAACGATTGTTTCTTTCCTACTGTATGTACCTAGCCTAAATTTAGGTTAGGATTAGGTTAGACCTCGAATATGGAGATCCCTTGAGACTTGAAGATGATGGAAGGTCAATGTCCATTCCAACCATATCATTATACCCTTTTTTCCCGATATATGTTTTAGGTTGCTTCATTTGTATAAACACCCGAGAGGTGCGAGTTTTATTTCTTGCGCTTTATTTTTGCTCATTCTTCAGAATTGGGTGGTAAATTTACCATTTTCCTTATTGCTTACTTGGTTGTTTACTTACCATTTTGTCTTTAAATTCAATTGTGTGTTTTCTTTTCTATCTCATAGATATAAAACTACATGAAAATGACCTTCCACACATGATCATTTAGTTTAGGTTCATTGATTTCGAAAAAGTAAAAAGAAATACATGGACACCTTAGATAATACAACATACTATTAGATACTTATAGGACGCTAATAGTGTAACCCAAGTCCCCGAATCTAGATATCTAGTTGCATAGAATGAGGAACAACTCCTGACCCTCGATTGGGTTTTCTAACTAACTCTAAAAAACAAGGCTAATGACAACTCATGTTTTTATTAAGTTGTCTAAATAATTAGATCAAAAATAAAATAAACCCATTGTGAGAAATATGGGCCTCAATAAGGTTCACCGTGATCTAAAATACTTGCTATGAAAAGTTCCTAATGGATGAAGTGATGCCATCTATGAGGAGAGAGTACTAATGGGAGGGCTACTATGATAAAAGAACCCTGCAATTTGATATCCACACCGGACCTCATCTTTTGAGGTGTGTCACCTATTTGAGGCGAATCACACACCTTCCACTGTCACGCGAGGTACAAGCTTGCGAGAGCTCGTGACCATATGCAAGGGAACTCACACATGGTTCAACCCTAAAGGCGAGGTGATGACATCTTTGTGGATGCGAAACATGAGGGAAGTCCGATGTCAAGTACCCCTAAACCCGACATTTTCCTACTTTCATTTGGGGCCAACGAGGTCGGGTTGCAACAGTAATATTTTGAGAATGAAGCATATAATTGAACTAATATAAATTGATATTCCTTCAAAAGCTTACATAGATTCATGTAAGCTTTTATAATTCCGGTTGTGAAAATCGAAATTTATTCTCACGATGGTTTTTTTTTCTAAAAGTGTATTTGATTATTGTTCTTCAATTACCACTTCCAAAATTCTATTTACTACTAACAGAAATTTCTTTTGAGTGATTTCTATCATCAATGTTGTTTAATCCAAAAGATGACTAAATTTCGGTTATTAGCGATTTTCCAATACATTTTTCCTTGTATTATAGAATAGATTTTAAGTGATAGACTTAGTCGATGATAATAAAATCTGGTTATTTATAAATAGAATTATCAATAACTTGAGGGAATTTACAACTCGCCAATGAAGCCATCGACAATACAATGTGAAGTTATTGACAAAAGCTTTGATATTTCTGGACAAAGTAATCAATATTAACAGCAAGCAGTTGACGAGCAGATAACCGTTGGGCATTTATGTCCATCCATTAATTTATGATTTGTGTAACTTTTCTTGGATAAGTGTTCACAAAGTAAATTTCAAAAACCACCGGAAGAATTAAGGAGTTATTTGTTCAATCAAATTTAATAACAGTCATATTTAACCGCCATCTGTAACTATGTGAGGAGGATCATAAATACCTTAAGTGCCCTTTTTGTAAAGGTATTTCCGAATCATTTACAGAACTCGACATTCTTGTAGATTTATATTTATCTTAACTTTTCAGTAATCTAAATATCTTACAATTGCCGTATTTTAGCAATAGAACTCAATGTTCTCGAAATAATGGCTTGGCAGTAGTAATTATGCCACATCTATGATGAGTTGTGCTACAAACACGGATATCATTTCAACTTAGTTTAGTTAAGTTGGAGTATAGGTAATGTTTGGGACTTTTCAACCAACCCATCAAGAACACGATAGGAGGAAGCCTTCTCTATTTAGAAATGAGGATATTATTGCCCTAGTGATAACTCTAGCATGGATGTGTATGTGTGGACGCACCTCTTCAATGGTAACGTTTGAGAGAGAGAGAGAGAGAGAGAGAGAGAGAGAGAGAGAGTTGTGTATATGTGCACTTCATCAACAATGTTGTTTATAAGACGGGTTAAATTTAGGACAAATATGGAGAGTAACTGGGCAAGTCCATCCTATATAATTGAGTCCAGCAATTTGGTTATGATGGCAACAAGTTTTAAGATACTGTATGAACTAAATTGAGGTCATGCCAGTTCTTAAAATTAGGACAAAACTGATCCAGCTAACCCAATTTTGAAGTCAAAGTAAGGCCGTAAACTGCTGGGCTGGGCTCAAAAGGCTGGGCTTCAAATTGGGCCAGTTGATCAGCATCTAAGCGGGAAGCTCTCACGTGGTTCAACACAACCAAAATATTCCCTAGTTTATCACGTTGATAGTGATCCGACTCTTGGCCCAACATGAAAAAATAATAATGGCCCGATTGTATAATCATGTTTTGGGTGTGAAATATATATTTAGAAATTGAATATATTAAGAAAAATTAAGTTTCTAAATATTTGGAAATGAATTTATTCTTCTGTGAAATCTAGTCCACATGGCATGCTTAACACTGAAACTACTGCTTTTTAACAATGACCGAAACTAAAGTTATCACTTTAAATAAAATTTGGTAATCAAATGATCACTATTTACAACTTTTAGACGATATCATTTAGGGGTCACATGCTGATTGAGCATGTCAACAAACCACGTAGGATTAAAAAATTAATAAAATATAGCAACGTTAGATTTCTAACAACCCAGATTAGAGTTGGCACTTACGTGTTGTTCTTAAAAAAAAAAAGTAGCACTTAAGTGATCCAAAAAAAAAACTTTTTTTACTAAAATGAGCGTCATACACAACTTTTAACACTTCCAATGTTCTTCTCCAAAAATATTTAAATTCAATTCATAAATGTTAATCATGGAATTTATGGAATTTATTATGAAAGAATTCAAATTGTAATGAAACCATGTTTTTTTAGTTTGTTTCAAGAGGGAAATTCCAAATAAAAGCCCAAAATGCCTTGAATTTCTCAAATAAGTGCCTGATGTGCGCTAATTTTTTCAAATAAGATCCTAAAGTGGATCTTATTTCAAATAAAAGCACAAAGTCGACATATCAGTCTCAAAGAAGGACTTGATCTCACTAGCTCATCAAGGGCATTTCCATCCTTTATATTTTTCTTATTTTCTTTCATTTTTTCCTTTTTCTATTTTCCATAAAAATACCTAAACTTTAAAAAAAAACACACACACACACACACACACACACACACACACACACACAAATTATTTAAATGAAAAAATACCCAAGTAGGAGGAATATGGCCAACCCTCCTGCCTGTGGAAACCACCCATTGCTAGTGGGGCGTAACCAATAGAGTAGCTGACAACCTTGCCAACCAAAGGCGAGGGCTTGCTGGCCTTCGTCGGAATTAAGAGACGGCCATGACCCTCTCCCATATTTGTGCGAGCTAGCCCTCGCCTAATGGGACCCTTGCCTATATCTAGGTTAGGGTCATAGCCCTCTCTCGGTTCTAGCGAGGGCTAGCAAGCTCTTGCCTAGAGTCAACAACATTGTCAACCCTCGTCAAGGAGTCGACAACCCCACTAGCCATGGCCAATGCCCCATTGGCAATAGGACAGTGACCACAGGCGAGGGAGGACTGCCAACCTTCCATTTGTAAATTTTTTTTTCTTTTTTTATAGCCTTTTTTTCTTAAGTTTGTTTTTTTTGAAAAAAAAAATAGGAAAAGGAAAAATGAAAGAAAATGAGAAAATGTAAAGCACGGAAATGCCCTTGACTAGTTGATGAGGTTAGGTCCTTCTTTGAGAATAAAATATGGTTATTTATGAATAGAATTATCGATAACTTGAAGGGAATCGACAACTCACCAACGAAGTCACTAACAACATAATGTGAAGTTATTGACGAGAACCTTGAAATTTCTTGACAGAGTCATCGATATTAATGGTGATCAATCAAGATAACCGTTGGGTGGTTATGTCCATCCGTTTATTATGATTTGTGTAACTTCTTTTGGATAAGTGTTCATAAAGTAACTTTCAAACAACCACCGAAAGAATTAAGAATTTATTTGTTCAATCAAATTTAGTAACCATCATGTGTAACTGTGATCTATAACTGTCTGAAGAGGGTTATAAATACCATAAGTGCACTTTTTGTAAAGGTCCTTCTGAATCATTTACAGAACTCAACGTTTTTGTAGATTTATATTTATCTTAACTTTTGAGTAATCTTAATATCTATCAATTCCCATACTTTAGTAATAGAACTCAACGTTCTCAAAATAGTGAATTGCAATAGTAATTACGCCACACCCACAATGAGTAGAGCTACAGACACGAATATCATTTCGGTTTAATATAATTAAGTTGGAACCTCTAATCCTGATCTCGATCCGCCCATTGTTATTTGAAAAAGTGCACACTCTTGTGTTAGCCGTCCCGTTGATCATTTTGCTCCTTATTCTAGTTGCTTGTGTTCGCACCCACCATCCTATTTCCAATTTTCTATTCTATGATCTTTTATCTCCTACCTTCTCTATCTTTGTCTCATCGTTGTCCTCTATTTCTATGCCTAGCAATGTTGATAACGCTCTTGCTCTTGGGGATGGTGGCGTGCTATGAAAGATGAAATGTAGGTACTAATTGAGAACCAAACTAAAAAGTTTACTTCCTTACCTACCAGTAAGAAACTTGTTGGTTGTCATTGGATTTTTACTATTAAGGTTCATCCAAGTGGCACTCTTGACCAGTTAAAGGCACAGTTGGTTGCGAAGGGATATACTCAAACTTTTGGTGTCAACTATGATAATACTTTCTATGGTGCCCCCAACATGTCACACCCAACATAGCATCATTATCTTATTCATTTCATTTTTTGTTAAGCATATAGAAGCGTAATTGACTAAAACGACCCAAGAGTACATGCAGACTTATACAAACGAGGCAACTTCATTTATTATTTATTCATATATATGTAATGCGACGAGTCAAGTACACTGGGGAATTCAAAAAGGTCAGTAATACTGACTACACCCGACTATAAGCCAATCATCTCATCTCAACCTAGCTATACACGTAATTGCCTAACCCTGGCCCCTGGCTCCACCAAAATCTTCTGAGTCCCAAAAATTCGGCTATCCTTTTGCCTCCCTTTTATTCGGCGAGTCTACCTCCATTCCTTGGTCCGCCGTCGTTGTATAGTGGGAGGGGACCCACTGTGCGCCTACTGATGCAGGCATATAAGCCAACGAAGCCAAGAGATATAGGCTCCATTGGACCCCTATGTACATAGTTAAACAAGACAAGATCCAGATAAAAACTATATCCAGGAAACTAGGGTCTATAAACTTGTCCTCATGCCAAATAAAGTCTATTGGAACTCCATAACGGATCATATGGGAGACAGGTAGGGCTGACATTTCTATTGATCTAAAAAGATAAAGTCAACAACCAATGCATCTAAATTCAACAAGTAGAAGGTTCGTTAGTCTATAATACGTAAATCAATTACCGTACTAATAAGGAAAGCCTTAACATATAGAATATGGAATCATTATCAATCAACTTATCCGAGAACCTTTTTAAAATTATGTACGATAGATCAATAAAAGCAAGGACTTCTACTTACAGATAATCAATAACCCAATTCAAAAGTACTAAAGTTGTATTCAGTATATATTCAAGCTGCCATCATCATCTGGGGAATCCCATTACTCCTCGGGCATCTTGCATCCACCCAATATCACGAGGACATCTAGGGAATTGTGTTACAGCCCTCAGGCATCCGAAGGAACCCAGTTACCCATTTAGGCATCCCTATCACAATCTAGGGCATAGTTGTCCCAAAAACCAACGACATTCCCCCTCACTCCTTCATACAATGATGCAGCAATTTCCTAATTCAATTTAAAAAGCATGTTGACGTCAATACTATCTAGGGATTCAAATGTGAATCTAATGAATCCTCAGTCATTTTTATCCCTTAGACTAATATAAACTAGCCCATGTTAATATTAGATAAACTGTAAGGAGGATTCCATATCCTAGACCTTAAATTAGCCTTATATGATGTTCTGTGCACATTTAGAAATGGCAACTATTGTCTAGATAAACGGGTTTCAAAAATTATGAAACTTTAACGTAAGATAAAGAAGATCTAGAGAAACATTTTATGTGAAGGAACCAAGGTCTAATTTGGTCCACACAACCCTACATCATTTTTTGAAAATCCACTAAAACCATAGGGCATTCCAGAACATGACAGACTCCAACAAAACAGGGTTATGCCAAGCAAACGACTTTGAAAAATTCTGAAAATTTAATATGTGGTATTTAGGACGTACTCTACAACTTTCATAAAGGACGTGTGTTGGAATTCTTGACCAACAATTTTGTGAGAAATGAAAAGCAAGAAGAGGTCGGTTCAGTAACCTTAAAAACAAATTTCAAACTCAATAGTTTTTCAAATATATTTTCGTTGTACAAAGTCTGAAAAATCTGAAATTAAATTATGTCATAATAGCTAATAAGGGACGACTTTTGTGAAGAACGCCACATTAATTCACATCACAATATTAGGTACAAAATTAGAAAAAACACGGGATCAAGCTAAAACCGAACCTGTCCTTAGTCTAATCACTAATTCAACTAAGATTTTCAGCCATCTCAGTCCTCATACATGTTAGATCTCGACCTACCATGCTCTTACAACCCACCTAAGAACTCAGCTATTTCAAACTCAACAATAGCTAGATAACGTGATCAAAACTTCCGATTAAATGGGGATCTAAACAACGTTCATGAAATTTTTAGGAAACCATCCTAATCAAACATAGTTGATTAACGTAGGATAGAATGGAGGATATCCACTTGCCTCAGGTCCTCGTGAATGGTGGTTGCAACTTGGCGAAGTGAAGGCGAGGCTGACGATGATGACGACTTAGCTAAGGTGTGCTCGATGGTAGACTTGGACGGCTGCAACCTCCTCTATTTTCTACGGTTGAGGGTTGGAGAGAAAGGGTATCTGTTGTGAGGTAGACGTGTAGACGACGGACAGATATGAGGGTCATGTGATGGAGGGGAAAAGGTGATATTTCCTTTTCTCTTTGGCTCTTTTATTCTTTGTCCACTGATCATTTTGAAGTGGTGTCATCCTCTCTTGAGCAGTCTTCAAAGTTGACTTAACTACAGCAATTTATATTGGTTGGATGCGGTGTTGTTCGAGGCCAAGACATGGCAGTAAGGAGGGATTGCATTAGTCTTCGTGCGATGGAGGGAGGGGACAACCGCTTGCTATTGTTGACTTATTACGGCTTAAGGAGTGGTAAGGGAAGGGGACAACACATTGGGCTACTCTGGCCAGCATACCTCCCATTCGCTGGGACTGTTGACGCTCGCTGCTGACTTGCTAGATGTGCAACGCCAAGATGGAGCTGGCTATCTAAGCTAGTCATCATAACTACTAAAAGTAATGTCGATTGGAGAGCAGTGTGACATCACACAATGGAAACAGACGTCGGAATTATCGACGATGAGGTAGTAGTGGTGACTCAATGATGCGAATGCATCATCAAATGAGGTGAAAATGATGTTGCTCAGTGACAACGCCGTGATGATGCGAATGGCATAGTCCAACGATGGGCTCATTAACATGGTATGGGCTATTAAGCATTCGGGGCTCGCTATTTTGTTGAGAAAATTGTAGTCTTTTACCTAGTATTCCCTTCAAGTATTTGACGATTTGAAGCACAATATCCCAATAAGTAGTATAAGGAGAACTTATAAAATAGCTTACTACACTAATGGCAAAAGATATATTACGTCTTGTGATGGAAAGATAGTTTAACTTACCAACTGATCTCCTATACTTCGCTAGAGCATGTAGTAATTCTCCAAGTTTCTGCATCAAGTTTTACATTGGGCTCCATAGGGGTATCGATTGGTCTTGGCTCGAAGGATTCCAACCTTACCAAGAATGTCTAGTATATTCTTCTGTTGTGATAAATTGATATCAATTTATGAGTAGGCTACTTCAATACCAATAAAATATTGAAGACGTCCAAGATCTTTAGTATTGAATTGTGTATGCAAAAAATACTTAAGTTTCTTAATACCATATGAATCACCGCCAATAATGATGATATCATCCACATATGCAACTAGAAAAATACAACCAATTGAAGAGACAAAGCTAAAAACTGAGTAATCTATCTTACACCACTTTAATCCAAATTTGAAGATTGCATCACTAAATCCATTAAACCAAGCAGAAGGAGATTGTTTAAGTCCATACAAATTTTGTATAAACAACATACCACATTCTCCCCCTAAGCGACAAACCTAGGTGGTTGTTCCATGTAGACCTCCTCAGCTAAATTACCATGTAAAAAAACATTTTTCACATCCAACTAATGAAGGAGCCAGCCAAATCACACAACCAATGAAGTAAAGACACGAACAAATGGAATTTTGGCCACCAGAGAGAAAGTGTCATCATAATCAACACTATAAGTCTGAATATACTCCTTTGTAACTAACCATGCCTTTAACTAGACAAGGGTGCCATATGGATGAACCTTAGCAGTAAAAATGCAACATCAACCAACAGATTTCTTATCAGTAGATAAGGAAGTAAGCTTCTAAGTTTGGTTCTCAATTAGTGCCTAAATTTCATCTTTCTTGGCACAACACCATCCTGGATGAGCAAGAGCTTTAACAATACTACTAGGCACAAAAATAAAGGACAACAATGAGACGAAGGCAAAGAAGATAGGAGATAAACGATCATCTGGAGATATGTCTGAAAGAAAGTAGATTAATATAGGTACGCTTAGCACTTGGTAGATCAGGAGCAGGTCTGCCCTTGTTGTGGTTCTTAGTATTAAGAGTGGACATAAGCTTGGATATAAAACTGAACCACTTTATATTTGCTTGCAATATCTTCTATCTCCTCATTGTTAGCTTTACCTATTCATTATCATCACTATCTGTTCATCAGTAGCACATGCACATGATTTCTACCCACTTTGTTTTTACTGCTATTTGGAGTTTCACTTATTATATGCCATAAATGTTTTTCATAATTCCAATACAACCTAGAGGAATACAACCTATCACCCCTCTCCTCTAGGTTGAATTGTTAATCAAACATTATTAATCGGATGCCCAGGTAGTCTTTCTGATAAGCTATTGGCTAAATTTGCAATAGCACCGATGGGGGTGTTGATGCGGTACCACATTAGAAAAAGGTCAAATCAAAAAATAAATAAAAATTGTATAAAAAAAAATCAAAGAAATGAAAGTGAGAGATGGAGACACTCTTGCTTTAGGTTTTGGACAGTTGAGGAGGACTTCGCTAGCCCCGACCTCAACGAGGGACAGCGACCCTTCACAGCCACAAATTGTGGGTGAACCACGAGTTGGTGTAGCTCCAGGTAAGTTTTTTTTTTTTTTTTTTTTTTTTTTGGTAGGGGGTTTTCGGTGTGTAGATAGGTGGCTTTGTCGAATACCGGGAAAAAGGTGATGAAAATACCGATTGCGGAAAAAACCACTGAGGTCAAGTTTTTATCATAATGAGCAATAAAGAACGACAAAGACCTCCAAAATCAAAGGATTTCAAGGAAATCAGAGACGATTCATAGAAAAGAGAAAGTCAAAAATCATGTGAGCAGAGAACTTTCGAGGCTCACAACTCAGGCAAAATACAGAGGACGTGGTACGACATCACATTTTAAGTTGTTAGAAACAATTACCGGTAAGATGAAGCTGCCAAGCTAGACGGGCCATCATCAACTCACCCGTACCGAGGACCTAGATGAAGAAGTTATGCGGCGGTAGGGTGCGGTCGCTTCTCGCGCCTGCACAGGGGATATTCAGCCCATTTTTGGGCCCCAAGTCGATCCCGAATCAAGGCATAATACTTCCTTTCGACCACTATTATCCCCAAGCAAGATACTAAGCAATTTCAACATGCACAACCTAAATTACTCAACGCAACCGACATTAGCAATACAATCACGAGAGATCAAAAGCGAAAAAAGGGGAAACCCTAGACCTGCTTTCAAGGATTTTCATAAGGCTCTCCGACTATGGATCATGAAAAAATGACAAAAGATCATTGATACATTCATATGAACAGACTCGAATGAGAAAATAGCTAGAGAGGAATTACCTGATTGTTGGACTATCGAATGTCAGATGCTCGGCCCGCTTGGTAGAGTTGAAGAACCAAAGTGTTGGAAGGGCTTCGTTGAAGTTTCAAACTCATTCCGACTATGTATGAGCACGTACTCACCGTGCTCATGAAGCTGCGCGCGGAATTTCCCTATTCCGACCCTGCATCGAACCAGCCATGAACCAAGCTAGAAAAAGCGAACCTCTAGTACTCTGGTGCCAGACTCCTTTGGTAAGATTTAAAGAACCACGTGACATGACATAGAGGCCTCCACGAAATTCCAACGCGTTCCGACTAAGAAGAAATGCACGGCCGCCGCTTTCGCACGACTGCACGCCAAGCTCCCCTTCTTCTGATCGAGCAGTCCGACTTGTTCCTTTTTTTGCCTTCAAAAGACCTACTCACATACGTCTCTCTCTCTCTCTCTCTCTCTCTCCCCCTTCCTTAGCAAACTCAATCCCTCTCAATATTTTCTTTTTGATATTCTTAGAATGAGCAATCTCCTTCTTGCCTTTTTTTCTTTATCAACTTTCCTTAGTTTCCCATCTTCCAACATTGGTTCCGCACTTAAATATGCTAGGACCATGCCAAGAATGGCAAGTCTCGTTGCTGAGATTTTCACCTCATATGACTCCTCAAGGGCCATCAATAAATCTAAAGACCAAGTTGATATTATTTTAATTGATATGTTTGTAATAAAATACTATATATTGATTCGAAATTGGATATATAATCTATATAGATAGAGTCAAAACCTATCGGAAGGTCTTGAATTATACCCAATGGAATTTTGTCTGCTATAATAATAACTAAAAAAACACTTCTAAATTGATCTCATCCTCTAATAATTTGAATTTTTATTTATTGAGTAATAACTTAATCCTTAAATAAAATACTTTTTTTAGAAATATCAACAGATATTTCAATCCATTCTTTTTCTATTACGAAAAAAAATTAATTATACATTAGTTCCTGAATATTGCCACGTTATCCCTATGAATATAGGTAAGAAGAAGAACATGTTTTTTTTCTCGTTCCTATTCTTCTTTCTGAAAACGGGGGTTTCAAAAAAAGGATTATTTCGTTCCTCCTCATAGTGATTTTTGTATATTCACGGATCATGTTATAGGCCAGGGCCGGGCATTGATGTTGGGCAGCCCATGGTCAAGCCTTGGGGCTCTCTCAAAAGTCTTTTAACTAGACCATATCACATTTTGTAGGCTCTAGGTTAAGCTTAATTAGGCCCGAGGGAGTGAATATCAACGCATGAAAGGTCCGATTTCAATAATTGAGAGATTTGAAAGATCCCATATTCTCGTTGACACTCATTCTCAATATGGGGTCAATTATCCTACAACTAAGATGCCTCTAATTTCAAATTGCAAGAAAATGCAATGAGAAATGCAAATATTGGAATATGCAACATGAAATTTTCTCTTGTTTAACCCACCGGCAGGTAGCGCAGTTGGTAAGTTCTCCCTCGTCCCACCGCAGGGTTGGGAGTTCTAATCTTCTCGTTTCTAGCATCTTAAGTGGGGGGCCCTGGTGGTGGGGTCCTAGGCCAGCCTCCCCCGAGGTATTGACGTCGAATAGTGGCTTGCGATAACTTCCGATAGTGCCACCGGGCACAGTCGGGCGGTGTGACCCCATAAGGGGGCTTAGGCAGATCCTCGGTTAACCAAAAAAAAAAAAAAATTCTCTTGTTTAGGGGTTGAATTCCAACACTATACAGTCCCCAATTTTCATGAAATGCATATGAGACTTTTGGTGCAAAAGCATGCTGGTGCAGGGACAGAGTCTGCATAGTTTGAGTTGGGTCATCTGAATCGAGCCGAAGTTCTATATTATCTTCCCATGCCTTATGTTTGGAAAAATAATCTTCAATGAACCCGGAACATGTCTGCCCATGAGGTAGGCCCCAGATTCGACCACTTGATCTAACAATGTATATAAGTTGGGCTCGGCTTACATGCTGCCGGGTGCAGGCAGTAGCCGCTCGTAAGTTTGGTATACGATGAGTCTTTCATTTGTGGGCTTTTACCCCCCACCTAACGATTTGCGCTACCAATTTTGACCCAGTAGAAGAGGGGAAGCCCATCCAACAATGAAAAAGTCCAAAATTGATGATGATATCGTCAGATTTTGTGTACTCCTAAAGAGAAAAATAGTATCAAAAGAAAGGTAGGCATGCTTCTTTTTGGTCGTAATTTTTCAACAATTATGTTATGCAAAACAACTTGTAAGATACTAATTTGCACTTTTTTTTATGTACTCATAGATACATTAGAATATTGATCTTTAGCTTGAGCTTAAGTATAATTATCCATGTAATTTCAAATGTTTATTAATTTGCTCCAACTAACTGTCACATTTTCAATAAATTTGTTATGTCAATTTGACACTTCGGCTGTGTTTGGTTTTGTTTTTAAGGAAAAATTTTGGGTAAATGCAAAGAAATTTAGGTTAAGGGGTTTACCATTATAATTTGATAAAGCGTATTTTAAAAGTGCATTGAGAAGCAACTTTGGTTAAATGTTAGTTGGAAAAAAACTACCAAGGATTTTTGTTTTTTTTGTTTATAAAAAAACTGAAACCCTTAGTTGGACCCCAATGAACGAAGGGCTTAGGTTGCTAATGAGCTAGCTCGTTGCAGTTAGCTCTAGGCTTGCTAGCAATGTCATGCAAGATGAAAACAGTGAAGGTAAAAGTAGAATTTCAAAAGTTTAGCTAGGGGAAAGTTGGAATAAAAAATGAATTAGCATTCCATAAATGCTCAAGATCCAAAACTAGGTAGGACTTGCGTTGAGCTGAAAGCCTTTGGATATACAATGATGCATCTCCAAGAAGCTCTCCCAAAAAAATTATCAAGCACCACTTGCATTTATCTAAGGTTTTTAGAACCCCCCAAACCCATTTTCAAAATCCAACCAAACACAGCAATTGCGCAAAACAAATTCGTACATATGTATGTGATTGACATGGGTGAATTTCTTTAGCATAATTCATATAGAAACTAAGCGGGGAAAAGTACCAAAAAAGTCATAAACCTATTGCATTAATACCAATTCAATCCTCAACTTTTCAATTGGACCAGTTTAATCCTAAATCTTTTAATATCGGTACTATCCATCCTACCAATTTTGGCCGGTTGGCGCTGACGTGAACGTCAGCTGATGGCCGAATGCTGACATGGCAATTTTTATGATTTTATTTTTATTTTTTCAAATTTTTTTATTAATTTTTTTCTTTTCTTTTCTTTTTCCTTTTCTTTTCTCCCTTCTTCCTCCTTAGACTATTCTGGCCATTGGGCAAGGGCCGCCCTCGCTTGCTGCCAGCAAGGGTCGCGGCCCTCGCCCAGCCTCTTCCAGGGCTACCGCCAAGGCAGCTTCACCCAAATCTGGTAAGGAATATTTAGATATCATATATTTACTCGAACTTGAGGGGAACAAAAAACAATAAATGATAAGGAGTATTTAGATATCATACCAAGAAGGACGGGGGGAGCAGCCGTGGATCTTCTCAATTATACAATTCTTATTTTCCTTCACCATGAAAAATATTTGAAATTCGTTGCGGCAAATGGATCCTTCATTAATCATTGAGTTTTGAAAATTGTTTGGTACGTTGTATTTCGAACGTGATATATCAAAAGGCCAACGATTGTTTAGCCACTTAAATCGAGAAAGATGCCGTCATCATCGATGATGCTTTCAAAATATGATGACTCTTTTTTTTATAATTGCAAAAAGAAAAGGCCTTGTTTGGGAAATTTTTTATCCTTTTACTAATTGTTGCAATTAAATATCTATATTTCATTTACAATAATTGTCATAAGAGAGCAATGATGCAACAAATTATTTTAAATATATACTATCGGAGCACGTGTTATGAAATTGGATTAGTTGGAAGTTGGATAGTCGTCTCCTAGAAGAAAATGAGCAGTTTTACGCACGAAGAAGGATATGAATGGAAAGTTATAAGAAATGCACCAATTAAACTTTGTTTTTGTATTATACAATACAGGAGTAATTGGAAAATATATCCATTTTCTTCCATTTATTGTGGGTAATATAAGAAGATTTAAAGGTACTGTTTGCCATACTCTATTGAGTACACTAAAAAATTGTTTAGACTTCATTTTTGCGCGCACGCCCACACACATCCATATAGAGAGAGAGATAACTGGCCAAATGCTTGTCGTCCCGACACAGGCGGTGGTGGCTTTGGCAGTCGATGATGCGGTGGGTATTCACAAAGGATGTTCATAATAGCGGAGCCGGTGGGCAGAGTGAGAGACAGGGAGAATCCAATTTGGGTGATGACCATGTGCAATAGTCCATCGAGTATGAGAGCATCGGGCATTCTCGGCGACATAACTTTAACTGCTCATGCGACAACCGTTTGGCCGATGATTTCGAGAATCTCAATCCCGCACTTGCAGTGTTCCTACAAAGTGATGCCACAGATGCTAAACAAGTTCGTGAAATCGAACACTTTCCATTATTATATGCTCTTTGAACGGAGGACGTATGATGCACGTTCGAGATTTCTCTGTACCTTTAGAAAGCACCCCATCCCCCCAAAGAAAGAAAACAAAATCATGCACGTGTTTCGTGCGATGATGATGCGGCCACTACCGCAGGTGGGGAACGTCGCGTCCACAATTGCAAATCCAAGTGGCGAAGAAGGAGCGGTTCAATTCGGTCAAACGATGAGAAAACAAAGGATAATCCTATCGACATCGACATAGCTCAGTAGCTTTCACGCCACATGAACTGACCCATGAGAAAACACACCTCGGACCCTACTTCGTCGATCAAGGGAGCAAGTGGAAATGAGTCTCGCTTCCATGTGCATGGCGAAAAAACGTGTTTAGAGAGATACGCATTAGATGAGGTGAGGGCGAGAGGACCATAATATCGCGATTGACTCAACTGATCCTAACAAAACATGCATTTGCTTTCCAATCACATGCATCGGGTAGTTGGGGTTCCATCACAATGGATGCAATTTTGAAGATTAGAAATGCACTATGATTCGAACACGACAATATAAGTACATTGGTGATTAGTCACTTAACCAACTCTTTTGGTGTTATGTTAGCCCATAGGAAGGAAACATATATTAAAAATTTTAAGTGATAAATCTACAAATCCTATTATTGTTTAACTTGATCTATCATTTGTCAGTGGGTAAGTGAATGAGAAATCTGAAGTACTTCAGTTTTGTTCAGGTTGGTCTTGTTGGTGAATAGACTTCAAAATACTGTTGTCAAGATCACTTATACTAGTAATTGCAGGATTGTTATGTTGATTGGTAATAATTTCTAGATTGACAGTGCTACCTTGATAACTAACTAGAAGGATGGTTATAGGAGGAATGTTTGGGTATACATACATACATACATACATACATACATACATATATAGACACACTTCAATTTGCACTACTCATTTGAGTACTTAAATCAAGTTAAGTGCACAACCATTTATTGTAAGGGCGTAAATTGTTAGAGTATTATCGTCGTCGCATATAAACAAGGGACCCATAAATAGATGAAAAAGGAGTGTAAAGAGTCAGACCTCTAACTGTATTCTTAAGATAAGAGTAAGTGCATGATCATTTCCTTTGAAACGTTGAGTTGTTATAATATGATGGGCATTGTAATTTTTTTGTTGGCGCATTTGCTTAGATATAAATAATCAGGTTATGTTTTATATCTTAACATACCCCAAGGCATGGATCGCTTTGACACATGTAAGGAAAAGGGAACATGAACTGTCAAAATATAGGTAACATGAGACAAGACATGAAGTTTTAGTTACAACAAAGATAACATACGTAGCATAATGAATTGCGAACATATAAGTAGTTAGGACAAGACATGAATTTTTAGTTACAACAAAGATAACATAGGTAGTATAATGAATTTCTACCATATAGATAGTTAGGACAAGACATGAAATTTAGTTACAACAAAGATAACGTAGGTAGCATAATGAATTTCAAAAATATTTAAGTCACTAAGTTTCAAAGCTCCAATAAGAATTACCGTGTTTGATTATATTTACTAATACAAAATATTAGCATAAAACATATATTTTGAGTAACGTGATTGTTTGTATTGGATTGTTGCAAGCAATCATTTTAATGCACTAAATCTGTAGCGTACCATAAAAAGAATGTGTGTACCAAAACGCAAATAACCAGTTAAGTAGTACTTTCTAGTAACCTTGATTATAGTGAAAGTTTCCGGTTTGATTCCTCATACTCTCGTTACATCCATTTATCTGTTTTTTTTTTTTTATTAATTAGGACTGAGATCCTCTAAAGTTATGAAATGAGTACACATCTTAAATTACCCATCTAAAATGATTAACACATTAAAAGCCAAATTGAGGTCTGAGATCGACCAGAGATCTTCAAGTTACTTCACGAAAATGCCCTCAAATGTTGCCGAAAATTACACACCTGCCTCATTCCCATTTTCTCTCTCTCCCTCCCTCATTAGCCATACCCACAGCTCCTCCTCCGCCATGGAACGTCGCCACGGCCACTGCGGCCGTCGAGTCGACCCCGACCGCGGCAGCCCGACCGACTCACTCCCTCCCTCCTTTCTCCATGTGGGTGCAGGCGCACATGGAGGCCGCAGACATCATTCAGATCTGCTTCAGCAACCTCACGCAACCACAAGGTCTGGGACACGAGAGAGAGAGAGAGAGTGGAGGTGGTGGCTGGAGCTGCGCTGGCGAAGAAGGTTCATGGCCTTGCTGTGCCCTACCCACCAGCTAATGATTGAAGTGGGGGCGCAGCTTCCTCTTTCCCACAGGGGGAGCAAGAGTTCAAGAAAAACGAGGAGGAGAAGAAGCAGCCAAGAAGATACCAAAGGCGCAGAACCAGACATGATTCGTGTAAGGAAATCGAGCCCAAAGGAAAGATCGATGGGTCAACACGATCTTTCCCGGACCCTTTCATATTCTATTCTCCCGATCCCATCAATAAGCTCATCGAAGCACTCCTCTCCTCCAGACCCACCTCTTCCTTTTCTCCTTTTTTTTTTTTTAACTTTTTTATTTGGTAAATTTTCTGCCTTGATTTCTGAATGGAATAAAATAATTCGATTGAGATGAACGTGGGAAGGAAGGGTTCTCACGAAATATTCTTTGCATTTTCCTATTGTAGTGCATACGCTCCCTGGGGCGCATGTTCACTTGAATATTCTCAAGTGGCTCTCTTGGTATAATATTAATTTCCCTCGCCAAGCATATGGAATAAAAAGGAAATGGGTTGAGACTAGTGTTTAAAAATTTAGTCTTGCGAGTGCGAGTTAAGCGTGGTTGTTGAAGTGTATTGGCTTTCCTTTTTTTGTGTTTCTTTTATGGCTCGTTTTGTTCCTTTATTATTATTATTATTATTATTCTATGGAGGTTGGTATGATCTAGGCCTGCTTTCGGTTATCGAGCTATGTTCGTCTCTCCAATACGGTCAAAGATAAACCATAATATAATGAGATTTGCAAGGGAAGTACATCTTTGTCAATCGCACCAAGTGATTATGCAAGCGTGCTTGGAACTTAGAAATCTTTTGCTTTCTTTGGCGCAAGAATGCCAACCTTTTCATCTCTCAACCAACTTTACAAATCGGCATATTGGTGATTTTATTATTTAAAAAATTGGGAAAGGAAAATTAACTAAAAGTATAATCAAGAAAATAAGTATCACGAGTGATACTAATAAAATATAAATGTTTAAATTTGGTGAAAATGTTAATAGGATGACCATTTTTCACAATAATTAAGAGTAAAAGAGAGGGATTTCTTACCCTCTCAAAAGTAATGCGCATTGCACATATTAACGGAAAAAATAAAGAAAAAATGAATTGCTATGACGGCATGAAAGTTCAGGGGAGGATCTTGTGGTACTTGAAAATTCCAAGGGACGAACATGTACTACCGTAAAGATTTTATCTCGAATGTCGTCCTTTTCTTTTTTAATTATTTTTCTTGTTTCATCCTTTGTGGATTTGACTTGTGCTCCGGGAACCATGAAGCCTCCGCGACGGCCGACCCAGCAAAACCACGGCGTGCCCGGCGGCTGATGTTGTCTTGGTCAAATGATAATATTCAATGAGTTAGGGTTTTTCGATGAAGAATAGTCACGGCTCAAACGGTCTACACTTTGGTAGCGGGCTGCCAAACTCAATTTCACCGAAATTGCCATAGAAATTCATGCTAGAGAGAGACCTACGGACATGTTTTGATACTCAATTCATAGGTTAAACGAGTCAATTGTGGCACCCATAGAAGCTTCTCTTTAGGTTTTGATAGTAAAGCTTTATTTATTTCCTGAAAAATAAATAACTTGAAAAACATTTGAAAAAATAATCAATTCTATCACTTGAAATAATTAGTCAATAAAAAATATTTCATCATCAACGGGATGAATTATACAAAAAATCATAAACCTGTTGCAATTGTACATATTCAATTATAAATATTTAATTATGACAATTTAATTATAAAGACATTGAGTCCATTTGACAAATTCTGCACGAAAATCCATAATATGAAGACCAGCCGTTCTATATGACACAAGTCATGTTAACATTGACAATCTTTTTATAAAAATTTTTCAAATTTTCTTTTTTTCCTTTAGATTTATGACCGACGAGGGCAAGGGGCCCATCACCCTCGCCTAGATCTGGCGAGGGGAGGGGTTTGCATACAAGACCGATAATATCCAAAGTCCAAATATCCTGCCGAAAAAAAGAAAAAAGAGAGAAGAAAACACTGAAAATTATTACAAAGTGGGCAACAGTCGATTTCCCAAAAACCCAAGGAGAAGAAAGTCGTGCGCGGGGAAGGAAACGCATGTCGACGACCCTCGGAAGCACAGCACGACACAAACACGTTCATCACAAAAACAACAACAACAATAACAATAACAACATGATTATTGCTATAATAATATAACGAAAACGACAAAAGGAGAAAGGCAAGGTGGGCGTAACCCTAGCCGCGAAAAAACACGTTGCCCACGTGCCGAATCGAACCCCCGGGCCCCCACACGAGCTCACCGCCTCCCGATACAACTGGCGCCCTCCCTCCTTCCTCGTTTCCTGTCTCTCTTTCCTTCTCTCTCTCTCTCTCTCCCTCTCTTTCTTGTGTGCTTTCCGTGTGAAATGCGTTACTCGGACATCAACATATGAGCGACAGGGACAGACCGAAACTCGTGGCGATAAAAAGGGACGGGAGGAAGAGCCACCGGTTCGTATTTAAGCCCGAACCCCCACCGCTGAAACCCCAAGAAAAGAGAGCACGAAGACTCCCGTCTGAATCTCTGAATCTCGTCCACGTTCACTCTCCTCCTCCCGCCGCTCGCCACTGCAAGAACCCATCTCTCCATCTCGGACGCTCTCGAGTTCTCGATCCGTTTCTGCGTCGTGGTCGGCGATCCGGTCGTTTCGCGAATACCATCATGAAGAGGAGCTTTGATCTAGAGCTGCGGCTCCAGCCGTACTCCGTCACCGATTTCCTGGCGGCGTCAGAGGCGGCGCGCCGTCGTCGTCGTCGTCGGGATCTGCCGAGTGCTCGCCCGAGGAGCAGCGGAAGCTGACCATATTCTACGACGGCAAGGTCTGCGCCTCCACCGTCACTGAGCTGCAGGTGCGCTTTCCTGCTCCTTGCCCTTGCGATCGTCATGTTCCATTTCTTGGTTCTTTAGCTTAAAGCATACAATCTTGTTCATTTTCTAAGTTTCGATTCACTTGAAAGTGCTTCGCTTCCATCTCCACCTTCAGCGACGGGTTAGCCCAAGAAACAACAGGGTCTGATTGTCCATAATATTTTTTTCTCACTTCTCACTTTTCCTTCAGTGATTTTGAAAGTAAATAAAAAAAGCATTTTAAATTTTTGAAAATTATGAAATATCACACCTAATTTTCCAATACAACATTCACGTATTTAAAATTATTTTTAGAGTTTTTAAAAGTTAAATTAAATTGCGGAAGCGGCAAGATAAAATTAAGAATCGCTTCAATTGGGGATTTATAGTTTGTACTCAACATGTCATATTAGGACAATTTGAACTAAAAATTTTTGTGTTAGGTTGGATTTTCGGGAAAAGTAAATAAGATTTTCTTTAAATTTCTTTTTCTCTCTCTCTCTCTTTTTTTGGTTAATTACATGTGGCAATGGAGTTAGGAGGTGGTAGAAAGCCAGGAGGAAGTGGCATGGTACTTGGACTCTTCTTTCTAAATGTTGGGTTGGGGGAATAGGGTCGTGGCTTTTGCTGCAGCAGTCATTGTTGACTCGCATCCTCATTGGACTTTCTTCCCAAGATTTTCAACGTGATTAAACACGTGCTCCCAACATCGTTTTCTCACAAGTTTGGTCGGTCTTAAAGCGTCTTTCGATCGACAAGATTTATGGTACGAACGACAAATCGTTGTTAGAAATGTTAGAAATAGGGAAAAAAAAAAATACCCCAATTTAATAAGATTTACTCCTTTGGAAAATGACCCGGCAAGACTTAACTATAGATCGTAAGTTAAATCCGTCTCTCGGTCACGAGAACACGCCCGTGTTGAATTAGATTAGATCGAATGTTTCTCTGTAAAGATCTTGATAATTTTTCACCTATCTATTTCGACGATAATGTTGTTTTTCAGCTCAGCTGATATCTTCGTCGATCCTATGATTTTCACAGGCTAGAGCGATAATTCTGCTTGCAAACAGAGAGATGGAGGAGAGGAGCAGCAGGACTCCGACCGGGTCGGAGCCCTCGACGCCGAGCGTGCGGTCGCAGCCCTCGACGCCCAACTTGCAGGCGCAGGTCTACAGCTCCACGGGCCTCTCCATGAAGAGATCACTGCAGAGATTCCTGCAGAAGCGGCAGCACCGGAGCCAAGCCGCCTCTCCTTATCACCGTTATTAGTTCTTGATTCAGTTCGATTTTTTTTTTTTTCTTTTTTGAGAGAGATCTGTGCATTGGTATGGTTGTTGGGCTACTTTGATAAAGATATATTCTTGATTGACTAACTTTAATATGGTGCGAAAAAAGTTGCGATTCAAAGGTGTCGTGTTGCTCATCTCGTGTTGCTCGTGATCGAATTTTCCGTTGGATTGGATGGTTCTTTTGTCAAATTTTTTTTGGATTTTATTATGGATCGGTAAGAGCTGTAGCTGCAGATTTAGATGTAAACCAATTTCGAGACAATATGATTTTGTACATTAGTTAAATATTCGCCACGATTTTATCGTATTAGGTATATGGTCATTTGGCCAGGTTCCAAATATTACTTTTTGAAAGGGAAGAGGACACTGAAAATTTTATAATTTATATATGTCACTAATTTCAATGACGATACTTTTTCAAACGAATTTATATATAAAAAAAAAAATCCTCATTTCGGTATCATCGCCGATTTGTATTTGTCGGTGAGTCAAATGTAACATTATTTTATTATAAGAAATGATGTCATTTTGACCCTATTAGGAAAAACAAACTGAGCAAAGATTAAATTCATACAATTGCTAAAAACGGATGAAAATGACGAAGAATCAAGTCAAAGAAGATGAAGAACAATGATAATTTTGGAAGTTATTATTTGAGCAAAATTGCTTATTTCTTCAAAAAAAAATCCTAACCTCAATTCCGTAAATTAGCATGAATTAACTTCTAAACTTTGTAATGAAGAGTAAGACCAGGAGAAGTGGCTCACGATCATGTAAGGCGAAAAAAATTAGACACGTTGTGTCATTAATAATTTTCTTAGAAAGACCTGGATGCAATTCCTCTCAGTTTTTACCATGAACTTGCCTCCAACTTCTCTCTGCAATACATCATCGAGGAGGCCGCCGGACAATTTTAAAGTGGTGGTCGAAATTCTGGAATGAAATCTCCCCGGCAGGATCCATCATTTTTAGCAGCAATGGTGGGGGGAAGCGCCAAGGACAAAACATGGTACGACAAGATCAGACGGAGAGGGGAAAGAAAAGGAAGGAGAAAGAGACGAAACGTTGTCGTTTTTATTCCATTTGCCCCGTGGTATGCTTCGTTTTCTACTACGGACAATAACTTGTTTCCCAAAAAGCCCCGTCGGACTCTAAATAATATTTAAAAAGCCATATAAGACGAGTTGCTAAATTTGCCATTAGAGATATTTAAGTGATCCATGTACTCAAGTTATTGCTCGACAAGTTATGATAATTAAGTGAGTACTCTGCAAACATTATAGCACTTTCTAATATCATTTTTTCCTTGTAAAATTATTGATGCGAACAATTTATTGTCGCAATCCGAGAACCATCGAATGGACAGAAGAAAAAACGCAGCTATCGTCCGTGATGGAAAATAATGTGCACATCACTGTCCAGGCAAAACAGGAACAAAGCAATTGCACGAAACCAATAAAGAGGAGAAGCCGGAGGGTTGTGCGCGCAACTACGAAAGAGATGATCGGTATTTATAGGCAAGCTAGCAAAGTAAATGAACAACTGCTAGTTTGGCTAAATTTAAAGTACGAAATTTAGAGATTCAAAGGTGAGGATATTTGGGTTTATGTGAGATAGACTGGTCTGGATAATGTCTCGAGACAAAAATATAAATTTAGTAAAAGAGAAATCCTTGGTCGGGCCTCACGTAAATTTCAGGTGATGGGGGCAAAGTCCAAATTTACACTTGATTTGACCCAAGCTCACAATATAACATATTAATCTTGTGGTACAGAACCTGCTTTGCCCCTAAAAGGACAATGCATCAAATCTGGTATCTTTTGGACTATATGAACTAGGCCAAGAAAAATGAGACGGTACGTACGTACCACCGGTGAAACTTTTTACTTTTGGACCAAGGATTCATGCTTGTTTTAAGCTAGAGGTTCTCATATCACATTACATCCGCAAAATTTTTGTTGTTCAATGTTGGTTTGCACTGATAGACCCTGCGTGCACCTAGTTATTTTAATGAAAATTTAGAGATTTAGCCATGAATCTCATAGGAGCGACGCTACTCTACACTCATGTAAGGGATTCCATCTACTGTACATAGCAAATAATTACGCCACCCATAAGGGATATGAAAATTCTTGAAATATAGTATGTAATCACCAACTAGAATCCCATCCCTTATGTATATACAATATAGTTGTATCTAAAATAGCAAACCTATTTAAATTAGAAAACCACTCAAACTAGAAACCACGTAATGGGTGCAATTGTTTGGTTAATTCTGGCATGTACTTAACACAGTGATGGGATTAAGATTGTTCAGATTAACTTCCCATTATACATGAATTAAGATATAAACTATCTTCATCATGTTATACCCTAGAAAGCACCGATATTGTACAAAAACCTTCATGTCGTGTCGTGTCATGTCGTGTCGTGTTAGACACTCCGACACGTATCCGACACTTTCCGACACTCAATCAACAGGTGTCGGAAGGTCAACTCTCCCGACATTCTCCAACGTACGAGTTAGGAATGGAATTCTGACACATGACTCCGTGGGAGTCAATTTTAAAAATTTTCAAGAAATGAGGGGTCAAATGTAAATATATAAAATTGATAAAAAGTAATAAAATAATAAATGAAGAAATAAGAAAAATCTAGTCTTCTTTTCTCTTTTAACTCTCACTTTCCATGACACATAATTAACCTCCCAAGTTTGTTCTTTTCTTTCTTTTCTCTTCCGACACACTCTGACATGAGAGTTGGAATGTGGATTATTTGCTTTTTTTTCCTTGAATTTTTGTAGATTATTAGAGTGGAGTTGAATTTGTCAAATTGAAATAATGAACGATATTAACAAATGGTAGATTAATGTTTTTAGTATAAATTCATTCTATAATATTTTTATTATTTTATTTATTTATGAATTTGAATCAAATTAATTTGATTTAAAAATGATAATTTATCATGTATATATAAACATATACATTTAATATATAACGTATCACAATGTATCGGAATTCTCTATTTTTTTATAAACAACGTGTCGACATGTCGTGTCGTATTATATGTCAATGTCGGTTCTATTTAGGTTGTCCCTCATAAGACTATAAAAGCTAAGAAAAGCATAATAAAAATTGTGGCTTTTCACATGAGCTTGACCCCATGATTAGAAAAAGAATAGCGTGAATTAGGCGCATGATTACATGCTCAATCATGCATACAAAATAGAAAAAGTAGATCGCGTAAATTAAACGAGTGAGTTGTCACGCAGTCCCAAATATTGGTGTACATATCAATGCCTACAGAGTACAGACATATTAACAAAAGAACACGGGATTTGCGGGCGAAAAAATGAATTAAACATTAAGGAGAATAACTTTTCAAAGATTTGGTCTAATTAGGGAGACGCGAATTCAAATTTCCGTAAAACGAGAATGATTCTCTCATTTAATAATGCACCTTCATGATTCATAATGGGCTTTATATCGAAATAATTGTGATCATGAAATTATTTTTTAAAAATTGTTTATCATATAGATAAATGGAAAACAAAAAAACAAAAAAAAGGAGCCACGTGTGCACTATGTCGTGGTCCAAGAAAAGATAAGCAAATGAAAATCTCTCCAATCATATCAATTTACATGTGAGGAATATCATTCAGATACAAAAAGCTGGCCTACAAAATAGTACGAACGCGCATCGTGTTGCACGTAACCATTTACTCAATTATTGACTATGAGACTCTTATGCTCCATCCCAGCCAAATTTACAAAATGGTGTGCTAATAAATTCAAATTGTTTGCCTTGTGTTTCATTTTTCTTAAGATTTCCTCACATGTGAATTGATATAATTGGAGAGATAAATCACATCTGTCCGATCTTATGTTTATTGATAGTAGCTTTAATACTACTCGAATAATCATTTATAACAAGATTTTATCCGAGATGGAGCCATAACGCATATCAAACATATTCATTTAGTTAGTTATTGTAATTCATAGATAGAAGCGTGGAAAATTAAGTCCTAAACCTTTTAACCTCTAGCTAGAATTCCATAGAGCATCTTGTAAGTCCCATGGTTTGATTAAGTCGTAGCTAGAGAGAAAATTGTCCAAAAATTCCTAAATTCATTTCATTTTTGTCAATTGAGTTGTAAATATTTTAATTGTGAAAATTAAGTCATAAACATTTTCACGTTTTGTCAATTGAGTCAATTTTAGTTAGAAATCACTAACGTAGACATTGTTAATCCCACATTGCATGATTGACACTGATGTAGACAATTTTTAATGATCATTTTATTTTATTTTTATTTTTTCGTTACTTTTCTAGTTTTTTTTTTTTCTTTTAACAACTCTGGTCGACAAGGTTTTTTTTTTTTCATCACTAACCACAAGCAATGGCCAACGATTCTTGATTGGGATAGGCAAGCGCGTCGTCTCCCTCTCCGGCCACAAGCGAGGGTCTCCACACCCTCGCCAAGATTCACCCAAACTAGGCAAGGGTGTCATGGCCCTTGCCAGCCAACATATGAGGGTCCTCGCTTGGATCTAGGCAAGGGCGCAGAGGCCCTCGCTAGCCAGAGTTATTAAAAAAAACAAAAAATATATATAAAAGAATTTTAAAATATTATTAAAAATTATCCACATCATTATCATGCCATGCCATCTAAGAGAATTAGTGTCCATATTAGCAATTTCCAATTAAAATTAGTTGAATGAATTCAATTAACAAAACGTAAAGAGGTTGAGTTAATTAATATAATTGAAATATTTATAATTGAATTAATAAAAATATAATAAATTTTTGACCTTATATTTATAGTTTTTCCCCTAGCTAGAGATAGGCGGGACACGCGGAATCCACGCCCTGTTGCCCGGCCCCGAGAAAGGGGCAACTTCTCGTGAAAAATGCCCCGTGGAGAATTGAGTGGGCCACAGGGTGAGGAAGTAATAGACCCTCCCGGCCTCATCTATATATTTTGGAATATATCTTTATCATTCATATTTAGTGAATTTAATATAGATGATCAATTAAAAATAACATATCCGAATATAGATTAGTATAGATATTGTATATCTAGTTAAATAATGAAGATAGTGATTTTTTTTTTTTTTTTTTTTTTTCGATCTCTACTTATTCTTATTTTACACTCACTCTCGAGACTTTCGCTACGCCTCTTTGCAGGGCGTGGGAGTCAAACCCACTCTCAAACTTACGCGTCCCCACCCCATCCCTCCTCGAGAATGTAGGGATTTGAACCTCTCACCTCCCATTTCCATGTTGGAAGGGTGGCCACTAGAGCGAATCCCAGTGGTTATGTAGATAGTAATTAGACATGAATATTTAAATATAATACGACTTGCGATTTATCAATATAAAATATAAATGCATCGTCAGCTTTATATTGTGAGTGGTAAATGTCAAATTTAGACATTTGCAAGTTTTTTTTTAATTTATTACTTAAATATATGTAAAAAAGAGGAACGCATGCACCAATTTCGAAATATTGCTCAAAGGTTAACCTCTCAATGGGCGGCACCCTACGAACATCGTTGCCCAATGCGAGATGCCTCGCCCCGGTCGCAAGGTGTGCGGGGCGGTGGGAGATAGGAATCACGAACTCTTAGTCTAATCCTTCGAAAATGTGCAAGCGATCCTGATCACAAGCAGTTTCTACGTTCAATGAGAAGACTTCTTATGGTTCCTCATGCGCTAGTGTGAAAGAGACAGGATTAGGGATTTCTCCATTGACCCAATTGAAAGTTCCATCAGATGAACCACCACTAGTGAAGAAATCGTGCCATAAAACGTTGGACACATTCTTTGAAGTAGAAAAGCCAAAGTGGACTTTTTCACGTGGGAAGCTTCCAGCTGGTACCCACATCTATCTGGACCAATGTGGAGATTAGCAGCTCGTTCCATGTGTTTTAAATGTCCAACTGATAACGTAAACATCAAGAAACGAGTCTCTTGAGATGGCGTGACTTGGTCTTTTTAAAATGGGTCCATTTGCCAAAGATTGGCCCAAGGCTTAGTTGTCCCGGCTTTTCAACCTTGGATTTTTACTTTTGTTTTAGCTTTTAACGTTAACGACCTCGAATAATTTAACGCTCCGTTCATTTCAAGAAAAATATAGTATTTTTTATAAAAATATTTTCCATGGAGCCATCTTCTAGAAAAATGATAATGCTTTCTAATATTCAATTAAAACCTGGAAACGGAGTGGAAAATATTTTCCATTGTTCTGTATCTTCTTTTTCTGTCAGTTAAAAAAAAAAGATACAGAACAATACAAAATATTTGATTTTTCTTTGTGCACTCATTTTGATCAATTATTTTAGAAAATAATAGCATTTCAACCTAAACTTGTTCAAACAAGAAATCCCGAACAAAATGTGTCTGGGACATCAAAATAGTTCTTCACCATTGATGATATTCATTATCACAAATGGCCAGAAGTTCAGTAATTTCTTGGGATAATTAATTATCTCAGAGATTTTGTCCCAAATATTGCAAAATTACTGATTCCACTCTAGACCATGCTAAAGAAGAATCCCCCACCTTGGGAAAAATCTCAAACGAAAGCAGTTGCTGAACTTAAGGAGGTTATGCAAAATCTCCCACCATTGAAGATACCATTACTGGGGTTTGCGCCAATGGCCACCCTTCCAACATGGAAGAGAGAGGTTGGGGGTTTGAATCCTCACATTCTCAGGAGAGGCTGGGGTGATGATGATTTAATTTCAAGTGTATGTTTCAACTCCTACGTCCTACAAAGAGGCAGGATAAAAATCCGAGAATGAGAGTTAAAGTAGAAGTAGTAAAGTAGAACTAAAAAAAAAAAGAAGAAATCCTTATCCGGAATTTTCCCAAACTAATTTTTATGGAAGTAAAATCTAACAAACAAAAAAATAGCACATTATAATATACATGGATTACGTCCGTGCAACAATAGAAATTAGTAATCCTCTTTCAATTTTGTCACCGTGGTGTAATATCATAGTCAAACTCAAATGCACGCGTTCACATTGGGCAATAAATAATCCCCTTTCAATTTTGCCACCGTGCGAGAATGCAACAACCCTGGTAATCGAATCTGACAACCTCACCCTTGTGGAGTGTTTCAATCAGGTTCGCTCGCCGCCGTGGAACTGCCGCGCTTTGGTTGCTCACTACGAAGCGTTGAAGACCTCTTTTCCTTCTCTCCTCGTCAGGCACTGTCCACGGACTGCCAATGCCCTAGCCGACTGGGCCGCGAAAGCCCACGAAAGAGGCCAGCTTTCCCCAAACTGGGTCCATTCACCTCCTAGAATTATGTTGGACTTGCTTCGTACAGATGCCCTTGTTAAGGGTTGTTCTTTCTTTCCTACTTAATGAAATTATCTCTTTTTCGACCAAAAAAAAAAAAAACTCAAATGCATGTGTTCACATTGGGGCAATTAGTAATCCTCTTTCAATATTGCCATTGTGGTGCAATGCGTCTGTTCACACTACTATTTAAGAACAAAAGTCGACCAATTCATCAGCTCGAATTAGTAACCTAGGAGCATGAAGACAACAAAACAACTACCAATGCCCACGAATGTGCAGTAGCCATGCCGAAGTTTCAACCCGAATAAATCATTTAAATGGTTAACAAATAAAATTGGAGAAAGAGCAGTGGAAAATGTTCTTCCCTTTTTGAAAAGTTAAAAAAAAATCCTCACTTTTAAAGGAGTTCTTTTCCATTAGTAGAAAATGTTTTCCTTAACTGATTTATTTTCAATGAAGCAAATGTTGAAAAATCTGAAAAACATTTTCCTGAAAGTTATTTTACGTTAAACAAACGGAGTCTAATTTGGATTTCAAATCTTGGTATCTTTTTAGAAGTTCTCTCTTAAAAACCTTTTTTTTTTTATAAAGACATCATGATAGTACGTTAAAGAGTTCAATTTAAAAGTTTAAACTGATAAATGAAGAGATGCTACATGAATAATATTTCAACAAGCACATAGTGAAGGACGAGAAGGATGATTCGTGTTGATGGACTAGTCTAGGTGCACAAAATGAGGGAATATGCCCTTAAAATCATTTTTCTTTGTTGAATCTGTTGAAGTGCGTGAAAGTTAGTTTAGATGCCATCTAACAGTTATACCAAACAAAAAAAAAAAAAAAAAAAAATTCTCACTGTCTCGTGCCATGTGGCAAATTTATGATCGACCACATTTTTGGCTTTGTCCTACTAAGGATGCCATCTCAACACATACACATGTACAGACAAATACCAAAAACTTGAGAAGTCATTAGAAACGAATTTAACCGTGAAAATACACATATTTAGACAAAAGGAAAGTAGAAAAAAAAAAAGAAATACATAAAAGAACACCCCAACGTTAATATTGATTTCTTCTATGCTACTAAATAATTCTAGAATAACCACGTGACGTCAAATTTAAGAAAATCTAGAGAAATGCATCTTTGGAAAAAATAAAAATTTGATCGAGCATATCATTGTGATTGTAGAGAAAATGAAATAGAAAATGAGCATGTGAAATATCTTGTACACATGCTTTGAATTTTAATAAAGATAATGACACAAATAGTTGTTGAACTTAGCCTAATATACAATGTAGTCATTGATCTTTTAATTTGTTCAATATAATCCTTAAACTTTGGCTCAATATATAATGTGATCCATGAATTTTCAATTTGTTCAATGTAGTCCTTGAAATTTTAGTGCATGTTCAATTTAATCCCAAAACTATATAAAAATGTTCAACATTTCATTAATTCAAGTTCAGGGATAATATTGAACATTTTCATAAAATCTAAGGGATTAAATTAAATAGGTAATAAAAATTCACAATCCACATTGAACAAATTAAAAATTCAAAGGCGGCATTGCACATGGGTTAAAGTTTAGAGTCACATTGAACAAATTAAAAATCAATGCACCACATTACTTATTAAGTCAAAATTCATATACCATTTGTGTCATTTTTTTTTAATTTTAGAGCATGTACATTGAGATTCTAAGGAATACAAAGGAACAGTCAGAATTCGAGAAATACAACCTTTCAATTTTTTTTTATGTTTAAAAAGAAATAATATGATACTAATTTCTCAAATAAATAGTTTTAGCCGAGATCAACTTACCATGTTAATAGATGTAAATATGTGGTATTAGCTTAGTGTGTTTTCTTGGGTAATATTACACTAATTTCTCAAACTAATTTTCACATGCTAAAACCACCCTAATTATTTACTAATTTCAATTATACTAACTAAAAAATTCTGAAAAAAAATTATATGAATAATAGAAAAAAAAAAGAAAAAAATTATTTGATAAGGACATAATGATAAACATGCAGCACAGAAAGGAAAATAAATTGGAAAAAGTATCGAAATTAGTCGACTTAAATCTATTTATACCTGGAAAAAATAATGTGTTGGTGTGGATTAAGCCCTTAATTATGTGTAAATACATTTAGACACGTTTGATTAATTAATTTATGATGTTATTCAAGTATAAGAATATGTAAGATGAATGTGTAAATATACTATATGAGTGATTACTTCTAATAAACTTATCATGTTTGATTAAATATTCTAAGTGATTATCTTGATTTGACATGACTATGAAAAAGAAACACTAATTGCCAGACCGTAGTATCCCAAAATGGGAAAAATGCTGAGTTCTCAATTGAAAGCGCAGATCAAAGCACTGAGTTGCCCAAGAAACAACAAATGCATTCGTCAAATTCCCAGCAACTGCAATACAACGTTGCCTCAGAGAAGCAATCCGGCTACTAGACCCTGAGCATCGTCGTCTTACAATCTTGGAGCGATGCGCGGAGCATCCCAATCTGTGACAATGTGATTTCGGGTGATCTCCTTCACTGAGCGGCACCCACTTAGCGCCATGGTCAGCTCGAACTCATCGCGGAGCATTTGAAGCACTTTCTTCACGCCCGCTTCGCCTTCCGCCGCGAGCGAGAAAAGGACCGGCCTTCCAATCTGGAGATCAAATCAAGGATCGCCTTATTAAGAGAAGATGTTGGAAAAATAACATTTCGACATATAGGAAACCAAAACTATGGATTTATCTTCAGGACAGTTTCCTAAGTCATGTTCGAATGAGTAGTGTAGTCACACTATGCGACAGAGGATGAATGCTCCAGAGTCGCTTTACAATTTGGTACTTACAAATATGCCGGATGCTCCGAGAGCCAGTGCTTTGAAAACATCCGTTCCACGACGGACACCACCATCCAGTAATACAGGAACCCTGCCTTGAGCCGCTCTCACAACCTACAAATAAGATTTGGTTAAGGTAATTAAAATGACTCCTTTGAGAGATTTGGAGTGTTGCAAGAAATCCAAGGATAGAGGAGATGAACATAAAGACAATCCTGGAGATTTGAGTCAGAACTGCAGGATTCAAAAATCTAATGGAATTTCTTCTGTGTAAGGTTCATAGAGATAGCTCAGTGACGGGCGATGGTATTGCCTAAAGATATTAGGAAAGCAGAAAAGTTGTGCGAGGCAACCACTCTGGGGATTACAGTACTGAAAATGATTAAACGGAGAGGTAGAGAGAAGCCAATACCTCTTCCAGAGCTGTGATTGTTGCAGGGACGTAATCAAGTTGTCGGGCTCCATGATTAGAAACTATGATCCCAGCAGCTCCACATTCTATAGCTATCCTAGCTGTGATTGAAACCAAATGGCAGTTTCAGAGACAAGTAAAAGAACATTATGCTAAATCCACACAAGGTGCGTTATTGGCAACTTGGCGATTTAAAATTCGCCATCCACTTACTATCTTCTGCTGTTAGCACACCCTTGACTAGAATTGGCAACTTGGTGATTGTTTGCAGCCACTTGACATCCTGAACCAGCAAAATCAGTACAAGTTCAGCAAAATATAAGTCAGCTGACAGAGTCTGACACAAAAAGTTAGCGGTGTTACCTTCCAGCTAAGGGACCGGTCAACTTGGCCGGCAACATAAGACGCCAATCCAGAATCGTTGGTCTGAAAGGTAAGCAAAACATAATGAACTCAGTCATACTCTCACATGGTTGAAAACGAAATCAATGCTGAGCTAAGAAGGGGCAAAGGCAATGAACACAAAGACCCAGCGTAACTCGGAGGCAGAGTTAAGATATGAAAAACAAATGGCAAACAAGCATGCCCAGTGTATTGCTGAGTAAAAACACGGATCTAATCCCCACCTTATCCATCTTGCCAAGATCCAATCCCTCAAAGTTCTTCAGTGTCAGGAAAGGTGGCAGTGTGAACCTGCAGAGCATAGTATGTCAATCAAAGCCATTGCATATGATTATAGGAATAGATAATGATTGCATAGCTAAATCTCTGAAATATAATGGAACAGTACATCTAAATCTTTTTCCTTTACTCAGCTAAGTAACCCTATCATACCACTGATCATATTCCAATAGATGCTCACCTATTCTTGATATCGGCTTCCCTGCGACCCAGCCTTGGAGTATCAACAGTAAGGGCAATTGCTTTAAAGCCAGCCCTTTCGGCTCTCTTGACAAGCTGTACAACAACGTTCCTGTCCTTGTACACCTACTTATATGCAATCATTTAAGAATAAGAAACCAGCAAGTTACATTAATCATGACGACATGATATTAATTATATCGAATCCTCTGTCATGAGTGAATATTCTCACAATTTGTTAGTAGCTCGAAATATATTGAACGTATGGAAGATATAGGAAATTCATT
Organism: Eucalyptus cloeziana; assembly: GCA_014182715.1. NCBI lineage: Eukaryota > Viridiplantae > Streptophyta > Magnoliopsida > Myrtales > Myrtaceae > Eucalyptus > Eucalyptus cloeziana. The sequence continues at coordinate 5,191,360 of CM024637.1, read as the reverse complement.
CAACACAAACTTCATACGCTTATAAGTAACTTCACGATAAGTGCTCGAAAAATAAAGGGCGAAAAAAAACAATCAAGAAACACGTGTACACACATCTTAAGAAAAAAGTGAATAAGGTGACCGATAAACTAGTGGAACAACATGCACTAGTATGATTAAGTATTTTGCAGATCAGTAATAAAGATTCACCTGAAAACAAGCAATTTATCAGGAGGATAAGAGCATGAGCAACTACATATACCGAAGATGAAAATCAAGGAGGCAAATGTAATTACTAGAAAATCAGACACTCAAACTTACATAGAGCTGGAAAAATCGGATGCCTGGACCCGTTGAGGCAACCTCTTCAACACTTGAGGTAGCCCAAGAGGACAAAGTCTGAAACCATGAAAATGATTATGCAAGAGGCAGACCATTAAAGTTAAACTTTATGGAGAAAAATTCATCAGCCAGGAGCCAACACCCTGTATCTATTGTGCTCTAGGCAGCAAATGGACACATCTAAGAGAACAAAGAAGAAGCATTTCCTTTTTCTGAAGAAAAACTAACCATAATTGTTCCTGCTGCTGAGGCTGCCCTTGCTGTTGCATACTCTCCTGTAAAAAGTATCGGTTTCTTATACCAAAACAGAAGTGCATTTACTTTCATTTGGTCTACAAATAATCAACCAAAAAAGAAAACTGATGCCAATTTCGTGACTTGGTATGCATTTGCTGTCGGGTCAAATTGTGTAAGGAAGTTGAGAAGAAGGGTACAAAGAATTCCACCAGAATAACAGACTTTGCATTAAAGCTACTAGAACATTCTCTAAAATGCTCACAGGACAATTAGATGCAATGACAAAGTAGTTAACCTTAGAGCACTTCCAATGTCCTCTAGGGATGTAAAAGCGATCACAGATATCTCCTAAACTCACCAACATGCACTTAGCAATCACTAGTTCAAAAGGGAACAACAGTATACCACGGTGTGAAGTAGTTGGACAGCATTTTGTTTGAATTACAACTGATTTCATGTGCCAAATCCACAAATAAAGTGAGGAATAATTTTTTCATTAACCAGGATCCACAGTCAAATTCGTGTTGCCTCCATTTATGTATAGAGGCAAGTGGAACAACATGTATCGAAGCACTAGTCAATCCTTGAAAAGGAGTAAGGTCATGAAAGGATACATTACCTTCAGGATGAGCCATTTTCTGCATGGCTGTTGGTGCAATCATGATTGGCATCGAGATCTTGAAACCCAGCACAGTTGTTGATGTGTCTATCTTGCTCACGTCAATGAGAATGCGAGGCCGGAACCTAACTCCAGTAAAGGGAACATAGAAGAACCCCCAGAACTTATTATAAAAGCATAAAAAAGTTGATACAGAGGAGCAAACAGTTTCTCAAAGCAGCGAGAGCTAATGAGAACACAAGGGCTCACAAGATCCTGGAGAATGCATTTCGGTTTTCCTTAAGAGTCCACTGGTCTTCTGCACCCGATGCATAGTAGTCAAACACCATCTTCGGCAATTTCTGCCTCGCAATCTCCTCGTACTCCATAACGTTAGTGATCTCCATCTCGCCAAATTCAACTTGTTCTACCTGCTTTCCCAGGAAAAGCCTCAGAATTAGTATATCTGTATGGTCCCTCTTTTTGTAAAATTATCACACGCTTATGGTCAGCACTCAGGAGGTCCCTAATCTTAAAAAAATCAAGTCTTATTCCACAAATATCTGCAAGATTGAGAGGCCGGAAAACAGGGTAATTGACATGAAATTCTCAAGCTAGGACTTTAGACTAAATCCTTACCGTCATTGTCTGGAATCATATTCACACAATAATTTTCTGGGTGTGGTGAATAAACTATCAATGATCACCAGGCACTAAAGAAATAGCACTGGCACAACTATGCAAAACTCTTTTTATTTCTTATTCACACAAAACCCAAGAACAAGAACCGTTCTTGAATTTGATCATCTCAGGCAGATAACCACCGATTTCTGGGCATACCCAATTGAAAAAGCGACGATCGACTACGAACCACTGGTTCTGCTGACACCCCCCACGTAGTACGGACAAAAGCAAACGCCAACCTGGACTCGTTCACAGAACACGTGACGGTCGTCAGAGACAACCCGGGACTCAAGTTTAGCCCCCGGCAACACAACCGAGCCAACATGCGAAGCTCGGATCGACGGCCCAAGAACACGGAACGCGAAACAATCAGGATCGGAAACACAAAAAAAAACAAAAAAAACAAAACCCAAAGGAAGCGTCGCTTTTCCCACCAAAGCGAAAGATACGACCCAGGAAAAACATCATCACGGTTTAGAGAGCGAACCTTTAGCTTCGGCACCACCCTGGAACGGCCTTCGGAGAGAAGTCAGCAATGATGAGTCTCTCAGGACGCAGCCAGTTATAGAGAGAGGGGGGATGATAAAGCTCTTTACGTAAGTAGCGCGTGGGGCGAAAACGAGAAGAGGATGACGGAAGAAGACGAGAAAGGAAGGACTAAAATAATGGAAAACGACGAAAAAAGACCGACAAAAACAGGGGAGAGGGGTGGATGGGCTTTTCAAGGTGGTGCATGCGACGCCAAATCTGGTTCATCGAAGCGCGAGCCTCTCCCGTAAGCGCGCTCTCTCTCTCTTTCCTGTATTTTTTTTTTTTTTTAATCATTCCTACTCTATTCCTATTATAACGCTCACCCCAACCTCCTAAGAAGGTAAAGATTCGAACCTCTCACCTCCCATTTTCAACTTGGAAGAGTGGCTATTGGAGCAAGCCTCAGAACAATCAATGCCAAAACCAGAACAATCAATGCCACAATCGATTTTTATTCTTCTTCTTCTTCTTCTTCTTTTTCCGAAATTGGGGGTGATTTGTAGGGGATTGATTGGATCATTTTACTGTTTTTGGGAAATAATTTCCATTTTTCAATCCATTTATCCTTTTTTTATTAACTTTTCGCTTTTCTTTAAGGTAAGAGTGGATACGAAATTGATAACCAAATTCAAATAGACATTTAAATAGATGAGTCATGTTTAGTGTTCAATGACAATTTATCATATTATTTGTGTTGACGCAAAAATATAAAAGAATGACCAACTCTTGGGTTATTATGGATGAGTAGTAAGCTGGGTTGACAAGAATAGAATTTGATCAAAATAAAAGTCATCGTTGAACAAGACAATCGGCAAAGTATGAGCTTATCGATGAAGAAATCAACAATACATGATGTGCAATTATTGACAAAAGACCAGAATTTGAGAAAAATTGATCAACAAAATCATTGACTGTGGGCTATCTAAGATGTTGGTTAAATATTAAGGCAATGCTATTCATGGATAAAGTAAAAGGTCTGCCAACACACTGGTCAAAGATAGAAATAGCAGATTGACAAGAGCACAAAACTGTTGAGTGATTATGTTCATATTCTTGAGATCTGCAACTTTTTCAAGATAGTATTTGCTAGATAACATGAGACCATATCAAGAGTTTGTAATCTTTTATCAATAATTGCATATAAGATCAAGAAGTTACTTATGGATTTAAAATTCTTCTACATTTGGTCGATCCAATAAAAGTGATATGATATGTTTTATCCTATCATGTGTTTAGTAGCTGTTTAAAACCGGATAAAGTTAGATACAAACAAGATATAGCCCAGATTAAATAATCCAAGGGAGTGAGATAGAATCAAAAAAGATTTCTCTTATTCGTAAAATATAGGCTTTTTTATTATTTTTTAAGAAAATCTACACTCGTGTTTTTTTAGAAAACCGACACTCTCCTTTTCCTTTTCATCTATTTACCCACGCAATTCCTCTGTAACTAAAGTTGCTACTTCTTGTTTGTGTACCCACACAATTCCTCTATAACTAAAGTAGTGAAGTTGAAGCCTTCTTCTCAGTAGTCCTATGGTTCACATTGAAATTTTATGAAAGCAGCAAAAAAGTTGAAACATCATTTTTCTATTTCGTGAAGGTAAATAATCATGCTCTTATAATGACTCATAGACTATGACTAGGTATGGATTGAATAAGCTTTGTTGCAAGCCTCAAATACGATTTGAGGGCGTATTTCTTTTTAGTATTTGGGCATGTTGTGACATGGATTTCTCCATGTCATATGTGTAGTGTAATTCATGTGTCAATACATTGGTGTTTTGTCTCCATCAGTGATTGGTGTCTCAAAGCTTTAGGATTTCTTTTGGGTTGGGAAAACAAGACAGAGGTTTCAAATTTTTGCTGGGTTTTTTTAATTTCATATTGAATTCATGACAAGATTAGTGGCTATTTGTTTAATATAATGCGGCTCTGATAATGATGATCATCATTCAAAAGGAATCTTTGAGTTGCGCAGCAGAAGATGACAAAATTGAGAAATTGGGGCTGCCTGTCGTGTTGTCTTTTTAATTATTAGTTTCACAGTAAGAGATTGTTTTACAACCCTCTCTCCTCTCTTAACTGAGATGCTTTACCGATGTACATAGTAATTGCTATTAGAGATATGCATGGTCCGGGCGGGCGGTTCCTGATCTAAAATCGAGAACCGCCCACTAAGGACCGGTTCTGAAAAATTAGAATTGGGATCCACCCGTTAGTTGCATAGATTCACCCGAGAACCGGACCGTCGGTCTGGTCCGGTTCCTAGGTGGATCTATGGAACCGATCTCACCAATAATAATATTATTTTTTTAAATCCCGCTGTGAATACTCTTCCCCACTAACCCTAGCCCGAGAGGGTTCCCGGGTTTCTCGAAAGCTCCTATCTTGACACGAAACAACTTCGGTTTTTGACCGAAATTGCTGGTTCTTCACCTGACCTATTCTTCTCCTCCTCCTTCTTCGCATGCTTGCTTTTTGCCCACTAATTGCTCGTCGTTTTGTCAAGGTGTGTGCTTTGGACTTTTTTGTGCTTTGGACTCTTCAGCTTCAAGATCAGGACCTCTCCATATGGTTTGACTAGCATGATATTAGATTACCCACTTTAATTAAATTTTTTTAATTATTTTAATTGGGTTAATTATTTAATTTGAGTTTGTTAATTAGTAATTTCAATTTTTTTAATATTAAAAATTAATATATTATTATAATATAATCGGTCCGGTCCGAGTGGGTGGGTGAACGGATCCACCCATGGAACCGGGAACCGGGAACCGGACCGGTTCCCTCAAGAACCACCGGTTTTGGGCAGTTCCGGTCCGGTTCCAGGCGGTCCAAGCGGGTCCCGATTCTTTTGCACACTCTTAATTGCTGTCAATCGGATATAAAGCTCATATTGTAATCCCTGTAACTATCTCGCCCACAATCTATGACCAAATAAAATCTCCCGCACAATAGCACCTGTGTTTATGCATTTTATCATTAATTTCCTCATAATTTTACATTTGTAGCAACTTTTAATTACCAGCATTCATTTAAATTTCTTGCAACCTTTCGATTCCAGTACCTTCTTTTCTTTTCTTTTTTCCTTTGCTTCAAAGTCGCTAATTTTTCTATCTAAAATCAGCAATATCCCTTTACATGACCTTTCTTGATTGAATTCGATCCATCCCTTTTAAAAAGATATTTCAATTTTTTGATGAAACAACTCGATCGCTCGATTTTATTGTTGGTCTCAATCTGGTTAATGTTTCTCCATGTATAATTTGATACTCCCATTTTAACTTCTTATTACAAGCAAGTCCTTTAGATTTATATAATGGTACAAGTAAGTCCTTCCATTTACCACATTCTTAATACACTAAAATTGCTAATCTTTGGCGAAAAGATGACATGAGGTGCTCTCAACTAAAAGTAGGACGGTTGCTACATTACCTTAATAAATAGTATTTTTTTAAATAATTTTCTCCACAAAAGTAAGGTTTGCTAAAAGAATCTTTTCTATATCTCTATATTAGTATTTTGCCATATCGTGTGATATGCGATTTTAATTTCAAAAACTTGCATAAGCAATCCACCATGCATAATGAAATTTCAAATGAGCTTTCAAAGATAAATTTCAAATTAAAGACAAAGAATAGTGATAAAAAAAATATGGAACACCTCTTTTAGCTTTTCATTTTTCTTTTTCACGATCCGGCTTTGTGGAAAAAAAAGAAGGAAACATTAGAAAACTTAATTGCACAAAATAGGTAAGGATGGGAAGCAAAAGACGTGTTTGATAACGTTTCTGTTTTAAGGAACAATTTTTTAACAGAAATAGTTTTTTTTTTTTTTCTATTCCTATGAACAATTTCTGAGTATAAGAACGCGCTTAATAACTGCAAAAAAATTCTACTCCATGAATAGAATTGTGTTTGGTAAACTTATATAAATTTTTTGTTTCTTTTAATATTTTTATTATTTTTATTATTTTTTCTTTTCTTTCTTTTTTTTTTTTTTTTTTTTTTTTTTTTCCTTCTTTCTCCTTTGTGGCGATCACCGACCACGGCAGCGGCCGATGACCGGCCGAGCGAGGTTCGGCGAGCTAGCTAGAGCCTCGCCGGAGCCACCGCGAGGCTCGGTGGCCGGGCGAGGCTCGACCTCACCTAGGCGGCGTGAGGTCGGCCTTGCCCTCGGCCCGGCGAGGGAGCCTCGCCGATGGCTTGACGAGGTTCACCTAGCCACCGAGGCCATCGGCGAGGCTCGACCTCGCCTAGGCAATGCGAGGTTGTTGTCGCCACCGGGGCTACGACACTTCGGCGAGGTCGCCACCAAAAGGAAGAAAAAAAAAAAAAGAAGAAAAAAAATTGTTTCTTGGAATTGTTCTCAAAATAAGAAGCAACTTTTTCTATACTTATTTCTGCTTCCAAATCTATTCTAAAAAAGTTTTACCAAACACGTTTCTGTTCTTTTTTTATTCCTCGAAACAAAAAGAATAGAAATTTTTGTTCCGGGAATAGAAACAATTTTAAACAAACAGGCCCTAAACATGCTATAAAAAGAAAGAATGAATGTACAAGCGGACTTGGGAAGAACTCAATTACGCTAACCAAATGACTAACTCGACTTAATTATCCCAAAAAGGAAAAAAAAACAATAAAATCAAAATGCAGCATCCACTTGCCCAAGTTTGCCTAGCCCCACCCATTTTGCCCTCCAAGCCTACTGGACCCAAGAGGGCCTAAATTGGCCTTATGATCGCTCGTTCGCTCGCTACCCCGTTAATCAGGTCTAGTGTTAGAACGAGCGGGGAGAGATTAAACTTTGGTTAGGGTTCACGTTCTTTCCGGAGGTACGGAAGTTCTTTAGCTCAATATTAAATATTGTCTTTACCAAGAAGAATAAAATTTACTCGTAATTAGACACTTCACTTTTAATATTATCAACTATTGATCTCGTGAGTTTGATCATTTCTTAACCGCACCGAACGTGCGCAAGTTGCACTATCCAACGAGATGGACCGCACATGGTGCCCACCTGACTTTACCCGATTTGATGGCGGGTCCCATGTTGTTTTGGGCGCACCCAATCTGTCCTTGAGTCGATCACATCAACCGTCATCTTTTCGACCGGATCATGTGTACTACCGACTAGGAAGTGGAACATGTCCAAAACGTTGCAAATCAAAACGAGCAAGGAGCAAAATCTGTTAGCGGACGCAATTGGACTTAGGCGAAACGCTCGCCGAACCGGCTTTTCGTATCTGACGCTGGACAAGTGAATCACGCCGTCTTTTACTCCTCCACTTCATCGTCCCGCCGCCTCCATGAAAACGACGTTTTCGTGGACAATTTCGTAACCTAGAATTTTAGAAAGGCTTTATATATGACTAAAGAAAGAAAATACTTACTAAGGTTTTTGTAAGGAGAGAGATGAATGAAATTTTGAAAAATATCTTCTTAAAAAATATCCAAATCATTCATTTTCTATGAAATAATGAAAATGAGAACATATTTCTCTGATTTCTTGGAAAATATTTTACTTCATTACAATCTTTTTCTAGAAATAAACACACCCTTAGTGAAAGAAAAAAACAATCGTTTCACCTATAACAACAAATGGAGCCTGTTACCACCCGCCGCAGTGGCTCAGTTGGGTAGGCGCTAGACTTCCATCAAGGAGGTCTAGTGTTCGAAACTCCTGCAAAGGCTAGCTTTGAGTTTCTTGGTGACTTACCCGGTGGCACGTGTGTGGTGGCTAGCACGTGTCGCCCCCAGTGATTTACCTCCGGGTGCCGGCCGTGCGGGGTTCCCTAAGTCACAAAAAAAAAAAAAAAAAACAACAACAAATGGAGCTTGTTGGTTTAGATTTTTACTGCCATTCATATGTTGTGTTGTAGCATTGGTTCTCGTGAATTTGAATGCAATATTAAGGAAAAAAAAATCTTGCTAGAGATAAAATAAGATTTTAGTAATGAAGTGCCATAGAGACAATTTCTTAAACAATTAAAAACAGAAAATATTACGGTTTTCATTGTAGTAATTCATCTTAAACAACGTGTAATAAGTGTGCTGAGCCACAAGAGTTCCCCTGTAAAATTATGCTTGGCAAGTGTCTGGAAATTATTAAAATGAACCAATTAGCTTAATGATGAAGCTTTTGATTCAAAATAACTTTGACACCATGCCTGCTACTCCAAGAGTCGAAGCTTATCTAATGGATGAGACAGTTCGCCTCTTTATTTAGATATTAAGTGCATGTTTGGTAACCATCCAAACAGTGCCTAATTTTGTTTTTTTGTTCCCGGAAGCAGTTTGGGAATATAATCGTGTTTGGTAAAACTTTTGTTCCTGGAAACAAATTTCTATATTTTTGTTCTCGGAATTAAATTTGGAACAGAATCAAGAATAAGAAAAAGTTAATTCTTGTTTCGGGAACAAATCTAAGAATCAAAACCAACTATTCTTCTTCTTCTTCTTCTCTTTTCTTCTTCTTCATCGACCACCATCCTGCGGTTGCCGTTCGTCGCCGTCCGCCGCCGGACGCCGGCAACCGGTCCGATAAGCTCATCGGAGGCTCGCCCAGCCAGGGCGAGGTCCGACGAGCTTGCCGGCGACCAAGTGGGCCTCGCCCAGCCCCGCCGGTGGCTAGGCAAGCCTCACCCAGCCCCGACAAGGCTCGGCCGACAAGGGTTGGCGACACTCCGGTGAGGTCACCGGCCCTCGTCGGTGACCGGCCACAAGAAGAAGAAGAAGAAGAAGAAGAAGAAGAAGAAGAATAGGAAGAAAAAGCAAAAAAAAAAAAAAAGTAAAAAAAAATTATTTAAAAATTAAAAGAAATTGATTTGAAACATAATCAATGAGCACTGTACCAAACGCAATTTTATTCCAAAATCAAAAATTTTGGACAATTACTAAACGGCTCTTAGAAATTATTCCCTAAAATAAAAAGAATCATTTCTAATCAAAACTGCTTAAAAACGAATCGTTCTTAAATGCGTCATAATCGAGTTTAAAGAAAAAAAGTTATCTCCATTTGTTTCACGAAAAATTTGACATTTCTAAAAAATATTTTATAATAAACCATTGTTTAATAAAATAAAAATATTTATCATTATCTAACTAAAATCTAAAAATAAATTGAAAATTATTTTTCTGTCGTTTATAAATGAAAACCTACTATTGTTTTTTTAAATAAATATGTATTATTGGAGCATTAGTCACTTGTGCATGGCTGCTCGAGGATCAAGCATGGGCATCAGAGTCCTCAGTATGGATTTTGTGGATCTAGGCCCAACCTTAATATACTCAAGCCTTGACCCTAGGAACTTGGGCTCGGACACTAAGTCCCTAGTCCACATAAGTTGAGCGCAAGCATCAATGCATAAAGATCAACCATAACAAACCTTGAAAATAGGAATTAAGATCTCAAGCTCGATCTTTGTCGACCTCGTGCCTAGCCTCAATGAGGCACTAAGATCTTGCACTCAGCCTTTGTGGACTTGCACCGGGAAGCCGGAGAGTTTGGCATGGGCACCAAGGTCTCTGGCTCAGCCTCCCTTAACCCAAGACACCAGGCACCGGGGTCTCGGGGTCCGAAATGAGTTTGAGGGTGCGCATTTAGAAATGCCATTATCCAAAATCTCGTGTCCAAAACGGTAAATGGACGTGTTCCAGCGCCAGCGGTGTGGGCCAGACCGGATATTGCTTTGGGAAGTGTTTCTATGACTCAGATTATCAACATCCTCCGACAACAATTCGCAGAGAGATAGATTGAGACGCATCATCATCATCATCATCATCATCATCATCTTCAAAACCGAGCTAAGAAGGAGACGCGGGGAAGCGCGCACGCCATTCCGAATTCAATCATCATCACCTCGTCCTCCCCTCGGAACCAGAGCCGCAGAAGCTTTGGAACCCGATCGGATGGCGGCGACGCGGCGGCCGTTGCAGCGCCTGCTGAGCGGGGGGTCCTTTGCGGGGAGGCGGGCCTTCGGAGCGCTCCCCGAAGGCACCAACCCGTCCTCCTCGCAACACCTCATCGAGCTGGAGCACGAGTACAGCGCTCACAAGTCAGTCCTCTCTCCTCTCTCTCTAATTTCGTCTCTGGTTTTGCTTGCTCGAATTGGGTTGTGGCTGCCAAATTTTTATTTTATTTTATTTTTTTGCGTCTCCGTTGCTTGGATGGTTCGGGGAGTAATGGGTTCTTGTCGAAGGAGTCGTTCGTTCTGCCGGCTTCCTGCATTGCTCCGGTCCTCTGCTCCTACGGAATTTTTTAGAGTTCGGGGTCGGTTTCTTCGCGGAGAATCGGATATCGTTGGCATATATTATTCTTTTATCTTATTTTACGAGAAACCGAATCAAGTTCCCTTTTTTCTTTCTATGTTTGCCTGGAATTGTCAAATGAGTATGAATTATATTTCCTGACCATAAAAACGTTGTGTCTAAAGATGGGACCTTGGAGAGACGCCACCTCTGGGACCCCGTGCTGGAATTGAAGCCTAAGTTTTTTTGCAGATCATGAAAACATCTTCTGTTCCTTAGTTTTCGCAATCCATGCCTAACATCTCCTCTTCCAAAAGCTGGTTTTCGGAAAAAAAGGGCAGGCCTACTTTTGCGCAATATGCAATCATAAGCCTGACATAGGGTTGATCATTAAATCACTTATTTAAAGAAAAGGTATTGATTCTTTGATCCATATAGATGATCCTGCCATTTGAAGTGGCTGGTGGGTTTTTTCTTCTTTTTTTCCTCGGACTCGTTCTGGCTGCTAGAGTCTGGCATTGTGTCTGTGAAGACTGAATCCATTTTTAGTGCCTTTTGTTAATTTGTGGAAAACTAGTCTTGCATAGACTTTTACTTGAAAGGGGAGCTTGCCATAGACTTTTACTTATCCTCTATCTTTTGCACGTGGTCCCAAAGATAATAGTTGTGCTAAAATCATCAATTGTTGGGTAGCTTTCTGGTTCTAGAATCAAGATACATGCTTTGCACAGGGACTTCTTCATCCAATTTATGAAACGATTGGGATTACTATTGTGGCATGGTAGTGATGGATTCTTGTAGAACTGTGCTAGAATTTCTTGAATGTGAAATTACTTTACTGATGTAACTCATTAACAATTAAAGGAGTCAACAGTGGCAGAGTCTGGTTCTGGCATTTTGGGGTTAAATTCTGTTGGATTTTGCTCAAAGTTCAGAAGTGCATGTACCCGTTTATCGCTACAACCTTTAAGTGTCAAGTGAATTATCAGTCAGATAATACCATTTAGCATTTTGATGAATGATGCTAGCGGAGTCCTTTTTTGAGGTCATAAATGAACGGTTTTCTCTTGTTGAGACAAGTCATGCTTCGTTCTAACTTCTTATCTAATCATTTTGCTGGCTCAAATGCAGTTATCACCCAGTTCCTATGGTGTTTTCTCAAGCTAGGGGGTCATCTGTATGGGATCCAGAGGGTAACAAGTATCTGGATTTTCTGTCTGCTTACTCTGCAGTAAATCAGGTAATAACTTGCATGCGAATCTCTATGCCTTATGAATGAATCGATAGTATTTGCCTTATCTGGTTATGCTTGATTGGATGAATTCTCAAAAAGAGATAAATGGCTAAGATGCTGCTTATTGGTGGATAGACATTACCAATCTGAATTAGTGAAGTGGCTAATGCTCTATTGACTTTCATGTGCACCGAATTGACTTGACTTATGTGTTCAGTTTTGTGACCTCCTTCTCTAGGGACATTGTCATCCAAAGATCATGACAGCATTAAAAGAACAGGCAGAAAAGCTTACCCTTAGCTCCAGAGCATTCTACAATGATAGGTTTCCAATTTTTGCTGAGCACTTAACCAGTATTTTTGGCTATGATATGGTGCTACCAATGAATACTGGCGCTGAAGGTGTGGAAACAGCTTTGAAATTAGCGAGAAAATGGGGTTATGAAAAGAAAAGGATACCAAAAGATGAGGTAATTCATACATGTTTATGCTATTGTATGATATTCAGATTGATTGTTGCATTTATCTACATTGCGAGAAGCCTCCTTTGTTTGGTAGATGCTTGTTGAGCAGCAGACAGATCTTTTTTTTTAATCCCTCATCTGAGAATTGACTAGTCACAACAGACCAAATACTAAACCATCTCCATGCATGGAGATTGCAGTTAATTTTCAATGATACAAGAACTTGCTAGCTATCAAACTATGTACGGCAATAAGCCTCAGGAATGCCTTTGCTCTCTCACTTAAGGCAAAACCGTGACATCTTCTTATTTATAGTTTCTCGAGGAAAAAAGTTGGAATAGTAGATCATGTCATAGAAGGAGTATAAACTTAGATTAAGTGAATAGGTATGCTTCTGTTAGATTGTTGAGTACAAACAATCATGATTCATTTGGTATGTCAAGAGTGATTGGATGTGCCTCATTCATGCAATATGCTGAAGGAATTATTAGATCTGCATTAGTCAGGTTCATGATCAGTATCTTGAGGCATTTTCAGAAATTTTCTATGCTACAAGAGAAAAGGAAGATTAATTTTGTCAGTTTTAGGCATTTAGGAGTATAATTACAACAGGTAATGCAAAAACAAGGAGGTCTTGTATGCATGATTTATAGCTCTTTGAACTTGAAGGATCATTTGTGGGAACAAGAACATACAATCCATCAGAAAAGCATTCATATTCAGATTTCTGCCTGAATTTCTAGCATTTTAGCAACTTTCTTTCTTATGCCTGATTTGGCTTGTACCAGTACGCTTTGTCTGGTTCTTTCTAACCCAACTGATTTCCTCAATGAGGCTACTTGTTCATATGCAGATGAATCTTCAACTAACTAAGCTGTATAATGTCCTGAACTTTATATTTTTTCTGAACCTGTGGGTTCCCTTTCAACATCTTTCAATTGCCATTTGGAGAAGACCCTTTCATCTCCTATCTCTTAGATCCTCTGATTTGCCAATGGCCTGATCCTATTGGATCAGCAGATGTCTCTGCTAGGTGCTACTTGCGATCTTTACCCTTCATCTGCTCCTCTTTGATCCTAGCTAAAATCCATTTAGTACAGAGAATCCATAAGTTTCTCAAATTAGTGAATAAGCAAGAAACAAAGCAGGTCAACCTAAACATGGTATTGGGAATATAGAACTCTAAAAGGCTATTAATATAATTAGTTTCCATCCATTCTTCTTATTGCCATTTTGGACGTCCTTGTCTTGTCTCTTCCTATGACACTCAACTATCAGTTCCATACATACTCTGAAGAACTATTAACAACTTGTACATATGCAAGGATGCATTACTTGATCTTGAGTGTTGCACTTCTGTCTCAAGTTAGCTTTTGCTTCCACTTTCTTATCCAAGGCCCTATGCCAGGAGATCATAAATCCTATGTGTTTGCCACAAATATAAGAACCTGCCAGAGGGTCATTTTATTTTCTATTGTTTCTTTGCTTTAGTACCTAATGTGGATGACACCAAGCCATGTGATCAGCTGTCTCCTTAGTGGTGTTGGTTGTTTATTTATGTGGCATGCTTCTTCATTTGAACAACTTCCATAAGACTAATTGAGATTTTTGTCCAACTATCATTCTTGCACTAATGGATTCATGTGCAGGCTATCATAGTCTCGTGTTGTGGCTGCTTTCATGGTCGTACATTGGCTGTTATTTCTATGAGCTGTGACAATGAGGCTACCCGTGGTTTTGGGCCATTGTTGCCCGGCCATCTCAAAGTTGACTTTGGAGATCAGGCAGCGCTGGAGAGAATTTTTAAAGGTCTAAACCAATACAGAGTCTCTTTTGTTTACTTAGTCTATGGTTTCATAGTATGTTGATCATGCTTCATAATATATTTCTTCTGACTGGCCTAAGAATTCAAATATATGAACTTCAGACTGAGTATTTTCATTGATACCTTTGATCTATTGAAACAACTTTGTTGTGACATTGTTGATCTAAGACTTATCATTCTTCTGTCTATGAGGTCAGAAAGTGGAGATCGAATAGCTGGATTCCTTTTTGAACCTATTCAAGGAGAAGCTGGGGTATGTATGACTAATGATCTTGACCAATTAAAAGAATGTTATCTTTTTCAGGGGATGGGGGATGGGACTGTTTTAGATTGAAATGTTGAGGGCTTATCTTCGCCTTGTCTGGTGCCAACTATCTTCCTCTGTAGCTAGTGGTATCCATATGGATGGAAGTTTATGTTGTGCGCGTATATTTGTTTCAGTGCTATGCAACCTTTCGTATTTGTTGAGCCTGAACAACGTCTCTAGGAGCATTTGTGATTCAAATATCCCAAATGGACAACTTTCTTTGATTTGCATTCTTGATTGTAAGAACTGTGTTTGTGTTCTTAAACCAGTCAGTTTTCAGACTCTTGACTCCTGTTTCACAAGGAAATCTGGTTAACCATAATCTAATATGACCTAAAAAGTTTGGGCTCTGGGATTGAGTTCTCTCTTTGTTCCTTCTTCTCCTCACCCAAATTTTTATATTTTTTTTGCCACATTATTTGCAGGTCATACTTCCTCCAGATGGTTATTTGAGGGCTGTCAGAGATCTTTGCTCAAAGTATAATATTCTAATGATTGCTGATGAGATACAAACTGGCTTAGCAAGGACAGGAAAACTGCTGGCATGTGACTGGGAAGAAGTTCGCCCTGATGTAGTGGTAAGGCATTGAATTACTCAGATCAATGACCATTTTTATCATTTCGGCACACATATAATATTTCTTTGTTTCTGTTCATTGTTATTATTTTTGGTGTTGATCTTTCTCCTTATCTTTTGCCTTTTGACGGATGGATGATGTGTTTTCATTGCAGTTATTACTCAAGAATTGTTCAATTGTATTAAATTTGGTTAGGCCCTCTGGGATTATTTGGTTCAAGGAAAAATTATGTTAATTTCTATGCTCTTAGAGAAGAACGTGCATCTCTGCCTATTTCCTACAAAGCTCCTTTGAAGTTGAACGAACTGAAACCTTATAATTATTCTCCTGTCTACTGGTTTACTGCAGAGTGCTGATGCGTGGTAGAGAATGAGAGAATTATTCTATTCCTTAGATATACAGCTGAGAGTACAAGGCTAGAGGAATACACTTTTTAATCTTTAACATAAATAGAATCTGTCCAATCCAATATTCTAAAAATCTAAGTACACACTGGTAATTATCAAATCAAACCACTTCAAGCAGAATATTTACTAGTTTCGTCAAGAATTCAATCAACACCATGTTATTCATTTGAGGAGTGACATAGCACGTTTCTTCTACAACCGTAATGGCACAATATACAAGAGCTGTATTGATTTTAATGTGAATGATGGGGTTTAGTCCACAAATTTGTGTTTCGTCATGTTTGCCTCCATGCATCTTTATTTGATCCTTCTGTATTTAAACAGATTTTGGGCAAAGCACTGGGTGGTGGAGTGATACCTGTAAGTGCAGTGCTTGCAGATAAAGATGTAATGCTCTGCATTCGACCTGGAGAGCATGGAAGGTTTGATAGTTGTGCCTTTTGTGAATAATATTTTGTCCCATTTATGAGTAGAATTCTCCTGAAAGTTGTATTTGCAATCTTACTTAGTAAACGATTGCAGGGAGTTTTGGCTGCAGACATCTATTAAACCCCATATGACTTTCAAGATCTATTTCATTTTGTGATTAACCACAAAGTGATTAGCTGCCAGCTTCAAATGAAAATTCTCGCTTATTTCAAATGCAGTTTTAAATCGATTCTGTTGGTCCAACTCTTGAGGTGCTATAGCATTATTAATCCATACCATGCAGAATTTTGAAAACTGCTGACCAGACAAACATGTCGGAGTTGGTTGATTTATTAGCTTTTCTTCCCTTAATATTAGGTTTGAGGTTCTCTAGGATGGAGGTTCAACCAGTTTATCTAGAACTTATATACTGAATGAATTAAAGAGTTGACAAGGTGGAGGTACAATGGGCACCTGCGACAGAAATAGTCAAAAGCATATTGTATGAGGAAGCCTATGACCATAATCATGTATCAAAAACCTCTGACATTATGCTCTTCCCTGTAATAGAGTTTAGCTGCTGATTAGCAAGCTGCTTGTCTAACAACATATTTCGCTTTTGTGATTCTTCAGGTCATTTTGTCACGTACTTATTTTTGGGTTCTTTTCTCATTCTTTGATTTTTTTTTTTTTTTGGGGGGGGGAGTTTCAAGTCTGACTGGTATTATTTCTCACAACCCTTTCTCCATTTCCTTGTTGTGTGCAGCACCTTTGGAGGTAATCCTCTGGCCAGTGCAGTAGCAGTTGCGGCCCTAGATGTAATCAGGAGTGAGGGGCTTGCTGAGAGGTGTGTGCTTTTTCACTGGCTCTTATGTTGGATCATCCCTAGTGACTACCTAACCAGTCAACACCATAGTATTTCTCAATACAAAATTACTGCCATGTTCTATTTGTTAGTGTCTTTTTGTCATCTTGGCATATTGGCTGTGCTGAATGATCACACCAAGAAAAAGGGCCAAACAATTCGACCATCTGCATATCATTGGCTCATTAACTTTTTGAAATTTGCAATGTCATTTAGCAGTTCTTTAAGCACAGACCACCTTTGCATGAAGGATTTATGACTTAAATTTGGTTCTCCTGCCAGGAGTATTTTGCATTGTTTCCTGTTCTATGCTAGTGTATTTACCTTAGTTATATTTCTAGTTCATTTCTGCTACTCTTTTACAGATCAGCCCAATCAGGAGAGGAGTTGAGGGCTCAATTAATTAAAGTTCAGCAAAAATTTCCGGAGTTTATAAAAGAAGTACGGGGTAGAGGATTGTTCAATGCTGTGGAGCTGAACAGCTCCAATATGTTCCCCATCTCTGCATATGACATCTGTTTGAAGTTAAAGGAGAGGGGGGTTCTTGCCAAGCCAACGCATGATACTATCATCAGATTGACCCCTCCATTGTCAATGAGGTAATGTACATGCTTACAGTTACTAAATGTGATTGATAAATCAATGCCTCACATTTGAATGGGAAATTAGGAAGTCACAAAGAGAATTGCTTTTATGATGTATCTATTCATATTGCCGCAGCCAGAGAGATAAATACAAATTGCAGCTCTCTGATCTTCTGGTAATGATGGTTGTATTTTTAAGATGTATCTTATCAATAAAGCCTCAGCCAGAGATAAGTAGAAGTGGCAATGCTCCAAATTTCTGGTTATGATGGTCCTCTTCAAAGAGTTCTGGGTGCAACATTACTTGTTATTTGTGGAATTTCTCTTCTTTTTACAAACAGAAGATCATACCAGTAGATGGATAGAGATGCCACCTATATTTGCAGAATGAGGACCAAATGGGAACCAAATTCTTTATTAACATATCATGGATGAAAGTGCCAGCAAATGATATCCATGCACATGCTGCCAAAAAATTTATGAAGAGCATCTTAACCTATCACTTTGAGCAGAAAAGCTTGTAACTTTTTTTGATGAAACTTGGTACCTACCACCACCCAATCTTTTGGGGCTTCATTGAGGTGTATAGGTGGAGATCCTATGTCCTTTTGAAATGTATGCTTCCGATATCTGTCTCTTGTTACAGATTCAGCTTTATCAAGAATTGAGGACTTATATCGCATGTGTTCTTTTTCATCGCTTTGTTTGGGTTTCAAATGTGCACTTACTTTAAATACTGAAGTTGTTCCATCAGCTGATGCCCACTGTCTTTGATGTTCTCTTGGAATTTTTTAGTGCGGGTGAGCTCCAGCAAGGTTCGAAAGCACTTAGTGATGTTCTGGAACTGGACCTCCCTAAGATGTCAAAGGTGAAACCAGAGAAGTCATCCCCCACTTCCAGTGCATGTGATCGTTGTGGCCGGAAAATGTATTGACTCTTTGAAGTACATCTCAATCAAACGTGTATATATTATTTCTGTTTCTGTCTGGACAAATATAGCCAGTGCAGGTTCCACCTCATTTCCTCATCTTCTGAAATAAGGCTCCACAGCGCTCGGTGCTAATGTTGTCTCTTCTCTCCCTTACCTTTCCTTTAATCTTCTCATTGCAGTCACTCTTTGGTCCTGATACATTGTTGGTAATTGGAATTGCTCACATTTTAGTAAAACGAAAGTTGTGCATGGAATAGAAGCAACAGACATTAGCATGATCAGCAACAACTTAGTTAAATAGTACTGTGATTTAGCTTTATGGTAGTTCTATAAGTGCGGCAATCATTTGTATATTATCTGATAACGTGCCGATGATACATGCGTTTTGTATTTTGCAACTTGGTCGGCGCTGGGAATTACCAACTGCTGGTCTAGTATTTTTTCCGTTGCCATCTGGTTACTTTTGCCACGATGAACTCTTACTTATGTGATCTGTACGCTAGCAAATACTATTTTCGGTTTTGGATCTTCCAATTGAGTCAAAGGTGGACCTGTCAAAATAGGGCTATGATCCATTTATTGACCCAGATAAAATGGGCCGAGTTGTTATATGGATTAGTTATATTCAGTAAATGGGTTTAGAATAGTAAAATGCAAAACAACCCAACCCGTTTTTATGACTTTCTTTTCACTCTCTCACCCTACTCGATTTCGCGCCCACTCATTTCGTGCTCTCTTCTTAATTTGTATATGATTTTTCCTAGATTTAATTAAAAATATGAAGGTATTTTAGCAATATGAATTTGGGTTGGATATGATTCACTATATTTGTATTGCATGGAAATAAATTAAAACGGTTAAGCAAATGAATTTGGATTAGACTATTTTCAATCCAACTCGACCTAACCCATCTGTTTGATGGGCTTAGTGCAGGAGCCTGAGGCGTGGTTGTGCTGCATTTGGACTTGGTTGCTTGGTTGTGCTGCATTTGGACTTGGTTGCTTTCGAATCAAAAGCAAACCCTCCCACTCTAGTCACCTAATCACCCCGTTAATACAGATGAGATTAAACAAAAGCTCATGCTTATCCTTGCTGATCTCATGATTCGCCTCTCAACTTCTGAAAGTGAACCCTTCTATGCAAACGGTTTTATGCAATCTTTGGTTGCGACTGTTGCGACTGAAATAGTAGACCCAACGCTTGGTACAAACGATGATAGCGTCAAAGAAGACCAAGACGGATGCAGGGACTAAGAACCGCCTGTAGAAATGTGCAACTGATATATGCTTGTGTACAGATATCATCTCCTAGTTCAATATAGAAGCATTCATGTCAGCTCAACTCGGTCGCCAGAATCAAACTGGCATATGAGTTATCATCCGGCTCAATTCCGCGGTCCTTTCAGCACTTGCGTGTTGATTCGATACCATCACTGGCCGCTTAACAAGAACAAAGAAGGGCTTTATGATGAGAAGAGAACGACTTTTTCTTTTATCAGCTTACAAGGATGAATCTTGGGATATGCCGCGTGCAATGCGCTTGAACAAATACCAAAATGCAGAAGGTTTCATCACGTATATTCTTGGTCCAGGGCTTGCTTAGGCCAAGAGGCAAGTTGCGTTTTCGTGCCAATAGTCATACCAACTAAAGGACATGGAAAAAGCAGTCGCGGCGTTGCATTTTCACTAAGTTCAGCTTCTCGTGCAAGTAACCGCCAAGGGAAATGCGAATGCAAATTCAAAGGTGGCTGCGCCAGAGATTGAACCTGCCTCACCCCCACCGGCTCAGTGCTAATCTTGCACGCGATACCACAAGAGCTGTCCTGCACCGCAGGATAGCACCCAGGATAGCAGGTAAGTAACTAGTGTGTCCAGGCTTTAGCTAGCTTAAACTCGATGGAACACTAGGGCTAAATGAGCAAATGCCGTAGAGCAACCACAATGGACGAGAAGCAGCCCATGTTCTAAAGATTTTCATGTCCTGCCAAAGGATCACGCATCGGTACTCCAGGACAAACGAGCCTTCCGATTATCATAGCATCCGCGTAATCGGGACATTCTGTAATGCTGAAGAACTGCACGTGTGCCCCAGATAAAAGCACTCTCGAATAAAGAAATCGAATGCCCGTCGGCATTGATGATTCCGCGAAGCGGATCGACACGCATTTCCCGATTCTGGCCATATCCTCAAGCCCCACGAGCTGAAATTATTCTTGGGATGGCCTTTCCTGGCACTCAAAAGGAGGACAAATCGACAGTCTGGTCCCCTTCCAACTACTTTTGATTCTAACATAACACCCCCTTTCCATGATGCTGTCCTCCTAACTTTCCCAAGAGAAGAGAACCGGACAGAAAGAGTTGGTGACAGCATCAATGAGGCAGGACGGGTTTTGCTGGATCCATCATTTGGTTAGAATAATAGAACCAGATGCAGATGCTCAATAAGAGGACATTATAGAGTTTGTAGATGGCATAGAAGCTGACGTATTTGAAGATTACTGTAGCTCGCTCAAGATCTGAAAAGCTCAAGCTTCGTTCACATGGAATGATGTTCGCGGCAATGCAAGCTAAGAAACCTCGTGTATATTTGACAATGGAAGGAGCACAGACAGCTCAGTGATCTTCATCACTCCAATAATTGAAAGGCCATAGAGCATAGACTCCTCAAATAAAAAAGGAAAAAGGATAAGACAAAAAGCAGAGAGCTACAATGACACGGGACCAGAAGACTCGATATTCGCCTATCATTTAAAACCAACCCTTTTGAAACCGCTCCGAAAGTGGTTAAGAGTGACAGAACAGACAGTCAAAAAGCAGGGCACTTTCTAAGGTCTAGCGTGCTCTTAAAGAGCAGGTGCATAGGTACTTCTCAAGACAGCATCATTTTTCCAACATCATGTGGGCGAGGCTAACTTCAAAATTCAGACTTAGCAACCACCTGTACTACTATACTAGAGGAAGAACGCATGTGGGTGAATCTGAAGGTGGCATCTCTTGGACCCACCTGTACTACTACACAACTCATTCTCTCAGTATATACTGAATGAATCCAACAAATACTTTCTGGCCCAAAGCAGCAACAATCATTTATTTAGCAGGCACTTCCATCACTTTCTGGGCATTTTCCACTGCTTACATCCCAGCAAAATGATTGCAAGTGACAAGGTAACCATTTTCAAACAATGCTTGAATACAACATGCAGTACCGCACTCTGGTCTAGGGGTCTGTTCAGCACGAACAACACTAAAGCAATTAGGGCAATGGAAAATAACAGGAGGCACACACACCCTGGGAATCATCTGAAAGTGCACCACTGCATCATTAGGATTGTGAAAAGAAGCAACCGCTTCACCTTATTAGGTATACAAGATCAGTTATCAACAAGTCACACGTGAAAGAGAATTGTAAGAGAAGGAAAAGAAAGGGAGAAGAAAAGCCGATGTAAGCAGTACAGATTACAATGTCTGCCCGATCCTTATAACCATCATGGCTCTCCTGCAGGTTTTAAAAGAAGCATGAAGATGCCAAACATGATATCATACACCCCTGTCCCAGATAACTGGGGCCTCAACTCCCATTCAACATGCTACGATATCTTCACAACAAAGAACTAGTCATTTTTTATCATGACTCTTCATAAGCTCGGAATTCCACCTTCATAATCCTTTATTATAATTCACCTCAGCGGACTGTGCTGGCACGAGCATCAGGATTTCAAAGCCCCATGGAGAATACACTGGTTTGTGAATTTCTAGAGTATATGTTCTTTACTACAATATTCACATGGTATGAGATTAAAAGTTGAGAAGACTACAAACTCAGGAATCTAACATCATTTCTATAGTTGTTGTGCTCTTTGCAAGTGTATGCCATAGGAAGTTGACCAGCAGATGCATCTCAAATATCAGAGCTTAGCACAGAAGTAAGAGACTTGCCGTGTAGCTCCTTCCCCACTTCAATAAAAGTACTTCGCATAGACAGCACACCCTGGCTTACTTGAAGCTGCATTTGGCTGGTCCTAGCATCAACAAAATTGTGGTCTCATCCTTGACCCACCGGAAGGGTCCAAAGTTGTTTTCCTTTTCAGCAGTCAGCTTCCCCTGAAAACATAATAGGCATGTCCCCACATGAAACAGCATTAATTTCTTTATCATTTATAGGATAGTGTGATAGTGTCAGTACAGATATTCCCACCTAAAAGGTTGGTGATGAAACAATGAAGATGGGTAGAAGGTCATGCAATCAAATCACAGTGCATGTCTTAGAATAATCCCCACGTCGTCTCCAAAACAGAAAAGAAATTAAAACACATACCAGGTTCTAGTGGTGGAGAATCTACAGGTCCCAACAACACTAAGCAGATTGGTAGAGCTTCCTAAGGCAGTAGCTTTTTTCAAAAAGGTACAGTGACTCCAGCAAAGCATTTGGACAGAAAGGTTGAAATGGAAACAAGTACAGGCCACAAAACAACCCCCACAAGGAGGAGGAGGAGCAGCAGCAGCTAAAATGATGAACCTATAATATTTGCACGGGAATGCTTGTCGCATCTTTCACTCACCCCACTTTCACACGTAAAAGTCACTTCTACAACTAATCACTAAATAATGTCTCCAGAGTAATTTTATTTTCACTCCCAAAGAGATTAACTAACTCTTTATCCATACAAGAGACTATACTGGCATTCTTTAACCATACAAGAGACTATATTTTCTTTCTACACACCATTACACTGAAATATCATTTTCTTAGCAATTGCAATCAATCCTTAAAAGAGTGCTTTTAATTTTGTTTCCAAATGACTCTTGCAATACTAATTAAATGATCGGTAAAACTTCATAGCAAAGGAAGGTGGAACCTACAGCGGTCCACATTTGATCTTAAAAAGCAGAAAAAGCTTGCTTTAGTAGTTTCTGCATCTTCTGTTTTCACAACCAAGACGTCTTCTACCTCAATAATCGTTTCAAACGATAGTATCAGGGGAAAATCCATTGAAAGCAATTAATGCATAACTCAGACAAAAATATTTTACATAACACTAAGTTATTACCACAATACATCATTTCCAATACCTATTGTAGCTGTAATTACAAGAGCGAATGGATACCAAAAGATGCAGAAAAGAAAAACAGGTAATCAAGGAAGACTTCAAAATTATGGCTCTGAGGCAGTGACCACATTAATATCCAAGAATTTAGAAAGATCCACCTTAGAAAATAAAGTTTATGCTTAGAATAAGAGACAAAATTCCTTGTGGAGCCTCAAAACTAGAATTTCATACAGAGATGACTATCTGAAAACACCAAAACCTACCGGAAGACTACCAAAGGTTTACTTGAGTTGAATGCTCACATCAAAATCCAATAAGTAGAAGAGCCATCGAAGACCGACCAAAAAAAAAAAAGAGCCATTGAAGAAAGTAATTAGAGACTCACCATCAAATCTAAGATCAAGAGATACAGAGGATCAGTCAGCTAGTGATGGCCCTTTGGGAGGAGCCAAAACTCAATCCACGCCCCAAAAAAATACCAATCCACAAAATAGAAAATATGACGCAACATTCCTTGCACCTGAACAAACTAGCTAAGCCATGACAAGACTATACCAATCTAGAAACAATATGTAAAACAACACTACCTCAAATTGCACGAAACCGAAAATATGAAGAAATCAAACCATTGAAGATGTACTGAGCAATTCATACAATAACTAATCTGCTGACTAATCTAGCAATCATTTCAATAATTAACGTACAAGCTAGTCAAGGCACGAGCAGACTATATGAATCAGCAACATTATGTAAAGGAATAATGCCTATTCGTACCAAACAGAAAATATGAAGCAAACAAACCATCAGAGATGTACCTGAACTTCCAGGGGGATATCAAAATGAGTTCATCTCCAAGCAGTAGGTCCTCCTTTTGACCAGCATTCTAGCCGCAGTTCCATAAGGCTCCTCGAATGCAGTCGAAATCCAAGACCCATCAGCCATGTCCTTCAACCCAGATTGCTCGCTAGGTCTTATGGCAACCAAAGTTGCGCCTTTAAGTACAACCCCATCAGGCAGTTCCAGGTGAGGCGCATACCAGAGCCTCATATTGAGCGCAGGAACCAATGTCCTCTTCGAAGCCGAAGAAGCTGACAAGGGTTTCACCCTCAGCTCCTCGAGCTGCTCTCTGTTCATGCACAACACTCCTTGTCCATCAGCATCCGTCAAGACCAAGCTATCAAGAGTCTTATGCTCTGCAATTATGGGCTGCAATAAGTAGTGCCTCGCCGATGCAGCAATCAAGGAGCTTATCGTCCAAACAACCCTCAATTTGAGGCCTCCATTTGTGTAGAAGGACTCGGGAATGCTTCCATTATCGTCGTTCACGCAACTGGCATCTGTTCCATTCTCCAAACCCACCGAATTCTTGAATGGCCCGGGCCGCACAACCGAAGAAGCGCCCAAAATCACGCAATTGTCAAGCGTAGACCCGAAATCCGCCCTCCACTTCAACAAAATTCCATCATCGATCCCCAGCTCTCCGCTCGGCAATTCGATGCGAAGGAACCGAATCTCATTGAAATTCTTCAAGACCTGAGTGGGGGAGTGGTGAGTGACGCCGCCCTGGTCCATCTCGCCGTCGCATTCGCTCCCGACGGCGAGCGAAGACGAAGAGGAAGGACCCGACTGGGCCCTCTTCGCGCCGGCGAACAGGCCCAGAGCCTGGAGGGGCTTCACGATGTTGCCGAGGACGGCGTGGAAGAAGCTCGCGAGCGGGTTGCGGGCCTTGTCGGAGAGGGCGGGGGAGGCGGACTCGTCGTCGGAGATGACGCAGTCGACGCGGACGAGGACGGCGTCGACCTGGGGGACGAGGTGGCGGAAGCGGCGGCAGACGACGCCGCAGCGGCCGAGGGCCTTGACGTCGGCGATCCTGTTGAAGATGAGGAGGAGTAGGGAGTCGGGGAGGCGGTCGAAGTGGTCGACCAGGACGGGCGCCGGGTGCACTCGGGAGGAGCTCGGATCTGACCTCAAAGACGACATTTTTAACGCGAATTCGCACAGCTTTCGAAGGTCGCGAAGCCTATGCAACGCTCGTCCGAAGGAACTGCGACATGGGTTTGTCTCCTCCTCGCAGCAGATCTACGACCCACCTAACGAAACCTAGAGAGAGAAGAGAGAGAGAGAGAGAGAGACAGAAGAGAGCTTGCAGGTGATGAAGAAGAGGAGAGAGAAAGGAAGGAGCTCAGGTGAGTAAGTGAGAGAGAGACAGAGAGAGAGAGAGAGAGAGATGCCTCTGTGGCTAATGTCTGTCCGGACATGGCAACGACTTCATCTTTTTTGTAGAGAAGAGAGAGAGAGAGAGAGAGAGTGAGCTGTTTCGTCCAGTGGAAGGAGGAAGGAAGCGTGAAGTGAACAGCAACGATCTGTAGATAACCCCCATCCCATATAGTTTTTTTATTTTTTTATCTTTTTTTTCATTTTTTTGTTAAATATTTAGAGAAAATTTTCAAATAATAACATGAATCGCCGTCATTTATTTAAATAAGGATATAAAGTAAACTTAATTTCAAATGAGGTTTTGAGGTGTTTTTATTTTCTCAAATAAGAGTTTGAAATAAATTTTGTTTCAAATAAGAATTTGAAGTGGTCATGACAAATTTAAAAAATGACTTGAGTCTATGACTGGTTAAGAGCATTTTCGTTTTTCATCTTTTCTCTTTTTTTTTTTTTTTAATTTTCTTCTTTTTGACCTTTTTTTATTTGTTCTTTCTTTTTTGCCGATAGCCGGTCTCAAGGATAGCAAGCCATTAACAATGCCCGAAGAGGGTTGGGGGAGGGCCACCCTTGAGGGCCACCTTTGCCGACCACAAGTGAGGGACGGCCTTGCCTGGCTTGACCTCGCCCAAGGGAGGCCACCCTCTCTAATGACCGGTAGTGAATTGGCTCACCTTGGTGACCCTCGCCCTAGGCAAGGCTACCCTTGAAAGCCATAGGGAAGGGCCACCCTCGCCGGCCACAGGCGAGAGTCACAACCCTCACTAATGACGAACAAGGATTTGCAGGTCCTTATCGAAAAGAAATTGCCTTTAACCGGTCACTAACTAGTGAGGTCAAGTTTTTTTTTTTTTTTTAAAAAAAAAAACCAAGATTGTGAAAATAAAATAAAACTTTCGAAATGGTTTACAAGATTGCTAGGTGGGCGCCGATGACCCTTTCGTAAAACGGTAATAATACTGTGCACGGATTCTCTCAAATTCTATTTTTTTTTTTTGGTCGGTAAATTCTCTCAAATTCAATCATCCGCAACTTGATTTATTATTTAGTCGCTGCTAGCTTATTGTAGGCCACTTAGAAACCAAGAAAAGTGCGGAAACCCGCTTACTTTTGCAAACGATAAATTCTGACTTCAAAATCTTGGTTACATTAGTTTTGCCTAATGTCTGTTACCCATATCGTTTTTATCTTTTCCAAAAAATAAAACGTTGTTCCATGTAATCTTTTTCTATTTTTTTTTATTTCAAAATATATATAGTTCTACATGACCGCATAGAAATTTCGCACCAATAAAACTAACGGCCAAACGATGATAAAGAAATAAATAGAGTATACGTAAAAATAAATTGAGATGTATCTGGCAAGATTAGGATAATGCATTTTTTTTTGGGGTATGTTTCGTAACATTTCCGTTCCCAAAAACAATTTTTTTTTTCAAAAATAATCTTTTTCTATTTCTATTCCCTAAATAATTTCTAAGTAAAAAACGCTTTTGGTAACTATATAAATTTCTATTGTCGAAATAGAAAAAGAATAGAAATGCATTTGGTACGGCCCAAATATTTTTTTAATAATTTTTGTAGATTTTTCTTTTTTCCTCTTTTTTTCTTCTTGCTTGCCGCTGGCGGCCAGCGGTGGATGGCGGGGGCAAGGGGCAATGAGAAATAAAAAGAAAAAAACTTATTTCTAAAAATTATTCCCAAAAAAAAATAAGTTTTTATTTTTATTACAAATCTACTCCCTAGCTACTTTTTTATTCTGGGGAATAGAAAAATTAGTTGATATTACCAAACATATTTTTTTTTTTTTATTCTAGAGAGCAAAAGAAAAAAAACAAAGAAATTGGAACAAAAACAAATAGACCCTTAATGTCCTGAAATAAGTTCCCTTTGAGTTATGTATTAGGGATGAACATGATTTTAAAGTAAAACCTAGAACCGAAGAACCGAATTAGTGGGAACTAGTCCGATTCCAAGGTCTAAGATATGCAAAAAAAATCCATTTTGGCAAGTAGGTTTTAAGTTCCGAGTAAGTAAACTTGGAACCTGAACTTGAACAAGTTTTTATGTTTTTCTTGGTCTATGGCTTCACAAGATCCTACAATGTTCCATGACATCTAATGATTAGTAGATAATATGAAACCATCGGTTTGAACTTCCATTTTATAATTAAGATTTTTACTTTGTTAATATTTCATATTTTTCGTGTGTGTATATATAAATTGTTGTCGGCAAATTAGTAATAAGTAGTGGTCATTAAAGGTGATAATTCTAGTTTGATTAATAATATACATGGAATCTAGGTAGGCCTTGGAACTGACCTTAGAAACTGTGACAATGTAGGTTTTAGATTCCAAGGTGCATATGGTATGTTCTAAGTTCCAAAAATAAGAAGGCTATTCTAAAGGGTAGGTTTTAGGATTCCAGATAGAACCTATACAAAACCTAAAACCCTCACCTCTATTATGTACAAAGATAATCATGTTCAAGTGTAAAGATGCAAATTCAAATATGAAGATCTCCTGAGATTCCTATGTAAAATGAAATTTGAATGCTACAATTAGCGAAAAATAAAAGTATATTATCTTTATTGTTAAATGCATGTAAATCCTAAATGCATCTGAATGAATTTATTTTATTTTTTGTGAAATGACATGGTTTAGATATGAAAATGTTGAATCTTAATGACGGAAAAATAAACATGAGAAGAGACGTTGGGATCGTCTATAAGCTCCTTGAGAAAAATCAATATCAGAGAAAATCGACATTCTTTCCATCTCGACCTTTCTATAGCTTGCAAGACAGAGGTTAGGACAAGTCTAGATGCTTGTTAAGAGATATAAGAATATTAGGAGTATCATAACCTTTTTTTCTTCTTTTTTTTTTTTTGCTTATTTTTTTTTTATCGGTCCTACGCTAATCCTACTCTAACACTCACTCTCAGACTTTTGTCCAACCTCCTTGTAGGGCATGGAAGTCGAAACCCACTCCCGAAATAAAATCCAACATAGCAAGAGTACAAATAAACATCATTGTGTGTGTGTGTCTCTATCTCTCTGAATGCTTTCCCACTTAAACGACAACACTTTTAGTATTTCTCTTTTCTTCAAATGAGCACATTTTTTCCTCTCTCAACATGCTTCGTCTTCGAAAGTCTTAGGCTGCATTTGGTTTAGTTTTGGAAATGGGCATTGGGGAAATGCAAATATCTTTAACCTAAAGGACTTTGGGGAAGTATACACCCACAGATCGTAGAATAAAAAAAAAATTGAGCTCTCTTTCTATTAGGGCTTTGTCTTCTCCTCTACTCACACACTCACTTTCCGTTTGTTGAGTGCTCTTGCTAGCTAAATGTCATCCTCTTTCACTGATGGCCTAACCCCTTCTCGTTCAAGCTATTCTTTTTGGACATCACAACTTACCATAGAAAAAATATCGACTTTCATCTTAGCATTATTGCCAATAGGCATGCGGCTCGGCTATTAAAGGGATTTTGATGGGGGGCCGACGCTAGCATCATAGGTGTGAGGTTCAACTCTCGCAATTTGCAAAGAGGCTAAGTTAAAGTCAGAGTGAGAAGAGAGAGATTAGACATATCTAGAAAAAAGCATTGGCTTTGTTGAGAGAATCGTGAACCACTTCTCTTGCTTTGGCTTCCCATCGCAATGAGATGATTTGTCCCAATTTGAAGAATTGGGATTTCAGCCTCAATTAGGGTTCTTAAAAGAAAAAGGCATTAAAGTGTCAAAAGTTGTGTGAGATATTCACTTTAATACTAAAAATTTTCATCGGCTTACATAAGTGTCAAATTGGAGAAAAATGATTATTTAAGTGCCTCCAACCAAAAATATGATGTGGTTTTCTAAATTACTGTTAATACATTGGAGGCTTTTTCATTGGAAAAAAAAAGTCCACAGGTACAATGATTTGGCCTTTAATGACAAATTATCGCGTTTCAAAACAATTGCCTCCCTCTCTCTTTCTCATTCAGGACTTGTTCGACAATTTTGAAGCAGCGTGGATTGAAGGGTAGCCTTGTTCTTGAGGATCTCGGGTTGGAAATATGTCGTGTTTTGAAGCAAAACTTCGAGCGCCGGTGATTGGTACACTCGGGTCAAAAAAAGACGGGAGAAAAGAGACATGGCCGGCAAGACTTGGAAGCAACAGATGGCGTCAATCAACAGTGACGATGAATCCATTGATTTAGACCCGAGGAACTCTCGCTCTCACCTCCCACACGACAATGCTCGCAACCCGCTCAACCAAATGCCTCACTTGACCAACCCTAAGGTCGTGTCTTGCCTCACCCAGTCCATCCTTTGCCGACATCCTCCAAGCCCAATTCCTCCTCCATGCCCTTGGCTGCAATGAGAGGACCTCAGCTAATTGTTGACTTTTCAGAATTAGGGTTTTTTTTTTTTTTTTTTTTTGGTGACCGAGGACTCCGCCACATACCCCCGTGCCCAAAAGGCTCCTGAGGACCGGGTCCCTATACCTCGGGAAAGACTAGCACAACAACCCACCGCCATGACCCCCCACTTAAATCGCTAACAACGCAGGGTTTCGAACTCTCGACCTCAGCAATGAGGGAGAGATTCTCAACCAACTGCACTATCTACAGATGGGTTCAGAATTAGGGTTTATATTCGGAGAATTTGGATTAATGCTTGGTTGTCCAATTTAGGTTTATATTTGGGGCAAAACAATAAAATGACGTTGTTTAGAGATTATATGTTAACTAGGTATGTCAACGAACCATGTAAAACTGAGAAATTAATAAAATATCACCATATTGAAATTCTAGCAACCTTGATTGAAGTTAGCACTTAAATAATCATTTTTTTTTAAGACAATTGGAACCTAAGTAATCTGAAAAAAAAAAAAAAAAAAATTGATAAGCGCCATACATAACTTTGTCACTTTTAGTGTCCTTATTCTGGATTTTTAAATATCAATACTGAATTTTGCCCAAAGTTTTTTATGCAATGCCATTTACATACTAAATTATTGACTTCACCTTGTTGGCATGCCACGTCGGATTTTTCAACTAGGCAAATCACCAATGACACTTAACTAATCAACTTTTAAAATTTGTAGCACTTAAGTGAGCGAAATTCTGACAAAAAAAAGTGAACAAAAAAAAAATTATGGTACTTGAGTAAAATATTATACAAAAGTTATGACACTCCTAGTAATATTATTCCCATAAAGGATGATGTCACATTTGGTCCATAAACCACAGTTCAATGTACAATGTTGTCTCTCAAATTCTAATTTGTATAATGTGATTATTAAATTTTAGCTTAATGTGCAAGGTTGTTCTAGACTTTTAATTTGTCAATGCGGTCCATAAATTAATGGTAAATGTTAAATATAGGCATTTTGTCTGCATCATTTTTATATAGTCTAGAGACTAAAAATGACATTTATTAATAGTTTAAAGATCACATTAAATAAATTAAAAGTTCAAGGACAACATTGCATATGTGACCAAAATTCAAGATATTTGCACAAATTAAAAGTTTAGGGGAAAAGTGTCAAAAAAGTCTTAAACATTTTGCATTTGTACTAATTTAGTCCTAAACATTTTAATTTGATGTCAATTCAGTTATTTTGGCTAATTTGGCTAGATTTTGCTAAGACGCCAGTCAACTGATGTAGATAATTTTTAATAATATTTTTCAAACTTTATATTTTTATATTTTATTTTCTTTCTTTTTCCTTTTTTCCTTCTCCTCCTCCTTCCTCTAGTCAGTCACCAAGGTGACTGGTCAAACGTGATGGCCAGCTAGCAAGGTTGACTTGCGAAGGCTTGAGCCCTTGTTAATGGTCGGGCAGGGTGAGTCTCGCCAGCCTAGCGCTAGGCCACCCTCATGACCTAGGTGGCCCCAAGTGAACCTTGACCTTGTCGAATCTAGTAAGGTTGAGTCTCGCCTATGGCTGGCAAGGCTTGATCCTTGCTACATTTGGCGAGGGTTAGCCTCACCAATCGTCACCTTTAGCTAGTCACCAAGATTCAACGACCGACTAGAGGAAGGTAAAAAATAAATAAAATAAAATAAAATAAAATAAAATAAATGGAAAAGGAAAAATAAAAAAAAAAAAAAAATATTAAAAATTATTAAAATATTATTAAAAATGTTAGGGGGTTTGTACCACATCAACCAACCGACATTTGATTAATAAAATTAACCAAAATTAACCAGAAAAACTAAATCGGTATCATATTAAAAGATCTAGAACTAAATTGGCATTAATGCAAAGATTTATCACTAAATTAGCATCAATAAAAGGTTTATGATTAAATTGATACTAATGCAAAAATTTAGGATTTTTTTGACACTTTTCTCAAAATTTCAAGAATGATGTTACATTTTGGACTAAAATTTAATGATCATTTCTAATATTTTTCCTCAACATAGCTAATAATCCATTGAAAGATGATAAGATGAACAACCGTTGACAGTTGATTGCGATGACCAAAACCAGCCTGAACATGGATTACTTGAGCCATGAGTCAAATCATGGATTGACCTACGACATTTCTTGTTTCTGTATGCTATAAACATGGTACGATATTCCCTTTTGATCATAACGATCTCCAATCAAGATACAAAGCAATTTTAACGGGCAAAACATAAATTATTCAAGACAAACGACATTAGCAATACAATCATGAGAGAGTGAATCAAAAGTGAGAAAAGGAGAAACCCTAGACCTTACTCAACGGCGCAGTGCTTCACGCCAAGGACTTCCGCAACACTCTCGGAGCACGTGGTTCCTATAGCACGACTTGAGATGTTTTGTAGGACCGCATGAGCAAACTCAAAAGACGAAAGAGCTCGAATGGAAATATCACTTGATTATTGAACAGCCGAATCAGTCAAGAAACCAACCACGAAAAGCGGACCTTCCAAATTTTAGAAGCTCGGCCCCTTTGGTGAGGTTGAAGAATCAAGTGTCTTAACACATGCCTAAACATTAATACATGGGAAAATTACCCAGTTAGTTCTAAATTTATTGTATGGATGTGAATCAATCGTAATATCTTAAAATTTCGCGTGAAATTTTAATGTAGTTTTTCTAATCAATTTTCATCAGAATTCGTTAATGTTACAGTCCAATCATCGTCGACTTTTCTATATAGCATACCATTACATCAACGACTTTCGATAAAAATCAATCAAAATGACTATATTGAAATTTCGCGTGAAAATTTTTAATCAAATCAACAAAATTTAAATTTATGATTGAATTAGCAGCCTTACAATAGATTAAAAACTGGTTTGCTAATTTCACTTTAATAAAGACTAGCGACAAATAAAGTCCCGCTTACTTTTGACCAATTCCATCCTAGCACAAATAAACTACCAACCACCAATCCAGAGCAAACCGTCGAGGTCAACTCGCCATAGAAGCCCGACGCCCCTTGATAATTTCCCGTCGAAAGTCGACCGGCGATCGGTCTCACCGCTCGAGCATCCAAGCCCACGAGTCGTCGAGGGGGGCGCTCTTCGAGACTGTACGGACATCACGGCGCTGCAACTTTTCCGGCATTTTCTCGAGAAAGTCGGGGGGTTGCATGACATGAACACATGCCACAACGTGCGGGTTTCCTCTTCGCGGTTCTGTCAAGAAACGAAGGGGGAATATATATTATAAGACTGCCCAGATCCAACCTCTGCTCAGATCACATGTTGCCCTGATGCTCGCAGCTTTTAAGGTTTTGAAGAAAGCTCATCGAGAAATTAATAAGAAATCAAGTGTGCACATAACATGGACTTTCAATAGAATAATCAATGTGGTTCTGGCATTAGGTAGAGGTGATGTATTAAAGCATCCAAACTTTTTGGGCTCATCTTCAAAAATTAAAATAATTTCTTGAGTAATGGTACCGGCGATTCTTTCATTAGGTCATCCCTAACTTTTTAATTTCTGTCCAATATAATCGTTTTGCTAAAAAATTTATTGAAACTTGCTGATCTGGCCGTTTAAGTCAAGCCATCTTTTTTGTTCCATTTTGTCCTTGGATGTTATTAGTTTGCGTGATTTCGTCCTTAAACTATTTAAATTTATTTATCTCTCTAACAACCTTCACTTTAACACAGTGAGGGTCGTCAAATATTCTTCAAGATAAACTTCAACAACCCTTGTTCAGGATGATTAGTCACTTCCGGTATAATCCCTTGACGAAACATACACATGGCACCTTTTAATGTGTTCGTAGAAGATTAATCATGATGAATAATAACCATTTACGCTCTTGGACATGTTTAATTAAAAAATTCAAAATTTTCTTTGTGTAAACATAATATGTTAAAATACATTAGGTATTACAAACTTATAAGAACGGGTGAGCATTCTTGTCTATGAGAATTTACACTTGAATGGTTAGTGTTATGTAATCCATTGAATTGATGTGTTATGTTCGGGTTTTAATAAGGGTAAATATTACGAAAAAACTCAAAACCGATACACATGTGACAAATTTACTCTAAAATAATTTGTTGATCACTAAAAACCTCAAATTCGTAAACTTACCACAAATTTACCTTAAACTAATTTTTTGACCATTAAAAACTCCAAATTGATACATTTGTGGCAAGTTTACTTTCCTTAGTTTTCATGAAATTGGATTAATAACATAAAAAACCACAAACTAATATACATGAAACAAATGGAGAGTAAAATCCTAAATTGGTATCCAACTTAGCAATGTGCGATAAAATCTAATAAAAACTAATGAAGGGTAAACTTGTCATTGGGATACCAATTTGGGGTTTTTTGTAGTTAAAATTAACTTAAGGTAAATTTTTCGTGATATTAACCCTTTTAATAAATATTTTGCTTTGGGATTAGATCTAAATCTGACACGGCACAATTGAGAGAGAATTAAAAAAAAAATCATGAACTAAATTGAATAAATAAACAAAATATGGGATGAAATTAAACGAAAATAATGATAAGTCAAAACTAAAGGGAATATTCCGTCGACATCAATAAATTCCTTTAATTAATTGAACAGAAGGACCATATTAAATCACTTTTCAAAAGTTCATAGACGAGAATGAAAAAAAATAATTAAGAGATGACATCAAGTAGTGAGCAATAATTTAAGGATTATTGGTTTCGTTACCCCTAATTTTTGGGTTGCATGCTTGCACAAATTTTCATATCTGTAGTTTTCCATATGCATTAATATAAGTATCTGCTAATAATAGATTGCCAATTCTTTTGGTGAATTAAGCGATGGTCTAGCGGTACATCGCCAGTAGCAATGAAAATCATAAGCAATCACATTAGCAAAATTAACCCTAATTTTATGTCTCGAGATAGGTCAAAAACTTGTTGCGGTAGTTCCTTGGGGCACAGAGCATTTCCAACTCGAGAACGGGACGCATGCAAACAATACACATGCACAAACTAAAAGTCTCGACTCAATGGGTTCATAAGATGTGCAAAATATTCAACGGGTCTCAAGATAGACAGGTTTTTAAATTCATGCTCCTGGATTATAATCAAACAAGAAAGTTTTTCTTTTCTTTTTTTATTTCAGTTTGATTTAGAAAGAAAGAATTTTTTTTAAAAAAGGAGTAGTTCCTCATAAATCCTCATGACTGACTTTCAGTTGGATGAGGGAGTTGAGCTTTGTTTGGCGCTGCAAACCTAGTTCTAGCTAAAAAACATTGGGTGCTTAGTAAAATTTAAAAAAAAAAAATTGGTAATTTTAGCTAATTATGATTCAAATGATTTAATCATGTAAAAATGCATTTAATGCGCTAGAACGGGTTGCTTGATTTTCTCACAATTTAGAGTTTTTTTTTTTTAATATCAATCACAATTCCAGAGGTGACAGGAAACTTTCAACCATCATTAAGATGTAACCTTTTTTCTTTCTATTTTCAAACATATTTTATGATTTTCCATTAAATAAAGATGTTGAAGTCCTCCAAACGCTGGCCAAACGACGAATCGATGAACCCAAGCCAACCCATCACAAGCACACAAAGAAAATATCCATATGCTTCTCAATTTGATTGGGCAGGTGGCTGGATTTAGATGGAATTTAATGCTAATTAATTAAGTAGACATTATATAGTTGACTTTGTCGTTTGTCAGTTGTCACTCGGGAGATGCGTGGTTATATTATCGTTGCCAGATTATAATCGGAATGTTCACATGCTTCTGTAATTACGAATGCCTCCAGCAATCCTTTTCGGCGAGGCGGAGCAGTCGTCGGTGGTAGTGTCGTCATTCGCGGTTGCGGAAGGTGGGATCTGTGGTGGCTGGTGGTGGCAAGGCGGAGCCCTCCGGCGAGGGTCTACAACATGGTTTTCGAGGACGGCAATCGCGGACTTAAAATTTCTTTATTTTTTGGGCAAGAAGGAATTCCTTTTGGAAAAAAATCATTATAAAAGAGAGAGTTTCTTCTTTTTTTTTTTTTTGTAACCAAGGACTTCACCGTGGGCCCATGTACCCGGACGGCACTTAAAAAAAAACCTCGGGCCCCTATATCTCGGGGGAGACCAGAGTCCCACTTAAATCTCTAGTAACTGCAAGTTTCGAACTCTCGACCTCGGCGATGAATGAGAAACTCTCATGTAGAGCCAAAATCAAAGAGTTTGGATACTAGATCACATGAAATCATATTCCACAAGTGGATCAATCATATTCAAAAAGTTTAGATACTAATTTCCTCGGGTGGTACATAAATCTTAAATGAGGATTCGGATGAAGAGCACGAAGAAATTTAATTATCGTGTTTACTTCACCAATCCTTTTTAAGTTTTGTGTCGTATTAGTTTTTCAGCTCACAAAAACATGTTAGAAGAGAGAAATTGTTGTTTTGGTCGAGGGCAATTCTATGGTCCGCCAAAGGACAAATCCTTAGATCGTAATGCATCGTTTTTTCCTAATTCATGCACAAATTGTGGTAACATAAAAACTCTATTTGAGGTTTTATGTTCAATAGACGAGATTTACTCCTTTTTATCCGACGGTCATCAAGGGATTGGGATACATTCTTTGAGAATCCTAAAAAGGTCTTTGGTTACGGCAAAGACCTTACGGAATTACTATATCAACCTTTTTTTTAGCCAAAATAAATAATTTATTCATATCTCAAGATTTCAAGACAATACATGAAATGTTCCAAAAAAAAAAAAAAACAAATTTCGAACAACAAAATAGAACAATTGGCAAAGTAGAATAATAAAGTACAAAAAACTGAGATAAGCACACTCTTATTCCACAAAAACAGATCCATCTAAATATCAAAAGAGAACAAACGGCAACTAATCACTGAATTTCGCATCATCATAAGTGGTAAGCATATATCGTAATCTCTTTTTCCAATAGTTACACTTATCTAGTGGGCAATGCATGCTAAGGTGCAGCATCTTCAACACTATTGTGGTATGAAAACATCAAAAACAGGTTGAACAAACTTCCAAATCTAGATCTAGATTGGGAGGGCACATAAACACTTCTAAGAAACTCTCAAATCTAAATCTTGATTAGGGGAGAGGAACTCCAATTCTAGATCAGGAGATGAGAGCTTATAAAATTAGGAGAAGTTGAATAACCGTTTCCCATGCGGTATGAATTTTATCATCTTTTTTCATAGAATCTATCAGACTTCTTGGTTTAGAGAATCCAAAACAGTGTGTCGATTCTTAACAATGGAAGTGGAAGATACACCCATCAAGCAGAGAAGAGCATTAGTAGTGAGCAAAGAAAAAAAAAATACTTTCAAATCAGATCAAGAGAGAAAATCTCAATTCGAGTTGAGAAAAGAGAACCTCCCACCACTAGGAGTTATTTCCCAATCTAGGGAGCTTTGAGTGGGAAAGAAAAAAGGAATCTAAGAGAGGTGGATGAGAAGAGAAAGCGGTTAGGATGTTAGGTTTAGATACTGTGTTTACACAACTAAGCTCACTCAATTGACCTTCAATGTAGGCAATTTTACAAATGAATCATCTTATGTGAGGGTATATAGATAAAATATAGGCTGAAATTGATCAACCATAATCAAATTTAATGTCCATCGCTTTCTCGATAATAATCTTTTTGCTTCTATAGCAATTATTAATTTACTGATATCTTTTTGAACCAAACATATTATTGCTGCTTCTAGGACTGAGGCGGGTGAGAAGGCGCAAATTGCTTCTACATCCGTTTAAAAAATTATATTTTTGTTCATTCCTAAACGTAGAGTTTCCTTCGATTGTGCTCTATTGAGGGATTACGAGTTATAAATATCAATGAATCATGAATTTGACGAAAAATTAAATGAAAAATTCCAAATAAAGCCCTAAAATGCTATTGTTTTATCAAATAACGGTCTAAAGTGCATATTATTTCAAATAAGGGTCTGAAGTGTCATTATTTTCTTAAATAATTGCTTAAAGTAGACTTTGTTTTAAATAAGGGTTTGAAGTAACCATATCCGTTTCAAATAAGAGCATGAACTTATTGTTTGGTGAAAGATAATTTCATCTTTTAAATTTTTTAAATTTCTTAATTTTTATTTTTATTTTTTCTTTCCAAACTCAAAAAAATACACACACACACGGGAGAGAGGGCTCCCTCCCATATGTGGCCGCTGCCCCATTGCTACTGGGGCGGCAACAATGGCCAACAACGTTAATAACCCTCGCTGACTAGAGGCGAGGGCCAACAAGCCCTCGCCTAAGCTAGTGACCAAATTGGCCATCACCACCACCCCACCAGTAATAGGGTGGTGACCAAAAGCAAGATGGAGTCCTCTCGCCTCTATTTTTTCCTTTTAAAAAAAATAAATTTTAATCTAATTTAATTTTAATTGTATTTGTATTTGGATGAAAATATCCCTAATCAGCCAAAAAGTTTTGCCGGCCAGCGAGCCAACAAGGCTAGGCCCTTATTTGAAATAGTTATAATCACTTCAAATCCTTATTTGAGAAAATAATGACATTTTAGGTCTTTATTTAGAACTGTCCTAAAATTAAATATGAAGAAAATGTCTATGTTTGGGAATTCCTGTTTAGAACATATGTTGGAGGAAGTTTTCTCAACAAGCTATGGATGAAAATATGCTTTTATGAAACATTATTCCCTATGAAATTTGAAATTTTGGAAGAGCAAAATTGGAAAACGTGGAATAACTACGTCATT
Organism: Eucalyptus cloeziana; assembly: GCA_014182715.1. NCBI lineage: Eukaryota > Viridiplantae > Streptophyta > Magnoliopsida > Myrtales > Myrtaceae > Eucalyptus > Eucalyptus cloeziana. Next base: position 5,152,721 of record CM024637.1, on the reverse strand, counting down.
GCCAGTTGACAGTGCGCCCATAGGTTCAGCTTTCTCTACACAATTGTCATATACAAACAATCAAAATATGTTAAATAAATATAGATCTAATCTATAGAGGAGCAAATTATTATGATTCAACGAGACGCTAAAGCTCTTACGATCATCATTAAAGCTAAAGGTAAATCGAGAGGAAAGAAAATTCAAAAAAACAACAGTAAAACACAAACAAAATCAACAAAAGAGGGAGGGAAGGGTGAGACTAGCTCAAACCCTCCCCGATGACTAAAGGTTGAAAAGGAGAGCGAAAAGATTTTTCAGCTAAAAAAAATTGAATTGAAAGTTTGGTGTCAACCATTCCTCGCTCACAAAAAAAATATTATTGTAAAAGTGGCCCAAGTCAAAGTTTTAAATTTAATTTTTGAAGGCACACTTTTCCAAAGGTATGGACCTGGTAGCTCCGTAGCATTTAGGGACTGATGTCACTCGTCCTTTTATTATTCACAATATTGAAGAATAAGCTATAGGAAAGAATATATTTATCTCATAATAAGTATTACTACATGCTAGAAACGGAAAAAAATGATTAATATTACAAAAAATCCAAATTAATATACATGTGATATGACAAATTTATCATAAACTAATTTTTTGAAAAAAAACTCAAAATTAGTATACATGTAATAAATTTACTCTCCATTAATTTTCGTTAAATTTTATCATTAAATTGTTGAATTGAATAATATGTGACAATTGATAGGTTTATCATATTTGTCACAGTTGTATCAGTTTGGGTTTGTCATGATATTAATTTAATTTAACGGAAATCAACGAAGGATAAATCTGTCATAAATGTAATAGTTTAGAATTTTCGGTGGTCAAAAAATTAATTTTATGTAAATTTATCACAAGTGTACTAGTTTGTAATTTTTATTAATCAAAAAATTAATTTAAGATAAATTTTGCATAAGTATATCAATTTTAAATTTTTTCTGGTATTAACAAAAAAAAAGAAGATCAATATACGATCATTTCTGCAATTTTAAATGAGTACCAATAAGTTGTCTTGTACACGTACTTGTTCAGGTCTTGTCTATTCACTTAACTGTAAAATGGGAAATCACAAATTTATTTTTCTTTTTATTGTTGTACTTGTTCAGGTTTTGTCTATTCTTTTCTTTTTTTTTTTTTTTTTGGTCGAACAGGTCTTGTCTATTCACTTAATTGTAATATGGGAAATCACAAATTCATTTTTCTTTTTATTGTTGATTAGCAGGTCTCATAAGGAAAATTTCACGAGACCGCTGTTTTGAAAATTTAACCTGATAAATAACGGCGTGGTTTGAATTAAAGATCTTAACATTATATACTTAACATGTGAGCTTCTCATATATTAACTACATCGGTACATACAATTAAAATCATCAGCTTTACTAGTAATATATTGGGTTAATAAAACAAAAAATCCTAAACCAATACATCCGTCTCACATCTATCATAAATTAATTTTCATGTTACAAAAAATTTAAAACTGGTACATTCATGCTATATTTATTCCAAGTTAATTTTCATGTCACAAAAAATTGGGGATTTTAGCTGATTTTTTAGACTTGAGGCAGCTCTTAAGTAGAATATTTTCCAATCTAAGATTTTGCTGATTTGAGTAATTGCGACACCATGCACCAATTTAGAATTTTCAAAGAAACAAAAATTAATTTTAATAAAATATGGCACGTGTATCGATTCAGTTATTTTTGTGAAACAAAAATTAATTTATGGTTAAGACGATATGAATGTACTAGTTTAATATTATTTTTTTTAGGGGTTAGCCCAACAAATACTTTTTGTATGGCTTGGCACTTAATATCACCATAAAAGCAATGCCGTCTTGAAATGTTGTTGCCCACCATTCTTCTCCCTCAAAAGTTACGGTGTAAAAGTGGCCTTCCACGTTAAAAGTCTTAGAATTTAATTGGGAAAATGACACAAATAGTCCCTATATTATTGCTTAATGTGCAATTTGATCCCTGAACTTTCGATCGGCTCAATTTGATCTCTAAACTATTGATAAATGTCCGATTTGGTCCCTGAACTTTCGATCAGTTCAATTTAGTTTCTAAACTATTAATAAATGTCCGATTTAGTCATCCTTTACTCTTTCTTTTTTTCTTCCCTCCGCCGACTCTGACGGAGGGAAGCCGATGTCCGGCGAGGGTCACCCTTGTCGACGTCAAGCGAGGGTTATCCTCGCCGGAAGCAAGTGAGGGAGCCCCTCGCCCGACGAGCGCAGCCTTGCTGGCGTCCTCGCAGATCTGGCGAGGGCTCCCTCACTGGCGTCGGGAGAGGCGAGCGGGCGAGGAGCACCCCGCGTTAGGCAAGGGGCTCCCTCGCCAGTTGGGCCACCCTCGCCTGCGTTCAGCAAGGACGGCCCTCGCCCAACGTCGGCGGAGGGAAGAGAGAAGAAGCAAAAAAAAAAAAAAAAACAATAACAAAAGATTAAATCGAACATTTATCAATATTCAAGGACCAAATTAAGCCAATCGAAAGTTCAAGAATCAAATCGGACATTTATCAATAGTTCAGGGACCAAATTGAGCCGATCGAAAGTTCAGGGACCAAATTGCACATTAAGCAATAATATATGGACCATTTATGATATTTTCCCAATTTAATTTTCCAAAGGCATATTTTTCTAAGGAATGGACCTCAAGTACCTATCCATAGCCTAAACAGAGCTTGCAATTTCCGCACGAATGAGCACAGTCCCAAGAGACTGTCGACGTCGGCGCCCTCATATTATGGTCCGTATTAATGATAGATCAATAATATAAAAGGACATGCGACCATCTTACGTAGCTATCAAGGGATGGGGGCTTGTGGGGGATAGGGACAATTTTTTCTTGCATTAAATACTTGTAACAAATGCCAGCAATATAGAATTTTCCGGAGAGAGGGAGGGAGAAGAGAAGTCGTTGCTTTTCTTGTAATTAAATTTTAGGCTACGGAGCTTCCACATCGCTTCACAGGAATCGCAATCTTTTGCACCCTTTCTTCCCTTTCGTTTCACTTGTTTCTCGCCTAAGATTTCTTTGCTTGTATTGCCATCTCCAAAAACTCACGTGAACCAATCCGTCAACTTGGGTTGTACTCAATACTCGTATATACCTAATATCAATTGACTTATCGAAGGCAAAATGCTGGTATATCCGGACTCTATTTGTTTCGAGAAAGATGAATGGATTGAAAGACATTTTTCTTAAATAGAATAATTTATATTCAACAATAAAAATAGCTTGCATCAAGCATCATGGATTTTTTTTTTTTTTTTTTTTAGTCGAGTCCTACGCTAATCCTACTCTAACACTCACTCTCTCGGACTTTTTGCCCGCTCTCCTTGCGGGCGTGGGAGTCAAACCCACTCCCGAAATGAAATCTTCCCCACCCCCAGCCCCCTGAGAAGGTGGGGATTTGAAACCCCAACCACCCCCTTCCAAGATGGATTTTCTTATTTTGATTGTCCTAAAATGATCAGGCTTCCTGTCTACGGATTGAGACACTCTTATAAAGTTATCCCTTCATCTTTTAGTTTAAGCTTCTAAATTGGACTTTTTGACATAATATCATAATCGGGGTCTACTTCATATCTTATATTCATCTAGTCTTCATTCACTTATTAATTTAAATTTTTAGAATAGGCTTTCTAGTGACACACTCAAAAATCTGTTCTCTTTTTCTAATTCCATCAATGGTTGTAGCCCAACATAATAATCAAGGGTACAATTGTGAGAATTATGAATTATACTTTGTTTAGTCTCTTGCAAAACCCTTGTTCAAAAGGTCACCATTGATGTGTTTAATATACGAAATGCCCATCAATCAAGTAAGGTCTAAAGTTGAGGAACAAAAAGAAAAGGCATGAATCTATTAACTTTAATTCACTATAGCCTCAACTTTGAACTTCTTTTTTCTGTATCAAAATGCAGGAACCTATAATACTATATAGCTAGTGCTCTTTTCTTTAATGAACTACTTATTATATTTCCCAAATAAACTTTGAAGAATACAAGAAAAAAGGGTTTGTCTCCTCCTCAAATAAAGTCTAGAAAGTTTCACGGTTTCTCTATATTTATCTTGTGCTTTAATACAAGCCAGCCCTCATGTTTTCAAAAGTTTTTTCCAAAGTTATAATTATTTTTATAAAAAAAAAAAAATCTATCTTAAGACTTTATAAAGCCAATATTACATGTATACAAAAAGGACATAATACACATGTTTGAATATTTTTAATTAATAACAGGGCTCGGTTTATTTCATAATAGCATTCACGCATATTAAGAAATGCCGTCATATAGTCAAATGCACATGCATATTCGTAATTTGAGTCGAGTCGTATTTGGTATCATGAAGAGAAAATTCCAAATAAGGGCTTGAAATACCCTAATTTCACAAATAAGGGCTGAAGCTACCATATCAATCACAAATCAGAGCCAGAACCACTGTTCTTTTAAATTTTACTAATTTTTATAATTTTTCTTTCTTTTTCCCATAAAAAACAAACACAAAAATACTAAAACTTAAATTAAAAAAATAAAAATAAAAACACAAGGGAGAGTGGGCTCCCTCCCACTTGTGGTTGTTACCCCATCATTGGTGGGGCGGCAGTGATGGCCAACAAGGTCGCTAGTGCCTAGGTGAGGGTTGACAACGGACAAGGTCGCTAGTGCCTAGGTGAGGGTTGACAACGGGCAGGAGGCTCCTCCCAATTGTATTTTAGCTCCTTTTTTAAAAAAAAAAAAAATGTCTTTTTCATCTAATATAATTAAAAATGTGTTTGGACGAAAATACCCATGATCATCTTGAATATTTTGTTGAAACAATTATAACTACCTTAGGCTCTTATTTGAAAGGGTTAATATCCTAAAAAACCTTAAACTGGTACACTTGTGACAAATTTATCCTCTATTAGTTTTCGTTAAATTTTACCGTTAAATTATTAAGTTAAATAACACGTGACAATTGATCGATATATCAATTTGAGATTTTACATTTCGTTGGTCACAGTTTATAATTTTTGTGATTTTTTTGTAGTATTAATTCAATTTAGAGGAGGGTATATTTGTCACAAATTTATCAGTTTGAGATTTTTTGTGGTCGAATAAATTAACTTGGGGTAAATTTGTCCAGTTTATGGTTTTTTTTTATGGTCAGTTAGGGTAAATTTGTCATAGGTGTACGAGTTTTGGGTTTTTCATGGTCAAAAAAATAGTTTTTGGTAAATTTGTCACAGTTGTACCAGTTTGGGGTTTTTCAGAATATTAATCATATTTGAAAAAATGATAGCACTCTAAACCTTATTTGAAATAATGTCCACTCCATGCCCTTATTTAAAAATATAAGAGCATTGCGGACTCTTATTTAAAAATTTTCTTGTCATGAATCATGCTAAATTGACATTTTCTAAAAAATGAGTAAAAACACGCATGTCACAAGGAATCATGCTAAAAGGATGTGAAATACTCACATGATCATGTCTCTTAAATGATTTTAATGATTGTTGTCAGTGAGCTAAATATGGAACCAAAAGGATGTCATACAAAAGAGAGCTAACGTTACAACCACATAATTTTGCTTTTACTCACAAATTGACCAATACCTTTTCGGAGTAAAAATATAAGAAATCAGCACACAAAAATTAGTTATTTTATCCATAGTCGGAAGTGAAATAATTTTGGGATACTCATCCTGTCAATTTTGATATGAAATAGCGAGTCGAGCATCAATAACCGCCATAAAATTTCTTTTAATAAATAAACTATTTCACATGAACTATACAATAAGTCTCTCAAATTTTGTAAATACTACCAATTTATGCAATACTTATCTTCATTTGTGAACCCTATGGAGTTAAAAAAAAAAAAAAGAAGTGAAAAAGGATTTAAGATCAAACAATAAAAAAAAAAAAAATTCAAGATCTAACACTATTGCTAAAACGTATACTAATATAAACTCATTCTCGCCGGTCAGAAAATTTCGCAAGTAACCTTAAGTTTCTTTTTTTCTTTACAAAAATTAGAGCAGTCACGTAAATTTCAAAAAGGCTCTCCAATCTCTAATCAGGATAAAAAAATTTCTTTATATTAAGGACATGGATAATAACACAAATAATCTCTAAATTTCAATCTAATATTCAATGTGATTTTAATTTGTTTAATATGATCTATGAACCTTAACTTAATATATAATGTTTTCCTTGAATTTTTAATTTATTTAATTTGAACTCTCGATTTTTGAAATATTTTTAATCCAATCCTCATATTATAAGAAAATATCCAATAACATCTTTCTATTAATTCTAATTTAAAAATAATATTGAATATGTTCATATAATTTAAACTAGATTATATATGTACCAAAATTTCAAGGACCGACTTGAATAAATTAAAAGTTAAATGATAAATATTATATATCGAACTAAAGTTATGGATCACATTACATATCACAATTACATATCGAATGAACTATTTCTACCATTTTCCACCATTTTCTCTTTAACAAAATGAACAAACCACGCCGGGGGATGGGATTTTCATACCTCCATCGTCTTCATCATCTTCATCATCTTCTTCATCCTCTCCCTCTCTCTCTCTCTCTCTCTCTAAAAAGTCAGTTTCCTTCGCCTGTATCTTCTTCCTCCTGCTCTCTCTCTCTCTAGATTCCGAGGCCGACCCTCGAATCGGGACGCGGCGCCATCGATTACCCTCCTCTAGATCTGCGGGCGAGCGCGAAAGGCGGGAGCTTTTTTTATGAGAGAGGTTCTCCTCCGCGCGGGCCCATGCCGAGAATAATGCCGCCGCCGCCGCTCTCCGCCGCCGCCGACGCCGCCGCCGAAGACCACTTCGACCGCCTCCCCGACTCCCTCCTCCTCCTCATCTTCAACCGCGTCGCCGACGTCAAGGCCCTCGGCCGCTGCGGCGCCGTCTCCCGCCGCTTCCGCCTCCTCGTCCCCCAGGTCGACACCGTTCTCGTCCGCGTCGACTGCGTCATCTCCGACGACGAGTCCGCCTCCCCGGCCCTCTCCGACAAGGGCCGCGGCCCGCTGGCCAGCTTCTTCCGCGCCGTCCTGGGCAACATCGTGAAGCCCCTCCAGGCCCTCGGCTTGTTCTCCGGAGGGGCGAGGAGGGCCCAGGTGGGCGCTTCCTCCTCATCGTCCTCCCTCGCCGTCGGGAGCGAATGCGACGGCGAGGTGGACCAGGGCGGCGTCACTCACCACTCCCCTACTCAGGTCTTGAAGAATTTCAATGAGATTCGGTTCCTTCGCATCGAATTGCCGAGCGGAGAGCTGGGGATCGATGATGGGATTTTGTTGAAGTGGAGGGCGGATTTCGGGTCTACGCTCGACAATTGCGTGATTTTGGGCGCTTCTTCGGTTGCGCGGACTGGGCCATTGAAGAATTTGGTGGGTTTTGAGAATGGAACAGATGCCGGTCGCGCGAACGACGATAATGGAAGCATTCCGGAGTCCTTCTACACAAATGGAGGCCTCAAATTGAGGGTCGTTTGGACGATAAGCTCCTTGATCGCTGCATCTGCGAGGCACTACTTATTGCAGCCCATAATTGCGGAGCATAAGACTCTTGATAGCTTGGTCTTGACGGATGCTGATGGGCAAGGAGTGTTGTGCATGAACAGAGAGCAGCTCGAGGAGCTAAGGGTGAAACCCTTGTCACCTTCTTCGGCTTCGAAGAGGACGTTGGTGCCCGCGCTCAATATGAGGCTCTGGTATGCGCCGCACTTGGAATTGCCCAACGGGGTTGTACTGAAAGGGGCAACTTTGGTTGCCATAAGACCTAGCGAGCAGTCTGGGTTGAAGAAGGACACGGCTGATGGGTCCTGGATTTCAACTGCATTTGAGGAGCCTTACGGAACCGCAGCTAGAATGTTAGTGAAAAGGAGGACATACTGCTTGGAGATGAACTCATTCTGATAGTCCCCATGGAATTTCAGGTACACCCCTGATGGTCTGTTTGCTTCATGTTTTCTGTTTTGCTCGATGGATGTATTATTCCTTTGCATATTGTTTCTGTATTGGTATAGTCCGTACGCTGCCTCACTAGTTTTTGATATTTAGTTATGAAGTAATTGCTAGATAAAATGTTGTGCTTGGCGTTCTTGTGGATGTGGATCAACCATCATCTCCTTTTGAATGCACCCTTACTGGCAGATTGTTCCTCCCTATGTCTTGATGTGAGATTAGATAACACATCTCTAATTGCTTTCTTTATTGGTCGTTCAGTTGTTAATTTTTTGATGTGGCCATTCAGCTCAATTGAATATTCAGTAGTCCTCTTGTAGATTTTGATGTTTTCAGATGGTCAATTTTGTATGATTTCTAAGCAGAGTTGCTACAGCTTTTCGGAAATGAACTCAAAAAAGCACACTGCCAATTTAGGGACGGCTGGTTTAGAAAGTGAATATAGTAGTCCCTTCTGTGGTTGGGGAGTGAACACAAAATTCCTCTGATAACATTTCTATTCAAATATTACTTTGAAGAATTGCTTTTAAATGTGAGAGTTGGGGTAGTGAAAATCACAAGAACATTTGTATGCCAATTCTTGGCAGTCTGCTTAGGTTTATCATCTTCTCTTCGTTTGTTCCGGTAAGGGTGTTTTAGCTTCGACTTATTCACTATATGCTTTCGTGGAGTTGCTGCATCTTTCTGGAAGAAGTTGCTGCCCAGGAAGCTCTTCCAAACTCCTGTTTTGCGTCGTTGGGACTCGTAGATTCTCTCAACTTGGTAGAGTATATTTATTTGTCTTTGATTCGGAGATATATAGGCCGTGTCTGTGCGAGATGATGCGCAACCTTCTAGCCATCTTTGATTGTAGTTAACTAATCTTTTGGGTTTGAGCACCTGTAGTGATACTATTACGCTATCTTATAGATGAATATTTCTTCTGTCTCATCGATAGGTGAACCTTTTGTATTTTCAGGGTAAGCTGATTGCTTAAATGGAAACAAGTTGTACCCTTCTGGTAGGTCGAGGATCAGACCACAATTTTGTCTGTGCTAATAGCAGCCAATGAAGCTTCTACTGAGCCAAAATGTGCTGTGTGTGCGAAGTACATTTTGGGTGGCCCTATACAGCAATTCTCTTACTTCTGTTCTAGGCTTTGATAACAAGATGCTTCTGCTCATTAATTTCTCAGGAATATGCTTGCAATGACTACATCAGTTATAGAAAATGACTTTCTATTCCTGAGTCTGTAGTCTTTTGAACTTATCATCTCGCACTATGTGAATATTGTAGTGAAGAACATATACTCTAGAAGTTCACTGACAAGTGCACTCTCCATGGCCCACTGAATTACTGATGCTCATGCCAGCACAGTCCATTGGGGCGAAATATAAAGGATTTGAAGGTGGAATCCCGAGCTTTCAATGAGTTATGGCAAAAATGACAAGCTCTTGATTGCAAGGGTGATGTAGCGTGGAACATGGGAGTTTAGGGCCCAGTTCCATGGGACAGGGTGTTCAATGTCATGTGGCAACTTCGTTCTTCTTTCAAAGCTTGTTGTAGAAAAGTTGTGATAGTTTGAAGGACCAATCAGACCTTGTGATATAAATGTATGCTTATATCAGCTTTTTCTTGGCCCCGCTTTCTGTTGCTTCTCTTTGCAATGCTGTTTCATATGCAACTCGTCGAAACCTTGTCTTGTACGCATCTAATAAAGCGGTTGCTTCCTTTCACATATCCTAATGACATGGTTTCAGATGATTCGCAGGGAGTGTCTATTTTTATTATTTTCCATTCCCCGTACTGTTTTAAAATGTTCATGCTGAAGCTCGCGACTAGACGACAATCTGATTGTTCGGGCATTGTAATATTAAAGTGACTGAAGGCAACTCTAAATAAATGATTTTTACTGTTTGGGGCCAAAAGAAGTAGCTGGATTCTCTGGATATGTTCTGAAAGTGAGTTGCATTTGTTTAAGTGGTTCCTAAGGGCGCCAACCTTCAGGTTCACCGACAAACACATTCTTCCTCAAGAGGAGTAGCATAGGTGGTTGTGATGTCAAATTCTGAAGTTGAAGCCTCACTGTCCTGAGGTTGAGAAAATGATGCTGTCTTGAGAATTCCTCGTGCACTTGCCACTTTGAGCTCAGTTCTTGAACCACTTATGGAACAGGCTTTGGCCTTACTCATTTGAAAGAGAGAGAGAGAGAGAGAGAGAGAGAGAGAGAGAGAGACGACTATAACCCTCCAATTATTGATCTGATGTCGATCTCTGAGCTGTTCGTGCATCTTCTTTTGTTAATAATTGTACACGCGAAGTTTCTTCCCTTGCATTCCCACCATTATCCAAATCCATGTGAACCAAGTTTGAACTTCTTCATATACGTCAGGTTCTACACCCTGTTATCTTTTTCTAATGTCCCTCTATATCTCGAATCTGCATCTTGTTTCGCTATCACAGCCAGAATGATCGATCATGAGCAACCCCCTGAATTATTGATGATGTCATCCATCATACTTTATTGCTCTTTCGTGCTGTGCTGAACAAGGACTGTACAATTTGAGCTGGAGCATTACTTATATGCTCGGCCGGTTCTCAGGCAATCAAAGTCCAGCAAAACCCAAATTGCTTTTATAATCGCACGATGCAATGGTCATTATTGCATACATTATCATTTTTGTGTCGACATATCTAAATGGATCAAGTCTCGTCAACGTTTCATGCTTGTCAAATGATGCTGATGCGATATCTGTTGTTTGGTTCTCTAAACTCAAGAGTGTGTCGTGTTTACCGTCTATCCTTATCCTCCACACAGTTCTTTTTTGTCGTGACATTCCGCATCAGTCCTTGTCGTTAAAAACCAATTTCACAATCATTGCACATCCATATCATCCAGTCACGCGATATGCAATTGTAGATATAATTATCTCAACCGCCCGTGCAAGTTCCCTCCGTAATCGTTATCCATATACACAAACATTGATCGTATGACAACAGAAGCATCCTTCATTGCATATCTGCAAGGCTTCATATGTAGATAAGAACTTCCATCAAAGCAAACAACTGGAGTTTGGCAAAGAGAATATTAAAATGGGTAAACAACTAATTGGGTCCAATTTGTAAATAAAAAATAAAAGATTGATCATGAGCTATGCGAAATTGGATTGTGGCAACGCTCAATTTGCATGAGTCATGCTGTGGTTGATTTGACTGTATAGAACAGTTTTAAGAACAATGAAGAACAGCAACAATCAAATTCTGGATTCATACTCTGGGAAAAAGCCAGGAAAGCACACAATGGCACATGGGGATAATACAACTCAAATGCTCGGGGTCGAGCCGATATTACTTCCAAATCAACATATAAGCAACTAAAACATAAATTACTTGAACAAGAAATTCATAAAGACGATAAAAGATATAAAAGTCGCATTCTGATCCGCTCGTGGCTTGGCGCCGCAATATCTACATCTTCACTCTCTGCACCATAGCATCCAACTGCATCAAAATAATTAAGATTATGAAGACAATACGGTCTAGAGTGCAGTTTTTATTTCAATGAAACTCCATAAAGAATCACAAGAAATAAAACTGACCAACGTCCCAAAATCTTCATACCAATACCTTTCACTAATAGATACTTCGATACATCGTGAAGTAAGACATAGCAGAAACAAGCAAACAAGTAAATGAATGTAATGCGTACATTGTCAAGAAACACACAAAGCAAAAGCAATCTGTATGATGAATGACTGCAGACTTCAATGTGATAGAACATATGTCTCCTGTTAGGGCATCGCTCAACAACATAGAGCCTTTTGTTCCCCAAAGCGAGACTTCACGTTCTTGTATGGAATCTTTGCATAAAAATATGTACTCTCATATGTTTGGACAGTAGGCAAGGACCAAACAGGAAAGCACATATCATCAATCTTCTTTTATTTTCACAAACCCGAAACACTCGTGAATTGGCAAACATCCACAGCGCCAAGCTAGGAAGAAGTTACACCAAATTTTGATAACTAGAATGTGAGAAATGAAGAATAGCCTTGATTGAAGCAAATGAGAGTGGCTAAACAGGTGCTAGTCCAAAAAAACTACCCTATTCATAAATGACAAGTGGTAATGAAGATGGATGGACGATATAAGCCAGCCCAGTACGAAATATAGAGGGATATATGGAAACTCCAATAGCACTACGGAGCTCAAGAAGACTATGACAACTCCATCAGCACAATGAAGCTTACTTCATATTGAGATAGAATAACATAATTCAGGGATGCTATATTTAATGTCATTTGAAGTCAGCGGGCCATCAAAAAGTGCAACAGCAATTCCAACTGGTGACTTAACAGGAATTTCTGGCAAATGCCAACTGACCTGCAAAGAATCACCAGACATTTGCACTCTGCTGCTTGTGTTGGTTACTATGCTTTAACGGACAGTGAAAACAATCTACCTTGCGAATGTGCAGAGTGGATATCTGAATAAAATGGGTAAGACTCATGTTCCATAGATTAGACTTTACAGTAGTTTGTCATCTAATATGGACAAGTACATATTCTCCTGGAAACAAAGGTTCCTATTACAAAGGTAAAAGCAACAGCACTAGCTCACATAAAGCAGAAGGCTTTGGTGACATGCCAACGTAGGGTAACGGTAAGATTTTAGGACTAAGATTTTCTGCTGCCCAAAATTCAATAGTGATAAAAAGAATTTGCTGGCTAGAAATACCTAAATCCCCAGAGATAAGCTACTGCAAGGACCTATGACCATATGGCGCACCATGTGGTTTTGAGCAACATCTTCGTCATAGAACTGTGTAGTTGCAGTATATAAAGATTAAACATCTTCACTAATCAATCAAAAGAAATAAAGAAGATCAATTGTTTAACCATTACATCAACAATTACCGTTAATGTGATACATAGGAAAAATGCGAATTTAGCTGACTGCTCTCTTTTACCGTCTAAGCCAAGTTCAACTTATCAGAAAAAAAACTTCTAGTGCTTTCTCTTTAAAAATTCATTAACCCTTCTTGGTTTGTACTTGGAAACTAGAAGCATCCTAGTGGAAAATATTCTCTATTATGAGGTAAAGACAAGATGGTTTCTGAGTTGAGTGAAGAAAATTCACCCTAAGCTAGTATTTGAAGGAAGTAAAGCCACTACTACTAGTAGCTGCTGAGAGCCAAATCCAGAAATGATTGGTATTCTTTTCATCCCATTTGTGTTGGATTTCTAGTCTTCCAACACAAGATGAGTCCAAGTCTAATGTAAGCTACCAATGGGGATCACTTTAGCAATGAAAATGAGCGTCAAATAGAAGTACAAAACTAAGTCTATGTATGCGGTAATAACGAATGAAGTAGGACAATTATGTGCTGCACCAGTTCCGGAAGAAGAAAGTTAAAAAAACCTGTTAAAACTGACAAGATTCACGAGAATGGACAGGTCCAATGGGGATGTTACTTGTTTACTTGTTTTAAGTGTTAGTCATCTGTAAGATTTTACGGTACAAGCTCCAGCCTATGGCTGATGACATGACCTTGGATTGCCCAGATACTAACGTCGCATTTCAAGTCGGTTTACAGGTACTCAAGGTGGTCAACACACTTTGTTTAATTTCTTCTAAGATAGATTATCTGAGAAGAAATGCCTCTTTAAGTAAGAAGAATGATATACAGAAGAAATGAATTGTAATTTGAAAAGATACAGTTCTTGAAAGCAATAATATGTTTCAAAACTAGGACCAAAATGAGGGCAACGTGTTTCAAACTAGGACCAAAATGAGGGCAACGCGTTTCAAACTAGGACCATAATGAGGGCAATATGTTTCCAATTTGAGATGGGAACAGGAAGGGTTGCCTCTCCATTGCCCAACCCGCTTCAAAACTGCTTTAACACCTAATGAATAGCATAATGCAGACCAAATTTCTCATTCATGGTAGAGATGAAATGACTCTCATGGATATAATGAGCAACTACTGACCCTGACAATTGGAATGGAACAACATTGAAAGGATGGCTTGATTGCTTTCCTTAAATGCCCAACAAAGGGTTTACGTCTCCAAAAACTGAAGCCATTTGATAACAATACAATTATTCATTTAAATTCCAGGTATTTTTTAATAAATATTTCATCTTTTAAAGCAGCAGGACAACAAAAATTTCAGCTTGGTATATATAATTTCTTTTGATGGAAGAATGTGAAGTTTTTGGCCAATTTGACCAAAGTTATCAACTCACAGCCCTTTTCTATGTTTGTAGTACTGACTTAAAGCCACATCTTACAAAATTAATGGCGGTAATTACATTTGGAATCCTTTCAATGGAATGAAATGAGATGAGGGTTACATTTGCTAGATTTGGTTCTACGTATAGTGAGGAAATTCAAAGGAATTAATGTCCAAAATTTCCCTTAGATAAAGTATGAGAGAGGGAGAGAAGCCAGCATTGAATTATACCACTTTTTCGTGTTCTGTCTGTGGAAAGGAATGTGTAAAATGTTGTGAAACCATTATCTACTATTCTAAAAACTTAAAGGTATGAAGGCAACTTGGCTTAAGACTAAAGTGGAAAAATCTATACGATGAAGCAATAAGGGATCTCGAAAAACTTGAACTTGGGACCTCTTCCTCGGATGGCCTGTAAAATTCTTTGGGACAACAACTTTCAAAAAACTTAACCTAATATATCAAAGCATGATTTAATATTTAAATATTCTAACAAAACATCAATCCCTTAGATAACATATGACGCTTTTCCATTAAAGAATTATAGAAAATCGAACATAGGAAATCGTGGGAGTGGCAAGAACAGTTTTTGGTAGATTTTTTAGCATATGATTTAACTCATCCTCTCAATTCAACAAAGAACTTGGGTCTTCTCATAGTTTCAGAAGCAAGGGACCCTTCTGTAATAGCCAAAACAACATAGAACTAGGAGGCTGATCCATGATTACCCGCATCAGCTCCTTTTTGTTGACATTAGAAAACAAAACGAGATTTTTTTCCTTTTTTGTGAAAATGAAACATGAACGAGAAGAGTTTGTGCGACAAATTGAAGGGGAAAGTATGCTTTATTAGATTTCTATCTTGAATGAAGATCAAATACAAGAATTCTTATTAGGTCAACTGTCGGTGTCAAATATTTTTTTACATATTCACCAATAGATAGGTGACGCATTTACTTAAAGATAGACATGTAACCGTTTAAATAGTCTCCCTTATGTGAATTACATATTTCTGATCAGCAATTAGAAGAAATGTTGAAGAAAAGAATTCAAATCTCTATTCCTTTGCATATGTCACAAAAACTACTTCCATTAATTACCAGCTTAAGAACAGTCAATTTGTCATAGCAATATTAATTGTGGCCTTGAACACGAAAGGATTTTCTACTAACTACTTTTCTTTTTTGTAAAGTCTATCAAAGTATGCAAAATCAAAATAAGAGCCTCGGCTATGCATAAAGCAATCTCAGAAGCAGTTCATGACCTCAAAATTGGACTTCAATATTAAATTGAAAGCCCAACTCGTTATTAAGATGAACTATGATCATGTTTATTAAGCTGTACCGTCTGCTACTGCTTTTTACTCATCAGAAAACAAAAGATTTCCACCATCTGTTCAAAAAATGTCTCCTTATGTTTGAAATTTAATACCTTTCCTCATCCCATATTCATTAAAATTCTCAACTTCCACGACTATCAAGTTCTCCCAGATTCTTTCTGTACACATCTATACTCTCTCATTTCTCAACCATTTAAATTCGATTTCAAAAATTACCTCAACCGGTCTAGAGCATCTTAGTCGACTTGTTTATCGAACATTTTCCGCTCTAGTTTTCCCTTACACAAAAAAATGTGTGCTCTATGGTCAATGTAAGAGACAACTCTCTCCACTTCAACTGAGAAGTTACAAAGACAAAAGGAGTTGGTTTGATTAGAGAAGCATATGCTTCCTGTCCCTCTTCATCTCCATGGTTCTCTTCTTCAGCCCCCATTCAAACAACTAAAGTTGTCAATGGATCGAAACTCTTGATCCAAACCTCCAATCCCTCATGAATGGCTAGCTTAGTTTCAAATGATTAGCATGATAATTAGTCATTCAGCATCATTATTAATGCCTGGAATTCAGGAGTCCCAATGATATGAATCATATGGTAGTCAAAGTCTTGTGTTAGCAAGTGCCCTTAAGGTACTCGCTAGGGTCAAGAAGAGAGCTTCTCAAGCATGTTAGATAATGCACATCATGAATTTTGAAATAATTCCGCTAGATGACCAGAAAAAGAACTACCCGTACTGAGCATAGCAATTGCAAGTGCCCAATAGGCATGAGTTAACATTGCCTAAATAGATTCAGATGAAATAATGTCAGTGTTTTACTCTAAAACAGGTTGTTTATTAATTAATGAAAGCACAAGAAGATGTACAAGAGACTCTATTGAGTTCATTTTCTTGGTTAAGTAACAACACACTGCGACGATTAGCCCACTATCCTTTGTCTAGTTTGTTCTCTGATGTTCTAAGCAGGTGATAAAAGTATTAGAACCAATATTTGTCTGTAAGAGATATGTTTTACGACAACATATGCTTCGATGCTGCGGAGCCATGTATGATGAAACACCAGTTGATTGAACCCCGAGTATTATGCAAATACAAACCATTTCCTTCAAAAAAATTAAAAAAAAGAATGGAAATGCTTAATATTCAAATAAAGTAAGATAATTAACGTGGATAAACCACATAACAAGGAGATGTGTGGTGCCATTAAAAAATAGAAAAAGAGGTGACATTTCAGACCTATTAGATTCGATACAGGATCGTAACGTGCGACCATTTTCATGACAGATTCATATTAAGAAAATTAAGAAAATTTCGTGTTGGCCAACTTTTGTGCACATGTTTTTTGACACCAAACATATATAACTCATGAATATGAACTGTCGGCGGTATAGTTAAATTTGGTTCAACCAAACTCTTTCCTGCTAGAACTAATGTATGATATGTGAGACTGGGAAAAATAGTCCATTCATTTTAACAATAGCGACTATTAAGACTTCAAGAGAATTTCTCTCAAGAATAATTTTTTTTAGACCTTTTCTTTTTGGATGAACAGTTTCCTTAAGATTCTGAAAATAAAGAGAAAAAGAATGCTTTTAGCTCTTTTCCTGAATACGCAGTTCTTTTGAAAGTCCTAAGGAAAGACAACGAATTGCAGTTACACTTGTGGTTATGTTATCAAGTGTATGAATATCTCATTCATAAGTTGCTGATAAGAATGTTTCTAGATAGTTAGATATTTACCCTTTTTAAACTTCTTCATCAATGTAAGCTCATATGACTCTTGCATGGTATCTCTTGGCTAGTCATGAAAGAGCTTCTTCTTTTTCCTTAATCAAAGAATAAGCCTGAAGAGTCTCCAGGTTTCCAAATCCTCTAATTAGTCTTTTGCCACCCCAAAATAAAGAACTAGCTAGTCAGTCCCTTGGGTATTAGTTTCCCCCAAAAAACAAGCAAGCAGAGAAGCATAGACATTTTCCCAGGTCCCTAGCTGAAATGCATTAAATGTGCTGAAGCTTCAACTTCTATTCAGAGCAATCATTCACCTCTCTAATCGGAGAGAAATAAAGGAGAAAGAGGGACCAAGAAAAAAGGATCAACCTTTTTTTTTTTTTTTAATTATGAAAGAATCCTTTTGCAATCATCCCCTCTGTCCACACCCAAAATTTGATATGCTGTCTAAAAGCAGAAATCAACATTATTCTCATCACCACAGTGTCACCAAAAGTCTCATATCAATAAAGTTGATATGCCTACGTGCATGGAGTTCGAAACTGTATAGCATATGATACAGCAAGTGATTTGTAGGATCCATGTAAGCTAAAAAGAATAAAACCCACGCATCCCCCGACAGTGCGCCGATTCATAGCCATGTGTTGCAAGCTCAGAGGCACGTTAACCAAAAAAATGAAAAGCAAGAACAAGAAAAGAGGAAATAAATAAACAAAGAATCAAGACATTTTTCTTAAAGCTGCTAAAAAGGCCCACATTCATGAGAGGGGGGCACAAAAACACAAGCGCAAAGCCAACCAAAAACCTTAAAAAGCCTTTCTTTCTTTCTTTCTTTTTTTCTTTTTTCCGTGGAACAATATGTCATGACCTGATGACCTACATTTGCTCAATGAGCCAGAGGGATGGCAACACCTGGCTCAAGAATTTCAGAGAGCTTGCTACAGGAAGAGGGAACCAAAGAAATTTCAGAAACAAACGAGGAGACAACGAGCCGATCTCTTAAAATATTTCCCGGCAACCTATGCAGCATCGAGAATCAGGAGAGAGAGAGAGAGAGAGAGAGAACAATGTAAATATACCATAACCACCATGAAAATACACCCCACCCCCATGAAATTATTCTTTTTTATGCTTCCCAAGGATTTTTTTTTTTAAAATTTACAATAAAAAAAATGATAAAGATTCATGGGACGATACCCTAGCACATCAAATCCAAAAAGCTAAAACCTAAGGAAACAGAAAATTAAGAGAGAGAAAGAACAAGAAAACCCATGAAAACCCAGTTCAAGAATTGAGCCAAGAAGACGACCCAAACAAGCAGCCACTTACTTAGAGCAAGAAAAGGCTATAATGCAGTAGGCATCATCAACCAAGGACTCACTCTCGTGAACAGAAGAGGGGTTGAAATCTTACCTCAAAGAAGATGGATTACATACGAATGGATCTTGATGGAGTTCATCCGTTCTTTGTTTTTCCCTTGTGCTGGCTGGCGGCTGCGGCCGTGGCT
The DNA here is from genome assembly GCA_014182715.1 of Eucalyptus cloeziana. Taxonomy (NCBI): domain Eukaryota; kingdom Viridiplantae; phylum Streptophyta; class Magnoliopsida; order Myrtales; family Myrtaceae; genus Eucalyptus; species Eucalyptus cloeziana. The sequence continues at coordinate 5,133,924 of CM024637.1, read as the reverse complement.
TGTCGGGTACCGTCACTGTAGCAGAGCTGCAGCCGGCCATCGATCCCAGATTGGAACTGGGCAATGTGGTGGTTTTGGTGGTGGTGATTAGCCTCAACAGCGATGGGCATGGCTGTGCCAAGCAGGAATTGCATGCTTGGACCGTCCATGGGAGTAGCGAACCTCTGGAGGTGGTTAGGCAAAAGAGACGGTGATGACGAATTGGACTGAAGGGTCCCCCTATTGAAGCCGCCGAGGCCAGAAGAAGAGGTTGACGATATGCTGAAGTTCAGATATTCTGGCTGCGACGTGCCCGTGGCCGCCGCCACCGGGATGAGGTGGTCGGGGAAGGAGTAATGCGGGAGCTCCTGGTGGTGGCTGCCCCCGCCACCACTTTCAGCGGAGGAGATGGTAAAGGCCGGAACTTGCATCGCTTGTGGTAGCGAATTTGTGTTGTTCCCCATTTGAATCTGCCCAGGAAATCCACCAGACGTGGTGTGAGGATGTCCCCTGGAAAATTGTGCACCGAATAGACCACTGGTGATGTACTCCATGGTCATCGAGTTCCATGGCCTCGGTGCCGCCTTGTGGAACAGATGATTGGCCTCGCCGCTGCCAGAAGGACTACTTGTGGTGGTGGCAACGGCGGTGGTTGCATTGGCGGCAGCGGCGACGGCGGCGGTGTTGTTTCCAGTGCGGATAGCCCCCCCAGTGAGGAGCTCGGTGAAGGAATTATGGGCAATTGCGTTCAGGTTCTGGTTATTGGTCTCCTTCTCCTTGGCCGTCCTCTCCCTCGCCCTCTCGCGCCTCTTCGCGCGATTCACGCGATTAGCCTGGACCTCCGACTGGGACAGAGAGAGGCTGGAACCCTTGCTGTTCTCAGAGTTGCTGCTACAAGCGGATTTGGACAGAGAGAGGTTCTGGTTCTGCTGCTGGAAACTCGAGTCGCCGTCCAGCTCAACCTCGGTCGAATCGAACCCGTGCTCCTGCTCCGTGCCGCCATCGCTCGCCCGCTTCTCGTCGCTGAACTGCTGCGGCGTCTCCGGGAATGAGCCGCTGAGCGAAGGAAGCTCCGCAATGGAGTCGGATGCCGCCTTGATGAGCCACTCCACCGCCTTGCTCGGCTGGTCATACCCCAGACGGTCCTGGATGTCGTAGAATTGGATGGCGGTGGCGACGGACAGGCGGACCCTCCGGTCCCGGAGGCCTTTCGAGGTCAGGACCTTGCTGTGCCGGTCCTTTCCGCCGGAGGACCGTGAAACCCTAACGATCCGGGAGCTGTGCCAACCCCGGCCGGCGGGCCCGATACCGGCGGCGGCGGCGGCGGCGGCGGCGGCGAGGTTCAAGGAATGCTTTTGCTGTGCTCCGTCTTCGTCGTCGTCAGGGTACTGCTGGTCGCCCATTTTGCGCCCAAGCTTGGCCGAATCGATGCTCCTGCTGGTCCCATTTCCAACCCTCGGGAACTTAGCTTGTGTCTGGATCTCCTCCACCTCCATGCCGCTTTCATGCCTCAGAACAGCAAGGGCCGGAGAACTTGACGAGACCCTTTGGCTTTTCACCAGAATTTATGGTTGTTCTAGAGAGAGGAGGAAGAGGTTTGAATTTGAGGAAGTGGGTCTCAAAGAGAGAAGTGGTGGGTTGAGCTTGCCAGTGAAAAGGAGGGATTTTGGTGGGTGTGGTGGAGGTGGTGGTGGTGGTGATGGCGAGAGTGCAGGTGGGGTTGCAATGTCCTACGCATTGATGACGATAATACAGAGAGTACTTCGGCTGGGACGCGATAAAAAAGTAGCCTGTCTTACGCCTCCGATATATCAAAGTCCGAGTCAGGGATGTCTGTGCGAGTGTGCGAGGGGAGAGAGAGAGAGAGAGAGAGAGAGAGGTCAATAACAATAGAGCAGCTTCCTCTCTTCTCTCTCTATCACTATTTCTGCAGTTTTTTTTTGCAGTGTATGCCTCTTTCAAAAGCAAAGCCTGAGATGGTCTCAGAAGGGGAGAGCTTCAGCCTTCAGCACTGCAAAAAAAACAGAAAGCCCAAAAGAGCCACAATGACAAAAAAGAAGGAAAATTTAACCATTCATCATCATCACCATAATTCACAGAGAAAGAGAGATAAAAAACGAAAACAGCAAGCATCAGATGCTCCATACGTACACATTGCTTTTAACCACACATACAAACAGACTCACCTTACTCATTTAGCTGACCACAGAAAAAGAGAGAGAGAGAGAGAGAGATCTGACTCAGTTATGATACACTCACATACTACACCCACCCATACCTACGAGCATTATTGTGGCTACAAAGCTCTTTAGCAACAGCTCCAGACCTATCTTACAGCTTTTCGAAGACGATAAAAGCTTTCCAAGAACCGCCCCAACATAAAAGAAAAAAAGTGGATTGAAATTAAAAGGACAGTTCGAGGGGGGCTACTGAGTAATGGCTAGAGTGGTGGCTACATATCATACCTCGATCTGAAGCTTTCAAAAATTTCCTCTTTTCCTTTTTCCAGATTCAAAGCTCGATGAGCGGGCGGAAACACCAGTCAATTCTTGTACGGCACGGTTGATCTGACCTTCTCTAGACGACCCTTTTCTTCTTGTTTGAAGCTCTGGCTGACCCTAAAAATGGCAGACACAAGAACAGCCCGATGATTTTATAGTGTTAGAGCCCTGTAGTCGAATAAACAAAATAGGCACTAATTAATATGAGTACTGTTTCTGAACTACCCACACAACCAAAAAACCCCATAAAAAAGAATAAAAATTAATAGAACGAGAGGAAATCTTGATACTGAGGAAACAATGTGTGTTGGTGTTGGGGGGTTGGATTCTTGACAGGTGTTGAGCTCTCAAGGCCAAAAAGGATTTCTTTTTCTCTTTTTTAGCCTTTATGGCAGAAGATGTTGAAGCAACAGCAAGAATTGGAGCCAAATTACACCAAACTAAGCTCACACTTCACAGATCTGCCTTCTAATCTGTGCAAATCTAAAAACTCCCTCAGATTGATTAATTCCCTCTCGAATCGAACATTAATTTTTTCTTCTCTGCGTGCCCCTCTTCGAAGGGTTCTCGAAATCTTGAAACCAAATTCCAAGAAGAAGAAGAAGAAGAAGCAGCAGCAGCAGCAATCTCAAGTGTCAGCACAAGAACGAAACAGACCCATGATTTTCTTTTAATTACTGAGCTTTTAGCATCAAGAGACACGGTGGTGTTGCTTGAGAAATTAAAGGGAGGCGAAGCAAACACCTTCTCGGGGGAAACCCACTTCTCCAGCAGAATAAAGAAACGAAAAAGAGATGCAGATTTTGCGGCTCTCCAGTTTGGCACGCACTGTCAAGGACTCGGTTGCTCATCCATGACCCGCCATGGACGGACCTTGGAGCTCAGATGGGCACTGTGGCACCATCATCAAGAACAGCAACAACAACAACAGCTAGAATTCTTGAGCTCAAGCTTTGGCGAGCGAAGAAGATGGGGGCAGGCAGCACAATATGGGATTGGTTTCGTCTTCTCAAGGGGGGTTTGGGATTGGCTTTGATGGCCGAGACCCAACTCAAAATCCAAGTGTCTTGGAGGAAAAAAAAAAATATCTGCTCAGACAGGGAGAGGGAGAGGGAGAGAGGAGAGAGAGAGAGTTATGAGCTCAAGATTGCCCTAAAGAAGAGGAGAGAGAGAGAGAGAGAAGGAGATTAGGATTGAGGAGACAGTGAGTTGAGTTGAGTTGGAGTTGAGTTGGGTTGGGTCACGACTCATTTTTCATTCGTCGATCCACATTCGTTCCGGCAATATATTACCCCGAGCTTATCGCGAGAGAGATAGATAGGAGTCACTGCCCATCTCTTTCCCTCCCTCTCTCTCTCTCTCTCTCTCTACAATCTTTTATTCGCCCCTCCGTCCCCGCCTATTTGTCCTGGTTGCCATTTTCAGTCGGCATCCCCTTAATTTCCGTACGCCTTTCGCGATGTTCGATTGCTCTTGATCCTCTCTTGACTATAATGCCTAATGTAACCCAACATTGCGAAGAAGGTTGGTGTGCATCCCGTGCCGATGGCATTTCGAACGTGCGATCGCCACGTCGTATGAGCTCGCCGCATGATAGAACATTCTCCCGGCCACCTTACTATGATATTCTACTATGCAATTTCGACTTTGGATTGGTTTCATCTAGCCCCGACTTTAATGATGGGTTAGGGGTGTGCATGGTCCGGATGAGTGGTTCGCCTGAACAGAAACCGCCCGTAGGATCGGTTCGAAAAGACGGGCAAGGGAGCTACCCGTTGTTACGTGAATCCACATGAAAGCCTGGATTTGTCGGTGGTTTGGTTACCGTGGATCCATGGAATCGGTTTCACCTATGATAATATCGTTTTCCAAATCCCACCGTGAGTACTTTTCATATCAAGTAATATTTTTCTTTAAATCGAACCGAAATAATTAAGGGTACATTTTTCTTTATTTTATTGGAAAACGTTACTAAAGAAGAGAAATAAGTTTTTTTCCTATTTTTGAATTATTTCAGTTGAAATCTAAAATATTCTTTAAGTTTAAGATTCTGGATGATTGTCATATGTAGATCGTCTTTTCCTTTATCCTCTAACAATGTCCAATCTCTTACAACATTTGCTTTACTGAATTATTTTTGTAGTAACAATTCTACCTGTACTTCACATATTCTTGAACATGGTGTCATATATAAGTCCCGAAAGTATTCTTTGAATGAGCCATTTGTTGAGTTGTTGAAAGGCGGCTTACACACTTTACTAAATTCTTATTAAAATATGAAAACCATGAGAGGGGATGGAACCTTAAAATTTAGATTTGCTAATTAGTAATTTCGAAATTTATTTTAATATTAAAAATCAATATATTATTATAATATAAATCCGCCCATGGAACCGGGAATCGGACCAATTCCCTCAAGAACCACTGGTTCTGGATGGTTCTGATCCGGTTCCGGGCGATACGGGTGGGTCTCGGTTCTTTTGCACACCCCTATAATGGGCTATGAAGGAGTCGGTCGAATGGTACAAAACATCCTCCTCTTCTTTATCTCTCTCCCATTTCATAATTCTCTCGAAACTTGGATTACTAATTGGTGGAATACCAGGCAACCCAAAACTTCTTTTAGCTGGCATTTAAGAAAAGACAAGTTAGAAGAACTCTTTTTAATATGAGAGGAAAATCGTTTTTTCAACTTTGTTTAGGGGCATCATTTTCCTATCTTGTTTATATAGATAGCTACTATCAAAGACGAGATTAATCAAAATTCGTCAACATGGCGCCTTAACTCGACAATTTCCTCACTTGATAGAGATAGGGTAGGTGTGGAACCCTAACTTGAAAGGAAGCGTTTCCTATCACTAGATTAGAAGAGCCATCTAAACCCCCGATTTCTTGACTAAAAACACTCCTTGGATGAAATGATGAAAGAATGCTCACGAATTCCATTACCGATTAGTCGCCTTCGTAAGTTATTGCCTCACCAACTAGCTATTTAAAGGCGAATCCTTCCTTAGGTGATTTTCTCTTTCTGCTACTCAACCAACCAATAGGGTATTCATAGCCATTTTTCCCTTCCAATAATAGCTCTTAAGCGTCATTCACTGGCCTGTCATTAGAAATATCACTTTTGTCCAATTAACATATATCTGTTTATTATGTGAATTGATGATAACATTTGCACTAACATCACTTTTTTGTTTAGGCCTTTTTTTTTTTTTTCTTTTTATACATTATAACACTCGGGGGCCCAGGGTGAGGTTGAGGTTCACTCAATGGACTTTTATGAAAAGAAAAACTATCTTAGACAGATAAATCCTAACTAAGAAATACCCTATTGATCTAACCAAATCAAGTAAGATGCAAGCCAAGATTCATGCAGATAACCCAAATATGGAATTGATTGCACTTAATAGTGGAGGGAATCGATTGAATGTTACTTAAAATGATCCGAGAAATTGTCAGTTCCTTTTGCTTATGCCTAGTTTTCTTATTTCTATTTAGTAATAATGAGTAGAAATATGCAACTTGCATTGCATGAGCAAAATATACTCTTGTCATGGGATAATTTTCAAAATCCGCATTATTCACTCTATCGATCTCATTGGTGGAGTAAAAGACTATATTATGGTGGCGGGCATGACTACTAAAATTCATCATTCATCTGCATGTGAGACGATATGATTTGAAACACAAGATTTGTTGTGCTCAGAATATTTCCATAACTTAATTAACACAATAATGTTGCAATCAAACAATGTTTACAAGACAATCGCAAGGGGGGAAAGGGGGCATGACCTGCCGCCAATCACACCCTTTTTCTCTGTTGCCATATCTCATGGCAATTTGGTGAAAACAAGCAAAAAGGATGGGTTAAGTTCCAAGATAATGCAAAGGGGGAGATTAGGGCACCAAAATTTTCGCTAGATTGATAAATGGACCCCAAGAAAAGAAAAGAAATTATCATCCCCCACCACCCAAATGTCGAGTTGGGAAGTCATTCCCCATTTAAACCAATCATCGACTTTTAAAAAAAAGTTAATTTTTGCTTTTTGTTTTTGCTTATCTTGGTTTCTAAAAACAAGGATTTGATGGGCATTTAGTGATAATGAATTTAAATTAAATTAATCTAATGAGCATTAGGGAACATAATGGTCCGTACAAGTAATGATGTGTCTCATTGCCTCCCAACTTTCATAAATCAATATAAAATTTGCTTGTGCGAAGGTACCAATATGATGGGCCACGAGAAGCACCGGTGAGAAAGAAAGCCACTATGAACCTTATGCTGGCAAACACGACAGCAGCCTGCGAACCTTTCTTTAACATCAACCAAAAAAAAAAAAAAGAAGATGAAGAAATTACGATTCCGGTCCCTAATTGTTGTCGAATTACGCTATTGACCATTATACTCTGTTTAGTTATAAATCTAGGTCCTTATACGACTCTCCCATGTCGACTTATGCCCTTCCGTCGAATCTGGGTGAAAAAGATGTCGGAAATTACCGAGCCAAAACTGGCTAGTGACACAATGAGTTCCGCATGCTCAAACCTCTAGATAAAAATTATGTTTTTAGTCCTTGTACTGTTCGGAGTACTTTTTGTAATGTTTAGATTTAAACCCCATGCTTTGGTTTTATAACAATGTTAATCCTCACACAAATTGCAGACGAGGGTTTCGAGTATAACTTTTTCACACTTTCATTCTAAATAAGACTTGCTCTAATTTAATGCATGATATGTACGTGTATTGGTTTTTGAAAAAATATTAATTGCTTTATTAGTAGTAATTGAAGTGACATTTCGAAGAGAATTAGTATTTGACAGTTGAGATGGACACTCGACAATTATAAGTTGTAATAACCTCCCACGACGTAGACGACTCCTTACAATCAATGTGACACGGACTTGCTGGTATTTACTAGAACCGTGATGATTCCTATAAATTGTATAAAATGGTTTATCTATTAGATAGTGAATTAAAGTTATGATCCGACCGACAAAAAAATTGAAGTTACGTTTATAGGATTCAGAAGTTACTTGCCTTTTTCTAATGATGGTCCTATATATGTCTATATGGATCTAAACCGAAATTAAGAATGGCATTATTTCATATTTTATGAGTGGGTTTGACTTTAATCAGACTCTCAATTTGATAGGGAAGCCCAAAACATAGGAATCACCAATTGAGAATTGGTCTTGATTTGATATTTTCATAAGATTTCAAATTGAAACGTGACAAAAGTAATTTATTTTTCGTCATAACAATAACATGGGGACTTGTTGTATCACTACAACAAAATATACATACTAAAATTTATCAACCTCCAGTACGGGGACCACGAGCTTAAGTTGCTTTAGAGGTTTGTACACGTAAGCCCCATGAGTCGATAGCTTGATGTCGACTAGGCAATTTCTGAAATATCTCGAATGGAAATTCGATGGAAGAACCTAGATTGTCGTCAACAAATAGTATAAAAATTAGCATCATAAACAAATAAGGACTGAAAGTGAATACCGATTTTGCAATTTCCCCCAAAAAAGATTGATCACTATCCGGTTGAAATTAGTTCTTTAGTACCATTATATGTTGTAAGAACTTCTTTTAAAGGTATGCGGTTGTTAAGAAATTGATGCCATTTTTTTCTTTTTCAGTTTTTGCTTGGAACAATTGTCATGATCAATTCATAAGTTCGACTTATTTCGACAAGCAATAACATATTGCCACATCATTTAATAAGAGCTTTAGTAAGATTTCTTAGTGTGTCTATCATTTCTCCTTAAAAGAGGAATACTATGTGTACCAAGAAGTTTTATTAAAAATTAATTGGCTGAAAATGGTGAGAGACATTTAATAGGGTGAAAATGAAAAGAAAAGTATACATGTACCAATATATCGTATTAAAATCTCTTATTAAGTGATGTGGCGATTTTTTATTGGTTGCCGATCATTTAATTCAACTTTTTTCAACAGCTAATAAAAAAATTGCGACATCTTTTGGTGAGAAAGGCTTAGTAAGATTTCTTTATATATGTCTACCATTTGCCTAAAAGTATGACAGAATTGGTAGAAACAAAGTAATAATCAACACAATGGATGTTATTTTCAATTGATCTAATGATTATTCCTATGTTCCAAATTTGAATTTCACTATACATCACTTATAAACATCAGTCCTTTGCAAGAGTAGATTGATTACAGTGTTAGTGCACAAAAATTATATTGAAGGTAGGCAAGGTCGCTTGCAAAGGATTTTTTCTCTACTCGTGGTAATATGAAAGACAAAATGATAGAAAAGGTTGGAGACACTTAATTTTTTTTTATTGTTGGTTGAATAAGTTGATATTGGAAAAAACTAATAATATTTTTCTAATAATATTTTTTGCGTCCATATTGGTTTTTTCTCAAAAATGTCAATAATTTAATTTTCTTTCCACGCAAACTGTCTTTTTTAAACACATTCCTATCATATACTTATATCACTCTTTATCAGGAAAAAAGTTCTTAACATAGACTAATAATATATATTCATACTAAAATTACAATTTTGTCTAAAAGTAATGAAGATTACTTATAAGTTGCTATTATATATTGGGCACGACATTTATTCATGACAAATGCTGATTATTGAAGCTAGCTTCTAATTCAATTAATTGCTTCTCAGACTACTTTAATGATAATGTAATAATGTTGCAAAACTAATAAAGTATTTCTTCCTGCCAGCATATAAGATCTATCTAGTAATTTTAGATAATTCTCTTAACTAATGAGAAGAAAGACTTCTTTTTTATGATCTCTTTCCGGAGACACTAGTTTAGAGTTTTGTTTATCTATATATTCATTTGTTTGATGGAAATCAAGCATTACTATCTCAATAATCGTGGTTTTTATAACCCACTTACTTGCTTCTTTTTTTAATATAGTATACGCGAAATCGTCATATAAATATTTTATTTGCATAGCTGAAACAACTTGTATGAAATGTGAATAACTTGACATGATGTTAATATTGAACCATTTGGGTTGTTTACAATACTAATATATACTAGACAGGCATTATAAATGCGCATGATTTCCGTATACAAATTAAGCAAAGCTGTATTCCTTTTCTTAGGACAAATTTCGTCAAAACTTCCTAACTTTCTAAATTTATTAACTAATATTATCTAGTATAACTAATCAAGTAATAAATATGTGAAAACAACTTTTGATAGACATCCATAATTTTTAGATGAATCATAGTTTATAGAAAGTACAAAATCTAACATCATCCACAACTTGATTCAACTTAGAGTGATAATGGAAATCAATAGGTAAAACTTGCACATATAGTCAAGTCAAACCAAAATGTGATAAACACACATTTTACAAGCTTTATGTATCTACGGACATGAGCCATTATGCATGAATTACATCAAAGTGAAATAATAAATAGTTTATCTAAGTTTGGTTAAAAAGACATTGTGAGATTACAACGCCAGAATCGGGCAGAAATTAAGGTAAAAGTGCTTCTTCTTCTTTTTCAATTTTTTTTTTTGTGGCGGGAGACCCAAGAACAAAAGATCGATATGCGTGTACTAATACATGAATTAATACACTCTTGAATTGGCTCTAGAAAGTATTTGAATCGTGACGAAGCCACGCCTGAGATGTCGCCATACTTTGCAGCACGCACAGGGCTCGAAGACCTATCTTCTCGTGCGGCAAAACAAGCACGAAAATGGACAACCCCTAAACAGGAAACGTTTCTATTCTGAGGCAGGGGAATTCCTTGACCTACTCCAACTCCGCTTGGACTCAACCTTGAAGATCATGCTTGCTTTGTTCAGTCGTCGATCGACACACCTCGTTCGAATTCAGATTTCTTACTTGAACAGGTAGTCAACTTAACTCATGCGTGAGAGATAAAAAGAGAAATATTGCCTTCTATGATCATGAGGGGGAAGACGCACCGTTCTTACTTGCGCCTAGTAAACCCTTCAGAGTTGCTTGCGGGACGATTCGAACTCCGCGCGGGTCTACGAAGATAAAAGAGGCCCCCAACTAGCCACGCCACTGCCAGAGAGACCCGCCTACAAGTGCTTTCTTCTGTAGGAAGGAGCTTGGGAAGTTCTAGCATCGCCATTGCCTTTTAGAAAGCAAAATTGCAGTTACAAGAGAATTGCTGGTTCATCAAGTATGGGAGTTATAGGGTCCATTCAATCGATCCCTCTCTTTGATCTTAAAATGATAATTTCGGAATATATTATCGTTTGTGATTGCGCCATTGGTTAATTCAGATCTATAAATGCATTTTTGGACCAGTAGCTTCAATATTACACTATAATTCTGAGTATCATGTAAAGATGACCGTCTGATTGTCCTTCTACAATTATATATGAACTTTCACTTGTGTCATTATATGAAATATCTCCAAGATAAGTAGTTGAGGGTATTTTACTAAGAGGGCATGATGGGAGACCCTTAGTACTAGATATACCTCTCTTTTAATAGTGACTCAAGTGATTACAATTTTTTCTTGTTTCAAGTTTAGGTGGTAACAATTCGGCTCACTGACGGCAAAAAAATAATCGCGGGAACTCAGAAGACTTGAACATGTTATAGATTCTATTAGGCTATTAGGGAGCATAAAAGGACTGCAGTGACTAATCAGTAAGATCAAACACATTGAGAGAGGGAGAGAGAGAGAGAGAAGTATTTTGTATGTGAATGTGAGTCGGACCTATTTGTTTATGGGCTTTGTACATGGTGAGATGGCGAGGTACAGTATGATTTTACGTGTGAATTGAGGACTGGAATAAATATCACAATCCAAGATTCACACAAGAATTTATGACACCAAATTATCGAAATTTTGCAAGTAGAAAGAGGGTTAGATCTTGCAGGGAATGTTTGTTAGGAGCTATTAAAAGGAAGAGAAATGGTTTTGAAAAGGCAATCGAATTTGGATGGAAGAAAGAGATAGAGGGAACAAACTAAAGAGGCATTAGGAGAAATAAGAAGGAATTGATTCCGTCGATTTTATGTACAATCCAAATTCTTCCAAATCTTCCCAAATGTGGATGGATTTAAAGAGACTTGTATATTAATAAACAAGTTTATTATTGTTTCTCATTTACAATCTTATTTTACAATAATTTATACACATAAATATTTATGTTATAGTACATTATTTCATTTTTTTTTTTTTTTGATTCATTGCTGACATCTAAACGACAATATAATTTCTCTTCTTTCCTTTCCAATTTCTCCATCCGAACTAAGTGTAAAAGTTGGATAGATGGTGTCATAATTGCATGAGAAGTGTCTTGCTGATGTGATATGGACAACTGATCACATCTGTCCATTTTGCTAACATGACAAGCACTCATTTTTCACGTGTTGAAATGAGTGATTTTCATGTCAACAATGATGAATGTGATTGATTGGGCAATATCATCTCAATGAGACATGAGATCACTACTAGACAAAATACTCCCATATATGCATTCTCACCATTCAATGGATTTTTCTACATTCCTAAGTCTAGATCTTTACACGTTCCTCACTTCAATACAAGCATAAGAACTTCAAGACCTCACATTAGAATGGGGATAATTCCCTAAAAAATCCTTAAGTTTAGGTTTAATACCAAATCTATTCTACACATTTTTTTGTTTGAAAAAAGTCTGAATTTTCACTGTAGTCCTAAATATGCCAACGCATTCAAAAATTGCCACTAATTTTTTTAAAATTACCAATATAAGGAGATCAATTTTGTTTCATACAAAAGTAAGGATGTCAATGAAGATGTGGGTTCTAATAATAAATCTTTAACTAGCCCTGGTTTTGGTAATTTTAAAGCAACTAATAGCGATTTTTGGATGCGTTGGTAAATATGAGACTAAAGTGAAAGTAGGCACTGTTTTTTAGACAAATATAAAATCATGGCAGAATTAGAATTGACTTAAAGTTCAATTTGCGTTAAAGAATTAGGCCCAGTAGAATGACTTCTTGACTGAACATAAAGTATTTGAGTTATCTTTACTTTCAACATTTAACAGAAAGGCCCGAGTTTCCATCACTCAAAGTCGTGTAAACTTATGTATGCCCCGTTGAATTAATCTTTGATAGATAGACAATTGGGAAAAAAACAAAAACCCTCCATCAAAGGCCACTCTCCACATCCTCTACTCTTAAAACCAGTTTGTACCCTGAATTTTGTCTTTGAAAACCACTTTACTCCTCGCCACCCATTACAAATATAAACTCGAACCTAAAAATGCCATTTTATTTCCAAAAAATGATCCCATCTATATCCTAAATTCTCCACCCCGCCCAAAACACCTAAGCCAACCCAAAACCTAAATTCATCCGTTGCCACTAACTATCACTAACACCTCCTGCCATCCCATCCAATGCCGCATGGCTTGTCGTCGCTCTGTCGACAGTACCGAGAGCGGTGGGGGAGGGATTGATGGCGGCGACTGGAACGGAGTCAACAACGGCGACGCCCACGGCAGGGTGGGGAGTCGATGGCAGATTAGTGGTGGTGGGGGAGGAGAGATTGGGGGCTTGTGGGTGATGCAGCCTAGGGTTTTGTGGAAGATTTTGGGGGTTGGTGTTTTTGGTGCTCTCGCTAAAGAATCAAAGAGAAGAGCTTTGGCTTTCAGCCAATAATAAGTTACGTTTAACTGCAATAAAAATGATTATTAGAGTCATTCATTTTGTAGCACAGTGCCTCTAATACTTCTGCTATCACCCTCTAATTTGTGTCGGAACTTTGGTGGGAAAAAAGTTGACTAAAATGCCAAGCTTTCTAGCCATGGATACCTGCTACCTCCAAGATATATTTAATCGACTTTGGAGAAAATAAGAAAACAAGAAAATTTAAGATTGCTTATCGAAAATAAGATAATTTCTTTTTGAAATTTAGACCTATATTCAAAAAATATTTAAAAGTTGAACATCCCGCCATTTTTTCCTTCTATTTGCCGATGACACTTTTCAAGTTACTAATTCTCTCCCTGAGATAAATTTAGTTTGCTAAAAGTAAAACAAAAGATTGATGCCCATTTCTCAAATTATTGATGCAATTTCCATTAATACCAAATGGGTTAATACCACGAAAAACTTAAAATCTGTGCACTTTTGACAATTTAATCCAAACTAATATTTTGACTACAAAAATCTTAAACCGGTACACTTTTGACAAACTTATTCTAAAATGGTACACTTATGATAAATTTACCTTTTGTTAATTTCCGTTAAATTTTACAGTCAAATTGTTAAGTTGGATAACACGTGACAGTTGACTGGTATACCAATTTGAGATTTTATTCTTCATTTAACACAGTTGTTTGTTGTGATATTAATTCAATTTAACGGAGAGTAGATTTGTCACAAATGTACCAGTTTGAGATTTTTGGTGGTCAAAAAAATTATTTTGGGGTAAATTTATCACAATTATACCAATTTAGTGTTTTTGATGATAAAAAAAATTAGCTTAGAGTAAATTTGTCACAGGTGTATCAATTTGGGGTTTTTCATGATATTAATCCATATCAAATTGTAGCACACAATAAGGCCTCAAAAGACCCTCATGGAGACAAAAATAAAAATAAGGATGTAGACCATCAAGCAAAAACAGTACTATGTAGCTCAAAGTAAAAGGGGAAATTTAAAAATACCGACTATAAACCTTAAGAGATACTATTAGGGACAACTAAATTTGCTTTTATGTTTTTGATGTATGTATGCGATTATATTTACTTTGAGGAATGATATAAAGACGGAAAAACTAAAATATTAACTCTATAATAGTCTATTGAAATAATAGTAATCTCTAAATACATTTAGAAATAACAATATCTGAGACGATTATTTTACCGTACTCCATAGCATTTAGGGGCAAATGATTGACTAATAGAGACATTTTCATATGCCTTAATAACTAACTTTTGTTATAGTATCCCCTTCCAAAGCAATAACAATAGTGAAGTTCGTTTTAGATCGCTCATATTTGTAAATTTCTGACAAATTTGGGATATTTAAAATTACATAAAAATCTCACTTCTACTTACAAGAAAAAGAAAAAAAAAATTAAAAGTAAAGACACATCCAACACCCATCAAGAACACCACGGACAATAGCTGAAAAAGGCTAGTGTTAAACAAGAGTAATTTAATTGGCAGAATTCTTTGAGGGAATGGTTTTGCTACGCAGCCAATGATTCGTTCACTCATCTACGGGGCTGATCTAGACACGTCTATTTCATTTCATGGTTGATCCTTTAGGAGAAAATGATTAATGATTTCTAAACTTTTGCTTGACGTACAATGTTGAATTTTTAAGTTGTTCCATATAATTCTTGAACTTTGATATAATATTCAGTATGTTCTTAAACTTTTTAGCATTTTTATATAGTTTGTAATATTTATCAGTAGTTTGGGAACTACATTGAACAAATTAAAAATTTAGGGATGAAATTGCACATTGAACCAAATAAATGCAGTGATGACATTACACAATAGATCAAAATTTTTGGGTGCATTTGGATTTGTATCTCATCTTTTAGCTAAAGTGATATTTTTCTTATGAGTCGACCATCAACTTACTCAACCCTTTTGCTTGTTTGAATATATTAGAAATGACGGTTTAGTAAAATTGCAATGAATTTAGTTGTTTTGAGGCTTTACAATATGACTTGTGGATCATCTCGCATATAAAATTGACACCACTTTGTCTTGATTTATAAAGGAATTGGATCGTTACAAGTGCTATGCGGCACTACAAGTCTGATTGTGATTGTAAATTTTGAGTTAGTATCATTAAAAATCCCAAATCATTATCCTCAAATATATTTATCACACACTAATTTTCATCTCACAAAAAAACTTAAATTGGTGCCCTCCAAAACTAATTTTCATCTCATAACTATCTCATAATCGGTACCCTTGACTCAAATCTACCCGTCATTAACATTCCCTTCCAATATTCCTTTAAAAAGCATTAGTTTCAACATAAGTGACGAGACGTATTTGATGTGGACGTGGAAATGACACAACAAAGATAGAAAATCCACACATATTGACATGTATCCATTCTAAGGGAGAAAGGCACTAGTAGTGCTAAAAGTTATGTATGACATTTACTTTAATACCAAAATATTTTTTCACATAACTTAAGTGCCAATAAAAAAAAACGATCATTTAAGTATTAATTCTGATTTGGGTAACTAGATATCTGACGTTGCCATATTTTATTAGTTTCTCCAATTGATGTGGCTCACGGGCATGTCCAATTAGCATATAGACTCATGAACGACATCATTTACAACATTGACCCAAAATATAATCCTTAAATCCCAAATTGAAAGACGATTTCAAAACCCTAAAAAGCCAAAATGAAAACCCTAAAATCCAAGATCTTCTTCCATGCCGCCTCCTTTCCTCCATGACCCGAGGGGGAGATCAAAAAGAAAAACGGAAAGGGAATGAAAAAAATTGAAACAAATCCAAATTCGAAACCCTAAAACCCAAAATCTTCTTCCATACAATCTCCTCTCATCCATAACATGAGACAAAGACTAGAAGAAAAACAAAAAGGAGAGACGAAAACAAATTTTGAGAGCACACCGGGAGATTCTCGGACTTCTTCCTTCACTGTCGGATGTCTTCAGTCATCATTCGTGACCATTTCCTTGCCATGGCCGAGACACTCTCCGTTATCCTCTATGTTTACATTCAATCTATTCGAGGGAGTTGATCTTTTGCCCGACGCCTTTTTCATCGACACCGATCATTGTAGCTCACGTGCTTGGAGTCACGGTTGGGCATTCGATTATTGCTGGTCACCGTGGATCTATTTTTGCTGTGAAAAATCGGGAGAACCGTTGCCTTGCCCTGTTTCGTTGATCAATGCTAACCTGAAACCTCTTTGGACGATTTTTTCTTTTTTTAAAAAAAATCTTTGGACAAGTTTAACCGGCAGTCATGTTTGAAAATCCCTCCTTGGCAAGGTTAGTTTGATAATTTGGTCATTGCAAGTCCAGGTTGGACTTGCCCTTAATATAAATAAGTCACGTTAGAGAAAAATTTTAATTATAAAAGCCACTTAATTATTTTAAACGGAATTTCTCGTTGAAGGCATTTAAGTGATCGTTTTTCTCCGATTTGATACTTAAGTGAGCCGATGAAAACTTTTGATATTAAAGTGAGCGCCGTACATAATTTTGACACTCGTAATGTTCTTTTGCCCCATTCTACTGGAATGTAGTTTTAAGTTGGAAGCACTGGTTTAAGATTTTCTACAAGATGAATATTAATTAGTGTGTGATATGGGTATTAATATAGGAATTCATGACCCGAAAATTAGTTTGTAGATAAATGTGTCATGAAGGCCTTGGCTTAAGATTTTTTATGATTTCAAAATTAAGTTGGATTAAATATATAGTGGGGGACTAGTTCAAGATTTTAATGGTATTAATCCCCCCAATTTTTCGTGATAGACAGTGTGGTATGCAAAGCTCATGTTGTCGAATCTTAGTTTTCACAAACACCGGCAAAGATGTAATCGTCCGTAATTTTTCTCACTCAATATTTCCGCCGTGTAACTCCTGGTAATTTTTCGGGGCATGCCTCGACATGGTGGAAAATTTCTTTCCATACGAGATTCGACCTTGGGACGCGGTCGAGATCGAAGGATGTCATTGTAATGCGAAAGAGATCTCAAGCAGAAACCAAACGTGGGGGGATGTTCTTAGAGGGACGCGAGACTGCATCGTGTTACGCCATCACCACATGGGAACGGGGGACCTGGGCGGAGTCGAATTCCCTATCGATCGGGTATCATGACAATCAAAGCTCGTGCTGTCGGACAGTAGGAAAGCGGGTCAAACGAAAATGATGGGTCTCTCAGAAACGTTGGAAGAGCAGCAGAGGAGGAGAGAGAAGGGTTTTTACCTGTAGTAAGTAAGTACAACTTAGAGAGAGAGAAAGAGGGAGAGAGAGAGGGAGGGTGGCATTTTTTTATTTTTGATATTTTAGGGGTGGAGGGAAAGGAAGACCGGGACACGTGCTGGTCATCGAGAAGTCAGCCCCAACAACGCATTGATAGATTACACGCCTGACTCCTCCCTCAGACCACGACACGTGCCTCTGCTTCCCCCCCCACCTCTCTCCCTCTCTCTCTCTCTCTCTCTCTCTCTATCTCTGTGTGCGTTGGGCGACGTACCGCCTTTTTCCTTTTCTCCATCTTCCACTTCTTCGACTTTCAGCCTTTCCCACTCCCTCTCTCTCTCTCTCTCTCTCTCTCTCTCTCCCCTTTCTTTTTCCTAGCAGCAGGAGATGAGAAATAAAGAACAGGAGGGTGTGGTCTGCAAAAAGTTCAGATCAGTACTAAAACAACCGTGGAGTGAAACGGGCATCAAATTTGATTCTTCTTGCTTACTTTTCTCATCTTTTTGCTTTCTCTAGGTTTAATTTGGTTCTATCCGGTTGCTGAAAGTAGTGGGGGGCATTGATGTTCTCGCAACCTGCCTCAATGCATTGCCAAAATTCTAGAAGAGATTAACAAAATATGCAAAATAATGTTCATCTTGGCCTTCAATCATGCGAATCTCACATAAAGATCCCATAATCAATGGTTGAGATAATATCGATTTACATGATTGATAGATCATATAGTAATTTTTTTCTCATTTATTTTATCACTTGAAATGTCACAAACTCATTTACTTAAAATATCAATATTATTGTTAGTGTGGGTTTCTCCAAATTCGATGTATAGTTTTGTTTGTTTCTCTCTTTCAAAACCCTCTCGCCTTCATGATCACCCCCGCCCTTATCAAATCGAGGATAGGGCTTAATCCATTCTCAAACCACAAATCTATTAGAGGAGATCCTAGTCTTATGCAATTTGCAATGATAGGATTTGTTCCATGTGAGTCAAATCTCTAGAAAGAGACTCAGCATGACTACTTAAGGTTGTAACAATTCGAGATGGGTCAGAATTAATAATCAAGCTCCAAGATCTAATGACACTTGAGGTGTCGCTTTATTTTAGTGTTGGCTTCTTTTAACCAAGCCCTAATAAGTTATTGCAATGGAAAAGGAGTTCTTCTTCATTTATTTTTCAAATTCTATATTTGAATTACAGTATTGATGCATTCTCTTAAGATTCATTATATTGCTAATGATAATGACTATTGTACTTCAACAATTATTGTTGTGAATGGTATGATAAAAATGTCACATGTATGGAGAGATCACTTGATTATTAACTACTTTCAAACAACTTCAAGCATATATATATATATATATATATATATTGGGGTTAATACCACCAAAATTATCAAATTATTACATCAATGACAAATTTATCTCAAACTAAATTTTTTACCACAAAAAACTCTAAACTGGTACACACATGACATGTTTATCCTCTGTTAGTTTCTGTCAAATATTGTTATTAAATTGCTAACTTAAATGCCACATGGACTCGATATACATGGCAAGTTCACGTGGATCAATTAATGGGTCAATGCCACAAAAAATCCCAAACCGGTATATTTGTGATAAATTTATCATAAACTAATTTTTGGGTTAAAAAATCCCAAACTAGTACACCCAACACATTTACTCTCCAATGACTTCCTTCAAATTTTACCATTAAATTATGGTATCTATAAGCTTTTGTCAAATTGTCACAAGTAAAATTATGGTCTAACTTATAATTAGGTGCCTCAAAGCAAGTTTATGCTAAATGTTTGAGTAAAATTATGTCACTACACATTATTTGAGGACCATAATATTACTCGTGAACATAGTTTTATGCTTTGAGGGACTTGTATATTTTGGTAAAATTATGTCACTGTGCATTATTCGAGGGCCATAGTTTCGGCTTTGAGGCAAAGCATAAGAATTGTGCTTGGCACATCTGTGTGACCTTGAAAAAACTATACAATGGAGAAACATTTAGGAATTGCTTTTGGAGAGCTATATATTCGAAAATTGTCACTGGTAAATTAGTTTGGGGTAAAAACCCCAAACTATACAAGTCCTCGAAGCACTCCTTGAATAATCATACAGGAAAAATATGGTCTTCATTAGCTAACATTAAATTATCATAGGTAAAATTCTTACCTTCCGTTTCAAATTTTACCTAGATTTATCAAGAAAAGTTTGTTACCTCAAATGCTTAGCACCCTCTTTTGAATGGGATTCAAATTCTAGCAATTACTGTAAAAGGCATTGCTTATACTCACGTTGAAGAAGGAGCATTGACAGAAGGTCAAGTAAAACTCGTAAGAGTTTAATCCATTGTTAATGTTCTAACACGAGATGCCACATTAGGTATTGATTAGGCTAGTGGTACTTGGTTGAGCCATTTTGCCAAGAGTACCTTTGGAGTTATTAAAAGTGTCGGTAAAGAGGTCTCACTAAATGGAGTTCGCAATTTCCTCAACCTTAGACAAAGATAACAATGAAGGACTCGATGAAGAGGAAGACGATATAGAGTTCTCGTTAAATTTAACAGTAAAATTTAATGAAAGTTAATGGAGGGTAAATGTGTCGTGCGTCTATTAATTTGGAGTTTTTAATGTGACTCAAAAATTTATTTTTGGATAAACTTATCATAAGTATACTAGTTTTGGGTTTTTGTGGTATTTAACTCGCTGTGGACTTGCCATGTGCATTCAAGTCAACAATTTACTTGCAATATTTAACATAAGCTAATGGATGGTAAATATGTTATTTACGTACTAATTTGGGATTTTTGGTGGTTAAAAAATTAGTTTTGAGTACATTTGTCGCTAGTGTACCATTTTAGGATTTTTTGTACTATTTAACCTAATTTTTATATTGATTTAAATATTTGACAAAAACTGTTTTAATTTCTTTGAGCTTTTTCATTAAAAAGAAAAGAGGAGGAGAAAAATAAAATAAAATTCAGAAAATTTTGAAAATTTTGTATTATAAAATTTATCCACGTTAGTGTTGATCGTGCCACATAAGACGATTTGATTAACAAAATATAATTTTTTTTGGGATTTAATTGGTAAAATTATATTATTTATGACTAAATTGATAAATATATAATAGAATTAGGGATTTTTGGACAATTTTCTCAATTAACCGATTTAAGATTTTTCTTCTCCTTGTCAAATTAGTTTATCTTAATTTTCGGTAATTGGGTGCGGTTGACATCTCTATGATTTGGATAAGAATCGCCGTACAACCAGCATAGATTTCCTTCAAGATTAAATATATATTTGCCAATTATTCTTCTTTTTTCTGCCAAAAGGGCTACATGAGGAAGCAATCAGAGACCATTATTGTCGTAAATTATTTGGACAAAGTTGTACGGCACCTCGTTCACGTTGGCAAGTGTCAGTCAGTACCATCAGAGCAGACGAGGCCTCCCCCCCCATCTTCATATGCTAGTTGGCATAACATATGGTGAAACCTAGTGCAGAAATCATGAGCTTCTTTTGATAAATACTTAAATGTGCCAAACATGCTCTCTTTTTAAAAGCCATTCGGGACACATTTTGTTGGTGCTTTGGCATGTCACACTCATATCCAACTTTGCTAGTTGCTTTGTTGCCACCACTTTATTCCTCCCTGATATGGCGCTGGCGGCGACTATCACTCGATGGTAAATGAAATTGTGTTGTATTTCGTTAAGATAATATGGAAAAGTTGTACCCGCCTTCAAGATGTTACGGCTTTTATTTGCCGCGTTTAATGGGCACGCACCTTTTCATGTCTACTTTGAATTGTCTCGTTGACGCGGTCGAACCGAATCTTGGTAATTTAGCAACACGCCAAAGTGAATAGATAAATTTAGGATCAAGGATGGTGTAGGGTTGCTAAAATTTCGAAGTTATCTCAAATGTACATGTACGACTTGACTCTTTCACATCTTTCCTAGAGTAGGTTCTGTAGCGCATAGCAATTTCACAATGACTTCTATTCACATAGAAAAGAGTCAAATTAGATAATTTCATTTCCATCGTTGGTTTGTTTATTTATCATACAATAACACAAAGGCAATATGAATTGTATAGGGATGAGCATGGTCAAGGTTGGGCCAGCCCAACACCTAACTTAGGGGCTAGCTCGCACGATTTTTGGGATCGGGGACCAACTTTGTTGAGCCTAGGACCTAGGATTAGACTGACCCTATGAGTCCGGTCTTGATTTTTTTTTTTTTTTTGTATTCCTTAAAAGGACAAACATACTCTTTCAAATTACATATCTATCAACAATGCAACATTAACAACCAAACTATGAACATAGGTACAAATTTAAGATGAGGTAACAACAGAAATCTCCATTTATGATTGTTGAACTGTGTACGTGAGGCGGGCTAAGAAAGGCAAGCGATTTCACCAGCCTGGCTATGCTCATGAGGTGAGTGAGGAGAGGCTAGAGGCAAGTGAAGAGAGACGAGCATTGAGCAAGGCAAGCAAGGCTAAGGTGAGCGAATAGGGTTTCTTTATTTTTTTGGTCAAACATGGGTTGCGTTTCTATTTTCTAATTTATACGGCAAAACCGCATAAGAAAGAACAGAGGCAGAGACACAAATATTTAAATTAGACAAAAATATATTAAATAATATATCGGTCCGGGTTGGACCAATCCTTAAGTCTCAAAACCAAGGACTAACCCGTACAATACAGGGTTTGTAGGTCCTAAAACTAAGGACTGGTCTAGTCCCCCTAATAATCGAACTAGGATTAGTTGGATTGAGTCAGGCCAGGGTCAGTCTAAGATTGGTCCTAAATTGATGCTCATCCTAGGATTGTAGGCAGCTCCATCCAACATGGGTGATATAGCATCACAAACTCATGTGGCATTTGATCTCACATTGACTATAAAATCCCTACAAATCGTACCCTCCCATGATATTGTTCACTTAAGTAGTCGGTCGGTCACCTGTGCTCACAAGGCTTTAAAATCTCAATGCTAGTTTGAGGTTGCATGAGCCGATGACAACCATGTAGACTTGATAAAAAGGATAGCATATGGCATAAAATGTAACATGCTAAAGTCACGGTCAATAGTTCCTTAGCCATGGAATAACTCATGTGGCGCCTGACGAGCAAAAATCGTCAGGCCAACCTTCGTTCACTAGTTGTTTCGGAAAACAATACGACGAATAACTTCCTCTTATGAGATTGTATTATGGTCAGCTTAGCTCGGACGTTTAGTCCATCAAGTAAGACAATAAATTACTTTAGACTTGACAAGTGATTTCGGTCTGCCATGTCCTCATTAGAAGAATGGCATTAGCTCTCAATCAGTTTGTGTACAGGAGGTCAAACCCGCCTTCAGAGCTTCTAAGAGATATGATGGTTCTATCCTAGAACTCCTAATACTAATCATTAGGACACCATTTCCACATATTAGTTGTGTTTATTCCCTCTACATCACTCATTATTCGCTTGATAACCCTAAACTCCATCCATAAGGGTTCACGAGTATGAGAGAATGACGAACGGTGACATTCTCCCCACTCAACTTTGCAATGCCCTCATTGTGAGTTGTTCTATTGCTTCCCTATGTTTCCTTAACTATTGATGCGCCACTTTGAATCATACATCAAAGGCAATGCTCGCCCAACAAGACAAGTTGTTCCATTGGTAGCTTTTTTTTAATTATATATATATATATATATATATATATATATATATATATATATCGCATCTATTTGGCCCCTTTCGATCACTTGTGCTTTCCTTGGTAAGTATGATATTTTTCGCTAACTGCACCTTTTGGCAACACCCTCATTTGCCTACTAAGCTTCTCAATCCCAACAAATAAATGGATGTTCTTTCCTTGTTGAAAACATGATAGTATACCTCTTTTTGAGATTCGCCAATCAATCCAAAAACGTTTTCCCCATTCAATGAGCAACCAAATTTTTCCTATGCCCCATTGTCATCCTAGAAGCTGGTCGAGAGCCGCGCTTTATCCAAGCACCCCTTGGCAATTTACTCTCTCTCTCTAGCCTCATAACATCAAGTAGACCACAGGTTTTCTCCAATTCAACCCTCTTACTAGAGAGATCCTTCTCTGATACTGTTTGTCATGAGTTGACAATTCCTTGGCTGCAAGTTGACTCGCGTGGCGCCTAGTGAGCAAAAATCACCAAACTAGCCTTTGTTTACTAGTTGTTCCAGATAACAATACAGCGAATAGTTTCTTCCTATGAGATTGTACCACGCTTAGCTTAGTTTGGGTATCTAATCTATCGAGCGAGACAGCAAATTACTTTAAACTCGACAACTAGTTTCGACTTGACACAGTCTCATCAAAAGAGCGACATTAGCTTCCGATTAGTTTGTGCACGAGAAACCAAATCCACCTTAAAGGCTCCCAAAAGAAATAATCGTTTTATTATAAAACTCCTAATACTAACTGTCCTCACTCCATTTTCACAGATAAATTGTGTTCATCTTTTATGCATTACTTACTCTGCACTTGATAACTAGAAACTCCACCCACAAGGGTTCACGAATACAAGAGAATCACAAACTGTGACACTAACATCTAGAGAGAGGGGGCTGGGGGTGATGGCTACCGCTAGCTCCTAGGTCCATCGCCAAGGTTACATATGCTCAAAGCGCTTCTCATAAGGCTTATTAGAAAAGCGGCCACCATCGAGTTTACAGTAACATAGTAACTCATCGTTCATCGAATGCAATGCACATCGACGATGTAGTTAGGCAGCTCTACTATTGCCGATGCTCTCCCCATTTGACTCGAATTCTGGGTGGGGAAGCGAGCGGCCGCATGACTCAGATCCCACCGAATGAGAATCGACTGAACGCGACTCACTCCTCCCTTTCGGCAAAGGATATGAACGTCACTTTCACATTCTTTTTCTGGGCGAAAACCCTATAAACCACAAGGCCGGAAGACACGAATAATAATAATAATAAATATTGCCAAGAGGGCTTTCTGCTTTTGCAGTAATGGACAACGCAAGACAACCACCAAAACGACTTGTCACTTCAATGATGTCTGCCGAATTTAGCAAAGAGAACGATTCGGACGGTACTCATAAATTTCAATTTAATTTCCCCCGTTGACTCTCAATTATGCAAGCGATTGATTTGATTTGATTTTGATCTCGATTTCGATTTTGATTTCTCCTTTGAATCACTGAAAACTTTACTTTAGCATCATTATTGTTGAAGTCAAAAGAAAGCAATATCTTCGAACCCCCCTAAAGGGCAAGAAAGATTGCGTAAAGGAATGGACATTTCCCCTGGCCTAGGTCGTTTGGTTTTGACCAATTATTCGACCCGTGAGATAGAAAGGACGCAAGGAGATGTTAATGCCAGTTGCAATTGAACCATGTTGCAATAATGCATGTTTCCCCATCTATTATTGCGCTATGATATTTTTTGATTTTCTTGGATTGGGTCATACCCTTCTTGAGTCATGTCGATTTTTGAATTAATTTACATGGATGTTGCTTTCGAATTGAGATGTATTGTTTTTCATTAGCTTTTTTCTCTTGTTAGTGTCATGTTATTTTGATGGTGTTAAGAATGGTCGGTCTTCTCAGAACACGGTGATTAAAGCTTGAGTTTTGGCTGATCTTGTGATTAAGATGAAGTCTGCCTTTACTTGAAAGGTTTTGTTTATGTTGTAGGTCAACTCGTTATGCCTATCGTAAGTTCATTGTCTTGTGTTGTGACTTCCTATTATAGTTGTGACGTGTTGCATATATGTTTGGTAGTATTTATTTTGTCGCTCGATGAAAAAGTATCATAAGAAATTGAATTTGTCCTCATTAACTATTTTAGAGTGATTAGAAAGTGATTCGAATACCTTAAAATCAGAAAATATATATGTGCCAATTATGTTGACTTTAACGATGACTTGAATTTGCCATGTAACATCATATGCTTCAGATTCCATTATGCAAGGGCTAAATTGCGATGCAAAAACATTCAAATCGCAAAGAGGTTGATCGAGATGAGTTGAATGGCATTGACTGAGATAACCTCCAAAGTATAGGGGGCAAGATGTGATTTTCTATGGCATCACATCCCAAGACTTCAATATTGCTAAACCTTTGGGCAAGTCATTGTTTTTAGAAAAGCATGAGGTTAAATAAAAATAAAAGAAAAAAAAAACAAATCTTTTAATGGTTCTTACATCCACAGCTTATTAAGATATTTATAGCAAGTGCTTTTTGATATGTAGCTATGTGGTGCTTTGGTAGGCTTTTCATATACTATTCACATCACTTAAAAAAAGGAGAAAAGGAAAACTTTCGGTTGTTGTCGGGTTGTCAAACACTGAGTCAAGCGAAACACTTCAACATTAATGCTTCAAATAAATTTTTATCCTTTCTTTTTTTCCCCAAATTTAATCTATGTTCAATTTCAATCTTGATTCATGCTAGAATTAAACTTGAAATTCGTGGTGATATTTGGTGAGTTAAGCTAATGAAAACGGCTAACTCTAACTCAGATTTTGAGGATTTTCATGGTTTAGTTTGGAGACATTTTCAACGCATATCGAACCCGATATGGGAAAATTTCAATCCAAACCAATAAAATTTCACCTCAAACCAAGCCAATAACTTTAATTTGTTATCAGTTTTGCTCTGATTCAAACCATTACCATCAAGACAACTTATGAGTAAGAAGTTCAATACATAATCTGGACAATCTAACTCCAACATACAATGCGAAATTTACAAAAAAGAAGAAGAAAAAAGCACCTCGTCAACACACTTGGTTAGGCCGAATTACAAATATTGCTCCATTCATTTCACAAAAAAAAATGAACAATTTGAAAATAATTTTTTAAAAAATGATCGCTCGTATTACTTATAAAATGAATAAACAAAAAATATATTCATTGTCCACAAAATTATTTAGACATAAATTGTTATCGATAATAAAAATATTAGTAATTGACTAATTATTTTAAACTGTACAAGTAATCATTTTTAGAAAAATAATTTTCAAATTTTTCATGTTCCATGAAACGAATGGTATCCAATAGTTAAAAAGAAGATGAATATATTCACTAAACTTATCAATTTGGTTCGTTTTATTGGTTTCCAAAGTTATAAGCCAAAACCAAACCAAATCGATGAACCAAATCAATCCGGTTCGATTTTTCGGTTTTCAATTTTCTGCAAACCACTCAATATTTCCTCCCTATCACATGTATATGATCCAATATCAAATATGGAGGCAAGGCTCAGAAAAAAACACAGAACCACAAATCACGGCCCATTCTATTATTCGTAGGTAAGTAATATTTTGGGCCGAGACTATGAGCTGGGCCTAGCAAAAGACCATGTTTTTGTATTATTTCTATTGATCAACAGGTAAGTTTCTCGCCAAAATTCAATCTGTCTGGAATAGTTGGAGGATCGATCTTTGTTATGAACTTGTAGCACTACATGAGACCTCTCCAGCGATGCAAAGCCGATGCGGTTTGGTTATCTGCAGGGAGAGAATCGAAGCCTTAGAATAAGCAACATGAGATAGGAAATTCTGACAAAAAATTTAGAGCGCTTTTCGCCGGTGCAGTGGACGGCGGCGCTTACAGCTTACCCCGACATCGGAATGTATTGCCATTGTACTGGGCACGGCGGATACCATGATCCGTGAATTTTCTGCAATTTTTTTTTTTTTTGGAATTATTGCAATATTCGGTGATTTTCCAAACTTTCACGAAGTTTCGGCATATACTTGTGATATTGTCGCTTTTGGTGGATGGAAAATGGTGTAGTTTTAAGTCATCACTCGAGGAAAAAATGACACAGCCCATTTTCATCACGCCTAGGTATTCTGAACGAAAAGGATTGTATACACGGAAATTACGGGAAATTGTTAAAATCTGAGAAAATAATGTTATGAAAATGTGATTTTTTTTTTTTTTAAATCAAATCTCTGAATGTTTATTTTCCAATTATTGGCGTGGAAATATCCTGGTTTTTGTAATCTCTGACATGTCGGGTGCTATTTTTATCAAGGAATATGAATAGTAAATAGTATAGTTCCATCTTGGGTTTCCTTGAGATGAGAAATCGAACTCGATATAATTGGTTTATGATATGGTGCATATCTCATGATTGCTTGCTCGTTACACGGGAAATGCACTGAAATGCTATTTTCTCGATATATATTAACGTGTGTACCTATTTCTAAAGTCGTATTATTCTTTGCTTGATCCCACGGAACGGTAATTGTCGTATAGGATTGTGGTTTTAGCCGTGGCCCTCTTATTATTATTATTTCGGGTTTCCAACACGAGGAAATTAAACTGGAATTCACGTCGAGAGCGATCCGGGGGGCGTGGAAAATAATTTGAGATTGTTAGGATGGAGTTCACCAAATTGAAATTTATGAATTTCTAGTTCACTCCCCCTTGAATTGCAGTGCTTTGTGCTCCTAGTCCGATGAGCGCAAGCCAGCCGTATCCGCTCAGGCGGCACATCGTGTCCCACTGCCGGTCTCCACCGCGGCACGGCTCCTTGGTAGAGTCGTTTGAGACCCAACATGCCCCCTGGAAAGAGCTGCACGAAAGTAATGGCAATCAAGTGAGACGTTGCTTCTCCTTTTGATTTGAATCCGGCTCGAGAAGGCGGGCGACCGACCCTTCGAAGTGTACTAGACCACGCTTCACCTTGCTAGTCGGCGAAGAACGGAAGCTGCAGTCAGGCAACGAGGCTTTCGAGCACTTGGTGCGGTCGCACGAACCGGGATCATGGGCTGAGCTGAGAGCGGGACGGGCATGGAAAACAGCTGCTGAGAATCCGAGGGAAACGGTCACCTCGAGCAAGCTGATCGCTAGGAGCTTCTTCCTTCCGGTCTTGTCGATGAAGGCGCGGCCAATGATCACGGGAGCAGGGTTAGGAGCCGAAGCCATTTGTAGAACAGGAAGTCTGCGATCAGCACTGTGCTTCTCCTCCCGACCATGCTCACTAAACTCTCCTATTAACATAGATAATTCCCGTTAGCATTCGAAATATAGGAATCAACTCGCTCTAACAAGTGATTGTTGATAAAGAAAACGAACTGGACGTCGGGGTCAGGTCATTGCGGATTTGATGTTGGAATGAAGCTAATTTCAATGATCAAGCAAAATGAGGAACAGTCAACAAGTTTCCATGAGCTGATGATGACTCCTTGTGCAGCAAGAAGACCTGCAAGACCGGCTTTTTATCCATGGATTCGAGCTCCATGTTTCTTTCTTGCTGATAAAGTGGCATGATCCGGAGCCAAGAAGGAGGTTTTACGCTCGCCAGAAAAGGATCATCTTGAGTCACTGCTTGTTCCAGGGTCATTCGAGTGAATGGTTCATAGTTGGCATAAACCGGTTTAGGTTTACTGGACATCGTCGTTGGTTCGGTTCTTGCAAGCTGGCCTAAGATGGATGCTAGACCAAAGTTTTCAGGTGCTCATATGCGAAGCGACAGCATAGCTCAGGTTTTCGCCGAACCGATTAGTGTGTGCCAGATTATGTCGAGGCACTCGAGGGACGAGAAGAATGATAAACTTTTGTTTAATCTTCATACTACCTAATTTACAGTCCCCCAAACGATTAGCATGCATTAGTATTTCATGGAGGACATCTTCATCTTGCGGCTGATCGTCCAGATTGAGATGTTAAGAGTCAATGTAGTTAGGGGGTCAGCCCATCTTTTTCTTTGCATAAAGGCGTGGAAGGTAGACAGTATGTATCAGCTTTAGTTGCATAAAGGCGTGGGAGGTAGACAGCATGTATCAGCTTTAGTTGCATAAATCTTTTTTAGGCCTATTTCGCGTTGGCAAAACATGGCCAGAAAAGCTTTCAGACATGACATGCAGCACACCACTTTAGTGTTTCTGGATAAAAACATTAAAAGGCAAGACGGCGCGATTCCGTGGCTCATGGGGAAATTCATAGTTTATTGAACCAAGCCAATCACATTTCAAGAATCTAGAGGAACCATGCCATATATAGTTACTGAACCGCGACTGGTTCTGTCAACCGCATCACCTCCATCCACACAGCCAGAGCCAACACGATATTTTCTCCGAAGAGGAAATGCAATCATAGGCACGATCAGGCCTCTAGTGAAGGCAAGTTTCTTAAGGCCCGCCCTCGGAGACCCTCGCCTCAGTGATCGCCCAATCATGATGGGATTAGGACTGCGTGATCTGAATTAATCAGGCGCTATAAAAAGTTCTGATACCAGACCTCACCTGCAGATGCTCATGTGCTTGGTAGATTAGAACCCCACAAGCACAAACATGAAAGTTCTGATACCAGAACTCACCTGCAGATGAAAAGTGAGACAGAATGAATTGCAAGCTTTTCCTCCCCATATTATTCTAGATATTTCAATAACTATGACCTGTATTTATTGTTGCCGTCGAGGAGCGGTCATCATTTTCTTTGGCTCATCCTACTTCTCATCACCTTCCACTCTCTCAAAACTCGCCACCCTGTCCAAAAGAAACATCTCCAAATAAGCGAGATCTCCATAGCCAAGAAATGCAAGAGATACTAAAATTTTCACAAAGTTCGAGATTCTAGAATTCAGTTTACCATCCACCCATTGCGAATATAACCACACTGTCATAAAAAACACCGTCTTATTAATAAATGATAGGACAGTGGCAGAACAGGTGCATTTCTCTCCTTGCCTGCTCAAGGATTACGATGAATACAGCAAGAGATTGTTACACTCCAACTACAGAGTTCCTCCACTCACATGATGGCAGACAAAATGAGTAAGGTCAACAAAGCAGGGGAAAGAACAGAACGTACTCCCACTCCCTGAGTACCTGAAACTTCACTCATACAATAGGTCAAAACAGAAAGAAGTGCATGAAAGACCAACTGTAGAACAAGTAGGGAGAAGGCCGTGCAAGGTAACAAGTAACTAATCAGAGCTGAGGAATCAAACGAAATCCCTCATGTCGTGTGAAAACACAGTTTGAAATCAAACTGCAATGAACAATAGGTGCGGTGTAAATTCCACAGGACTAATTACTCTTATGCAATTGAGCTTCAGCCTCCTGATAGAGCAAAAGGCAGTTAATGATCGGTAAAGATATCTCGAGCCAGAAACCATTAGTGTGGATAAGCAAAAATTATAATATATCAAAACTTGGTCAAAAAGGCAAGAAATGGTTGCTGTAAACTACAAATTTTCCTTTATATAATTAATTGCTGCAACAAAATAGATGGTTGAAGTCAAAAGCCCCATACTCTAAAGATGGTGTACATAAAAAATGGTTGATACAGCATCTAAGTAGCAAAATTATACTGTTTGCCAAGAAACAAACATTGTCCCGGTGACAACCCTAATCTCTTGCAAGAAGTTTGTCTCCACATAGTGTAATCTTCCAGCAATCAACTTGGAACAGAAAAACAGAACCTCTCTTGGGCACAACTGCAAACCACCCGAAACAAGTTTTAGCTATTCCCAGAAAAAAATACAACAAATAGTACAATAAAGTAAGGAAAAATTGAAACAGAAACCTGTTGAATTACTCTAAACTACTTAATAGTCGGAATCCATTATGGTGATGTGATGACCCTAAGATGCTAAATTAGTTGTTGAAGCAGCAAGCTGACGATTCTAGATTATAAATTTAAGCAACCTTTATATGCATGCATTCTTCAGCACAACTAATCAAGCACAAATATGCTCAGACCTGCCAAATCTATTTGGAAACTACTTTACTTTATGGTGCCAAGCTTAAGACAATAGAGAAGTGCTTTTGCGCTACAGTGTTATGAAATATAGAGTTTAGAACACTGAAAGAATTGGACAAAGGTACAAATCTAGTATATCAACTCATTTTTTCCATCAGTCTGCAATATCTGGTAACTTGAGATTTTGCAATATATATAGATAATCCATAGGGTTGTAAATGCATATGCAATCTAGGTGTAACACCAATATCACAATCTGAATCTTACTAGACTTACGAGTCAAAATTTGAACTTACCCCGAAATCTATCATTTTTCGTGATTAATCCAAATGTTTCTGCAGTTTCACGTATCATAATACCACTTGCACCAGAAAGTGAAGTCACTTTACACTCAGCAACTGCCACAAAACAGACCAGAGAATAAGGATAACGAAGAACGTAATTAAGCCAAAAGTACATAAACTAAAGTACATAAACTCCAAGGTCAGAGATCGGTATTTTGGTGACCAAGCTAGAAGAAACAACTTTGTATTTAATGTAACTTTATGAAAGCACAGCCACAGATGATAACAGTAATTCAAACTTCCAAAATGCTCCTAAAGAAGGTGGGAAGAGAACAAGAATCAGAAAGATTGTCTGACCTTGAATAATAGCCCCATGTAAATCTGCACTGAGGAGGCACTGAGCCAGCTGATTCTTTCTGTAGAATATGAAGAGATGTGACTACAAAAGCTGAATACTTCTACTATGGTAGGGTTTGACCAAAAACGCATTATTAGCCACACACACACAACCAAATTTATCTTACCCACTGATATTCAAAAGTTCAACTATGTAGCCTTTCCACATTTCATGCATTGGCTTAAAGAAGTCAAATCTGTAATTCAACAAACGAAAAAATAAACAAATAAAAATTTCAACTATGCGAATGAACCAAGACCAAATGATGCCATCAGATATCATATTCTATAACACAAAAAAATCTAACTGATCATTCATCTGTCTTCATTCACATTCAAGTTAACTTTGCAAAATCATACCTCAAAGATGAGACCCTGGATAAACAATAAACTAACCGGAGCAGTAATCTGAAGAAAATTTTCTCTATGCTTCAGCTCAACAAAAATAATTTCATTTGCTGTTAACGTGCTACTTTACTTCAAATATGTCAATAGAGTATCTTCTTTGACAAAGTTTCATTACTTAAACAACAAGGTATAATATGGAAAGCCAACTTCTTTCAACCAAAATCTACAGGATTTATACTCAATAGTTTTCCTGGAATAGGCATTTAACATGCAGTAGAGTTCCCTTTGTAAGATCCACACTCCAACTCGAACCCATCCCATACCCTCCACAAAAAGAAAATCTAAAAGGGGGGGAAATAACAAATCATAAAAGGAAGAGAAAAAACTCATGCTTGCCCCAAAAAAGCTCCTAATCTCCATAAGCGGAGAACATAATAAGAGAAATCTAAATTTTATGCAGAGGTTATTCAACTACAAACACAATGCATTTAAAGGAAGAGGGAAACAAGGGAGAAAAAAACAATGTATGGCAAGATTTGGTACTGAGCAAAAGCCAGATTTAAGTGACCTATAAGCAAATGGGCACACTTACTTGAGATCTTGAGGCAAATCAAACGATCCACATTTCTTATGCTGCTTCATGGACATGTGAGTTTTAGACCGTTTTGATTGGCTCCGCAAAGCCCTGAGGCGAGCACCAGCCAGAGTGCTACGTTTTGGTACATAATTATCAAGAAGAATCACATCATCCAGTCTCATAGTTCTAGAACCCTGCATGTATTTCTGAGCTGAATCACCCTTCTGGAGAAGTTCATGCAACACCCTGTCAACTCCAGTTCCTCTTCTGCTAGAAATCTGCATAAATGACAAGAGATAAATCGTAAAAAAAGAAAAGAAAACTACATATTTCCCATGTCACTGGGCACTTGGCAGAATAGAGGTGTGAACCCCGATCAATGATCACTCTAATTCAGAGAAAGCAAGTTATTCCTAATCCTGAAAAACCAGTAGGCAAAGTAGCCAGTGTTACTCAGTTCATAAACACTCCAGCCAAGCGAAAACAATAATACCTCCAAATTCTGCACTAACAGATTCTCGTGCATGTTTTGAGATAGTAGTGAGTACGTTGGATCACTAGACTCGACATCTGCATAAAGAGCATATAACATGAGCAGTTGCATCCTTTAGCAAGCACAAAATTAAGCAAGCATAGAGTCTGTCTGACTATTGATATATAAGTTAATCTGAGCATTCTTTTTCAATTCAGTGCATCCAACCATCTGTACCAAACAAACAAGTAAAGATGCACAAGACATCAAAACCTGAGGTACAATATGTCGACAATGATGTATTTGCAAAACACAAGCCAGAAAAGATGAAACAATCATGGCCATAAAGGTGGAAACGGACTTAAAAAAAACCAACTATGT
Source organism: Eucalyptus cloeziana (assembly GCA_014182715.1). Classification (NCBI taxonomy): domain Eukaryota; kingdom Viridiplantae; phylum Streptophyta; class Magnoliopsida; order Myrtales; family Myrtaceae; genus Eucalyptus; species Eucalyptus cloeziana. The sequence continues at coordinate 5,100,312 of CM024637.1, read as the reverse complement.
CAAAAACTTAGATCACAATGTCATTACCCCTGGTGAGTAGTTTTGAACTAAATTTAGGGATTATCAGATAAATATATTTCCAAGCCTTCAAGAAACCTCAAGACCCTTTCTATTAACAAGGATCCATCAAAATATAAGAAGAAGAACCAGTATATTCCTTAGCAAACAAACGCATTAAAAGAAGCACATGTATAAATAAGGATAACATCTCTTGGGGTCTAAATCTCCTGAATGACAAGATACTTGAGCACAAAGTTTTCCTTTTCACTTGCAACCTCCCTCAGAACATCTCCTCTCTCCTCAAAAAACAAATAACAAAACCAGCATTCTCCACTTCAGATGAATCTCAAGAGTCAGATCACAGAGCAGGTCAAGGATGAACATCACTAATTCATGACTTCAATAACTGGATGTCTAAAAGCTTTTTGGTTTATAGCACAGCATGGAACGGCACAGAAACTGAAAATAAATTCACGAAGCTGAAAAGACAAAAGAGGCAACGCACACACGGAAGTGATGAATGCAGAATGCCTAACTGAGAAAAATCATTCAAGAAAGTCATATAAATCCATCGAACCTTCGAACTAGAGCTGCATAATGAAATCAAGAAACAACGGAATGCAGGGCCATCAACAACTACACTACAAGCATCAAAATCCTACATAACCGAAAGGTGTTCTTGCGCTAATTACTCGAGACTCCAGCAACCTCGGCAATAACCCTTCACGGTTCACCCTCGACAATCAAAATTTGCAACCGAAACTCATATGGGCAATCAAGGAAAGGACCTTTATTCACTGAAGTAACGGAGGAGGACACTGTGCTAGTAGTACCAGCCCCACCATCACCTTCTCTCCCGCCTCCTCTATCAAACTTGCGTTTATTGCCGCTCCTCCTCTCTTGCGGCTGCATAGCCTCGGCTCGCGCCACCGCGAACCGCCGTTCCAGCGCCTCCTCCAGCGCGCGTTTTCTCTGATCTTGAGGAGCTTCATCAGCCGCCATCGCAGAAAGCCAAGAACTTTCCTCACCTCTGCGGGAAAGCCGCAAACATTCAGACAACGGCCCGAACTCAAGTCAAAAGGGTATGAATTTGTCATGCTCTTTTTGGGTTTCGACAGTAAGAAAAACAGCACAGCAATTCGACAAATTTAACGATTGCAGAAATCGCAGCGATTGGTGACTACCCAAGTGAAGACAATCTCGGGAAGGGGAGAGCAACGTTCGATATCGCGAACTACCCTATAATCACAACGGGAAAGGGTGATGTACAGGGAGGCCGCGACGGGCGGTGCTCCGGCGAAGGGCCGGCGGCGACGGTGGTGGCGCGGTGATATCGACAACTTGCTCCGCCGAGTAGTCAGAGAGAGAGAGAGAGGGAAGAGGGCGCGTAGAGGCATCATAACAGGAAGAAACTAGAGGCGAACCGGGTTTTCTACCGAACCGTTGCTCGGGAAATTGAGCCGAAAACCGTCCGGTTCGATTACAGTCTTAGGACGACGCCGTAATGCATTCCGTTGTAGCATAATAAAATTGTAATAAATTGTCCTAAATAAGGTGATACTTATTATAATTATTTGAAGAAGTGTAATTAAAAAGAAGAAAAAAGAAAGTAACGACTCACCTTACCCTTAATTGGGAAATTAAGGTTTTAGCCAATCTCAAAAAAGAATAGTCCCAAATCGTCGTGTTGTAGCAAGTGAATCTATTATCATTCTATATATAAAGTGTAATAATTCACAAAATAGGGAATACGTTGCAGGGTATCATGTGTATTAATGGATTGAGTTAAAGGGGAAATTTGCAAAATTCAAACTCTTTAAAATTTTTTTTTTTAAGTACACCTTGCATCCTCTAAATTCTCAGTAGGCACTTTGACATAGTTAGTACTTGCACTTTCCTAATTGGTTCAGTGCGGCTCTCTATCTATATATATCCATATAAATATATATTTATATAATTTGCCAAAATCGTCCCTCAACTACATAATATTTTGTTTTAGTTAGCTACCCTTTTGAAAATACAAATGGAGCTACTGAAATGGACTGTAATAGCAATGCCATATCAACGCTGACTGGATAAGCTAAAGTGATGTGAAATTATTTTTCAATGAATAGAAAACTAAAGGAAACAAAAAAACAAAATCCCAAAGCTCCCTTTGGTTATGGAAAATGAACAACTTAAACTATATTTTTTTAAATATAATTACTTGTATTATTTGAAATACTTAGTCAACAAAAATAGTTTTTACTACTATCAATATTTATGTTTAAATGTTTTCATAGATAATGAAAATATTATTTTGTTTACTTATTTTTATGGACCATACAAATAATCACTAATAAAATCATTTATTTCTTGAGAGACAAACTCATCCAACAAAGACTGATCCAGATAGCTCCTCCTCGTCGCCGCCCATTTAATTTCACACGGCATTAGGCAAATTAGATTGCATTGTGGTCTGTTTCCGGTGAAGGATCGAAGATCTAGGGTTTGGTTTGAACAAAGTTCTATCGTGAAGAAGACGAGGCACGAGGCAATTTTGTGGGGAGGGGGCAGACCTCATAGGAGGTACAATCTCGCGATCCGATGAACCTGTGAAGCTTTCCTTATGAAGCTTTCGGCACGCCATTGAAAAGCTTCCTCTCCGATCAATCTGTTCCGAGGGAACTTCTGAAGCTATCTTCTCTTCACAATTTTTCTCATATTATCCAAAGTGTGTCCCACTCCCAACCCCTCTTGGATGGGGGAAAGATGGGAAAACAACAGGATTAGAGGTGATGTTAAGTTAGGGACCAACGGTTCTTAATCAACTTGGGAGGAACACAATTTAATAGATCTATCTACAAAGTTCAACTTAACTAAGAGCTGCCACTAGCCTAACTAAGGTCAGCTAGAAAATCAAGTGAGGTATAGGAACATATATCACTTCCTACACAATAAAAGATTTATGATTGATACTTGATTATACTAATCATTTAATTAATGTCATGTCGGTACCTCAACTTGATTATTTGTTGGCTAAAATGCCCACACAATATTTTGGCCAAATAATGTAACTAGAGCAAACAAATCATGACACAAAGGGGTAACCTAATACAAATTGGTTAAAAATATAACGTGACATTGTTATGATGCTCAAGACAACAACCACCATGAGTTAAGTTCAAATGAGTTCACTTTATTACCTAAAAGATCAATCTATCTAGCCCAAGTTATATCAAAGGTAACTATTAGAAGCTCTAAACTATAAGTTATGTTATCCTTCTGAAACTAAAGTAAATCTATTATTATGATTAAACAACCTAATAAAGGCTTCTATCATTTTATAGATTTCGAATTTTAATTTTTTTTTTTTTTCTGGAAACTGGGACTTGGGCTGGGCTCTTGGTCCCGGCCCGCATGCAAAATTAGGTACGGGCTTCGCACGGACGCGGGCCGCGCATGCAAAAAGGCTTACTAGTCAAGCCTCTTCCAACTAAAATTTCAAAAGCCCAATTAAAACGCTCCGCTATTAACCACCTCCAGTCGCGGGACCGCCACCGCGGACCACCGCCGCTAACCACCAGCCGCATGGCTCACAGAACTGGGACGATAACTCTCCGCCGCCTCTCCCCCGGACGACCGATTCCAGGCACCGCCGTTGTTCACGCATGAAACACGATTTCAAAGTAGTATGACTTCACCTAAGGGCGACGAATCTGTTTCATCAAATGGTTCAGTTGCAGTCACGACAAACCAGACGACACCGATTTTAACTTGAGCATATCGTCGAACAAATGGTGGGCGTCTCGGAGGACGGGTCTATGTGCGATGCTAGAGCAACACGTCGGTTCAACCGCGTCGCATGAGCAGAGATTTAGACCCAAATCATCAAACAAGGCCCCAATTACTATGCAGTTTTCACGGAACATCGTCACGACATTAATCTTTGCTCTTGACCGTAATATTTGAGACGAGACAAAAGGGTTGTTGGGTCCTACCTTTGCCGAGAACGAATTCCAGCCGCGATGATCACTAGTCCATCTTTACTCGAGGAAATTCCAGGAAGCTTTGAGGAGCAAAACCAGAACCGTCGTGAGGAAATCGAGCGAGGTCTTAACGGCTTCAAGACCATCGGCTATGGAAACAGAGCAACCTGGATGCTCTTCTTGCGGAGTTGAACGAAGGGCCGAGACCTCTGATAACTTGTCTACAGCGATTGGCGTCGGTGAGAAAGGCTTGAACGATCAATGACAACCTCCCAGCAACGGCGGCGAAGTCACGATCTGCCGCCGTGATGGGGGATGTCCGCTGGTGACAGAGGAAAGGAAAGAAAAACACCCTAAGAATTCAGGCTTCTCCTACGATAATCTTTACAAGAGATCGGCACTAGTCATATCAACCATAAATTGTCACTTTCATTGCACCTCTCCCAAGCTATGACTTGATAAATTAAGGGCATATTGGTTTTAGAGTGGACCAGTTCCATTAGTTCCATCAATTCTACCCATTCGATCTAATCCATATGATTCCTTTTCAGGAACTTGGAATTGGATATATTTCAAGCGAATTACCCAAAACTGACCAATCCAATCCAATTCCCGAACTGGACTGAGACCAAAGATCAAATTGGGACCAATGCATATCCCTATTGTTCACACAAACCTAAATGGCCAAACTTTTGTGTAACAAGGAGTCAAATTGTTGTCCCTCATATCTATTAAAAGTTTCATGTCCATTAGTTAAAAAAAGGAAACGCAGCTGCCATTCCAATAGGGCATAATTTGGCAAATCTCTTCCCATTACTTGGCTTCTTGTATAGGCGGACAGACAATGCAAATAGGTACCGCTTCTGACTCTAGTGCCTAATAACCATAAAAGAATCTCCGAATTTAAATGTAATTCTCACTTCTATCTCAAACTTGTATTTTGTCAAAAAAGGAACCACCAATTATCGGTTTAGTCCCAAATATGCGCTGCATCCAAAAATTACCATTGATTTCTTCAAAGTTTTCTATATTGGGAGATTGCTATTGTTTCATAGAAATTTGAGTATTGGTGAAAATGTAGATTCTGATATTGAATCTCTAACTCACCTTGATGTTGATAATTTTGACAAAATTAATGGCGATTTTGGGGAGTGGGGCATATTTGAAATAATAGAAGAAGTTTGTAATTTTTTGTTATTATAAAAGTTTAAGGTAGAATTGAGATTGGACCTAATTATATGAATCTTTTAGGGAATTAAGTCAAATTTTCAGGTTTAGGGTAAAAATGTCATAAGTGTCCTAGAACCGAAAATTCATACAATGTTATATCATCTCATGATGAAATGTGGCCCTAACGTTATGCATTATATGTTCTAGCAAATATAAAAAGACATTATACATTGGATTTTGTGTCCTAAAAAATCTCGCCTCCTCGCCGGAGGCCACACCATTGTCCTTGTACCTTTATATGTGAGAATTAAATTCTCTACACTTTATCATACTGGGCAAGGGTAAGTATTAGTTCAGGTCAACCCTGAATCGGAACAATCTGACTCGTCCTGATTTGATTTCTAGGGAGACTAGGCCCTAGATCCTATACTGAGTGGGTTCGTCCTAGTCTCAGGACTGTAGGTTAGTCTAATATAGATCAACCCTGCATTATATATCATAATATATAATGTATTTTTGTATACTGTAAACCCTTTTGTCTCTATTATTTCTTATAAGGTTTTGCCGTATAAATTAGAAAGTAGAAACCTAGCCCAAATTCAACTGAAAAAAAAAATAGATACCCTCTTTGCTTGCCTTTGGCCTCTTCTCACTCACCTCACGAACACAGCTCCATCATTGCAAATAGAGATTTCTATTGTTAACATATTTTTCTATTATGTTTAATAGATAACAGTATTGATAGTGTGGTTACTCAATATTGTACTTTTGATAGATATATAATATTAAATAGTATGTTTGTCCTTTCAAGGAATAAAAAAAATGAAAAAATGAAAAGAAAATAATTGATCAGCCTTAAGTAGATCTTGAAACTGGATTGGACCCATGGGGTTCTTTTAGTCCTTGGTCCCAGGCTTAACGGGGTTAGTCTCTAATCCCAAAATTGAGGACAAACACTGTATAGGTTAGTCCTTGGATTAGGTGCTGAATTGGCCAAACTCGGACCATACTCACTCCTAACATTGGGAATAATATTCAAGGGCATCTACCAATTTGCAAACTATCAATGGAAACTTATAGCGGGAAATAGAAAATGAGTTGCAAATTACAATGTGTATCTATAAGGGAAATTTGCAAAGTCACACTCATAAGGTTTTCCTTTGTGCATCTTGCGTCCTATCAATCCAAAAGGCATACTTTTAACTCATTAGGGTCCGTTCGTTTCGCGGAAAATGTTTTTCGGATTTTTCGGTGTTCGTTTCACGGAAAATGAACTAGTTAAGGAAAATGTTTTCCATCATTAGAAAAAACAACTTTTAAAGTAAGGAAAACGTTTTCCATTTTTGAAAAGTGGAAAACGTTTTCCATTTTTGAAAAGTGGAAAACGTTTTCCATGACTTCTTCCCTCTTACTTTTTTTTTTTATCAATACATTTTCGTTTTATTTTTATGCTTTTTTTTTAAATCGAGTTTTTAATTTCTTTTCTTTTTTTTTTTCTTTTCTTTCTTTCCTTTTCATCTACTTCTTTGGTGGCGTTCGACGACCTCGTCAGCCTCGCCCCAGGCCGGTGAGGCTCCGCCTAGCCCGATCTGGCGAAGCCAAGATCGAGCCTCGCCAGATCGGGTGAGGTGGAGCTCTCGCGGCTCGCCAAATCCGGCGAGCTGGGCGGGGCTTGAGCCTCGCCCGAGCTCGGCCGGCCCGTGAGCTCGCCGGATCCGGGCAATGGAGCTCGGGCTCCCGATCTAAGCGAGCTCGAGCTCGCCGCCCATTCAACGAGCTTGGGCGAGATCGGCCGAGCCTCGAGCTCGCCGGATCCGGCCACTGGGTCTTGGTCGGTCGCGGGTAGGCGGCCATCGTCAAGCGGGAAGGAGGCGGCGGCGGCGGAAGGAGGAGGAAGAAGGAGGAGGAAGGAGGAGGAAGGCGGTGGAGGAAGAAGGAGGAAGGAGGATGGAGGAAGGAAAAGAAAAGAAAAAAAAAAAAAAAGAATAAAAATTTTGATTTTTAAAATATAAATAATTAAAAATTCATTTTAAAAAAATATATAAAAAACAAAATTAATTTTTTGGTCAATTAAAAATATTAAAATTCAATTTTTGATAATTTTTCCCAAATAATTAAATGAGCTACCGAACGGTGGAAAATATTTTCTACTCAAATTTTAGGTTTTGGCTAAACACCGAAAAATAGAGTCATTTTTTAGGAAAATGACTTCTAGGAAAATGTTTTCTGGAAACATGATATTTTCCTCGAAATGAACGGACCCTAGTTTTCTACAAATTTCCTAATATTCTACTATAACGATAACGACATTGCTAACTCTTGTACTTTTCCAGTGTCGTTCAATATCGCTTTGATACTATTTTGGCCCAATGCAGTCCCTCGACTATGTATTGTTTTGTTCGAGTTAGATCTTCGATCGAAATTACAAGCGGAGAAGCTAAAGTGATTTTATAAATTAAAATGAGCTAAATGTGACAAATTATTAAGAATTTAAAGAACCAAACCCCGAAGAGAAAAAAAGAGGGAGAAAGAGCGATCTAAAATACTTTCCTCCATAATTGTACTCATTGATATTAAAAAGTTCCTTTCCTTTTCCTAACAAAATCCCCCAAAGCCACATCAAAATATTCGAAGTAGGTGAAGCAAATGCTGTTTAACAGGAAGATGGCACTTTAGCACTAGCCATGTCATCCGCATATTGTCACTTTCCTAGCAGCTCCCTCAAGCTATACGACTTACTCATTGATTCATATCTGCACAAATTTAGCCATGGAGGCCCACGTCCATCAACTCCCACCTAACATTTATTGAATATCTTCTCCATCCATTCCTTCCGTGAATACAACTTTAAGTTGGTAAACTATCCATGCACATTGAGCGAGGCTCGAATTGCAAAGCGACAGACGTCGTCCTAAAAATTACTGCTCTAAATTTGGAACCATGGTGATTCGAATATGGGATCGGATACCAACAAGTTGAGCGTCTGACCAGTCACTCCACCCTAAGCTCTCGCGAAGAAGATGAACAATTATAAGGAAGGACAAAATTGAAAAACTATAGAATTAGTTAGGATAGTTTTAGAAGAAAAAACATCTTAATTCTACTTTCAGTATTCCACAAATGCCACTTCACAAAACTGGATGGGAATAATATTAGATTTTCAGCATTCTCAATGTTAACATTTGGTTGAAATTATCAAACACTCCAATATTTTCCAAAGGGACTTTAGAGGCTAAAAGTTCTTGAGAAAGCTGAACCAAACATACCCTTAATTTTTACGGGTATTGTGTGACCTCATAATGATTGTCTAATCGTCTCAAGTTTAGGAGCAAATTGACCCTTCGAAAGGAGAGCCCAACACTTCAAAAGTATGTGATGGACCTGTCCATTATAAAAGATGATTTACCAAGATCTTGATCATTTTACTGAAGTAATACTTTCACTCATTGATATTAAAAAGTTCCTTTCCTTTTCCTAACAAAATCCCCCAAACCCACATCAAAATTTCTGAAGTAGGTGAAGCAAATGCTGTTCAACAGAAGATGGCGGTAGCCATATCATCCGTACATTGTCACTTTCCTAGCTCCTCCCTCAAGCTGTTAGACTTGCTCATTGATTCATGTCCATACAAACCTATCCGTGAGGACCCACGTCTGTCAACTTCCACCTAACATTTATCGAATATCTTCTCGATCCATTCCTTCCGTGAATAAGAACATTAGGTTGGTGAAATCTGTCCACTTAGGCATCGAGTGAGGCTCCAATTGGAAAGCGACGAGCGTCGTCCCGAAAATTACTGTTCTGAGTTTGGAGGCATAGTGATTTGAACGTGGGATTCGATACACCGCGAGTTGAGGGTCAGACCACCCACTCCACCCCAATTGGTCTCTCACTTAATTGCATCCATCAATGGGCATAATTTGGCAAATCTCTTCCTAATTTTCTAGTTTTAGGGTGAAATGTCGTAAAAATGAGATATTAGACATCATATTTATTTAATAACACGAAAAATTTCAAATTAGTATACTCATGAATTTTTTGACCTAAAAAGACCCCAAAATAGTATACTTACAGCAAATTTATCCCACCACCACGAAAAATCCCAAATCCATAGATTTTTTACATTTCATTAATTTCCGTTAAATTATATTAATATCATAAAAAATCACAAAATATAAATGGAGGGTAAAACCTCAAAATGATATATTTGTTAGTTATCACGTGTCATCGAATTCAGTAATTTGATGATAAAATTTAACGGAAATTTTTAGAGGGTAGATTTTTCATAAGTACATTAGTTTGGAGTATTAGCATTGGACAAATTTTTGACATGTGTATTAGTTTGGTTTTCGTGGAATTAGCCCCAACTTGGCAATTCTCTTCCTAATTTTCTAGTTTTAGGGTGAAATGTCATAAAAATGAGATATTAACATGAAAAACTTCAAGTTAGTATACCAATGATAAATTTACTTCAAACTAATTTTTTTTTACTACAAAAAACCCCAAAATATTATACTTGTAGCAAATTTACTTCAAATTAATTTTTCTACCACGAAAAAACATCAAATCTGTAGATTTGTGATGAATTTATCTTCTATTAGTTTATGTTAAATTAGATTAGTATCATGAAAAATCACAAATTAATATATTTACAATAAATAGAGGGTAAAGCTTTAAAATGATACGCTCATTAGCTATCACGTGTTATTGAATTCGGTAATTTGATGATAAAATTTAACAAAATATTTAAAAGGTAAATTTATCATTAATATATTAATTTGGAGTATTAATTTTGGACAAATTTATCACGTGTGGATTAGTTTGATTTTCGTGGAATTAACCCCAACTAGGCAATTCTCTTCCTAACTTTCTAGTTCTAGGGTGAAATGTCGTCACGATGTCGCAAAAATGAAACATCGATATTATTATATATTATGACATGTAATGATGTCGTGTCCCGAAAAGATCTCAGCCGCTGGCTAGTAGCGGGGCGGGGGCCCACATCATTTGTCCGCCTCCTACGCCACCGATCCTCCTCCGATTTTACCAGATCCACCAACCCCCGACTCTCGATCCTGACCGTCCGTTCCTCCACTAACCGAACCCGATTTATAACCCTCTTCATCTTCTCCAGTCTCACTCTCTCTCTTTTCTCTTCTTTCTCTCTCTTCGACGCTCAGATCCCGATCCCGATCCCGATCCAGAACCCGCCGGCGAAGATGGCGTTGATCGTCGAGAAGACCACCGGCGGCCGGGAGTACAAGGTGAAGGACATGTCGCAGGCCGACTTCGGGCGCCTCGAGATCGAGCTGGCGGAGGTGGAGATGCCGGGGCTCATGGCCTGCCGCACCGAGTACGGCGCCGCCCAGCCCTTCAAGGGCGCCCGCATCACCGGCTCCCTCCACATGACCATCCAGACCGCCGTCCTCATCGAGACCCTGACCGCCCTCGGCGCCGAGGTCCGCTGGTGCTCCTGCAACATCTTCTCCACCCAGGACCACGCCGCCGCCGCCATCGCCCGCGATTCCGCCGCCGTGTTCGCCTGGAAGGGCGAGACGCTGCAGGAGTACTGGTGGTGCACCGAGCGCGCTCTCGACTGGGGCCCCGGCGGCGGGCCCGACCTCATCGTCGACGACGGTGGCGACGCCACGCTGCTGATCCACGAGGGCGTCAGGGCCGAGGAGGAGTTCGAGAAGACCGGGAAGGTCCCCGACCCGGCCTCCACCGACAACGCGGAGTTCCAGATCGTGCTCACCATCATCAGGGACGGCCTGAAGGCGGACCCGAAGAAGTACCGCAAGATGAGGGACAGGCTGGTCGGCGTCTCGGAGGAGACCACCACAGGCGTCAAAGGCTGTACCAGATGCAGCAGAACGGGACCCTCTTGTTCCCTGCCATCAACGTCAACGACTCCGTCACCAAGAGCAAGGTACCCTCTTTATCTCTCACCATTCCATTTGAATTCTCATCTGGGTTGTTGTTGCTTTGGATCTATACTGTTCCTCGATAGATCAATGGATCTGGGCGATGCTTGTCGTTTGTTATGTCTGGCCTGGTCGTTCGTTGTAGTTTTGCTAAGATAAAGTTTTGATTTTTAATGTCTCGCGTTGGATCTGGACATTTGACTTGATGATAATACATGGAATATTCATGGGGATCTACATCTACTAAATGTCTGCATCTTTAATCAATTGGAGATACGTCAAATCATGTACGTGGTGTAATTGAATATGTAATGTCGTTTGGTCTATGTAACATATTTAATATAAGAAATGTGCACTTGTGGTCGCCTCATTAATAAAATGCTCGTGGAAACAAATTAATATTTTAGCCAATGGTACAAATTAATGCACTAATGGTAAAGAAAGATTCTGGAAATTCTTCTTGTCCCTCGTGCTGGCTGGCCCAGATCTCTGGGATCTAATCTGTCACTGCATAACTGTGAGAGTAGTAGAGATTCAAGTTGTAAGAAGTAGGAAGTAGGATCAAAGAACCGAATATGTTTTGCAGAGTGCTTGGTTTCAGAGTACTTGCGTATCTTGATGTTCCGTGTAGTGCTGTAGTCATGTATCCTTGTCATACAACTTAACCTGTGGAAGACTGGCAGTTATGAATTTCTAACTTATTAATTTCTTGTTTATCCATAGTCATTCACTTTAAAACATGTCGCACTCAGCTGAAAGGAAATGCCTGTTTGAATGAATTTCATTATATATGATTTTTTTCTCTTACGGGGAAGAGAGAATTTTGGGTCTAGTTTGTATCTCTACTTTCGGGAACTCTAGCTTGAGGAAACTTGTATTCGTCCCAAAATTTGCTTCTCTGGTGAACAGATACTGCATCTCTTTTACCGTTTGTTCTGTTGTCTAGGAAAAGTAGCAGTATGTTTTTCCTTTCCTGTTTACTGAAAACTGATGAGCATAATTCTTTCTGGAAACAGTTTGATAACTTGTATGGTTGTCGCCACTCTCTCCCTGATGGTCTGATGAGGGCTACTGATGTCATGATTGCTGGAAAAGTTGCCGTGGTCTGTGGATATGGAGATGTCGGCAAGGGCTGTGCCGCCGCCCTAAAGCAGGCTGGCGCTCGTGTCATTGTTACTGAAATTGATCCCATCTGTGCCCTCCAAGCTCTCATGGAAGGTCTCCAGGTCCTACCGCTTGAGGATGTTGTGTCCGAAGCTGACATCTTTGTGACCACCACCGGAAACAAGGACATCATCATGGTTAATCACATGAAGAAGATGAAGAACAATGCCATTGTCTGCAACATCGGTCACTTTGATAACGAGATCGACATGCTCGGTCTTGAGACCTACCCCGGTGTCAAGCGCATCACGATCAAGCCCCAAACAGACAGGTGGGTCTTCCCTGACACCAAATCGGGCATCATTGTGTTGGCCGAGGGGCGTCTCATGAACCTGGGTTGCGCCACCGGGCACCCTAGTTTCGTGATGTCCTGCTCCTTCACAAACCAAGTGATTGCTCAGCTTGAGCTGTGGAAGGAGAAGGCTTCAGGCAAGTATGAGAAGAAGGTCTATGTCTTGCCCAAGCACCTGGATGAGAAGGTGGCTGCTCTTCACCTCGGCAAGCTGGGTGCCAAGCTCACCAAGCTCTCCAAGGACCAAGCTGACTACATTAGCGTGCCTGTCGAGGGTCCCTACAAGCCTCCTCACTACAGGTACTGAGCAACTTTATGAGGAGAAAAAGCATGTCTCCTCCAAGAAGCTTCGCTGTGTCTTTCTCGTATTGATTCATTGAAGAGCGGTAGGGTTTTGGCTTTGATTTTCTCTTATGGGTGGCGGGGTGGGTCGGGTGGCTGGTGAATGATTCGGAGGGGAACAAGACGGACTGATACAGTTTGAAGATGGCTGAGAAGTCTGGAGAATGGGGATGAATAAAAAGATGGGAGGAGAAGGCCTGGGGCATCATATATATTCTAAGTGCTGCAATTTAAATTTGTTGCATGTGTTTTACTATATTTATAGGAGTTTTTCTTTTTTGTTGAGGTCTGATTCTGTGAAGAACCAGACGAGAGAGTATCAGTTGCGGTTTATCAAACTATATGTTTTCATGCTAATCTATCCATATTCTAGTTGATTTTGCTTACTATTAGTTTCCATCTATCCTGCTCTGTTTCAGGCTGTTTACAGCTTTTACCTCCCCATTAATAAGCTGCTGAAGTTTAAATTCGTAAAAAGAAAAATACACAGGGCAGAGAGATAATTTGAGAGAGCGGAGGGAGAGAGTTTGTGCAGTCGCTCAAGCTTGAGCTCATGGTTATGGATTACGACGAGCTCGTGTTTGCCATGATCACTTGAGCCGCTGCCATGGACGCTTGACCTTCAAGTTCAAGTCTGCCATGGTCGCTTGTGCTCAAGCTTAGAGCCTAGGTCGTGCATGGTCGTTCAAGCTTTGAGCTCATGTCCGCACGGGTGCTAAGCTCAGAGCTGTAGATCGTAGTCGCGGGATATAGAGCTTGCAGATCTGAAGCTTGCGGCTACGGTCGCTGGAGCTGTGATCTCGGGGTCGTGGCCTCACTAGCTTTTGGTCTCGTAGCCGTGATCGCTATAATGGTAGTCGTGAGTGGGTACAAATCATGGCTTTTGCATCTTTTGTGGGAGTTGTCGGTTTTTTATTTTGGAGGATTTGAAGGAGAAGGAAGAAGGAGAAGGAATCTGCAATTTGAGAGTGAGAGAGAGCAAACATTTGAAAAAAGAAAAAAAGAAATCCACATCAGTACATAATGGGTGCCTCTTCTGTAGCCAATACCACTAAAAAGAAGAGACTTAAAATGGTGACAAGTGTTCAATGTGAGTTTAAACGCCAGACTCCTTTGCACACTTTCTCATCTCGCTTGCCCAAATGCCAAACTCCCCTGCATGCCGAATCGGTGCTGTGGAGGAGCTGAGTAGGATCGGTCGAAGTATTTCTTGACCGGAGACGACGATGTAATGATTCGTTCGACGAACCACTGCGCAGCTCCACTTCTGCCTCAAAAGGTTGTCTCTATTCGCGCTAAGTTCGTCGGTCGGAGGTCGGTCGGAGGAGGGCTTGATGGAATAGAGAGGGGGGACGAAGGGAGAGAGAGAGTCAGGCGAGAGAGAGAGTGTGCAAGGGAGAGAGAGAGGAGAGAGGAGAGAGGAGAGAGACGATAGTGTGTAGGGGAGTTTGATATTTGGGCCCACTTTGGACACGGGTCACCACTTTAGGTTCCTCTTTTTTTGTTTTGTTTGGCTACACAAGAAACACCCAATATTTTCTCATAATCAACTACGTTGATGCCATGTCAGCAAATTTCGTCACCATACCGATTTAGAGACGATTGATGAAACTTTTTAGAACAGTAGAGTGTAGAATAGGAATCAAAAGCAAAAAAAAAAAAAATTACGTTGATGCCATGTCAGCAAATTTTGTCACCATACCGATTTAGAGACGATTGATGAAACTTTTTAGAACAGTAGAGCTAGGAATCAAAAGCATATGGATCGCCAGTGACAATAATGTGACAATAATCCAAAATAAATTCACACTCAATGACAACAGAGACATGATTTGTCTCAATCAATTTGAGATAGTGTGACTTTAGCTAAGAGCTCAATATACTAATGTCAAAATTAGGTTATGCAACTTAGACGATGTGGAGACTAAATAGTCTCACTTCGTCTCATCTTATCTTTTTTCTATCAATAAAAGAGTGAGTCACCCCTTACTCGCTTAATGACTCCTCATCCTCCTCCTCCTCCTCCTCACTTCTTCTTCATCTCCCTTCTCCTTCTTCTCCTCTTACTCCTCCTCTTCCTCCTGCTTCTTTAGATGCGAATGGTAACATCTTTGTTTCACAGAATAATTTCTTTTCAGAAAAAATTATTTTCTATTTCTACTCTTTGGAACAATTTCTAAGTAAAATAACACGTTTGGTAACTATATAAAATTTTTATTCTCAAAATAGAAAATGAATAAGAATGTGTTTGGTACGATCTACAAAAAGAATAGGAACACATTTGACCACCGCCGTCCGCCATCATTGCCGATGACCGTCATTGATTGCCAACCACTGCCGCTCACTACAGCTTGTCGTTGCACCACCTGCCATTGTGCCACCGATAGGGCGGTGGCGACGGGTAGGCGATGGTAATGGTCAATTGGCGGCAGCGGTGGTCAGTGGGTGGCAGGTGGTGGTCGATTAGCCCGTTGGAAGCGACAAGAAAGAAGAAGAAAAGAAAAAGAGAAAATAAAAAAAAAATGACTTATTTTTAGAAATTATTTTTGAGAATGAGAAGTTACCTTTTTCTACTTCTTTTTGTGTTCCAAATCCATTCCCCGACTATTTATCTATTTCAGGGAATAGAAAAATTAGTTAACGTAACCAAATAAATTTTTATTTTTATTTTTTATTCTAGAGAGCAAAAGAACAAAAGAATAGAGGAATATAAATGTTCTCATGTGCTATTTTCTTCTCCTCCTTCTCCTCCTCCTCCTTCTGCTCCTCCTGCTACTTCTCCTCCTTCTCCTACTCCTTCTACTCCCCTTCTCCTCCTCCTCCTCCTCCTTCTCCTACTTCTCCTTTTGCCTTCTTCTTCTTCCCCTTCTTCTTCTTCTTCTTCTTCTTCTTCTTCTTCTTCTTCTTCTTCTTCTTCTTTTTTCCTTTTACTTTAATATTTCCGTTCTTTCTATATGAACAATGGAAAGGTTAGTGAAAGGAATTATTTTGATTAGCTATCAAATAGGACAATTAATTTTCATATGAATTTTGTACAACTTGCTTGAGTCCACGGTAATAAGTTTTTTCAAGTGAAATACCATTGTTAATGTTGTCCTTATAAAAGAGTAAACTTCCAACATATAAGATTATTGTCATTTTGTATTGATTCATTATGCCTGACAATCTTTTGATAGAAAAAATTCATCGAATCATTAATTCAATAACATTGACAAATCTTCAATAGATTTAGGACTAAATTGGCTAAATTGAAATATTGAGGATTTAATTGACATTTATGCAATAGGTTTATGACTTTTTTGCTAATTTTCCCCCTAATTGATAGTGTTTAATTAAACAAGCATAAGTGTTTTTATCTTTAGTTCGTATCCATTCACTAAGATGACTATAATTTTCAATTCTCTTCATGGCTTTCCACTATAAAAATGTTGCTGGAAAAAAAAAACCCTCGAATAATTAGATAAATTAGGTCAAGCTTTATGCATGTATATTTGTTCAATTTTGCATTCTCTAAATAAATCGTCCAGGTTCATGACTTCCATTTCAAAAATGTTTACTAAGCAGTTTAGTTAGATGAAACCTATGTAAATATTGGACAATTCGAATTTTGGTTACGTTGCTATTAGCATGTACATGATCAAGTTTATTTTGCATATGCAATAATACAGTTCCTATATTACGATTGATTTTTTTATCATATCATTTATATAATTAAGTCATACAAAAATTTTGTTTGCAATACTCTTTTGATGTGGCCTATGTTACTCATACGAGCCCTTCCAATAAATCACTAAGTTTGAACAACGCCTCATAGATAAATATTAGTCTCAACAAGCTATTTTAGCATTCTAGCATCTCTAATAAATTCCCAAGTAGTTTGCAGTTTGATATTATTTATTTCACGAAAAATGAATGATTTGAAAAGTGTTTTCTTAAGGATAACTGCTCGTATTGCTTGAAATGTTTAGTTAATGAAAATTATTTTCATTATCGGCAACGATTTATGTCTAAAATTTTTCATTGTAGACGATGAAAATATTTTTTGTGGTCAAAAGTTTTTTCAAATAATACAAGTAATCATTTTTTTGAAAAAATATTTTTCAAATAATTCATTTTTCGTAGAACAAATGAACTATATTAACCATAAATTCATCTCAATTCGATTCAACATTTTAAATTGAATAGAAAATCTATTTAATCGAAAAATAGGTGGTTATCCTTGATAAATAAAATTTCAGGAAAAATTGATGGGCAATGTCTTTACAACAACTATAGGAACTTTCTGTCAAACCATGATTAAATGTAATAATTAATGAAACCAAAATATCCAACTTCACATATCTTAGTCAAGCATCATGTCTAGACACCCTAAAGTTATCAATGGCCGGAGGTTAGTAAATAATTTACATGTAAATATCTATTCTTGATGCCATCAATGGTTGAAGGTTAGTACAGAATTCACACGTTTCCGCATTTGATCGGGATCATGACTTTCTGCAAAATTTCTAACAATATCTTAAAACAAAAAGACATTTTTTATTATCAAAAAGGAGAAATTCTTTTTTTTTTTTTTTTTTTGAAAGTAAACGCACATTTTTCATTGATATCCTTTTACTTGTGTTGCCGAGCGATCTCTAAACGCCGAAGACTGAAGAAGTACTTTGTAGCTGTTGATTTTGTGATTATACATATCCTGTACAGTACACAATACGGTCGCAATGTACTCACAGTCAAAGACTACCCCTATCTCTCTCTCTCTCTCTCTCTCTCTCTCTCTCTAGTCTGTCTCGCGCAACAAAAGCCATGCCCTTTCTACAGAGAGGAGAGAGAAGGAAAAGCAGCAGATCAGACAATGCCGGGTACGAACCAAACGCTACCAACCCCTCTCCCCCTCTCTCCATCTTTGCTTTTTCCCGTTTCATTATAACAAATCTCGCCGAAGCTCGCATTGACCAACCATCTCTGTCGCGGATATCCTGCGCAGGAACCCTAGATAATGCCTTCCCTCAGAATCAGCATCTCTCTCTCTCTCTCTCTAGAGAAGAAGAAACCATGCAAGGGGTGCCCAAGGAAGCTGCGGAAATCGCTGTGAACGACGGCGTGACGCCGACCGTAAGGACGCAGAGGGCACGTCACGCTCTGACAACGTCTAACGCCTGCAAATATGTCCAGCCCCATGCAAAAACGGCATGCAGTTCTTGACCAACGGTATCCCATATTCCTTTCCTGCTTTTTAAGCTCGCCAGGAACGTGAACCCGAAATGCTTGCCACAAGCAATCATTTTTATCCCCTTTTCCACACACACACACATATATATATGGATGCTTCATTTCTTGTATGTTAAGAAATAAGAGGTCCTAGGTATTTCTGATGCAGGAAATCAATTAATTCTTCACTTGACTAAATAATTTTCTCACTTTGTGTATTTTCTCCTACACATTTATTTGAATTTATGATCATGATGCCTAATTAATATGTACACAATATTGGGAATTTTTTTTTGAGAGAAGATGATTATTTTTTTTTGGGTTCATTTTAGTGCTAAGTCGAATAGGGGAGCAAAACATGTGATGGCGAAGGTTATTCGGAGGAAACAAATGACTTCTCCACTTTCATTTTTCTTTTTCAACTTTCTTACCCTTTTAATTCATTTCTCTTTTGAATACCATGGATGCTCGAACTTTAACTTGAGTGCGCAATTCTCATGGATGTATGTAATTGCCCCTATGACATTTATCATTTAAGATTTCACAAATAGGGTGGTGAGACCCCTCAAGATTACTCTGATTAGCAGACAATGTGATTTGGAAAAAACAATAAATCTATCATGCCTAAATTAAGCATTTGACCACTCAACTAATCTTTCATAAGTTTCTTTATACATCCAAATTTCACATGATTTATGCAATTCTCCGACTTAAAATCAAGTAAGATTAATCCCTCAATGTAGTTAGTTAGGATGCCATGAGATTTTCAGTTTAAGAATTGGAGGTCGCTTATTTGAATTCTATCAATTACATACAAATTGCTCTGAGTCATATTCTCTTGGATGAATCAAAAGTCTAGAATTAATGTGTTCATGGGGCTTGCGAGATGTTTTACGTGCTTCTAAGGTAGCCAATAAAGTTCATACGGAAACTAGCTTTAGGTGTCCTTGACGAATAGGACACTTTACGTATAGATTTAAGAATTTCCGACGATTAAAAATAGACTTTTGACAATGTTTTTCTCCCCTTGTTTAACTCAAAAATCAATATAAATTTATTAATCTGATTGTTGATCGAGGAAAACAAAAGAACATTGTTCTTCACTTTTACACTGCTCATTCTTCAACCAATCATTAAAAAAAAAAAAAAAAAAAAAAAAAGCATGTTCAATACCTCTTTTTTAAAAAAAATTGTGCACTTACTCACTCTAGATGATTTTTATTTTTTAATTTTAATTTTCAGCAACTTCTGAAACGTCTTTGCAAGTTTCATATTGTAATAATATCATCTTAATCTCTTCTTTATAACAAGATCCGGGAGAATACCCAGAAATTTGAGATCATGCGTGGTCCATAACTTTTATTTATAAATATCAGGTGGAAGATTTTATGTAGACATTTATAGTTTTTCTGTGTTTGTTATTGATTTATTGAGTCCGTTCCGTTTGAAATATCAGTGATTAACAGAAATTAACTAATAAATTAGGTGCATCATGGCCTACATTTTGCTGTCACACTTAAAATCCTGGCTCCATCACCCTTTCCGAATAAGATAATAAGACACATATATGATGATATTTGTTCTCGAAGAAAAAAAAAATAAAGAACACTTTTAAGAGAGAGCGCAGAGTGCAACCTCAGGGATCCAGGTCCGAGTGTCGGGGTCTCAGGTTGAAGCCGACAGGGACCCTAGTCCAATCTTCGTGACGGATCTCGGGTTATATCTTGAAAAAGGAACTTTAGTTTTTTAAAGTAGGAAATCATTTTTTCAAATTTAGACGTATATTGTTCATTGACCATTAAAAGAAATTTCGTGACTCGTATTTCCGAGCGACCTAAAAATTGAGGGAATAAAAAAAATACTTTCTGATAGTTAATTTTCTGAAAATAAAGCACGAGAGCCATAATGATTATACATATTCTGTACGCCAGACTATACGGTCGCAATATACTTACAGTCAAAGACTCTCTCTCTAGTGACTCTAGTCTGCCTCGCGCAACAAAAGTCATGCACTTTGTACAGAGAGAAAAGAGGAGAGAGGGAAAAGCAGGAGATGGCTAGCTCAACAATGGTCAGACATTGCCGGGTACGAACCAAACCATACCAACTTCTCTCTCTCTCTCTCTCTCCATCTTGCTTTTTCTCGTTTTCATTTATTTAATCTCACCTAAGCACGCATTGACCAACCCTCTGTCGCATATATATCCCGAAGCCGTTCGTCTTTCCAGCACCCTGCGCAAGAACCCTAGACGATATCTTCCCTCAGAATCAGCATCTCTTCTCAACCATCCCTCTCTCTCTCTCTCTCTCTCTGTGAAAGAAGAAACCATGCAACTGATGCCAAAGGAAGCTGCAGGAATCCCAGCGAGCGACGGCGTGACGCCAAGCAAGCCCGGGAGCTCCTACGAGGCGGTGAGGCGCCTCGCCGCCAGCAACGCGGTGGTGCTCTTCAGCATGAGCGACTGCTGCATGTGCACCGTGGCCAAGACCCTCCTCTTCGGCCTCGGCGTCGGCCCCACGGTGGTCGAGCTCGACGAGCTCGACGGCGGCGGCCATGACATCCACGCCGTCCTCCGCCAGCTCGCCCCCGGCGGCGGCGGCGCCCTCCGCGACTGGCAGGCACTCCCGGCGGTCTTCGTAGGCGGCAAGTTCCTGGGCGGCCTCGAAACCCTCCTGGCCCGCCACATCAATGGCACGCTGGTCCCGCTCCTCAAGGACGCCGGCGCCCTCTGGCTGTGAGCGTCTCATTGTGCCCCTCGCCGGAACATGTTTCCGACGCCATTACCGCGGGCGCACTCCTTATATAGATGATCTATAATAGATCTTAGTCAATACCTCCTCTTCTTCTTATTAGGTTTTAGTTGTGTTCCTTTCTTTTACAGTGTTATATGGAAAATGAAACTATTAGAAGCTAATATATATATATAAAAAGGAATTACTCATGTTTAGTATATCGATTCTTGGTAGTGTTATCTCTTCTTGTTGGCTAATTAATTACAATTAAAATCAATTTAAAAAAGACCAACTTTTTTGTTTTTGAAATGTCCGACCGGCCTTGAAGTCTGGGGGAAAAAGAAGGAAAAACAAAATTTTTTAATAATAATTTTTTTTTTTTTGGCCTTCTTCTTTTTCTCGTTCTGAGGAGGGACGAATCGCCATGCAGAGCTGCTGCGGCAGGGCGGCAGCTGAGGACGCAGAGGGCGACACGTCACGCTCTGACAACGTCCAACGCATGCAAAAATGGCATGTAGTTTGACCAACTGTAATTCCCATAGTCCTTTTTGCATCTCTTTAATTTGCTTTATCCTTTTCTGCTTTTAAAGCTCGCGAGAAACGTGAACCCGAAATGCTTGCTACGCTTCCTACAGCTACAACCAATCATTTTCATTCCCTTTTCTATAAATATATGTATATATATAATTACTTCATCTCTCATATGTAAAGAAATAAGAGGTCCTAAGTATTTTATGACGTAGGAAAATCAATTATTTCTTTCAAAGCTATCTCGCTCGCTTCACTTAATCATTTTTTCATTTTGAGTATTTTTATCCCGCACGCATATATATATGGTGCCTGATTAATATGAGAATTTTTTTTGGAGAGAAAATAATTTTTTTTTTGTTTCATTTTAGTACTATGTCGAATAGGGGGACAAAAGCATGTGATGGAGGAAACAAATGAAAAGGGAGATCAATCTATAGTTGGTGCTTGGTGGCATCCAATACGTTTAGGGCAATGACATGCGCAAATGCATTTTTACCCAATTAAATTTATTACAATAGTTGTTAGGTACTATTAAGCAGAAGGGTTAGGTTCTATTATCATGTTGGAAGTATAGGACTCTCCGATAAATCCCTCATGTCCCTGATCACAAAAAAATATTAAAAAAAAAACTTATTCAAGGCTTCTTTTCATTAGTTTAGTCATTGGGAGGAGATGATCGGTGCAGCCACACCATTTTGAGTGTTATTATGAGGACCGCACCATCACCCTTTGCCCGTCGACGCATGAGAAGTCGAGAAGTCTCTCCACGCGATTGTCTACAAATTGACACGAAGGAATGTAGCTGCATGTTGACACGAGGGAATTCCCCTCCGCCATGTGCAATCTAATGATTATCTTGCTTAAAGAATCAATGAAATATCTCAAACTTCTCAAATTCAAACCATCAAGTTAAGAAGGCACGTGTTGGGTACACATTAAGGTAAAAGTTCCAGCAGGGCGAAGGTTTAGCATTTCATATACTTTTGAGGAACCGATGGATGTCCCTATCTATTCATCGTTTCTTGGCTTCGAGATGTTATTAGGTGCTCCCGATTTAAGGTTGCTCGAATGATCAATTCGGGGGGTACTTATCAAATTCATAAATTTTAATATTTTGGTCACGCCATGCAAATTTAAATTATATTTGTATAAACTGATAAAGTCATGATACTTTATGGTTTCTTGACCGTTATGTGATGCTCCTTTATTGATTCAAGCATGATATACATTCCATGTGTAGTGTTTTCTTTTTTAAGTTAAATGTATGTGTGCATTGATATTTAATTCTCTCTTTTTTCTTTATGAAATTTTCGCATTTGAACGTGTGAAAACTATAGCTAAGTCGGTTGACAATCTTCGATCCCTCTAGAAAAACGATTGCCCGACTTCCATTTCACCGTCCATCTCTATGTGATGAGCTTTGCTATGTCTATAAGGATATATTTTAACTGATGCTCTTAGTTGAGTGTGATAGGCTTTCATGTAGGCTGATTCAACTAAATGATGGGTGGAAAGTGATTTATTTTTTGTCACTCTCGATGCTATTATAATTTTAGTTCTTCGTGTCATTTAATTATATATTTCGTGTTGAATGCTGAATACGTCAATTCTCCGTTATTTTTTTTTTAAAATTTTTTGTTAGCATATGCAATGCACATGACTTTTAAGGGGTTTGTATATTTTTTAAGGAAATCTCAATTGCTGTAAAAATGAAAATAATATATAAATTGGGAGAAAACTAATTAAAAGAAATTTTCTTTTTCGTTAAAAAGGATACATTTGTCAATTTTGGATTTATAGTAAACCTCAAATTGGAACTAAATACCAACAATGTTAGGCGAGTCGACTTGATTTGAAGCATGGATATAATCAACAAAGACCAAACTTCACTATTTCAACTTTTTTTCCTCGTGTTGATAATGTTGTATATGCATTTGTATTTTGGAGCTGATAATAGAATTCTCTAAAAGTTTAATATTTAATTGAAATGTTTATGGATCACATGAAAGAAAAATTGATCCATTTAGCATTGGATGAAGTCTTCTTCAATGCAAATGTAAGGTTAACTTATCCATAAAAACGTATAACTAAAGTGTCAAAAAGTTATGCTAATAATATTAAACAATAAAGCATACATTGACCAACCCTCTGTCGCATACATACTGCGCAAGAACCCTAGAAAATATCTTCCCTCAGAATCAGCATCTCTCTCTCTCTCTCTCTCTCTCTGGGAAATAAGAAACCACCATGCAAGAGATGCCCAAAGGAAGCTGCAGGAATCGCAGCGAACGACGGCGTGACGCCGACCGTAAGGACACAGAGGGCACGTCACGCTCTGACAACGTCCGACGCATGCAAATATGCCAAATCCCATGCAGAAACGGCATGTAGTCTTTTGACTAACGGTATCCCATCCTCCTTTTCTGCTTTTTCAGCTCGCCAGGAGCGTGAAGCCGAAATGCTTGCTCCAAGCAATCATTTTCATCCCCTTCTCTATACACATTTATACACACACACACACACATATATATATATATATAGGTATATATAATTACTTCATCTCTTATATGTTAAAAAAATAGGAGGTCCTAGGTATTTATGACGTTAGAAATTAATTACTTCTTTTAAAACCATCTCGCTCTCTCAATTTAATCGTTTTTTTTTTTTTTACTTTGGGTATTTTCTCTCATGCATATATATTCGAATTTATGATAATGGTGCCCAGTTAATATGTACACAATAGTGGGATTCTTTAGGGAAGAACATAATGATTTCTTAATAGGGAAAGCAAAACATGTGATGACTAAGGTTATCTGGAGGAAACAAATGAAAAGGGTGATCAATCTAATAGTCGGTGGCTTCCATAACGTTTAGGACAATGACACGCATGAATGCGTTTTACCCAATTAAATTTGTTACCATAGTTGTCAGTTACTATCAAGCAGATGGATTAGGTTAGGTTATCATATTGGAAGTATAGGACTCTCTCATAAATCTTTCATGCCCTAATCACAACAAATTAATTAGAAAGAAGACTAACGAAACCCTTCTTTTTATTAGTTTAGGGATCGGGAAGAGATGACTACCTTCGGGTGTTACTATGAGGACTGCAAATTGATCTGAGTACTATTGGTAGTCCATCTGAGTTCTCGATCCTCCTGTAGGTGTACGAGCCGTCATCGCAAGTCCGTTGAGGAGCAAGAAATTGGAAAGTCTCTCTACATGATTGTCCACAAACAGAAGTGACGAAATTTAGCAGCGAGTTGAAAGGGGCGAGTTCCGCGCGGCTAATGATTCTCTTGCTTAAAGAATCAACGAAATATCTGAACCTTCTCGTATTCAAGCCATCAAGAAGAAGGAATCTGCAATTTGAGAGAGAGAGAGAGAGAGAGAGAGAGAGAGAGAGAGAGAGAGGAGGGGGATGTACATATTCACTAGGGTTTGCTCCAGGTTAGTACATATTCAACTATGTTAATGCCATATCAGCAAATTCTGTCAACACAATAATCACTAGGGTTTGCTCCAGTGGCCACCTTTCCACCATAGAAGGGGGATGTGGGAGGTTCGAATCCCCACATTCTCGGGGGGTTGGGGTGGGGACGTTGTTGTTTAAGGAGTGGGTTTCGACTCCCACGCCTTGCAAGGAGGCAAAGCAAAAGTCTGAGAGTGAGCGTTAAAATAGAAATAGAGTAGGACTAAAAAAAAAAAATGATTGATAACACTTTTTTTTTTAAAAATAAAGAGGCGCTTTTGGAAAATAAAAAGAAAAAGAAATAGTAGAGCTACGAATAAAGTAAAGGGATTGTTAGTGACAATAATCCGAAACAAATTCAACACCATGATGACAACGCAGAGACATGAATTGTCTCAAACTATATGAGATTGACGTAGCTAAGTGCCCAATAAGTTAGTTTCAAAATTAGATTATGCAACTTAGACCATGGGAGACTAGATAGTCTCACTTTGTCACTTATATTTTTTTCTATCAATAAAAGAACGGGCATGGGCGACTAGCTCTAAGCCTCTAACATCCTCGTTGGCCTTCACCACAAAAGTCCTATATTAGTTACAAAATGATTGGGTTGAATTATGATCGGATTGAGTCATAAACGACATAGAATTAAATCACGATGGTACAAGTCGGGTGGCTTCCTACGGGCCCTTTTGAGAATGGCCCAATCCCCAATATTCTTACAAATTATGGTCAATATCACAAAAAACTTCAGACCGGTACATTTATGATAAATTTACTTAAAATTAATTTTTTGACCTCAAAAAATCCCAAACCAATACACTTTGATAAATTTATCGTTCGTTAGTTTCTATTAAATTTTAATGTCAAATTATTGAGTAGGATGACACGTGATAATTGATGGGTGTACTAGTTTGTGATTTTACTTTTCATTTGTCATAGTATATTAGTTTCTGATTTTTGTGATATTAATATAATTTAACGGAAACTAATGAAGGGTAAATTTGTCAAAATGTACTAGTTTGGGGTTTTTTTGCTAACAAATTAATTTGGGATAAATTTTGTAATAAGTATATCACTCTGGTGTTTTTTGTGATATTAACCATAATTACCATTGTTCCTTTTACTTTATTATTTTCTATCCTTTCTATATGAAATGATTGAAAAAGTTAGTTTAAGTAATTATTTTGATTTAGCTATCAGATGGGACAATTAATTTTCATATGAATTATGTACAACTCGCTCAAGTGACTCCACACGGTAATAATTTTTTTTCAAGAGAAATATCATTGGTTTAGTTGTCCTTATAAAAGAATAAAATTCCAAAACATAAGATTATTGCCATTAGAATCTTTGGTGTTCTAGTTCAATATACAATTAAAGCATATTTCATTATTTTTTAAATTGTTTTCGATAATAAAAGTGTGTGAGCTTAGAGGCCCCGTTATATGGAGGTTTATGAAATACCATATAAAGGTCATAAATTATTAAAATCCCGTCTTTGGTATGTGCAAGTAGTCCTAACCCAAAATAGTTTACATGTAATTTGACTGGATTCAAACATGTGATCTTCGAATTGGTAAGCTGGAAATCTCTTGAAAGCGCCAACCGACTACACTAGTTTTTTTTTTTTGTTGCTTATTTTGTATTGGTTTATTATGTCGACAATCTTGGGTTTGGGGTGATATAGGGATTAGGGCGACTGAAAATCCTAGTTCGGGCATCAAGGTCCCTAGTGTTTTTTAGTTAAGCACTCGGATTAGAACGAGAGATATTCTTATGGCGGACGTCGTGTTATATATATATTTTTTAAAAAAGTAATTTCAATTATCAAAAAGCAAAAAAAAAAAATCACTTTTTATGAATGTAAACGCACATTTTTCATTGATCACAAAAAAATAATAAAAATCTTTCCTTTTACTCGTGTTCCCGAGCGATCTCAAAGCCGAGAACGGAAGAAATACTTTGTAACGGTTGATTTTCTGATTATACTTATTCTGTGCAGTAGACTATACGGTCGCAAATATAATTACAGTCAAAGACTCTCTCTCTCTAGTCTCTGTCTCACGCAAGAAAAGCCATGCTCTTTCTACAGAGAGAAGAGAGAAGAGAGGAGCAGCAGATGGCTCAACAATGGTCAGATATTGCCGGGTACGAACCAGGCCATATCAACCCTTCTCTCTCTCTCTCTCTCTCTCATCCTTGCCTTTTGTCGTTTTCATCATAATTAATCTGGCCGAAAGCATGCATTGACCAACCCTCTCTTTCGCATATATACAGCGCAGGAACACTAGGCAATATCTTCCCTCAGAATCAGCATCTCTCCTTCTCTCTACCATCTCTCTCTCTCTCTCTCTCTCTCTCTCTCTCTCTCTGGGAAAGAAGAAGAAACCATGGAAGTGATTCCCAAGGAAGCTGCAGTAATACCAGTAAACAACGGCGTGACGCCGAGCATGAGGACACAGAGGGCGAGACGTCACGCTCTGACAACGTCTAACGCATGCAAATATCCCAAATCCCATGCAGAAACGGCATGTACTTCTTGACTAACGGTGTCCCATCTTCCTTTTTCTCTTTCCCTCTCTAATTTCTCCTCTCTAATTTCTCCATCCTTTTCTGCTTTTTCAGCTCGCCAGAAACGTGAACCCGAAATGCTTGCTCCAGGCAATCATTTTCATCCCCTTTTCTATACACACACATATATACACAAACATATGTATATATATAATTACTTCTATTATATGTTTAGAAATAAGAGGTCCTAGGAATTTATGACGTCTGAAATCAATTACTTCTTTCAAAACCATCTTGCTCGCTTAACTTATATTCG
The DNA here is from genome assembly GCA_014182715.1 of Eucalyptus cloeziana. Classification (NCBI taxonomy): domain Eukaryota; kingdom Viridiplantae; phylum Streptophyta; class Magnoliopsida; order Myrtales; family Myrtaceae; genus Eucalyptus; species Eucalyptus cloeziana. The sequence continues at coordinate 5,072,678 of CM024637.1, read as the reverse complement.
AATTTACGATGATGGTGCCTAATTAATGCTTACACTATTTGTGGGATTTTTTTTTTTTTTGGGAGAAGATAATGATTTTTTAATAGGGGGAGCAATCCATGTGATGGCTAATGGTTATTTGGAGGAAACAAACTGAAAGGGTGATCAATCTATAGTTGGTGGCATCCAAATCGTTTAGGACAATGACATGCACGAATGCATTTTACCCCAATTAAATTTATTACCATAGTTATTACTTTCTATCGAGTAGATGGATTAGGTTAGGTTAAATTCCTCATTCCCCTAGTCAATGGAATATCTCAAACTTCTCGTATTTAAATCATTAAGTTAAGAAGGTACGCGTTAGATGCACATTAATGTAAAGTCCCTGCAGTGCAAAGGTTTAGCAATTTCGTATATCTTCGACAAACCGATTGTTTGAACACATACCAATTATCGACCGTCAAGATGTCCCTATCTTATCATTGTTTTCTTGGCCCCAAGATAGTATTGGGTGCTCCAGATTTAGGTTTTACGAATTATCAATTCAGGGGGTAATATATCAAATTCGTAAAATTTAATGTTTTGGTCACGCCTTGCATATTTAAATTAAGATATGTAAGCTGAGAAAGTCATGATGCCTTATGGTTTCTTGACCGTTCTGTGATGCTCGTTCTTTTGATCCTTTGATCAGTGTTGTATGCCGTCGGTTCATAGTCCTCTGTCCCCCGATTGATATACCATGGACGGTGATCTCACCACCACCACCGCCACTGTCATCATCAAGCCGGAGCTTGGAGACGGCTGGGAGCATCGGCCCCGACCTGACGGCAGTTTCAAAATGCACAAGGTGGGGACGCACCCGATTAGAAAGCCTGCTGGTGAAGGCGTGCGAGGGCAGTGCGCAGTCCTAGCATCGGCTTGCAAGAAATCCTTGACCGTCGCGTCACCGGTCGGTACTGCTCGTAACGGAAGGGGGTTTCTTGCGCCGAGTTTTGCGTGAGGATGAGGAACATGAGCACTTGGGCAGAGCAAAATTTTCTATCTTTAATGCTTACTATCGAAGACTACCCGCCTCTCTCGTCCACACCACCCCCCCCCCCCCCTCTCTTCTCTAGTCTGCCTCACGCAAGAAAAAGCCATGCTCTTTCTACGGAGAGAGAAGAGAGAAGGAAAAGCAGCAGGTAGCTCAACAATGGTCAGACATTGCCGGGTACGAACCAAACCAGACCAACCTCTCTCTCTCTCTCTCTCTCTCTCTCTCTCTCTCTCTCTCTCTCTCTCCATCTTTGCTTTTTCTCGTTATCATTATAATTAATCTCACCAAAGCATGCATTGACCAACCCTCTGTCGCATATATACCAAAACAGTTCCGTCTTTTCAGCACCTGCGCAAGGACCCTAGACAATAGCTTCCCTCAGAATCAGCATCTCTTCTCAACCATCTCCCTCTCCCTCCCTCTCTCTCCGTGGGAAAGAAGAAACCATGCAACCGATGCCCAAGGAAGATGCCGGAATCCCAGCGGATGATGGCCTGATGCCAAGCAAGCCCATGAGCTCCTACGAGGAGGTGAGGTGCCTCCCTGCCAGCAATGCGGTGCTGCTTTTCAGCATGAACTGCATGTGCACCGTGGCCAAGACCCTCCTCTTCAGCCTCGTTGTCGGCCCCACGGTGGTCGAGCTCGATGGTGGCGGCCGTGACATCCATGCCGTCCTCCACCAGCTCGCCCCCGGCGCCGGCAGTACCCCACTTTGCGACCGGCAGGCGCTCCCGGCGGTCTTCGTGGGTGGCAAGTTCCTGGGCGGCCTCAAGACCCCGATGGCCTTCCACATAAACGGCTCCCTCGTCCCGCTCCTCAAGCACGCCAGCGCCCTCTGGCTGTGAGCGTCACGTTGTGCCCTCGCCGGAACATGTTTCCCGACGCCATTACCGCCAGCGCAGTCTTCATATAGATCTTAGTCAATGCTTCTCTTCTTCTTATTAGGTTTTAGTCGTATTTCTTTTCTGTAGTGTTATATGGAAAAAGAAAGTATTAGAAGCTAATATAAGAAAAAGGAATCCGACTTGTCGGCTTGTACCCAAGCCGAGAGACACTGTGCGAAGGGTGACACGTCACGCTCTGGCAACGTCCAACGCATGCAAATACGTCAAATCAAATGCCATGTAAAAACTGCATGTAGTTTGACCAACGAGTATCCCATACCCCTTTTTGTAGCTTTTAAGAGAAAATATTGGGTGGTCTGGGAGCGCCATGTCAGCATGGTCCCGGACCACTCACGCGGCGCCACGTGGAAGGGGAGAGAGACAACGGGAGAGACAGCCCTGACCCACCTCTCGGACTACGCTGACGTGGCGCTCTCGGACCACCCAATATTTTCTCAGCTTTTAGAACTTGCGAGAAATGTGAATCCGAAATGCTTGCTACGCTTCATACAACCAATCATTTTGATTTCCTTTTCTGTGCGCGCGCATATATATAAGTACTTCATCTCTTATATGTAAAGAAATAAGAGGTCCTAAGTATTTATGGCAATATATATAGAGAGAAAACCTAAATCGGGAGCACCTGATAATATCTCAAGGCCAAGAAAACGATGATAAGATAAGGACATCTTGACTTACATTAACGGTCGATAATTGGTAGTCGTTCAAATGATCGGTTTGTGGAAGATGTACGAAATGCTAAATAAGAGGTCCTAAGTATTTATGATCATCACAATTTGGCAACTTTAATTCTTTAATAGTATCAATGATAGTTAACTTTTATGTTATCAATATTCCAGGTGATTAATTATTTCATTTTTTTGCCATAGAATCAATGGTAAAAGTGAGATTTTCTTTGAAACTAAGATGAAAATGCACTTTACCCCTCAAGAGCCGCGTGCATTGCACATGATAACAGAAAATATAAAGGAGGTAACCACCTTAAGACAATGAAATTTCAGCTTGATAATATGCAATTGTTGCAAATTAAAGGCGATGTCGGTGTCCCTCGACCTCCTCCGCGAAGCTTCCTAGCCTTGATCGTCTCCATCGCTGTCCGAGCAGCAGAAATAAAACATGACATCGATATATCATTTAGGCAAAGATTGGAAGGAAAAAAAAATTCATGAAGTCCTTGAAGTAGCATTTTGAAAATGTTAAATGCTCAGAGTTGGGGGACTTGCTTTGAGTTCTAAGCTTTTTAAAGATCAATTTTACACTAAAAGCCCTTGAGATTATGTTACAAAACACCCAAAGCTTTGGCGGAAATGTCTTTGAAAGCTCAAAACTCCTATGAAACGAATTAAACGCACCATTAAACCGGGGCTTTTTGAGAAATATTAGATGGGTCTGACTATCCACATCAGTAATGAGACAGTCCATTCATTGCGCGCCATGTGGATAGTCGGACCCACCTTGTCAGAATTTTTGAAATCCCTCCCTTTTTCTTTTTCCGTTTCTTCACCGTTCACTCCATTTATTGACAAAGTCCATCCTGCTCTTCTCTCTCATCGTCCCTCCTCTTCACGACCACTCTCTCTCTGTCTCTGTCTCTCTCTCCATTTTCACAACCAAATGCACCACACTCTGCTTTCTCATTCCCTCCTTCGCTTTGCTATCTCTTCAGTGTCTTCTCGACCCCTCTGTGCCTCTGATCCCAAGCACGCCTTCGCCTTGGCCTCCACCTTTGCCGTTTCGTCTTAGAGCCTTATTGATGGCCTCGATTTGTCGTTTGCGTTTGACCAGCCCAGGTTATGGTTCTTCCCTCTTTTGCGGAGCGACCCGTCTGTATTCACAACCCCTCTTTGCTTCATGACCCCTGCTCCATATTGTATCAGAATTTTCCTCTTCTCATTTTCTTAGGAATTTCAAGGAATGAGAGCGTAGTGTCTCTTTTTGCAACCAAACAGGCAGCCCCCTCTGCCTTGAGGAGGCCATCAACGACTCCAGCTTTGCTTCTCCAATATGTAGTCTGGGTCCAGCGAACTCGCCAACCCCTTTGCTCCCATTATTACCACAACCCCACTTCTGCCTCCACCGTCACCTCTAGTGTCTTATTAGCAGCTTCGATTTGTCGTCTGCGCTCAACAAACTTAGGTAAGTGTTTTACCCCTCTTTCATGATTATTTGCTGAAAAGCTTGAAAATTGACAAAGGAGGATACTGGCTTTAATAGTGTCAAATTCAGAGTCTGCACGTGCTAAGCAATGCTTTATGGATTTTTGTTTGTTTGATGGCCATCTATCCAGTTATTTTTTTTTTACTTGATTGAGATTTTTGTTTGCTGGTGGTGTACTCCCATAGTTGGCTAATTGGTGTTGTGGTTTCAATTTGGCTTTGCTTCAATACATGCTTAGATTTGAATAATAACAGGGACTACTCTATAACAAGGTCTTAAAGAAAATTCATAAAAAAGATTGTTTGGCAAAAGGGTGAGAAGATGCATGAATGAACTCGGATTTGATACTAATCTCAACTTAACTTCATTGAGGATGTTCAAAATTAACAAGACAAGCCAAACCTTCTCCTTTTTGCACTTTTATCCAAATGTATACCTGGACGAGTTACTGCTTTTATTCATCATCCATCTAATATATCTCTACTCTTTATTCTTGCTCTTAGATCCACGCCTCTCAAGGACTATTCGTTGTTGTTTAAATTTCGAAAAATGAGAAATTATCAAGGGTCTCGAAGCAAAGCCAAATTGAAACCACAACACCAATTGGCTGGCTATGGGCATACACCACTACCAAACAAAAATCTCAATCAAGTAAAAAAAATAACTGGTCAGATGCCCATTAGAAAAACAAAAATCCATAGAGCACTGCTTAGCACATGTAGACTCTGAATTTGATACTACTAAAGCTGGTGTCTTCCTTTGTCAATTTTTGAGCTCATTGACATATAATCATGAAAGAGGGGTAAAATGTTGACTTGAGCTTGTCGCGTGCAGATGACAAATCAAAGTTGCCAATGCGACTCTAAGAGGCGAGGGTGGAGGTGGCTTTATGCAATAATGGGAGCAAAGGGGTCAGTGAGCTCGCTGGACCTAGATCACGAAATGGAGGCACAAAACTGGAGCCACCAATGGGCTCCTCAGGGTGGAGGCGACTGCTTGTTTGGTCATGAAAAGAGACACTATGCCCTCATTCCTTGAAATTCCAAAGAAAATAAGAAGAGGAAAATTTGGATACAATATGGAGCAAAGGTCATGAAGCGAAGAGGGGTCGTGAAGATGGATGGTTCACTTTTCAAAAGAGGGGAAAATCCTAAGCTGGGCTGATCGAATGCAGATGACAAATTGAAGCAGCTAATAAGGCTCCGAGATGTGACGGGTGAAGGCGAAGGCAGAGGTGTGCTCGAGATCAGAGGCACAGAGGAGTTGTGAAGAGGGTCGGAGAAACAGAAGAAGGGAGCAAGAGAGCAAAGCATGGTGCATTTGGTTGTGAAAATGGACGTAGATAGAAAGAGAACGGAGCAGAGGAGGAAAGGAGAGAGCAAAGTGGTCGTGAAGAGGAGGGATAATGAGAGAGACAAGTAGGACATACTTTATTAGTAAACGGAGTGAACAACAAAGAAACGAAAAAAGAGAAAGGGAGGGATTTAAAAAATTTTGATAGGGTGGGTTCAACTAGTCATGTGGCGCACAAAGATATAGTACAATAAGTGGATTGTCTCATTACTGATGTGGATAGTCAGACCCACCAACTATTTTCTCACTAAGGGTCCATTCATTTCGCGGAAAATAGGCCATTTCTGGAAAATATTTTCCTAGAAGTCATTTTCCAAGAAAATAACAATATTTTTTGGTATTTGGTTAAAACCTGAAAATGTTTCGGAAAATATTTTTCGGTGTTCGGTAAGGAAAATATTTTCTAAGACTTTACCACTTAGGCATGCATCACTTACTGACTTGTAAATCCATCAAATATGAACTTGCTTTCAAAGCCGGACAAATTTGCTTCACATATTTGTTTCCTCATTGTTGCCAAATGCTCATCTACTATAAAAAATGTATGTATGGATTTTAAAATTTTCTTGAAAATCTACAATCTTGAACAAAAGAGAAAAGAAGCAAAGCATGTATAGCCCTCATGAGAATCTTCCAGTTGAGTGGCCTCTTCTTTCCGCCCCCCCCTCCCCCGGGGTCTTTTGTGTTATAATAAACAAAAGAGAAAAGAAGCAAAGCATGTAGAGCCCTTTGCTTGAGCAATATACAACTGCATGGTAGAGTAAATAAAGAAAAGGATAGGCAAGAGTGCAAGGGCTTTAAGTTGAATGCAAAGTCCATAGTAAGATCACTAGTCATAGAAATGCCAATACAAAACAACCATACATCAAATTTCATCTCATGGAGCATTGACAATAACAACATAGAAAGAAAGAACACATGAGTCTTTTGGCGGTAAAGCTCAATATAATATATCACTGCTTATGATCTCCTTTGCTTAGAAATTTATCAATCCATACTTTGCGAAAAGTCACACTCTTCACCATGAATGCTTTTCCAATTTTTTCATTTTCAATTAGATGGTCAAAAACTGATCCAATGGTAATTTCATTATATCCGTCCACTTTCATCACCTTATTGTAGAGTTGAGAGTAATAGACTTGAGAGTGATTGACATTGCTCTGACCCAATGACTTAATTGCCGAGGCCATCTCTCCAAGTTGTGTTAAAAGTGCAACATACTTGTCATCATTGTTGGAACATTTTTGCCTTTTGTGAGACCTCTTTTCTGAATGCATAGTAGAGGAAGATGTTTTTGAGCCCTTCATCAACTCATCGAATAAGTCAATAGGTGAGGAGTCAACTTTCGTTGCATCAATATCCCTGAATTGCTTAGCAAAGCTTCCGATGGCCATATCTCTCCCAACCACCATAGCCATCTCATTATACATGTCAATCATCTTATTCAGATACTTTTCATGAGAAGGATGGACCTGTAAATGCACAATATTCATTCAATTATTAGTTCCACAGCTAGAAATGAAAAGAAGCTATTAAGTAGACGACACTAAGGCTTCAAGCTATGACAGAAACATGTTTGAAGCCCCTCGTTTGTTTGTTCTTTTAGTCATTTTCCCTTCACAATTATGCCTGAATAGAAATTGCATGGTCAATCCATCTTTGCAAGAGATGCAAGATCAATAAGATTTGAAGCACGAGGTTCCGAAAACGCCTATCAATGTCAGAATTAGCAAATCATTTGTGACAATGTTCTAAATTGGAGTCATCAATTTGCTTTCTATACCAGCATAGATTGAGATCAAAACAAACCAAGAAGCATAAGAGTCTTCGGCAACACACTATTCCAATTCATTTCTTGATCATTAAGGCAAAATGCTATCACTACTTGACCTTCTCTTGTTTCTTTACTACTCATTTCTTCAAATGAGGCTCAAGAAGTAATGTCTTAAAGCATATTCAATATCACATTTTCAGGCAATCCCAGAAATGATCTTAGGCAATTAGCCCATTGTAACATGCCTAGAGTTCAACCAGGCTCCGGTACTAACTCAGTAAGCTCTGGACATTCTTACATGGTGCCTTCTTAGGCTCTCCCCACCTAAATTGCAGAAGATAAAGAGAAAAGAAGCAAACTTTACCAATCAAGTCGCATTCCAGAGATACCCAACAATCGAAATCGAAATCGTAGCAATAAAAGACATTGAGAAAATTTCCAAACATATAAGTTACTAGTATGAAAGTCAATATTAAATTATGCATTGCACTTGTAACAAAAATAGAAACAACACCAACATGATGACCTATGGCTTCAGTGAAATAGGGGTGACTAACAAGTTAATAATCTGTTTTTTTTTCTTCAGTCCAGCATGTTAACAAACACATTAAAGTTTAAAAATTTTGGCTAAGATGGTTAGGAATTGTTTTTTTTATATGCTGAGTAAGGATATAAGGACACATAAAACTAGGCAAAAGAATACCTTAAGTGCCAAAACCTGACACAATGGGATACTTAAGTGCCAAAAGTTAAAAAAGTGATACTTAAGTACCACATTTTTTAAAAATGGGACACCTGAGTGCCACCTCTGACAAAGCCAGCCAGAAATCATACGTGGCAATTAAATATTAATATTGCTTGCCTACGTGGCTTGCCGGAGAGCTGACTCAGCTTTGATTCACCTAAAACAACGTTGTCTCCCCAATTGCCCTAAATCTAAAACCCTGAATTGGGCAAAATCCCATTGAAGCGTTGGAGTCCTAATCTCGAACCTAATTCGATTTGCCCCAAATTCTACAGTCGAATATTGAAAATGGAGAGCAGGACTTTCAGCAGCGACTCAAGTTCCTCTCGCCGAAGTGGAGGAGAAGGCGAGCGTTTCTATTTTTGTGAGTTACCAAGTCCACGAAGAACATTGTGGACTCGAATGAATCCCGGGAGAAGATTCTATGGATGTGCTCGATAAAGAGAATGGTTGAAGTGCAAATATTTCAAATTGGTCGATGCGAAATTCTTGCACCGAGCCATAAAGGTGATATTGGACCTACTTACCTCTATCTACGCTTGTGGACGACTTGGACGATGTTGGCTCAATGCAAACTCAAGCATCTTCTGCTAACCATTTGAAAAATAAAATTTCAAGGATGAAAATTGAACAGAAGTGTTACTAAGTGTTTATTGTGTTGCTGTTTTTTTTGTCTATCCTACTTTATGATAAAATGTAAAGTATTGGAAGATGAGAAAAAGTTTCTCCGATTGCCATAGTTGTAAATGAGTGGACAAATGTACTTGTTTTGGATGAAATGTAACTTATTTTTTTGGAAGATGAGAATAAATTTTGGGTAGTCTACAAGATCGTTGTGGCTTTTTTTATTTTTATTTTTTTTTAATTTTGTGCCGTCATATTTATTATATGTTACTTCTTGTGCTTATGGGGAGGTCAAGAAAAGGGAATGAATGAATGAGATACTATTTGTACTATGTTTTTGCTTATTCTTGAATATAAATCGGCAAATATGGAATGTATATTAGGTCAATGTGTTGTGGTGACTTTTTTACTTGAACCGAATGTAAACTAGTAGCAAACATTGAATTGAATGGAGTTGCCATAACTTAAACCAAATATATAAACCAACAGCTTCTTTGGTTTGCTGCAAACTAGCATATACATAGGACAGACACGAGTGATTACTCAAGTGCTGTAAGTTGTATTTAGTGATCACTTAAGTACTGCTCGTGATAAAAAAAATAATTTAAGTGTCAAGTTATTATTAAAAGTGATCACTTAAGCGTTACTTGTGGTTAAAATTGAACACTTAAGTGCCAAGTTTTTTAGAATGTGATCAGTTAAATGCTAATTTTTTTTTTGTACGTTTCCTCTATAAATTACACCAGCTACTAGCTATCACCAACCACCATTGGCCACCATTAACCTCCAATCATCACCACTAGTCACACTAGGCATCCCAGGCACCCAGGCACCACCAGCCACCACTATGCTGGTGGTATGCTGCTGTAAAAGTTACTGGTGCAAGGTCCCTTGCACCAGCTTGCACTAGCACTTAGTGCAAAATGCCTTGCATCAACTTGCACCAGCATTTGGTGCAAGATGTGCATATTACACACTTGCATCTTGCACTAGGTGCAACACAAGCCCTTAACCCAACCCAACCTCTATAATAGACCCACCATCACTAGGCATTAGCAGCCACCACTAGTCACTACCACTAGCAACACCAGCATCCCAGCTACCACACCAGCATGCAGCCACCACCATAGACCCACCATTAGTAGCCACTGCTAGTGGTGGGTCTGTTGCAAAAGGGGCTCGTGCAAGAGCCCCCATCCCAACCCTCACAATAGACTCACCACCACCAGGCTTCACCAATCGCCACCACCAGCCACACGAGCATCCCAGCTACCACCACAGATCCACCACTAGAAGCAGTAAGTAAAAGTAAAAGCAAAATAAAAAAAAAATGAAAAAGACAAAAATGACAAGTAATAAGTTCGTTCCATTGATATTGAAATTAAGTTTCACAAATTCAATGACAAACTATATACGAAAAAAAAAAAAAACATCAACAACAAATTATAAATAAAACAACTTACTCCTTAGCCCCACAAATCATATCTCGTTCCATTTCATCAATCAATATGCACAATGTCTCCCATTCATGCTTCTTTTGATGGATCTTTAACTTGATTCATAATCCTTGCACTTTTTCCAACTGGACATGCAACTTCTTCTTCAACCATCTAAGGATGCATTGATTCTGATGGAGCTGCAATTGTCCTAGGCTAAACCGATTCAGAAGGAGCTGCAACTGTCGTAGGCTAAACTGATTTAGATGAATCTACAACTGAGTTCTTCTTACTCTTCTTTCTTGTTGGCACAACTAATCTCTTCTTCTTTGTTGGTGCAACGGTTGATTCTTGAGTTAAGTCTTGAGAGATAAGAACCTCCGAACTTCTCCGAAATTACAAAAAAGAAAACTCAATTATCAACATAAGTTTGCATAATAAATTAAATTAAATGCAGCCTATAAAACTTACATTAAGAATAACTGTTCCAGTACGCTCATCTGTATAAAGGCCATAACTATATTGTTTTAGTCTCTTCCCAAGAGCCCTTTTTGTTTGAAGGGGAACGTCACTTTTAGATACTTGTGATTGGTTGGCTCCTCTTATTGCCCGTGATTTCTTGGGCTCTTGTTGTGGCTGTTTAGCTATAGCATGGGCTTCTTCGGCCAATTCTTCAGCTAAGCGTCTTCTAGATGGCTTTCTTGTAGCTGGCCATTGATTTGGTTTTCTTCTTGTTTTTTTCTATTTAGCCTTTTAGCTCCAGTGACACCTTTTGTTGGCTTTTGTGGTGGCCCTTGTAATAACTCTTCTAGTGGCTTTTGTGGTGACCTATGTGATGGATCTTGTGATGGCCCTTTAGTTGGGCCCTCTATTAGCAGTTGAGTTTTAGCTTGCCTTCTTTGAATCTGAGAAAGAGGCAAATGACATCATAAATATAACATCAAGCCATATAACAACGTAAAGGAAAACTAAACACAAATTATTGAACTTATTGGGTATTTTTTTCTCCGCTGCTGAAGAATAGTCGACTTAACTGGCCCTTCAGTTGCTTTGGTCAAACCTTCAGCTGGCTATCTTCTACCTTGCCTTCTTCGAACAGGCCTTTCAGTTGCAGGTACAGCAGGAGCTTTGGCCAATCCTTCACATGTCATTCTTGTGAGTCAAGAAAGACAAAAACATTACATACATGTCAATTGTATATATATACATATTTGTAATAAACCATAAAACAACATAAACACAAATGTCATGACTTACTAGGTTTCTTGTCATTGACTAAAGAATAATCGACTCACTTTGCTTTTCTGTTTGTCATTCTCCAACTATTCCTTCATTAGACCCTTCGGCTGGCCTAAACTGTTCCTGTTGTTTCTTTAATTGACAACTTGTAGTATTGTGCCATGTTATGTGACAAATAAGAGCACGTCATCTTTACACCTGTTCTACTCATCCTATGCTGACCTGAGATCTCTCCCTTCGTTATTTTTCGTTTTCGCTTTGGCCTTCCCATTTTTTTCTTTAGTGGCAAAAGTTGAGGTGCTTTGCGATTTGTTGGCTCTCAGAACTTGCTACTTCTGATTGGCTGTATCATAAATTGGTATAAAGCAAGATCTTTCGGTTTCTTGTACCAATCATCAATGTAGTCTTCTATATTGTAGCCTTTCAATTGGATGGCATATATGGCATGTGTACAAAGAATTCCACTTAGTTGCCATGCTCTACATGAACACTTCCTTGTACCTAAATGGACAACATACTTATTAGAATCCTTCATTATCTCATATCCTTTATCCCAATTCCAAATGGGATAACAATACCTACTTGCAGCCAAGTTCTCATCTAATTTCTTAGCAATCCTATGATCACATTGCCTAGTCTACTTTGCAGCCTCGTCTCTTTGTCTGTGCAGCTGAGTCATGACCATAACCCGCATGTCTTCAAGCATCGAGTTGATTGGTTTCCATCTGGCATCTATTATCTTCTCATGGAATGCTTCGCAGATGTTGTTATCGATGTTATTGCACTTGAATTCCTCGTTGAAGAACACCTACACCAATACTTCGGTTCTATTTGGAATAGTGCATCATAACCTTACTTTGTCAATTGAAGCAATTCTTCTTTGGCCATCTTAAAGTCAGCCATATTCGTGCTATTTACTAGTTGCCAAAATTGCGACCACAACTTGTCCCATTTATATGTCTTTTTCCAATTTGCATATAAGTGTCGCACACACATTTGATGTTCGGCATAAGGCAACAACTCAACTACTGCCGGAACCAGTCTCTGTAATAATTCAAAATAAGAAATGTAAGCAAATGGTATATTGATATAAAAAAGCAAACAATTGACCAAATTTTTCATAAAGCAAACATTACATTTTGTTGGTCGCTCATGAATGCCTACCCTTCCTCATTTTGTTATTACCAAATCAGTTATCAATTTTTTTAGGAAATAGGAGCAATTGTCCTTGTTCTCTACCCTCACAATAGCCTAAGCTATTGGAAACATTTGGTTATTCGCATCTCTTCCAATTGCGGCAAGCAATTCTCCCTTGCACAAGCCCTTCAAAAAATAGCCGTCCAATCCTATAATCCGTCTATAACTAGATGTCCTTATTTGCATGCATTGAAGCAAATATAGAACTTATCGAACTTGGTCCTACTATCATGAAGTGTTCTCTCCATGACTTCTACATACACTATACTTGAAGGATTTTGCAGCTTACACTTCTAAGTATAATCCAACAACTGTCCATATTTGCTGCTATACTGACTAATGAGTATCTTTATCACCTTTTACTTTGATCTTTTGCATTGATTCCTGGATATATTGATGCTTACACGCTTCTTCACCAGCATCCTAAACTCAATACTCTTCATATGGGGCATTGGCTTAATCAGATCAAAGAAGTGCTTGGACAACCATGCACTTGTTACCCTTTTATTTTCAAAATAAATGGAACAAGTATGTTTCTCTTGGTAAGCTCTAATCTGGAAGGATCCACTTCTCCTAACAAATGCGCCATAGATCTTCCTTGGACAATTTTGCTGCGAATACCTAGTTCTTACAAAGGTCTTAGTGTTTCCAATGAAGTTAATATTCCTTTGTGCAATAATGAAGTTCTTCAGTATAGCTTCCCTAAATTGTTTTGCATTTTGAAATTTCATACCTACTGATAAAGTAGGAGAGGCAACGGATGGATCATCAGAAGAAAATTTACTTTTCCTTTTATGCACAGCTCATTGATCTTCTTCAAACTCATCCTGGGAAGTAGCATTCTCGACACTTTCTTTATAATCAGTTTCATCGCCAATAGCACCGGCATTTGCAGGGCCTTTGGCCCTGTTTGGAACTTCATCAATTACCTGCAAAGCTGCAAACTTATATGTCAAAAAATCCCTTTGCTTTTTTCTTGATTGTACAAGCTCTTCGTTGTCATCAATACTTATGAAATTTTTAGTAGGCAGCCCTTCATTATTATCATCACTAGATTCAGCTACTTCCCAATATAATCTAATGATTGTGACATCACCTATGTCATCATCACTTTGGTGAACTGTATTTGCGCCCCTCTCCTCTTCATCATGTCTATCCTGCCTTCCTTCATCCATAACCTTAGTACTACCTTAGATACCATCTCCTTCCTGTCCTACTTGGGCGTTCTCTCCATCATCATCTTCATCCTCACTATCACTATCATACTCAGCATATACTTTTACCTCTTTGCCATGAAGATAATGGTATATAACATCCTTAAAACCATTATTATATTCTAAGTTTCTTAAGCCATCTCTTAAGCCTTTCCTAGGAACACAATACATCAACTTTTGAACTTTACAAGGCAAATAAGTCACTATATCCTCAACAAATCCTATATGAGATACTTTCTTTATATCGACAAAGATGGTGCTCTCATTTCCACCCTCATACTCCTACTCATCCTCCCTAATCACAAAATCCCCACCGTAGCAAACTGTGATAGTGATAAAATCCTTGTCATAAGCCATTTCTACACCAAGAAAAGAAATGATTACCTTTTGGGACCACATCCACAAAGAACAACAAATAATTGCACATAGAAGTCCTCACACTCTCATGGACTTTATTAAAGAAAAGGGAAGAGGGAAGATATGCACATATTAGGCAATTTATTAGAAATATACCATCCACGACAAAAAGAGGTCTCCACACTGACAATATGCCCCTACATGACAGTAAAAAAAGAGGTCGCCACTTTGATTATTTGTCTTCCATTCCCTTAAAATATTAACAAAAAAATAGAGGTCCCTACGATAAGCACAAGTCCTTATGACACCTATTTCAACACTTCAATTTAAAAAAAGTGACCAGACGTCCCCACAACAACCACTTCAAGCAATCAAGATTGCTGTTGCACATCACATTTCACATCCAACCCCTAAAAATCGCCATCGCACATCACAATACCACATCCAAGCTCTAAACACACATCATAGTAGCACTGTTCTAAGTCACACATCACAATAACAGCACACGAGGGCAAGCCCTAATTTTTCCCTCGTCAAACTCTATATTTCGAGGCCGAGCCCTAAACTAGCAATCCGAACTCCCATTAGGGTTCTAGTACTGCTTCTGACCCCTAAATCGCACATCAAAGTACCATATAAGCTGACTTTCACATTTCCTCGTCGAGCCCCAAATTTTCCATTAGAGCCATAATAAAAGAATTTGAGCCCTTATTTCATTATAGGGGAGGGGGAGAAGGGGCCGAACTTGGAGGAGCGATGATGGCAAGTGGCGATGATGACCAACGACGGTGACAGAGAGAAGGGCCTCAGATATAGTGTGAATGCGAGTGAATGGGGAGGAACGATAATGGCCAAGTTTGCTTAAGCCAAAATAACCTAAATGATGTCGTTTAACACCAAGGAAAAACGACGTCATTTAGCACCAAGGAAAAACGGCGTCATTTAGGTCGGCTAAGCCAGCGTGGATGGACGACGTCGTTTTTGTCATCCACGTGTGCTTTTTTTTTTTTAAATGTTTGCCACCTCAGTAAAAGATGTCGTCAGAAAATGCCACGTATGCAATTTGGTTGGATTTTATCGCCAGTGGTACTTAAGTGATCCATTTTGCTCCGATTTTGGCATTTAAGTGTCATTTTCATAACTTTTGGTATTAGTGTCCCTTCATGCCAACTTTTGGTACTCTAGGTGTCTCGGTGTCCATAAAACTGCTTACGTAAAATATTGGCTAAAAGAATGTACTGAGTAAGTGATGAGAAAAATTATCGACACATATTGATCAAATTCTTTTTTCCCAGCTATGACCATCTTCAACTTGTCATCCCAACTGAATCCACTTTTGCCATGCACAGTTTGAATCGTCTTCCAATTGCTTTTGATCGTATTCAAATGGTTCTTAACATGGTCGGGCTCACAACAAACACCAAACTTATTATTTATTGTATTGACAACTCAAGCAATTGAAGAGGGCTTGAATGTGCTCGAAGACTTGTTTTCTTTACTAGCTTCATCGGCGAGAATTTCAAGTAAAACACGTTCCATAGGCTTCGACCATCTAAATTGTTTGACCTTCTCATCATTTGCTTTATTTTTACCTATCATGATAACTATGTAACAACTTTAAACAGTAGAATAAGAAAAAATATGATGAAGACAGACACATAGTAAATATTTAAAGATGATTATCATTAAAGAAATAAAAACCACATGTTTAAAATAAAGCACTCAAAAGAAATAATAGGAAAATTATTGGCTTCTTTCAATATTTTGATAACTAATCCACATTGCATGTGCAATCCTATCCCTCTTTGATGCCCATATTCTATTTTCCTCATTTTCCTCCCTTTGAGAAAGTTGGATTATTGGATTTTCTCTTTGAGATTCCATTTGTCTATTCATCTCTTCCATGATAAAGTTATTGGGATCAACTCCCATAATAAAATGGGATAAGTGTTCCAGAAGTCCTAAAACTTGTCACGAAAATGCATTTTAGTCCTAAAACTTGCAAAAAGTGCATTTAAGTCCTAAAACTTGTCAAATTGTTTCAAACGAGTCCTAAAATCAACGCCGTTAGCCTTTTCTGTTAAAAATGCTGACGTGGCATTTTAAATAATTTTTTATTTTCCACGTGGATTTTTTTTTAATTATTTTTTATTTATTTTTAAAAAAATATATTTGTAAACTAAAAAAATTAAATTTATTCATTTTATCTTATTTTCACCAAAAATTTAAAAAAGTTAAATATTTATTAAAAAAAAAAAAAAAACGGCTCCTCTCCCCGTTGCCGCCGCCCATCACCGGAGGGGTCGGGCAACGGTCGCCGGCCTTGGGCGGGGGTGGCCGGGCCTCGCCAGCCCGGCGAGGGGCCGGCGAGCTCCGCCCACCCTAGACGAGGCCTCGTCGGCCCTCGCTCGGGGCCAACGAGGCTCGCCGGAGGGCGGTGACGCTCGCCGACCCCTCGTGAGGGCCGGCGACAACTCACCCCGGGGGAGCGATGGCCGCCGGCCCCCCGTGAGGGCCGACGAGCCCAGATCTAGGGACCCGTGCTGGAGCTAAGCAAGGGTGCCTCGATCTGGGCTCGCCGGCCCTCGCGAGGGGCTGGCGGCCGTCGCTCGCCCTGGGCGAGTCATCGCTAGCCCTCACGGGGCGGCGGCGACTGTCGCTCGCCCGGGCGAGGCCTTGTCGGCCCTCGCCGACCCCGAGCGAGGGCCGATGAGGCCTTGCCTAGGGCAGGCGGAGCTCGCCGCCCTCGCCTAGGGCCGGCGACCGTCGCTCGGCCCCTCCGACCGTGGGCGGCGGCGACGGGAGAGAGGAGCCGTGCTTTGGTTTTTTTTTTTTTTAACAATTTTTAAAAATGAATTTTTAACTTTTCTTTTTAGTTTTTGTTGAAAATAATATAATAATAAATTTAATTTTTAGTTTTTAAATCTAATTTTTTAAAAAATGAATAAAAAATAATTTAAAAAATACACCTGGAAAATAAAATATTATTTAAAATGCCACGTCAGCATTTTTAACGGAAAAAGCTAACGGCGTCGATTTTAGGACTCATTTGAAACAATTTGACAAGTTTTAGGACTTAAATGCACTTTTTGCAAGTTTTAGGACTAAAATGCATTTTCGTTACAAGTTTTAGGACTTCTGAAGCACTTATCCCTAATAAAATTGTATAACAAGCTAAGACAATATCGACTTAAAAAGGTTTTGAATCCAATACTCGAAAATGCTTTTTTAGAACTCCAAATACTCTTTCAATAGTAGTTCTTAGAGACGAATGCTGCAAGTTAAATAGTTCCTTCTCGTTTTCAAGTGGGCGATCACTGAACTCCTTCAAATGGTATCTAACACCACGATCGGGAGAGATGATGCCATTTTGGATTGCATAACCAGCATCAGCAAGATAACATTTTCCTACAAGTTATAAATAAGTTTATTACCAAGTTATTAATCTCAATTCAAATAATGTGAGTAAATTCCATTTTCTTACCTCTAGGATTGTTCAATCCATTCGGCTTTGAAAGTATATAAGACAAAATACATGAATCATGAGCTGTGCTCTCCGAACCAGCTAATACATAAGGAAATTTCAAGTCAAATGTAGCGGGAGCTAATGCATTTTGTGTTGTTCCAGTAGTCCGACCATGAAAGCTTCCTTTAATTTCAAGAGGAACTGATGCACGTACATGAGTTCCATCTATTGCTTCAACACAATCCTAAAATAATCAATATAGTCACCAACCAAATACTAATGAAACTTCTTAAGTAATTTATAGACTCGTTTTTTCAAATTTCATACCTTAAAATATAGATAAAACCTTCGACTGTTACTTATCTCAAGAGGAGTGGAATTGCTTGGTTCTTTCACCACATGTTTGTATAATTTCAAAATTGCTTGCTAACAATTTGAAATATTTATGGATATTGTCTATTGATCTATGAAATCTTCCCCCAATGACTCTAAATCTCACATTATGTCCAATGATATGACAAAATACCATAACTTGCTCCCTAATAGAAACATTTACAATAGAATGCAACAAGCTACTTGCACCGAGTACCTTACAAAGGTCTAAAAAAGCATTCGGTGTCATCCGTATTTGATCTATACAATGAATATCGCCACTATATAGTACACGATTCATATATAGCTCTCTCTCATAATCTCAATTCACATGAGGCTTTCTTGGTATGTGATTCTCTGAATGATCATAATCATCCATAACTAATTGATAACTATCATAACCACTGTCGCTGCACCCGTTACCATCGCTCGAATTTTATTATCCATCTATATTGGAACACATTAATAATGAAACACAAAATGCATGTGAAATACAATAAGGGCAATACTAGAAGAGCCAGAAAAATAGGGGACATCAAATGATAACATGCTCAACTATTTTCATCTAAATGATATTTAAGAGGATTAAGAGATCAACCCATATACATGACAACTTGTTTAACCAACCATCTATAAACATGGTAGAATGGGTTAAGAGGGTACATCGGTATCTAACGCACATATTTCTCATGAAAGAACAAGACATAATGAATAATTACGGCCAAATGAATGAGACTAAATGAATCCTTCACCAGCCTTGTCTACCATGAAGGGTTAGCTCTCAATCTAGAAAACTTAGGGTTGTATTGTAAGAATGTATTACGTCATTTTGTCTGTGTCAATGTGGATGTCTAGCTTAATCCATTTCCCTTTGTAGGTCACACAGTAGGACTTGCAAGACACATTTCAGCTTCCATTTCAGAGTTGCATTCAACAAGGGAAAACAAGCTATTTAATGTGCGCCTACAATGAAGTCAATGGGGTGCCTACATGTGCTATACAAGATCTCTTGTAGAAAGCTAGAGTTGATTGGGGCTTTAAAGGGTAAGATCCTTAAGCCATTTCAGGTTAATTACTGATGCTTTGAGTTTATTATATAAACCCTTTGCTAGTATTAAGTTTAAATACATCACCTTAGATTGTGATGCGGTTGCCATTATTTTTGAGTACCAACATTTTGTGAAGACGCACGAAGACGCTGTTACTAATGCTCTTAAAGTATGTTATTTATTTATTTATTTATTTATTTTGTCTTCTGTTTGCTTCTTCTTCTCTTCATTACATATCCATATAGTTTTTTATGCTTGCATTACCTCCCTTGATTATTAATAAACTATTTCTAAGCACCATCATGTCATTAGAATACTCAAACCTCAATTAACCCTAAATTTAGCTCTAAATGTCTTTGAATACAATGGGGATATCCTATTACGCATCATTCTAATAATGAATTTCCACTCCATATGAATTACAGCTAATGACAAGAGAACTTAGGCATTCTAATTGCATAACTTGATATGAACAGAGATTGATGAGAATTTAGATATGTACGAATGATAGAGACAAAGTGCTTCTTACAGCAAAGCAATAGTAGGTTGTCACAATATATTATCTAATTACCAGATGACCAATTCTAGATTATTCAAATGAGGACTTGACATTCAAACTACGAACAACAGAATACTAGAACTGGTTACCCATCGACTAAGCACCAGCATCTATCAGTTTTATATTAGGAATTCATCAAAGCATCACTTAACTGTATTCTAGCAATGTCAATAACATCATATGTAGTTCATCTTCTATAGAGAAAACCCAAAGGAACTCTGTTTTTTTACAATGCCACAGTATGCATTGCATTGATACAAGCAATAAGCATGGACAAACACGCTCGAAATTAAGTTAAAACCACATTTCAACCATTGAACCATCATTCAAACCGAGACATTTAAGCTGGAGAAGCATCGCAAAAAAACCAATGGCACCACATTTAGAACCAAAAACAAAAATATCACCATCCGATACTCATTCAAAGAAAAAACCTTATGCTCGAAAATTGCTTCCAAAACTCAAGTACATAATGAGATCAACTAATTATAGTGATTACCTCAAAAATTGTGTCTCCTTAGGACAAAATAGAGGCCACAACCTCTTAGAAATTGCGTCTCCACCAGCAGGTGCTGCGAAGGAGGGCGAGGAGGTAGTGGTGATGGAGATCGAGTAACCCAGACGAGGAGGCGCTCACTCGTTGCTGGTCATCGACATCGAAGGAGGAGGAGGACAAGATGAGAAATCCTCATCCTTCATTCGAGGGCGATTGGCTGAATGCTCGATCACTGCTAGTTGTTGGTGTTGAAGGAGGAGATCAGAAACCCTTGTCCTTCATCCGGGGGCAATCGACCATTACTGATCGTCGGGGAGGACGAGATCAGAAATGCTGGGCTTCTTGAGGGCGGAGATCGAGCACCTCTGGACGAGGGGGACGCTCTGCCACTGCTGATCATTAGTGTCGAAGGAGGAGGAGGATGAGATCAGAAACCCTTGTCCTTCATTCGAGGGCAATCAGCCGGACACTTGGCTGTTACTAGTCATCGGTGTCGAAGGAGGAGGAGGACGAGATCAGAAACCCTTATCCTTCGTCTGAGGGTGCTTGGCTGCTACTGATCGTCAATGTAAAAAAAGAAGACGGATGAGATCAGAAACCCTAGGCTTCGTGAGGGTGGAGATCAAGCACTGCCGGATGAGGGGGATGCTCTGCTGCTGCTGATCGTCAGTGTCAAAGGAGGAGGAGGATGAGATCAGAAACTCGAGGTTTCGTGGGAAAGAGGATATAAATGGTAGCTTCTGGAGTAAATGAGTGAGGAAAGAAGGGAAACAGAAGATTGTGCGAGAGCAAGTAAGGACGGGGAAAATGATTTCCCTTTTTCAAAAGAGTAAATCATTTTTTACAATCTTATAAGGAGATTTTCCGTTGACCTGAAAATATTTTCTTTGACCATTTATTTTCCAGCATCCGAACATCGGAAATTTTGAAAAATATTTTCTTGGAATTTGTCTTCCGCGAAACGAACGGACCCTAAGTACTTGGTTTAGTCTTCAAGTTCACTTTTATTTACATGTTTCACATCTTCCATCATAATCTATCTATATCATTGAAGGAGAAAGATATAAAAAAAAATTACCAAAAAAGTCTTCACCTATGCATGGATGCCAATTTAACTTAAAACTTTCAATTATTCTAATTTAAACTCAAATTTTTAAAAATTTTCCAATCTAGCCATTTATGCCAATTTTGGTTTGAAATTGTTTACACGAATAATTTTTGCAATTTTTTTAAAAGTTCTAAATTTTAAAAATTTAATATTTATCTTATTTTCTTTCATTGTGGCTAGTCGTTAGCCATCGCCTTGGAGTGAAGGGGAAAAAAAAGAAAGTTGAGAAAATTTCTAAAAAATTGTAAATGTTAGCACTGACTACATCACATAAGATGGCTGGCATCAATTGGACCACCATGTTAGTAATTTCCAATCAAAATTGGCCAGTAGGACTACATTAATAAATTGTCAAAATGTTGAAAATTAAATTGAAATAATTTTAAAAAATTAGAATTGAATTACCCGCCATACAATAAGTTCATGATTTTTTAGACATTTTTTCCTAAATATGAGATGTCTAGAATCTTGGTTAAGATTAGGAAGCACCGACATTTTTTGGGGTTTTCGTGTTGTGCCGGACATTCTAACATATGTTCGACACTCTTCGACATTCGGTCAACATGTATCTAAAAATCTGATATCTAGCCAACTCTCCGACACACAAGTCCGGAATTTCGAACTGGAATTCTGACAGAATTGGAATTCTAATAGGCTAGTTCAAAATTCCGACATGCAAGAGGGTCAATTTTTTAATTTTTTTAATAATAACAAGTCAAAATGTAAATATGTAAAAAAATAAAAAATAATAATAAAGAGGAATGAAAAATACATAATCTTCTCTTATCTTCCGATTTTGACTTCCCATGACACACAATTCATCTACCAAATTTCTTTATTTTTTCCTCAACTGACACACTCTAACACGCAAGTCTAGAATGTATATTATTTATTTTTTTTCTTCCAAGTATTATGGATTATTGGAATGGAGTTAAATTTGTCAAATTGAAATAATAAATGATATTAACAAATGATGGGTTAATGTTTTTAGTGTAAATTTATTCTAAACTCTTTTTATTATTTATTTAAATATTTGAGAATTTGAATCAAATTAATTTGATTCAAATAATCATAAAATGATAATTAACATACAACACGTAATAAAAGGTGTTAAAATTATCTATTTTTTGAAAAACGACGTGTTGACGTGTCGTGTCTTCTCATATTGCATGTCGATATTGATGCTACTTAGGTTTAGAGATACTGTGTAGCTGGGCCTGAAGTATGTTCTGTGCTCCTGAGCCAGCCCCCATCAGAAGGAGAGCTTGTAATGCCCAAGATGCCATTTTTTTAGCTCATGAGCCTGCGGGGCCCAAAAGGATCCATGTTCTAGTCAAAATGTCGAAGACCTTTTCTTAGTCAACCAAATCCCTCGTTCATTTCCCTTTCTTATTTCCTCCCTTTTTGGGAAGAACACAGGTATTTACAAATGCACACAGATCGGATCGGACCTTCTTCTTTGCCCACAGTTTCCAGGACCGAATTAGATTTTGTTCCACCCATTTTTGGCAAGAAGTAAGACCACAATTTTTTACCGAGTACCCAGATTGGATCCGATACGGTTCCTGTCCGGGTGGGAATCTTCTTCTTTGCCCGCAGTTTCCAGGAACCAGGCGAAGGCAGAGCGCGTTCCCACCACCGTTGAACGAGAAAACCGGCGACCGCCCCCCTCATTTTCTCTATTGAGTTTCTTCTTCCTCAAGTCTTCTTCGCCGCACCCACCACCTCCGAAGAAAAGAACCCACCTCTAGTTCTGCCCCACTTATTTAAACCCGCCAGGACCGTCACACGACCAATCCAGCTTGGCCATCTGTCCGCTCATTCATCGACCCAGTTCCTCAATTTAAGCCCCCGTCAGATCGCCATCATACCCATTTTCCTGCTCTCTCGTGTGTTCTTGATTTTCGAGCGGTGGAGGGTTTCGGTGGGTTCTCTGTTTTCTTGAAGAGTTTTGGCATCTTGTTGTACAGAAGCGATGGTGGAGGAGACTGAGAAGAAGAAGAAGCAGGAGGAGGCGGCGAAGGGACGGAGGAATCGATGGAGCAATGGCGCGATCGGTGCTCTCATCGTCGTCTTGCTCGCCGTGGGAATAAGTTGGGCGGCTGCTCCGAAGATTAATTTGTTCTCACGCGTTGATGACAAGCCTTGTCCTTGCGCCAGGGTATCGGTCTTTGCATGATTCTTGTTTGGTCTCATGCGTAATTCAGTGTTTAAGGAGGAAACATTTGCCATTTCTGGTTTATGGGGTTGCTAGTGAAAGGACGTGCCTTTCCGTTTTTGGTGTCCCGTTGTTGTAGAGTTTTAGCTCTTCATCGTTTCTTTTGCATGTGGGTTTTGCCATGTTTGCCACGTGGTCATAGAGTGAGAGTAGCTCAAAATGATGGAATTGGGGTATTCTGTAGGAGGGTGATCCCTCATTTTCTCTGTTTCGGCAAGAGTGAGCAATGGTCTACGCATGGATGTGGATTCCAATATTTGCGGTTTTTTCAGCTGTTTTGCCCTGTAAATTTTGCAGGATGCGCATAAGTATAAAGGATTGGTGGAGGATTGTTGCTGTGAATATGAGACTGTAGACTATCTCAATGAGGAAGTGTTGCATCCCCTGCTCCAGGATCTGGTCAAGACCCCGTTCTTTCGATACTTCAAGGTCTGGTTACTGTGTCACTTTGGGATTGTTTATTTGCTGATTCAAAACTGTTTTGTGATTGTGTTATTGAAGGAAGTGAAGCGACCAAGGAGTCATCTTAGCAGTATATACCCATTTCTTTCGTTTTTAGTTTCCATGCTATACTTGGCCTGTTGTTCGCTCTCTCAAGATGCCTAGAATGTGCTAAATGATAACTATGAGAAAGAAAGCAAATAGCGAGTAAGTACTCCTACGGTAGGCATCATCCAAGCAACTACTTTTAAGGCTGCATATCCATGTGGCAGTATTATATAACAATGGTGACCTGCACTGTTATATGCTATGGATCGTGGTTCCCAAATGGAACCGGATGCATCACTTATTGAGAATGTGGTGTCTTAAGGATAGGCATCCTTTTTCAGTCATTGTAGTTATGGTATGGTTTTAGGCATTCGTTTGAGTCATTCACTGTTTAATATAAGAATTTAGTAGTTCCTTTTTGTAATTATGTAGTTTGGAAATTAGAAAGGAAGGCCATCATTAACTAATATTAGTCTAGTAAAATAATATCATAATGCATCTAAGTTATTTTGTTATGGTTTAGAAAATCTGAGTTAGGTTAAAATTGGGTAATAAGTCGTTCGAGAAGAAGATAATGACATTACACTTATCTTAATGTCTTTAATTGTATGAGTAGGTGGTGTGGTCAATCGGACAAATCAATTTTAGCAAAATGGAGTTTAAGAGTATCTGAATTTGGAGCAATGAACTAATATCACAGTCAGTGTGGATACATTGCCATCCCAGTAACACTGATTCTGGCATCAAGCTCAATGGGCTCACTAGGAGAGATTGCTGAGAAATTTCTACCCGCTTCGTTTCAGATGTTATATATCGCATTTTGTGAGGCCATTTCTATTTTGTTTCTAGCTCTATATTACGTCTGATTAATGCAAACTCATGTTTTTAATTGTCATTCCATCACTCTGCTCATATCTTTACACAGTTAAGTTGAACCACGGGGAGCAATGGTAAGTCATCCATTGAGAGCCAAATATGTTACTGAGCATTCTCTTGGAAACAGTCCTAGTATTGTCAATTGTGTCCTCAATCTTAATGTTATGAAAATTCTTTTGTACATGTAGTCTCTTATTTATATGTGGAAACATTTTCATTTCTGCAAGTAAAAGCTGTCTTTTGCAAAGTTGAATGTTACCTAGTGATGCTGTCAGATATGTAGAGTCATATATGGCCAGTTTATGTGGATCTGGGAATGTATTGTGTGAATATTTTGTATAATTTCATTCCATCAAAGAAATACCAGAGAAAAGCACCATCAAATAGCTTTCTTCTTTGGGTGGTTCTGATTCCTACTGTTTTTCTGTTTCTGAGTTTGTAAATATAATTTTGTAGGTCAAGTTGTGGTGTGACTGCCCCTTTTGGCCCGATGATGGCATGTGCCGTTTGCGGGATTGTAGTGTTTGTGAATGCCCAGAGAATGAATTCCCAGAATCATTTAAACATCCGTCCAATCCTATCCTTCCATCTGACGATCTCATGTGTCAAGAAGGAAAACCTGAAGCTGCTGTGGATCGTACTTTGGACAGAAATGCTTTTAGAGGCTGGTCAGAGACAGACAATCCATGGACAAATGATGATGAAACTGATAATGGTATGTAATATGTCTATGTTCCTTTTTCCGCATCCTTTGAAAAGGTGTGATTTCTTAGCAAGCGTGCATGTGTATAAAAAGCCTGAATCTCATTTTTTATTCTGAACCGTTCCTGCTATTTAACTTAATTTTGGCTGGGGAGCGCTCATTTGAACTTCAAATTATGCTTGCTCATGGAATTCATTTAACTGTAGTTTTTTTTGGAGTCGGCATTTGGCATCCATATGGATTTATATATCGTTGTTTTCCTTTTATGCAGCTGAAATGACATATGTGAATCTCCAACTCAATCCTGAACGCTACACTGGTTATACTGGTCCATCTGCCAGAAGAATTT
This sequence comes from Eucalyptus cloeziana, assembly GCA_014182715.1. Classification (NCBI taxonomy): domain Eukaryota; kingdom Viridiplantae; phylum Streptophyta; class Magnoliopsida; order Myrtales; family Myrtaceae; genus Eucalyptus; species Eucalyptus cloeziana. The sequence continues at coordinate 5,046,974 of CM024637.1, read as the reverse complement.
GGGATGCTATTTATGCAGAAAACTGTCCTAAATGTGATTCTCTCTCTCTCTCTCTCTCTCTCTCTGTGCATGGTGGTGGTTGCATATGTGCTAGCATGCAAGAGCAGCTGCACTTCATGCAAAAGAGAATAAGACAATAGAAGGAATTTGGGTGTGAAGTCACTCAGAAGATTCATCTTGTACCTTACGAACATGTCTCTCTAGAAAGTACTTTAATTTCAAATTAAAGTTTCTCCAGTGAACTAATAATTATATTAGCCATGGGCTTTCCCGATTTGATTTCTTGCTACAGTGAAAATAACGTATGTTTAATTTTAAACCTGTTTCACAGATCCATCTGAAGAGTTGTGCCAAGAGGAACGGATATTATACAAGTTGATATCTGGTCTTCACTCTTCCATCTCAGTTCACATTGCGGCAGATTTTCTTCTTGATGAAACAAAAAACGAGGTAAGTCTTGCTATACATAATCTAGGTTAATCCTTTTGGTTTTTGACGATTCTTCTACATTTTCTTTTTCAAATTCTTGCTACTTTCTTTTACTCTATGATGGAGTTAGCCATCCTTTATGCATCATTGTGCTTTCTCGAGTTTTACAAGAACTCGCTATGCTTTAAGTACCTGACTATCATTATGTTTCTTTTTCATATTATTCCAGTGGGGCCAAAATCTCACGTTGCTGCATGATCGTGTTTTGAGATACCCAGATCGTGTCAGAAACTTGTACTTCACCTTTCTATTTGTTCTCCGTGCTGTCACGAAGGTGAGTCAAGAAATTTGTTTTCCTTTCAAAGAACCATATTTTTAGTCAATGTTTGGTCATCCGATCCCAGAAAAGCCCTCCGATCTGACCAAGACATATCTGTGGCGATTGAATGTTGATTTTAGGCGGCAGATTATCTGGAACAAGCATCATATGATACAGGCAATCCTAACGAGGATTTAAAGGCACACTCCTTGATGAGACAGCTCTTGTATAATCCCAAACTTCAAGCTGCTTGCCCAATCGCATTTGATGAAGCAAAGCTGTGGAAAGGCCAAAATGGACCTGAACTGAAGCAGAAAATTCAGAATCAATTCAGAAATATCAGGTTCCATACCTTTTCTTTAATTGAATTAAAGTGACCAATCCAAGAGGGGTAGCACAAAGATCTTAAGAGTACTTGCGTTTTGCAGTGCGATCATGGACTGTGTAGGATGTGAAAAGTGTCGGTTGTGGGGAAAACTTCAAGTTCTCGGGCTTGGAACTGCATTGAAGATTCTCTTCTCTGTTGATGGTCAGGAAAACTTGCTTCACACGGTGAGTGTCTTCTCCTTGAAATGACTGTCAGATCTCCTTTCTAAGATGCTTCGCGGTGCCCTTTTGGTATTCGTATTTAAAAGATCAATTAGGAAACCAGGAAAAGTCAATAAATCACAGTAGTTTTCTCAGTTTGCAATTGAATAATTCCAGTTTTCTCTGTTTTGTCAATTTGAATGATTTGAATTGATGGGCCAATTTGGAGCATGACAGGAAAATGTCAACAAAAGCATCTCTTACTTATAACAGTAGGCCATCAATTTCATTCAAGTAGTTGATCTGCTCCATAGTGTGGTTCACATTATTTTTTATATATATAGCTCTGAGCTTATTCCACCTAGTTATACAATGAGAATGAGATCGTTCTTTGAAGCCATACTTCCACAACCCTCAACCAATCATATTGCAACTGAGATTAATCATTGAAATATCATTGGAATGTAAATTGTTGATGCTCTTCTTGGTTCTCCTTTGTCTTCAGCTGCAGCTGCAACGGAATGAAGTAATTGCTTTGATGAACCTGCTCAATCGACTCTCCGAATCTGTCAGACTGGTTCACGAAACAGGACTGTCGGCCGAAAAGATTGGGCTGACTTCTGAACAGAAAGCGGCAAGTTGCCCATTCCACAAGATGTGGGCATCCTTGAAGATAACCTAGCTAATCACATGTAGTCTTAAGAGCATTTAGGATAACATAAGGAATTTTGAGTTGTTCCATAGGAAATTGACCCTCTGGGTTTCGAAGTCTATGCCCCATAGAGATACACTTCATAGACAGAGATATGAAAGCAACCGAAGGAAGGAACCAGGAAAGAGGGGAAAAATTGTATCAGGTTTTGCTTTTGAGCTTCTGCATTGATCAATGCATGTATATGCGACGCCAAATGTTTTCGGTTTGACTGGTGCAAGAAACTTCTCTTTTGGTTCTGCAGTCGTGTGAATGTAATGTGCATATCTCTCTTTCGTTTCACACGGTTTGATTTTTGCAGTTGGACTGATTCTGTGATGGGGACAAGCTAGTTAAGGTTAGGTTTTCTTGATTAGGTCAACTGACTTTTACAGATGACACTTCCATTTCTTTTCCACAGCAAAAACGTAAGAATAAGGACAAAAAACTGCTTCCATCCTTGTTTGTCCGTAGAAATTATAGCTTACATGCTACGTTAATAAACCGGATAAAGAGCCGGATAAATTTCTATTCTACGATGCATCAGTTGCAACTTCATGTACCTGCAAACATAGCCACATGGTATATTCTTATCCGGCCATAGAGTGAAATTCCTCTTCTGCTCCTCGCTGGCCATACATTTTGACCTTCAGTGCTGAATCATCGACTATTTTCTCTCTGACATAGGTGCGACAGAAATGTTTGCAATCGAGTAAATACTTCCACAAACTAATTGGTCGGATTCAATTGTGAAAAAATGTAAATATTTTGTATGAGCTTTTTTTTTTGTCACCACTTTATGTAGAATCGTTCGGTAGGAACACATTAGAGACCAATGAATCAACTGGCGAGATAGTATCACCCTATGAAAAAGGAACTGGTTTATGTCAACAGCCGGATAAAGATATATTTTGTATCATGAATGGACGATATCCAGAAACCACACCAGTAAAATCATCATTATTAATATAAAGATAAAACATAAGAAGGAAATCTTTGGTCAAAAGAGAAGCAGAAGTGACACAGACTACTTGAGAAATGAAATTGGATTGTTTATAACATAAGCTCTCTCGCAGCATTTTGAACAACCTTCTTAGTCTCAGAAGTCTCCTGGCAAGATCTAGCATTGATTTTGGTTTTGCATCTTGGTGACATGATGCCCTTTGTTAATTGTTTCATGTTTAAAGACTCCAATTAAGTACCTACACTCCGATGGTCGTTAAAATCATATAGGAATCTTCCTGAAATCGAGATATATGAGCATTGACGACGAGAACTGCACAAAAATTAAAGGACAGAAAAATCTCAACTTTCAGAAAAGCAGGGATCTACTGCAAATACAGAGAAACTTTGGGCACTACTTAATGGATCTCCTTGTGCTGAAACAGGACTACTTCGGCCATAGATATGTCGTTTGCAATACTACAAACTACCAAATTTCATAGTTATGTGACCACTCTATTGAAAAGAAATTATGGAATCCAGCGAACTCTGTTCTGTTACCCGTGAAACTATACATTGGTGTTTTGCGTCAAATCATATGGCAATCACTACACCTAACGAGATTTCTTCACCCGTTTTGAGGGCCGTGTAGGCTCTTTCCTTGCATCCTCCGGAGGTTTTAGATCAATGTATGGCTGCAACAACAACCACAGTACAGTGAGACAAAGTAAAAGAAAATCAGAGATATGCAGAAAATTTAGAGATTTAACAATCAACATGAGGGATGCAGATATCGTTAGCACGGACCCCTCAGATTTGCATGTGAGGGTCATTGGCGAGTTCTCATGAGCTAAATCTCTCTGTGAGGTCAATAAGTTCCAAGTTTGATCTGGAAAATTGCTTGGGCGGCTGAGATAAGCCATGCTTGTGATCTAGGATCAAGAAGATACATGAAGGATCTGGTGTTCAGGTTGCTGACTAGAGATAAAATGTTTTTCTTGATGTGAACCATTGCTTGACTGGTTGTCAACGCTTAGTGAAGTAGTTCATACTAGCAATGAAGGTTTCATGAAAAGTGAGGTATCCTTTAAAAAGATTATCTATGTATTCATAGGTTTTTACACTTCGCTAAATTGCATTTCCATGGTTCAATCGTCCAAATTATTCTCTTAGCAGAGCAAAAGCATAAAAAAAAAAAAAAAAAAGACTGATGGATGCAATCATATTGTGACCAAACAGTTACTGATGAAACCCAGTACAAGACACTTCAGCTCAACCCGTCAGTATCGATATAGTTAGTCAACAAGAAGAGCCTACCAATCATATTGTTCGAGCTTTGATTCTTCTCAAATCGACCCCTTATTGTGATTCTTTACGCCATCTTTTACATATCCAATCACGTCATTACCAATGTTCAATGAGGTTACATGGAGGAGAGATTATGTAGCACACTGCTGTCACGATCCATAGTTGTAATGATGGCTGTTGTCAAGCTTGTGCAATGGCCTTTATGACATATTACCACATTCTGATTTCAAGCTTTGAACCAACAACATCGCCAAGAACTTGCAATGCACAGACTTCGGTTTTTATCTACCTAGTTATCTATGAACAACATGTGGAGATGCCAAAAAGTGCATGTTTACTAACCTCATCCCATTTCCTCTGGAGATCCAAGAGTTCTTGACAATACGACAGGCATTCTGCATGGTAGGCTGCTGCTAACTCCTTTATCAAGACTTTTCTTTTTATGATGCCTATCACTGCAATTAGACATTGAAAATGACCAGGCAGATCAGTACTTCATCATCATGTCCAATATATAAAGGACTAAAAAGTTTGACCTTCAATAGGAAAAAAGAGCCCAAAAGCAAGATAAGTTAAAATTGTCGGTTCCAAAATGTTATGAGTCTTCCTTCTTGTATTATATGCGCTGGATTTCTCAGTAAGATTAAGACAAAGAGGAAGCAACTCATGAAATGAAGCAAAAGACCTTAAAGAAAGCTCATTTTCAAGAAAGACATACACTCTCTTTTTCTTTTCTAGTCTTTTTTTTCTGACACAAAAATTTGAGGACACAAGGAAGCATGCAATAGCATACAAAGATCATCACTAAACCAACAGAGAACATATTTTCTCAAGGAAGAGAATCCACAATACAGATTCAATGCATCTAAATCCTTAAAAAATTCCTGCCTAATCAAGAGTACAATGTCATATAACGGTTATTTCTAAATGTATATTCAGGAGAATCGCCCTCAATAGCTCTTTTCTCCCCTTTCCATATTCAAATGATTGATGGTGACGATGTAAAATGTGAATCAAAAGTCTAGAGGCTACATCTCAGTCTTAACCCTCAACTGCCAGGAAAATAATCTCCATTATTTTAAGAAAGGACCAATCCCTAATTTCAGAAGCACACTTATGATACTTGAAGAAACTTCGGCCAACTGATGCTGTTATTAAAACCCAAACTGGGCATGTAGACTAGATAACGATCTGTGATCTACCACAAATTTGAAGGCATCCTCTTGGCAACAAAGTTAGCTTCAGCATGCCTTCCATCAGCCACAAGAGCAGTTCTCAGTTGTTCGCAGCAATCCAGATTTTGAAAGCTTTCTCTCTCCACCAATTCATAAAATAAAGCAAATGCCTGAGACAATTGCCTCCTTTCACAGAGGCCTTTCATAACTATGCTGTACATGTTAATATCTATTCTTGAATCTTTCCTCAGCCCATACAGCAACAATTCACCTGCTTCTAAAACTTTTCCTTTCTGGCAAAGGAAGCTGGTTAATTCTTCTATTGCAATCACATAACCATTCTGGTAGAGCAGATTGACTAATTCAAATGCTTTACGTCCTAGTCCACGACTAAAAAGTAGCCTCACGGTTTGCGTTGATAGATTGATATTTTGTCTAATGTGCTTCTCCAACATCACTTTTACCAAGCTGGCTGATTCATGGGCACGCTCTTTCTTTAAAAGTACTGTAAGTATCGCATGGAATGTAGAGGACCTGGGATGATGTGAACTTCTGAGCATCTTCTCTAGAATCTTGTAAGCAAGAAGAGGATTATCCTCGCTTAGAAAACCCTCTATCAAGGACAAGTAGGTCTCATAATCTGGAACAAAATCTCTCCTTAACATCAACACCAATAGATCATATCCAGCTTCAAAAGTACCTTCTCTACAGTGCCCCATGATTAAAGTCTTGTAAGAAGGAGGGTCTTGCATACCTCTTTTCATTAACTGCCTGAACACTTCCTCAGCTTTTTTAGTTTTCCCGCTTTTACATAGATATACAAACATCGGATGATATGCTGCAACAAGAGGGACACACCCAGCATCACTTAACAAAATCTGCTTTTCTGACAACTCATTGAAGAGTACCTCTGCCCTTTCAAATTCACCTTTTTGACACAAAGAGCGGATCAAGACACTGTAAGAAGCCGAATCTGGTGAGACCTGTAGTTCTGACATCTTTTCAAAGACCTTAAGTGCTTCATCCAGATTTCCTGAGTTACAATGCGAGTGCATCAATATATTCAATGTACATGAATCGGGGATAAATACCCTGTCCCCCTTCCCCACTGTCCCCTCCAATATCTCTTTAATCTTATCAAGCTTCCTTGCTTCACAAAGCCCTTTAATAAGCGTGTTGTAAGTAATCTTATTTGGTTTCAGACCTCCATTAACCATCTCTTCTATAATAGCTAAAGCATCATCAATTTCCCCTTTCATACAATATCCTCTAATCAAAGTTGTATAGGTAATGACATTAGGCTTCAAGTCCGCACTCTTTGTTCTCATACCCTTTACCACATTATTTGCAATATTGACTTTCCCTGCCCTACACAACCCATCAACCAAAGTATTATAGGTAATCACGTCTGGTTCACAGTTAAATTGCGACATCTCCTTGAAAAAATGAAACCCCTCATCAACCATAGAGTTCATACAGAATCCCCTAATCAAAATATTGTATGTGTATGTATCAGGTGTAACACCATAAGTATTAAGCATTTCGTCATACACATGCTTTACCATATTGGTTCGACCCCTTTTAAGCAAAACAGAGAAGAGATTGTTAAATGTAATCACTGATGGTGATATCCCGATCTCTTTCATCTTCTCAAAAAGCTTAAGAGATTCCTGAAACAATCCAGCTTTACCATAGCTTCTAATTAAGCTGTTGAAGTATCTGTCTTCGAGCTTAACTGCTCCATTAGACATTCTCTCAATCGAAAACAAGAAATTACGCGCTGCATTGAGATTCCTACAACGGCCTAACATTTCCAGCATAAAAAAGTATGAATGATGATCATGGACAAAACCCGTTTTGCCTTGTATCCATTTAAAGAACAGCAGTGCTCTAGCTGGACTCTTGATGAGCTGAAGAGTTCTAAGAACGTTGGTTTTGGATAGAGAAGCAGCAAGAGGTGATAGAGAAGATTCAACTTTGTCTGACCACTTGCTTCTATTGATGAGTTGTGAGATCACATGAACTATTCTAGTTTTAGCTCTCTTAGACGATTTGTCTTGCGGCTCAACATTCTTTTCTTCCAATTGTACCGAGCAATAGCACCTGAGATACGATAACAACACATAGCTAGGAATTCGAACAGAAGATGGCTTCTCAAGAACTGCCAGTCCTTGACGTGAAACTGGAAAGTAGGCCATCATGATGAACTCGATCCTCAATTTTATACGGTAACTAGTTCCACAGCATCTACAAATTTTTTATACGCACCATCAGACTCTGATATATACTCACGGAAGCACTCCAAATCAGCCACAAAATTCTAGAACAAAAGTCAAAATCGCATTCCCAAAACCTCATGAACTAACCAGAACTGGCTTTTAATCATCATGAGTGGAAGAATTCATTCAATGAGCGAGCCCCGCGATTCATCGGAAACCATGAATACACGCAACGAATCAGCAAAAGGACAAATTGCTTTGACCCAAGATAGATAGCACCCAAAAAAAAAAAAGAGGAGCAAACGGAGCGCACAAAAGCAGCCAACACTTTGGCAATCCAACAGATATTGCACAAGCCAAATAAACCCAGGAGCAACTGCATACAAAGAACAAGAAGTAACGAGAGAGAGAGAGAGAGAGAGAGTTACTTCTACTCGGATCGAATGGCGGCGGCGGCGGCGGCGGAGGATCGGCGGAGGATGAGGAAGGCTGGACGGCGGCGGCGGGCGGAGGAGTGGGCTCCGACGGAGGCTTCTGCCGCTCCACCATCAAGGGTTGTTGTGATCTCGCGACTGTAGTAGGAACACAAAGTCAGCACCTTTCCGACTCTCTCTCTCTACACGCTCAGCACCGTGATCCCCCCACGCAACACGGCCGGCGCACTCCCCTCCGGGGTTCGCCGACACCGCCGGCGATCCGGGTCGCCGGACGCGGCCGTCCTCAGGCGATCCTGTCGCCGAAACAGAGGAGGAGGAGGAGGAGGAGGAGGAGAAGGAGAAGGAGGAAGAGGGACGGGAGACACTGAATCGAAACCCAAGCCCAAAAGAAAGAATGATTTTCCTTCTTCTTCTTTTACGAATTTAATTTTCTTTACCCATAAAGAAATTTGCTCTCTTGTTTTATTGGAAACCTTAGCATTTTCTTTTTTGTCCTATTGAGTCTTGTTAACGCGTAGCCCGATTCGTTAATAATACCTTGTAATTTAATATATTTATTTTTTGAATACATGAATTGAAATCGGCAAACCTTTTTGTTATACGGATGTTTAATGAGTGTTCAGAGAGCACTCGTTAATAAAATCATTTTTTCTTTTATTTTGGCTAAAATATCGGAAACGTTACCTAATTAACAAACACCAGTCGAGGTTTGAACGTGCTTAAAAATTTACTTATTCAATTTATGAATGTAAATAAAATTAGCTAAAATGCGAAAAGACATTTCTAAATTTTACACCGACTTTAAATTGGTTAAATAAAGCAACAAAAGCTTATGAGCATTGTAGGTAATTTATGAGTGAGTATGATTTTAGGGTAGAACTTGAAATTGAAGAACCGGATTGATGGGAACCGATTTGACTCTAAGTTCGGATGGGATTTGATTCGGTTTGGTTTCATATTTTTCGGAACTTGTATTATGTGGTTACCGAACAAAATCGGGTTAGGAACCAAACCACCTAGGTAACCCTAAAAATAGAATTTGACGTATATTATACTGTATTCGTGAGGGCTGTGATAAGATTCCATCTTTTAACCTCTAGAACTTTGCATCGGTTGCTTGTGCCAGCTAACGGGGTCTATGAGGGTATTCCATGCCCTAATTTGTACTTTAGAATCTTGATGCGATGTAGTAACCGAGCGTCAAAATTGTCGGCTTTAACAATCCAGTTCTTAAACTCGTTGTCATCATCTCGTGGTCTAGCGTTACCACTGCCAACAATGTCCTACGGATTCCATGTAAGCATAGCATAGGATTGGCCGGCCTGAAATCGATTTTAAACTTGAATTGACCCTTAAACCACTCACTGTTAAGGTGATCGGTTCCCGAGTGGGTTAATCCTCAGCTTAGGATTGCGAACTTATCTTGAGAGTTTCAATTTCAAAAATGAAACTAGAAACTGATCCAATTTTTGTTAATATGTATAATAAATATAAACTTTCCACCATTTCACTACAAAAAATATATATATATGTATATTTTTTTTTATATATATGTTGGTTAAGTGGTTGTATTTTTTTTTTCAGTGGTGAATACAATGGTTTGATTCTTCATGTGCCCAAGAATTTTTTTTTTTTTTTTTTTAAAAGATGATTGCAAATCGATTCAATTCAGGAACAAGATCGGTCGAACCCATTACCGAGTGTAATGAGCAGTTTTGACCTTAGAACCTGTTGTCCCTAGAGATGGCCTTGAGCCAGCTGGTTCAGTTCGTTTCCGGATTGAATTGGACTCAGTGCTCTCCACTAGTTACATCTATCCATATTAATCAGAAACAATAACTTTTTTGCACTTCTTAACTATTCCAATATTACTCTTATTCCTCGTTAAACTTAATTCATCCGGTGACCATCCACTTCATACATGTCCGACAATTACCATAATCCTGCATCTTCATTACTAAATAATCACCTATCTCCTCTCCGAATATAAACATCTGTTATACAAGTGTTTTGCATTATTGATGTTACCATCTATTGCGCAACGAAAGGGATACTTCTAAGGAATTTCTTACATCCCTTCTACTCAATTATTTTTAGAAACCCTAATGCATCTTCAAAACAAAATGCTAACGTAAATTTCTTAGTACATATGTCTGTACCAAACCGTTAAAACACTTAAAATGACCAACTTTTTTGTTTTTCGTTATGACTGATACGTGACAAATTTAGTGGATAGTAATAGAATTTAGTGGATAACAAAAGTTATCGACACTGATAGCATATGTAACTAATGAGTAGTGATACAATTTTGGCCAAGTAATTTCACCAGGAAGGCGAAAATCCCTATCAAGTTAATCTGGAAATGGGTATAATCAAGCCGTCGACGTTAATAACATGACAAAACAAAATGTTCTACAAGTGGGACCTTTGTCGAATAATGAAAATGTTCGGTCCCTAGGACCTAAGGAGCATAAAGGGCAACTTTATAAATTTGCAAATCCTGATCAAGTGGCTAAACTAGTATTACAACAATTAGGTGCCAATAGAGGGATGGTTAGGCCAATATATAGGAAGCCATCTCCTAATTGAGTTGACCCTATATCTTACCCAAGAGGATTCAAAACTCTTCACTTCGCTATTTTCACTGGTGAAGATAGCCAAACCACAGTCGAACACATTGGTTGATTTATAATCTAGTGTGAGGAAGAAGGGACAAACATAATTCGCTGTGTAATTAGGTGGAGATGGAATGGCAATTCTATTATCAATTTTATAGAACAATGCCGAGGTATTAGTTGCTAATTTGGCCAGACTCTATCGACACAATAATGAGTTCATCGATCAATTCGTTGATTGATTTAAGAAGGCTAGAAAGAGATGCCTTATTTTACTCTCAAGGAAATCATGAAATTGGCTTTTAATGGGTTAAAATTTAATCTTAGAGAAAAATTCAAAGGCCAAATATTTGCTGATTTATTTCAATTGGTAAGGAGAGTGTCTAAGTTTGAGCAACTACTTAAAATTAGAGATAGTTGGTCATATGAAGACTTTTTGCAAAATGTTACTTTAATGGAATATGAGTCGGACAATGAATCTGACAAAGATAAAATTATGCAAAGAAAAATAAAATTTGCCAATGAGAAGGATGCACGATGACTCTTGATTATCTAATTTAAAAGAATTAAATGATTGATAAATCATTCCATTTGTTTAGAGGGCACATATGTTGACACAAAAAAAAAGAAAAATTATCAACTTTTTGGTTATGATTGTCAAGTGACAAACTTAGTTGATAGTGGCAAAGCTTGGTGAACAATAGAAGTCATCGACATCGACATCGACATTGGCTTGTAACTAATGAGAAGCAATATTTTGGGATATTTAAACTCAACAAATATCAGTTATCTGGAATAAAGTCATTGGGATCGATATTGACACGTAAGTGATCTGGGGATGAAGTCATCAACGTTGACATGTAACTGATGAGTAGCAATTTTTTCGGATATTTAAGTTAAGCAAATAACAATCATTTGAGATAAAGTCATCAACATTGCTATGGACAAGCGATTGATGAGAGAAAATATTGGTTATCTTGGGATAAAGTCATTGACATCGGCATGTAATTGATGAATAAGGATTTATTAAAATATTTAAACTCTTTTAGATAAGTGCTGCTAGATAATAGAAAGACTGGGCAATTACTTATTTATTTGAATTGTGTAATCTCCGTTTGTAATTGAGGCTTTAAATATCTATATTGTACTCTCTGTCAACCATCGATCAATCAACAAAAACATGTTATCTTTAATCAATATCTTTCAATTCATGTATTTATAGTTGTAGTTTTAGATATCTCATCGTCGACTAAGTTCTGGCGTGTAACTTAATTGTAGTTCTTAGATTTTTGTTTTCAATTAAATTCCAGCATTGTATCTTTATGTCATTACACTTTGTCATTGAATTAATTTCGGCAAAGCATTTTATGCCATCAAGTTTCATCATTGATTAAATTCCATGCAATTGTAGTCCGGAATTACCATAGAACTTGTCTCCTCGTAACGAAAGTCGCAGAACGAATTTTGGTAAAATGTATCTTGTGGAGGATCCAATTTCGGTGAAACGACATCCAAAAACAACCTTCAATCTCAAAATTTCGCTGAAAAATTCTAGAAAATATTTACGATCACGATCCTATTCGAAGTGACTTGAAACTGGGATCCTGATCCCGCAGAGGAGAGCCGCTGAAATCGAACGTCAAAAGAGAAAGTCGCGCATGTGAAATTTGCCCGTAAATCATCTTTCAAATCGCACTAGAAAGTCAAAAACTAACAGAAACTTTGGCAATTGTTCAGTTTTATTCTGTAGAGATATTTTATATTACAAATATCATTGCGATACTGAGTTGCGAACCTGTTTCTTGACTGCATAGTAGTGAATCAGGAAGGTGATCCTTTCTTCTTTTCATCATTGTCGAAGCACTTTCCTTACACTCCTCGATAAAAATTAGGTTGTTGAACCAAACAAGAATAGAAATGAGAATGTGAGAATGTTTTCCATGGAAGCGGTAGGAAAGATAAAAAAACCGACACTACGCTTATATTCTCATGCAAAAAAGAGAGTTTCCCTTCTAACTTGGCTCCAATCGTGGATAACGAGACAATATTTCTTGCCTAATGAACGGAAAACTTGGGCACAATAGAGAAAAGAACTAGGCTTCTGCAAGATGTTTGACATTTTGCATGAGGAATTAATATAAGATCGTAAAAGTATCCCACATCGCTTGTCTAGGGTTTATATGCTCTTTATATACACGTATTAGTAAATTAGGTTTATACTTAAGGGCATAATATTCATTGTATTGTTTTAATTCTAAGCCCTAAGTATATATTGTAAATTACTTCATCAATGAGAACTATGTTTGCCCAAATTTTACATGGTATCATAGTGGTGACCCTTGGAGCCTGTCTCTCATGTCCAAAGCTGCCAGCTTTTTGGCACTACTGCTGTCACCATTTACCGTCCGTCACTAAATGTGTTTTTCCCTTTTTCTTCTTTCTCATCGCGCAAGGCGATTCCCTCCGCCCGCTGCTCCAACTATAGCAAGTGCTGCCCCAAGGACGAGGCGATCAAGAGGTTTCTAGTGAGGAACATCGTCGAGCAAACGACAGTTAGATTTTCCTCTACCTCCTCAAAATCGCAATCGTTCATGGTCTCCTACCTCGTCAAATTCAAGAGCTAAATCTAGATCCTTCAAGTTTTTTGCTCGAGAGAATCCTTCAAATTCAAGAGCCTCTTCCCCACATTACTTTCATTAGAACCAGATGAGACCCTCTTGCTAACAATCAATTTTTTATGCTCGAGCCAAAGTAGCTAATCTTTCGGTCGCAAGTCACCATGGCAACCAAGTCTCAAGCCTCTTCAGCTAATGTTCCCATACATGAGCGGCCGGACAGCCCTTATTGTATGCATCCTTTTGATAACCCTGGATCTAATCTCGTCGGCATGGTCCTTACGGGTGACAATTACAACAATTGTTCTGGTGCCATGGAGATTGCCATTTCTGCCAAGAACAAGATGGTGTTTTTTACTGGAGAAATTAAAAAAACCAGCCGCAGATGATCCTGCCTATGCGTATGGATTCGTGTTAACAATATGATTCTATCTTGGATTCTTAATTCCATCCATTTAGATTTGGTGCCAACGGTTCTCTACACAGAGTCAGTTGCAAATGTCTAGGCTAATCTCCGTGAACATCTTTCACCATCGAATGGTCCTGGGGTTTTTCATCTTGAGCAAGAGATATGCACCCTTGTTCAACGTGATAATGTCGTGACCAAGTATTACAACAACTTGCGAAGCTGCTGGGATGAATTGAATAATTTGGATGCTCTTGTTTGGCTCCAAACAACAAGAGAATTGGCGCTTGTTTCAATTCCTCATGGGTCTCAATCCGTGGCACACTAATGTTACTAGTCAAATTTTGCTAATGGATTCGTTACCTAGTGTTACACATGCATATGCACTAGTTCTTCAGGATGAGTTGCACTGCCATATCCAATTGGATCTCCCATTGTCCAACCAGATCAGCACTTTGTTTAGCATTTCACAACAACCATGCTCCAGTGCCATATACGGATTCATCATCCTTGGATAGCCTAGCTCTCTTGGTGCTCTCGCTTCGTTTGCCAACCTAGCTAAACGGACGAACACGTCCCACGGCTAGGAAAGATGCACCCACTATGGCATCCCGGGACATATACAGAATGCGTGTTATCGACTTCATGGCTTATCTCCCAACCACAAAAAGCATTGTGGACGGCCATCTACCACCTCCTGTCTCACGGACAACAAGTGTAGCCATCTTTCCGTTACGGCACCTCCTCCATTCACAAATGATCAACTGCAAACATCCCGAAAGCCAACCTCTCAGGTAATGTTCTCGGCTTATTTATGAATTCATTTGATTTTGATACTTGGGTTATTGACATTGCCGCCACCACCACATCACATTTGAACCCCGTTACCTTACAAACCGGACACACTATCCCTCTCCACATCCCACCATTGGGATTCTGAATGGTGTTGTTGTCCCCATGACATTACACGGTTCGGCTCCTCTTATCCCAACTATCTCCCTTGATACTGTCCTTTGCAACTTACTATCAATCTCCAAGCTCACTCAAACTTTAAAGTGCTCAATCAATTTTTTTTCCTAACCAATGTCTTTTTCAGGACCTCTTGACGAAGAAGATTATTGGTCAGAGCCATGAGCGTGGTGGTCTTTATCATCTGGAGATTCCTACCGAATCTGATGTTCTTTCTATTGCAACCTCTTCACCTCATCTTTGGCACACTCGCTTAGGACATCCATCTGAGTCAATTTTATCTACTTTGCAACAAACTTTATGTTTTAGTCTAGCAAAACAATTGGGTCCGTATGATACTCGTCTATATTTTGTGTCTAGCACTATTACTACTTTACATCCATTTGAGCTTATTCATGTTGACATTGGGGGGCCTTATTCTCATTCTACACATAAGACATGTTATTTTTTTTTATCTATTGTTGATGACTATTCGCGCTATACTTGGATTTTTTTACTTACTTTTAAGTTTAATACAATTGATTTTATGATTCGCTTCTTTGCTTTTGTTGAGATTCAATTTCAATCCAAAGTTCAAAATGTTCAAACTGAATTCATTTTCTCTCATTTACAAGAGTATTTTTGCGCCCACGGTGTTCACCACCTGTAGCTGCCCTCACACTCCTCAACAAAATGGAGTTGTTGAGCGTAAGCACAGTCACTTGCTCAATATTGCTTGTGCTTTGCGTTTTCCTTTTGACATGCCTCTTGATTTTTGGGAGGATTGTGTCTTAACTGCTACTCATATCATAAATAAACTACCTAGTCCTTTCCTACATAATAAAACCCCGTATGACCTTTTCTATGGCAAACCACCTTCCTATTCTCATCTTCCTGTCTTTGGCTCTTTATGCTATGCTTCTACTGGCCATCTTCATTTTGATAAATTTGGCCCCCGATCTTAGCAATGTGTTCTAATAGGTTATCCCGCAAACCACAAAGGTTATCGTCTCTATGACCTTTAAGATCAAACAACTTGTACTAGTCGTGTCATCGTTTTCTATGCACAAGATTTTCTTTTCTATTAAACCATCGAACATACCACAATTGAACAAACCTCGGTAATTTCATTACCTTTACCTGACCTTGGTGAAACATCCCCTCCTCCCTTCACCTAGGTACTTCCACCAACCTTACCTCCTTAGCCTCCTGCACCCATGGCCGCAGCATCACCCACTGAACTCAAAGTTGCGCCTCAGCCATGCTGTCTACTCGAATATCTTCGAAACTACCACTGCGCTATTGTGGTCTCTAATCAATCCTCTTTGGACTCTAAGGAAATCGAATCATGTACTTTTTACCTTTTATCCAACTGTTTATCATACTCGTGTTTTTCACCTACTCACCGTGCTTTTTTAGTCTCAATATTTGTGGAGCAAGAACTTGAAAATTTTGACGCTGCGTGTCATTCTCCCAAGTGGCGGGAGGCGATATCTTTTGAGATTCATGCCCTTGAATAGAATGACACTTGGAAAGCTATTCCTCTTCCTCCTGACAAACACCCCATTGGATGTAAATGGGTTTACCGAATCAAATATAATTCTTATGGCATCATTGAGCGCTACAAGGTTCGTCTCGTTACAAAGGGTTACACTCAAACAGAGGGGATTGATTACCATGATACCTTTGCGTCCATTGCTAAAATGGTAACTATTCGTACTTTATTAGCTCTTGCTTCAATTCGCCATTGGGGGGTAAGTACACTATCAATGCTAAAAGTTGTGTACGATGCTCACTTTGGTGCCAAAAATTTATTTTGTATCACTTAAGTGCCAAAAAGTTTGAAAAACAATTACTTTAGTGCTAACTCCGATATGATTGGTCAGAAATTCGACGTGACATTTTTTTATTAATTTTTGAAGCTGATGTGGCTCGCTAGAGAGTACAGTAAGCATTTAAACAACAAAATGACGCTACTTGGTGTCTCTCCCCTAATTCAAAACCCTAAATCCATCTAAATCTTCCCTCCTCCTCCCCTTTCAACCGCCCACCTCCCTCGCCTCCGCCTCTGTCGGCGATGGGCCAGTCGTTGTCCTCGACGGCCCCCACGCTTAGCGGCCGAGGCTTCGACCCCGACCCCGACCCGAACGATGGCCACTCGGCGGCCAAGTTGAAGGCCATGATCTGGCCGATGCTCAGGGAGGCCGTCAACGAGTGCGCCACCCCAATCTCTCCCTCTCTATCTCCGATCTCCCCGATAAGTGCCTGGCCTGCGTCTTCCAGTACTTAGGTTTCGATGACCAGGGCCGGTGCTCCCTCGTGTGCTGCCGTTGGCTTGAGATCGAAGGCTAGAGTTGCCAGAGGCTTGCCCTCCACACCCACTCAGAGCTGCTGGATGCGGTCCCGACCAAGCGACGTTGAAGCTGGTGAAATGTTACGGAAATTGGGACACGATGCTACTACGATGAAGGCCGAGCGACAGTGGCCGAGCGAGCTAGGTCAGCGTTGGGCGAGGATCGGACAAAAAAACCCTAATTTTTCAATCCCCAAATAAATAAATAAATAATCCCAAAATGACTTGTGCGGTGTCGTTTTTGTGAGGCCATCCACTTAGGATGGCAAAATGACATCGTTTTCTTAAGAAGGATGGAAAACGACGCGTTTAAAAGCCATCTCGATTTTTTTTTTAAATATATAAGCCACGTAATCATTTTGGCCGAAATTTCTCGCCAGTGGCACCAAAGTGATCGTTTTTTCTCCGATTTGGCACTTAAGTGACTCGACAGAAACTTTTGGCACCAAAGTGAGTGCCGCACACAACTTTTGGCATTAATAGTGTACTTACCTCCACCATTGGCCTCTCTACCAATTAAATGCGAATAACGCTTTTTTGCACAGTGATATTGATGAAGAGGTTTACATGAGATTTCCATTGGTTTTCATAAGAAATGGGAGAATTTACTTTGTCGGCTTAAGAAATCACTCTACGGCCTTAAATAGGCATCGAGACAATGGTTTACTAAATCCTCTTCTGCACTGCTTGATGTTGGTTTTCAATAGTCCAAGGTAGACTATTCACTTTTTACATTGGTTCGTGGCTCTCTCTTGACCATTGTCCTTGTTTATGTTGATGATTTGGTTATCACGGGTGATGATGAAGTTATGGTTCAACTTCTCAAGCGATTTCTTGACATACAATTTTGCATTAAGGACTTGGATACTCTCTAATACTTCTTGGGCATTGAAGTTTCTTGTTCCAAGTCTAGAATTTCCTTGTCACAAATGAAATACGCCCTTGATATTTTGTCCGACGTTAGTCTTCTTGGAGGACATCATGTTGATACCTCGATGGAACCCAATATACAATTTTTGGACTCCTCCCCAACTCTTAAGGATCCAAGTTCATATTGATGACTAATTAGTAGATTATTATATCTTACAATAACTTGTCCAGATTAAATCTTTACAGTGCAACATCTTGGTCAATTTATACACTCTCCTAATGAAGATCACTGGAATGCCGCCCTTCGCATTGTGCGATATCTCGGGCATGATCCTGGCATTTGTTTGTTTTTCCCATTGGGTTGGATTCTACTCTTCAACTTCATGGTTATATAGATTTTGATTGGGCATCTTGTTCTATATCATGACGATTTGTTTTTGGCTACTGCATGTTTCTTGGTTCTTGTCCCATCTCATGGTGTTCCAAGAAACAAACTACTATTGCCCATTCCTCAACAAAAGCTAAATATCGTGTTATGGCGTCTGTTGTGTGTGAAATCACATGGCTTCACATGCTTCTCTCGGATCTCCACGTCAACACTACCACTACTAATCTTTTTTGTGATCATAAAGCAGCCATCCACATCGCCACTAATCTTGTCTTCCACAAACACACCAAACACATCGAGATTGACTGTCACTTGGTTCGTGACAAAATTCAAGATGGCACTTTGCGTATTCTTCATATTCCTAGTCACTCCCAACTTGCAGACATGTTCATGAGATCGGTCACATGTGATTTATTTTGCAATTTTAAGAACAAGTTATTGACATGTTTACATTCACCAACTTGAGGGGAAGTATTGGTAAATTAGGTTTATACTAAAGGGCATAATCATTATTGTATTGTTTTAACTCTAAACCCTAGGTATATATTGGAAATTACTTCATCAATGAAAACTACGTTTGCCCAAACTCTACAACATGTGATTACTCTCTACCTATAAATTATAAGATTTTAGGTTGGACATTCTAACATAAATTAGAGTTAGCTTCTTGCCCAGTTCATTTTACTTTGCGATCTCCCATTCATCAAATTTTATGTGTCCTTTTTAATCTGGCTTGTATGTGAAAGAGGGTGTCAAAGTATCCAAATCCCTTGTTTAGGGTTCATATGTTCTTTAACATGTGGATCTTTTTTGTGATGTGAGCTATCAATGGAGGGAAAACTACCAAATTAGTTTCAACCCTATTATACGAATGCCTATTCAATCATAAATATTTTAATTTTGCCAATATAGTCATAAGCCATAAAATGAAATTTCAATGTAATCTTTTTGAGCAATTTTCGTCTAGAAATGCTATTGTGGAGGTCTAGCCCTGGTTGACCATTCTTCATTGGACGCCTGACGTCTGACATGGAAAAAACTTAAGTGAAATGACTCCATTTGCTTAAATTTTTCAAAATTTCTAGATTTTTTTTTTTTTTTTTTTACTTTTCATTTTTTCCTTTCTCTCTATCAAGTGTTGTCGCTCGCCTCCTCTCTCTCTCTCTCTCTCTCTCTCTCTCTACAGTGGCGATGATGATCGTGAGTGGACCACACCTTTGACATTTAGAAATAGAAAGGAAGAGGGCGGGAGAGACGAAAATGTACAGTAACAAGGAAAAAAGAGAAGAGAATTTTAAATATTAAGCAAAACAACATTGTTTTATTTGAAATTGTCCATGTTAAAGATGTGCCGTGTTGTGTCACGTAAGACGGCTGGCGATAACTAAATTGCTAGATTAGCATTTTCACGCTGAAATTGACCAAAACTAAATTGGAATTTCATTAAAAGATTTAGAACTTATTCAACAAATTGAATTGTCTAGGACTGATTTAATAATTTTTCTGGATGTTGAACACCGATTAGAAACAAGAGAAAATATTGGTGGAGAGAGAGAGTGGTTGAAGAATAGTGGCGCAGAACGTCGATCTTCCACAGCCTTGTCGTTCAAATGGTTCATTTTACTTCTTTTCAATAGTATATTTCATCTTCATTTCCTTCACCTTCTAGTAGGATATGAAAAGATTAGTATAAGCTCGTTTACTCGGTTTACCGTGTTGAAAACTTCTTTTTGACAATATATATCATCTCCATATCCCTCACTTTCTAGTGTCTTTTGCGAAGCTAGGGGTCATCGACCATTGGCAAACGCTGACTAGTAATGAAAGAAACTATCGGTCAAGAGCGAGAGGGGTCGAAGAACGGTGCAAAATGTCAAGCTTTCATCGCTTCGTTGTTCCCACGGTTTATCTTACTTCTTTTTAACTAGTAAGTTACATATTGATTTCCTTCACCTTTTAGCAGGATCTGAAAAAAAAAAAAGTAGTAGAAGCTCCTTTATACAATTTACCTTGCTTCTTTTGAACTAATTTATCTGGAAAATAGTCAAATAGTTCTAAATCTATTGTTTGGTAGACAATTCAGTCATAAGCCTTTTTAATTTTGTCAATTTAATAAACCTTTTGAAAACTTGTCAACTTGGTCCTAAATTTTTTAATTATGCCAATCTAGCTCTCAATATTTTGATAATTTGTTAATATAGTCCTAAATCTTTTAATAATTTATCAATTTAGTACTTCCAACAAATTTGACCGGAAACCACTAATGTGATGGTCTAGTCAACGTTAGCCATCTTACGGTATGGTCGACGCTGACGCGGATAATTTTTATAATTTAAAGGCTATTGAAACATGGTGATGAATGGGCTTCAATCTTTAAAACAAATTCCCACGACCTTTTGATCAAGTTATCTCCTTTAATGGGCTTGTCAAGATGTTTTGGGTCGACCCGAGCAGTTAAAGCATCCTTTCACTGTTCAATCCAATTGTTTCGCTAGATATATGTAATCAAGAGATTTACCGCGAACGCAATTCTACCCTCAAAATTCCTCCAAAACTTATCAAATATGCCTTTCCCTATAAGATATTATTAGGCCAATATGCTTTTCTTTTTTCCTTCTCTCGAAAGACACTATTTTCAATAAAGTTCATATTCCCTTCCGGTAGGGCGGTCCAAAGAACCATTTGTCACATTTCTAAATCAATAAAGACAATAACTCAGGAGAGCGTAAAACCATGCTTTGATAATATTCCACTAAAACAAATCATAATCTTTTTCAAGCAATTCAGTAAACTTACAGTGTAATTATTTCACTCAAGTGTATTATCATGACAAGTTTCGGGATCTTACCTATAATTTTCTCAAAAGGTAAAAAAACTAAGGATTACAGAAATTATTTATAGATTTAGGTGCAAACTAACTCAAATAACTTTTTTCGGGAGCATTACAGACATAAACAACACACTTAAACACCCCACAAAATACATCGCGTCTTTGTAAACGAGTTTTGTATCTATGGCACTACGTAAAATGGACGGTGACAGAACAATGACATCGAGTTAAATGGGAGAACATTGGAAGCATCTTTATTACATCATATATCTGAAGATGACAATTTGACAAGCACCTTGGATAGCTAGTGACCGACATTGAAACTTGAAAAGACTTTTTCTGCAATTCCCAAACCCTAGTCACGTTACGTTCTCCAAAATCCTAAAACTCCAAAGAACCCGTGACTAGAGACTTGTTTTAGTTCCTAATAGCACTCGTACAACTTAACATCCATCTTCAATCGAAAATACTCATACAGAACAAAACCCTCTGTCTCAAACTCAACAATCCCTCTAGTCATGAAGAAATCTCCAGTTCCGCCAACGACCGAGAGATACCTAGTCTTTGCCGGAATAAAATCGGACCCCATGACGTTTATAGTGCCCTTATACTTGGTCGAGTTGAAAACCAAGGTATAGGCGAACCAGGCGCTCGGAGCAGCCTTCATATCGTAAAAATAGAAGCCCTGAGCCCGGGCCGCCGGGGGAGAATGCAGGTTCTGGTCTTTGGTCATGGGGTCATCGAATATGGACACCTGACCAAAGTTAAAAGGCCCAAGCCCAACCGGACTCGTTGCGGCAGCCCCGGTCGCGTTGGCCGAGTTATTGCCTTTGAAGTTTATGTCATGCATGTAAAGCACGATGTGCTTGCACGGTTTGAGTTTTCCGGAAGGCCTAGCTAGGGAAGGTTGCGAGGCGAGTGAGAGAAAGAGACAGATAAGGAGGAAGAAGACGCCATATCTTTTTGAAAGCTCCATCATTTGCTGTTTCTTTTGCAAGGTTGAGATGATTGTGGTGAATAGAAACGCTACTGCTCAGTGATCAGCTTATATAGAACTTAATATGCAGAGGGAGGTGACGCGTGCCACGTCAAATTGTACATTTCTTGGTTATAACATACCCCGTGGCGCGTTTCCGAATGGAATCGTACACATCAGCTATATATTATAGATATTCCCAGCAACCCACCCCTGTGGCTTGTTCCGTTTTTGGCTTTATTAGACGGTAGTACTTATATAGTCTTTTTGTCACTCCTGTTTGTAAGAGATGGGGAATCTTATGGTAACGAGCAGGGCTGGTCTCGATTAGCTCAACTTTGCATAAAGCTCCGATTAAGATATTGATACGTGGCATATGTGTCTGTTGGTTTCTGTTGTCGCGACTTTCCTGAAGTGAATTACCCAACAAAGACTAAGTCCGAAAACTTAGCACGAACCCTTCCAAGTCCTATCAATTGTAACTTGACACTAAGAAATTAATCTATTTAAACATGCAATTATACTCAATTTGGAGCCACCACCAACCAATTAGAATTGATTAGGTACCCAAGAATACTCAATTTGGAGAATACTTTACTTTTGCAAACCAGAGACATGGTTACTCTAGATTAATCTAACGCCATTTCGGTACATTTTCATTTTAATTTCAAAAATATTTTGCAAGCATTCTTGATTAATTTTAACCTAAGCTACTAACATGCAAAGGGTGGTCATGCGGGTGCACAATCAATAAAATAACATTCAATAAACTAAAGTGATAAATTGTAAGAAATTATAACTAACATTAAGTAGAATAACCTACAACTTTATTAAGGTTTACTCTCTAAAAAGTTGCAAAAATGCTGATTAAAAATGCGTGCCCTAAACATGATTTCTAAATGACATGACACTTTTTTTTTTAAATGTCAATTATATGCAATCTTAATCTAAATTTAATATGCATGATTTTAACTTTAATGACATGTAAGATGCAATTCATCTAACATAACTTGAACCATCACACTATGTGAGCAATTTGATTTACATTATCCTAAATTTGCATGTGCTACACGATATGGAGTGGATAACGCGGTAATTCTATATGCATGTTTTTTAATGATTTTTTTTTTAACCTTTCTATTAGAATCACATTTACTATATTATCATCTAAACTGAGGAATAACTAAATCTATCTTAGCCATGAAATTCCCTACGTTCCTATATTATCCTAAAATGACAATTCTAACATGAAATGCAATCTGACCTATCATGTAATGCAACTTTTATATAAAAATTCTTATAAGAAAATTTACTAGAAATTAACACACAAAAATGTAATTAGCCACATAAAAGATAATTCACCCCAACTCAAGATGGAAGATCACAATAAAAAATCTAATCCGATGTCTCTCGGCTCAGTATTTCTTATCATTGTGACCTTCGACACGACAATCTTCTTAATTGGATAATGTCTAACAAAATCGCCAATCATGATTGGAAATAATTAAGTAACGAAATAACCAAATCAAATTCGGTTAAAGAAATTACCTAGCTCGGAAAAATTATCTCCAAGAATGAGACTAGCAAGGAACCATGCCAAGCTCACACTGCCGAATTCACAATTGACATGAGAATTCTACAAGACAGTAGAGTAGATCTTCTCAAACACCAAGTAACCTGCACAAGAAGAATGGTCCCAACAATACAAGACTTGTTGGATTGATTTGGACTAGGGGTGTGCAATAGGACCGGGTATACCCGGT
Source organism: Eucalyptus cloeziana (assembly GCA_014182715.1). Taxonomy (NCBI): domain Eukaryota; kingdom Viridiplantae; phylum Streptophyta; class Magnoliopsida; order Myrtales; family Myrtaceae; genus Eucalyptus; species Eucalyptus cloeziana. The sequence continues at coordinate 5,023,162 of CM024637.1, read as the reverse complement.
TCCCGGATTGGCCCACCCGAAAAACAGGGTCGGGAACTGGTTCCCATTGAAACCGGTCCAGGAACCAGTTCCCAAAATTTGGAACCGGTTTAAACCGATTCGGGAATAGGTTCCGAGTGATTACCCACCTGGAAACTGGTTCCTAGACCGGTTTTGGAATAAGTTCTCGGACCGGTTTTGTAAGTAGAGGTCCAAAACCTTTTTTTTTTTTTTTTTTTTTTATCCTGATGTCTATTCTTACTCCCACAATCACACGATCTTTTTCCTTTTGGCTCTTTCAAACACACACGGCAGTCCTCCTTTGTCATTCCTCTTCCTCACTTGCTTCCCTCCCTCACAGGTTCCCTCTCACACCGTCTAATGGACAGACGTCACTGTCAAATTCTTGTGTATCACATGGATTGGCTCATCTAATTTTTCTTTTATAGAAGGAGTTATGCTTGCATAAATAAGTAGCTTCATGTAGTAGTTGTGAGAATAAGATACCCATGTTTATTGCTAATTCTTTACCTTATGATTTTATTTATTATAATTAGCTCTATGGATCCTTAATTTTTTGTTTAGTCAAAAAGTTCATGTATTAATTTATTACCAGTGCTTAATGTTTCAAAATAAATTAGGTGAATTACGTTATTTTATTGCTTCTTAATATAAAATTCGAAGTCATATAGGATATCGGAAGATTGCAAAACAGGTTCCAATGGAAACGGGGTTGACCCTGGAACCGGATAGGAAAAACAGGATGGATTGGGTACAGGGTTAAATACAAACAGGATCGGGTATAGGGTCCAAAAAAGGGGAACCGGTTATAATAGGGTCGGGTATAGGGTCCAGATCTAAACTCTATCCACCTTGGACCCGATCACCCCTGATTTGGACGAAGGATGGCGATGCTTGATCTGGGAATGAACTATGGTCGAACAACGTCAGCAAGGCTACACGGCATCGGTTGGAAAGGCTGGGTACCACCGTGTAAGTAGAGACGCCTGAAAAGGACCACGCGGTAGCAACAACTTTGCAAGAAGCGTCGAAAGAGGATTGTTGGTCGTCTGTGATATCAGCGATGCTGTCGTGATAGCTGGAAATCTTGGCAGAGTAGGAACGCCGGGGCTGATGAAAAACTTGTCTGGTGAGGCGAAGGTCCGCGATTGGCCAGACTTGCTGATGAGGTAGCCGGCATTGAGAACGTGAGATTCGAAGAACCAAAAGGACGACACTGTGCTGTCCACTCTTTGACCCACGCACTATCACTCTCCCTCTTTCTTTTTGCTTGTGAAAATCTTCTTTTCTCCCTCTTTATTCTTTGCAAGTGGTGACTTCTTTCATTAATACGGATAGACTCTCTCCTCTCTCCTACTTTTCCCCTTAAGCGAAACCTCACGAGCCTTTGCAATTTTTCTTTTCCTCCCCCCAAATGAAAACCTTTCACTCCCTATTTATAGACAACAACAAAAAATTTGTTTCGTAAGTGAAGATTTTTCAAGATAATTGCATATATTCACTCAATCGCCGACGATCATCTTTCAAAAAGAGAGGATACGGTCGACAAGAAAAAGGCTCCATTATCCAAAATCCAAAATCTTTCAAAATCTTCCTCCACAACCAAATGTTTTATTTTGTATGTTATTTCTTATCCTCACTTTTCTATTTTCTCTCTCTCTCTTTTTAAAAGATAAATTTGATCCTAAATGTTATTGTTACCTAAATGCAATGCTATGAAAGGCTTAATGTAATTTTTATATGATGAACAAGTAAGTAGCATGGTAAAAATTAGGTGTCAACATTTATATACGTCAAAAGACGTTCCCACAAAACCCCTTTCCAGCCATCTCTCTCTCTCTCTCTAGTTTAAAACCTGACCGCATCTCTTTCCACCGCCGACAACAGTGCCTTCATGACATCGAAGATGATGGCCACCACCTCTGCTCACACCATTACAACCGACCGACGAAGGTGTCTCTCGATCTCGCCGCAATTAGAAACGTGACAACTATACGACATTGTTTGGGCCATAACCTTTAATGACCTAATTCTTTTTCTCCTGCTCATGTAAAGGAAAAATAGTTTTCTGTCTTCACCAAAAAAAAAAAAAAAAAGGACTATTCTATTATCAAAATGTATTTATCCTCACCGATGTAAATGACACCCATGATGAATTAGTTGAGGTGGTAAAGATATACTTATGATTCGGTGTCTAGTTAAGCAAGGGTTAACATCTCGAGTAATGACAGATCTCCAAGAATTATTTCCAGCTCATGTCCTTCTCATCCCTTTCTTCAATGGGGACGATGACATTATGACGGATGACTCATTTACATAAGATTATTTTTTACTCTCATAGGGAAATATTTTTAGGAGTTCTTCTGCTTTTCGTTCAGTACTTTTCACGTATTTTCTAACCAGGTCCTAAATTTTTATTTGTCTAACCAAATCTTTTAACTTACACACCTTTCTTTGGCACCAGGTCTGGCCAAATCCAACTGTTTCGGTCGTCAGACACATTGAAATATGACAATCTGGTCTACATGGAAGCCCACGTGGATTAAAAATGAGCGGAAAAACTTAAAACATAATAATATAAAAAATAAAATGTGAAAGTACAAGGGTCATTCATTTATTATCCATTGTGGGTGTACACTTTAGGAGAATTTTATGAACATTATACTCTAGCATTGTTTGATGGTCACGTCAGCTGGATTAGACTGGATTTGATGCCAGAGGGATTTGATTAGAAAGTTTGTATAAAGTAGAAAGACTTAATTAGATAAATTAAAAGAATAGATAATGGTTCTTAAGAATTTGTGATTTTTTTTTTCAATTTAATGATTTTATTATAATCTTTAAGTAATGTAACCCCTTTACATTCTGTTTAATTTCTTATAATTAAAAGCAGAAAATATACCAAACAGTTCAGTGAAATAGTGAGTAATTTATTTTGATTTCTTTTTTCAATGAACTTTTTTTACTTAAGATATATAATTTATTTAATGTCATTCTTATTTGGAGTGTTTTTTTTTTTTTTTTAACTAAATGAACTATTAGCTCCCTTGTATGCGCCCCGGTTTCATTTTTGATACAACAAATTGCGATCACAAATGAATGTACATGCAAAGTCACAACTGAAATAATAAGCCATTCAAATTACCCACAGGTAGGCAGTTATGATGGTTCAAGGCTTGCTCCTCATTGCCGAGGTCGCAAGTTCGAATATCCAGGTGCTAGCGTCTTAAGTGAGAGGGCCATGGTGATGGGGTCCTATGCTAATCTCTCTCGAGGTATAGGGGCCCGGTCTTTCAGTGTCGTTCGGGCACAGGGAGCCCGTGGTGGAGTCCTTGGTTACAAAAAAGAAAAAACTAAGCCATTCAAATTAATTGATATTACTGTCCACCAGAGATGTATGTAAAATGCCACTTAACAAATCGAACGTAGATATGTTGTCGAGCCCCGCATGAAGTTCGGACGAACAAAGTTGTCCAGCTCTCTCCTCATCGAAGCTGCAGAAGGTTATAGGATTCATGTGTAAATGGTACGAATTCTAACCAACTTCATCGTCTAAGTTAAGAGCAAAAAGAAAGCCTGTTTGTAATTCTAGACTATCGAATGAGTCTTTCGAAAACCTCATGATGAGAATCACAGTTGCAGACTCGATGCGAGCAGAGACGCTTTTTTTTTTTTTTTTTTTTTTTTAATCTTTTCAACTAGTTGTAATGATGTTGCTGAATGATGCTACCAATCTATATAAAAGGTAATTCATCTAATTGACAATAAGTATGACCTCCATTATGTACCTTATTGAGTAGGGAAGACGCCGAGAGTGAACCTTACATAGGGAATGCAATAAAATCATAATCATTTCAACTAGTTCAGTTATTTCGTGAGCCTTTTTCTAAAATCACAGTGAAGTCATTTCGATGAAAAACACCAAAAATTAATGCCTAAACTCTGTGTCACTTAGATATTGCCTACATTACATCCTTTTGCACTCTCTAATATAAATTTTGGAACTCAATTGTACTTTTTTTCAGTAAAGGTTTAGGACTTAATTGAGCCGGTTGAAATATTTAGAATTCGATTGAATTTTTTGGTAAAGATTTAAGACTTGGTTAAATCAATTGAGAAGTTCATAGCTCAGTTGCTTTCTTGATACATAAGATTTTGGAATTATGTTGTAGTTTACCCTAATAAATTGTTTTACCTCATGCAATTCACATAGTCCTCTTTGTTATAGAGGGGGTTGAGCAGAGCAATCCCATTGCAGATACATCATGATCCTTGCTACACAGAAATAGTAAATTGATCCACCAAAATAACCACAATTTGACTATTTTGGTTCACCTCGTTGGCTAATAACTTTGAAGCCATATATGCGTTGTCGTCTTGTTGGGTGCCATCTTTAGAATACTTAGATGAAACAACCGTCAATTAGGAAAAACATCGTTGGCCAGGATGTCCAACGTCAACCAACTTTGTGTATTTCTAGGAAAGGAAATAAAAAGGAAATTGTCTTCGTTTTTGCTCTTAAAATAGACATGCCCAGACTTATTGCCAACCGACTTCCAGATCATTTCGAGGTTGATCTTGTTGTCCTTTTCTCTAATTAGCCACTTCCAGATCATTTCGAGGTTGATCTTGTTGTCCTTTTCTCTAATTAGCCACTTCTCCCATTAATATAAGAGTCTATTAATCTTCCATCTTTCGGTAGGTTCTCCATCTCTATCTCTTGTTTAATCATTGAATTCTTCTTCTTCCTAAGCTCAAAGTACTCAATCATTAGGCAAAGAGACGGAGAGATTTTCAATATGGCGAACGATATGAGATATATGAAGAACTGGGGTGAGGTGGCTCCGACGCTTCTCTTGTCACATCGGAGATCATCCAGTTCTCCAAGGTTAGAGACCATTTTCGAAGAAGGGTCTGAGGAATTCCGGCTCGCCGTGAACAAGCGGATGTTGTTTATTCTTCCGGTGCTCTTCTCTTTGATCTCCTATTTTCTATTGTATAGAAATGCCTTGCTTGAGAATCACAAGTAAGGTGAAAGGAGAGTTATAAAATAGCTTTAGCGTGTTAATTAGGGGGGTTTTGCCAATTTCAAAGGCACGGATTTTTCCATAGATGGGCGTATCATTGTACTCGGGTTGGCATTGTGGATTCGGAAATGTTGTTAAATCATGAAGTGTAATGACTACTATGCAATAAAATATGGAAATGATTTTTTTTATTGGCATTCCTTAAGTTAATTATTCTTTGTCTTCAGGTACTCCTCCTCTAGTATGTTTCCCCATGATTTTCAGATCATTCTGTTAGCTTTTGATATCAGAATGTTTAGATTGTTTTATAAGTAAAAAGAATAGTTGAGCATTCGAACGAATCAAGATGAGATTTTTGTGAATTGACTAAGTTATACCTTGCTGAGGAAGTTGCAAAAGAAAAAAAAAACACATTTAAAATGGTTGTGGCTAGTCTCGTTAACAAAAGTGCCATAATACTTAATAAAGAAAGACTTTTATTTTTAACGCGTTGATCATGGATAACACGAGAAAAACAGTGCTTTGAAAATGATAATTTCTCTATCATACTTAACAAGTGCCTCTTGGACATTGTACAATCTTTTTCATTTTTCCTTTTTTTGACTGGAACTTCCTTTTCCCCTTAGAAGGCCCAATTGTTCATTTCTTTGCCTTCAAGTTGTTTCATGTACTATTAATTAGTCCTTTCGAATGACTCTTTTGTGAATAAACCAATCCCATCCGACACTTGTGAGAGAATTATTAGGCTACCATCATCAGGCCATTTTGGTGTTAGGACATCTAATCTAATATCTAACATATCATAATAAAAGTGATTTTTGCGCATTAAATGCATTACATTTTAATGGAGGGAGTCGTTTCTTCTCCAAATGACATTTAAGAGTTTTGCCAAGAAAAAGTAAAAGTTTAGAGGAAAATCTCTTGACAATGAGTAGAGAACCTGACCTATGAAATTCAGGAATTTTAAAAGATTCAAGAGAATTTTTCTTCTGAAATATTAGAATAGTTAGAGAAATTACCATCTATTTAGTACTCTACAATAATGACAAAGTAATTACATCTCTATACATGATACGTGATGTGATTCATTTACAGAATAAAATGGAAAGAAAATTGACTTACACACTTACTGTACACCATAGAGAATAAATTCACATTGATTCGATCAAACACAACACGTACTCAAAGGATAATAATAACCAAAAAGAAAATGACCAAACGATTGACCAGAAATAAGTATAAATGGTTCCTGATATATTCCATTTGTAAAATATGACGGAGGAGGTGTTTGGTAAATTTATATTGAATTTATATATAAAGCAAATGAACTCAAAATATTCAGTTATTTTCCAAATGATATATTTTATTTTCAAGTGGTATTTCTCTAACTGGAAGTACACTTTGACTGCTGGGGTCTCGTGAGAAGCATCTACAATCCGGAGAAGAGTTGCTGGGATGTACGACCACTGGTGGACCGGGCTAAAGCAAAGATGCAAGCCTTACCGGGCCTAACATTGGCCCATTGCAACAGAGAAACCAACAGAGTAGCGGATTGGCTTGCGAAAGCTCATCGTTTAAATTTTCTTCCTACGAATTGGGTCTCCCACCCCACTTTTGCTCTATTAGATTTACTTTGCACAGACTCTCTCGATGTAATTACCAAGCAATCGGCTAATTAATATATATCATCCATAATTTTGACCAAAAAAAAAAAAACTCTAAAGATACTATTTTCATAGAAGTTGGATACACAAGAGTGGAGAATCTGCCTTAATAAACTCGAAAAAGTTTCATGCACAAAAGTCATGCGAAACATGGGCAAGTACGAAGTTTCAAGTCTCAAGGATAGAAGATTTTTCAAGACTTTCACCCCAGATCGCCCAAGATTGGCAAAAAGAAAAATTCATCATCCGTCTCCAAAAACACTATCTCATGATTTTTCTATAGGAAACGTCTACCTTACCAAGAATTGACACTCTTATTTCCGATGCGTTCTTGACGATCAGCTTGTTCAAACCTTCAAATTGCACTGCTAATGAAAGGTCCTTTGGACAGAGAAATCTAAAGACGAGGGGTCTCGTGTCGCTTTAAAAGGACCTACCAGAAGGTATCTGAGTTGTTGATCATTCCCGAACTTCCTATTCCCGAAGAATCGGATTGTTGCATGACATCCATCGATTGGGATACAAAGGTTTAAAGCAAAATGCACCCTGGTTCTTTGGAGCTGACGATCACTTATAACTTTTCCCTGAGAAAAACGTGCTAGCTGGAAATCTTCTAAATCAAGTGCAGACATTCCTCTATCTGATGGCCTTCCTCCAGGGATGAAGTGTTAGGCTGGCCAGGGTTGTCAAACAAAAAGGCATCCTTTGGCGGAAGGATCGAAGGCCCAAAAGGAACGCACGTATGGATTTAAAGCCATAGGTGATCGGGGCAATCACTCTGTCGTCTTTCTGATCCAGTTTTGTATTCTTGATCATTGGGTTGTGACAGGAATTGTAGGAATTTGAGGAATGCTATTGTGTATTTCATTCATGTACGTGAGTGTATATATAATACAAGAAGGTACAATATAGGAAATAATATACGAGATACTATTTTCCTATTTTGAATTGATTGAATCAATTAATCTATCAATCTATCCACCATGGAACCAAATTGTATCTTCAACACTCCCCCTCGAGCTAGTGGCTTGTATATATCGAAGACACCTAACTTGCTCAATAGATACGTGTGTTGTCTTTGACATAATAATTTGGTGAAAATATCCGTAGGTTGTACAACAATTTCTATTCCTCTTGTTGCAATTATCCATTCTTGGATTATATCTTGAGTAAATGAATGTCGACTTCTATGCATTTTGTCATTTCATGAAAGATTGGGTTTGCCGCAAGTTTGAGTGTAGCATCAATGTCGCAAAACAATATGGTCGACCCATCCACTTGTGCTTCAAGGTCAGAAGGTAAATCCCAAATTAGGCTACTTCACAAACGATCTTTGCCATAACTCGATATTTTGATTCAGCTGATGATAAGGAAACAATTGATTGTTTTTTTGTCTTCCATGAAATCAAGAATCTTCCTAACTTAATGTAAAAACCAGTGATGGATCTTCGAGTCATTAGACAGATAGCATAGTCCGTATCGTAATAAGCTGTCATCTTCATGTCACAATCTCGAGACAAAGTATTCCATGTCCTGGACACCCTTTCAAATATTTCACAACTTTCAATGCTGCATTTACATGGGACTCCTATGGACTGTGCATAAATTGATTGAATATTTGCATTGCATCACATATATCAAGTCTAGTCATGGTGAGATAAATCAATTTTCCCACAAGTCACTGATACTTGATGGATCTCTAAGTAGTAAATCATCATTGATGATGATGATGAACCTACATCATATTCAAGTGTTGTCGGTTTGGTATTTTTCTTAATCGAAACAATAGCTGGCTTACACACTGATAATCTTGCTTCTGATATGATTTTCAATAGCTAAGGTAGATTCCCTTATCTGGTTGAGCAATCTCAATGCCAATGAAATATTTGAGAGGTCCAAAATCTTTAATGTGAAAAGTGGAGTGCATATATTTTTTAAACCTTTTGATAGTAGATTTATCATTTCCCATGATGAGTATATTATCAACACATATTAACAAATAATATCGTGGGACATATGTAGTCTTTGGTCCTTTGAGGGGAGGGGGTGCGGGTGAACACAACGACTAGAACACCGAGGTTGCTCAATAGATAGTTCACGAATGGGTGACAAAGATTCATTAGAAATAAACTATGGAGATGCTACTGACGACGCAAGTGAAGTTCTCTCTTCATATGACAATAATAGAGACTTGATCATTTTATCCATAGAGCCATAATTATATATCAATAGTTGAGAATATTGTGGATATAATGCAACAAAAATGTATTGTTGACTCAAAGATAAATCCTCCTTTGATAAGAATGGACGACGATATGGTATTGAATCAGGTGATTGAGACAAAGATGTCATCTCCTAAAATGGAAATATATCTTCGTGGAAAACAACATCTATGCTTACTAAGAAGCGATCCGTAGATATCTCCATGACTCTGTATAGTGCAGACGTTTGCAATATTCATAGAGTTTACCTTTTGTTTTAGAATTCTACCCTCCCCTTTTTGAGATGATATGGCATCTTATGAGCCGTTAGGTGCCATAAATGTTGGCGCTGACGTGGCAGGATGTGGACCGCTCGATTTAGTCCCTTGAATGGATGAATAAGAGCCATTAGATCTCGGCTTTTGATCTGGACCGTCCAAAGCAAACCTTGTAAGGTCACTTTCTTCCTCCCATCGAAACTCTGGCGCCGCACGATGGGTATTTGTAGCCATGGATGCTCGATGCAATGAGTTCACTAGAGCGGTGATCATCGTGCTCTCACCCACCTGCCCATACTCGGCCATCATTAGGCGTTGGTTTCTCCTTTTAGATGGCGAGTTAATAGATTTGGCCGATTGGCGGAACTGGTTGCATGGTGAGGATTTGCGAGCTGAAATTCGAGTAAGTTTCGTTTAAAATCAAGAGAAAGTGAGTCATTTTTTCCTGTTCTTTGATGGCCCAATATTGCTTCAAGGTGGTCTCGAGCCATTCTAGTTGTTGCTTGGCCACCTTGAGCTTGTTCCACAGAGCCAAGAGTCAGCGGAAGCAAGCAGTGGCTGAAATGTTCCCTTGCTTCAATTCTGACAAGGCCTAAGTGAGCGAGAAAATCTTGACTTGGTCTAGTTTCCTTTTCATCTTATGGATATTGTCTCATATCGCCTTTGAGTCTTCGGTTGGTGGGAGTCCGGCCACAACCTTAGGAGCTAAACAATTCCCAATCCATGTGCAAACGAGTTGGTCGCACTTGTGCCAATGTCATTATAGTTGGTCGTTGATCAGAAAGGGACAGCTTTGTCAAGGAAGCCGTCCTTATCCTTCATGACCAAGGCTTGCCGGAGTCACAAGCCCAAGTGGTGTTGTCATCCAGTCCGGTGAGCTAGAGATTGATGAGTCGAAACTCTGGTCCATCAATTGGCGACGTTTAGAGAGGGTCGCCAGTCTCTAGGTGACCGCCATTGTTGCAAATTGCAAAGGGGAGAAAGGCGGATTAGAAAACTGGGTATGGATTCGTCCCAAGACCCAATCGAGTGGATTCGAGTTTGTGATTTGAACCATCCAACCCAGTCGTCCTTCTCCAAATGGGCCTTGTTATGCCCATGTTTGGCTTGGTTCGGTGGCCCATTGGCCTTGAACCAGAAATCAATTGACTGGTGGCCATTGGTCTGGGCCGGAAGCTTGAACTGGAGTAGGAACAGATTTAGCAGGGTGTTGAACAGAAGGGCTCTCTTCTTTAATCAGATCAAATTGATCTGAATCTTGATTTCGAGGTGAATTATTGACTTCCTCATTTGTACTTTGATTTTTTATCATGGTATCTCAAATTGAATTCCTATCGTGTGCCGATTTGTTTTGCC